>OX638381.1:56856661-57456661 GCA_951813785.1 Criorhina ranunculi | reverse complement strand
ATTTCGAAGTATCCGATACTGAACTCGGCACATGCAACCTACTTAAGAAACACATCTTCCTTTGTAACCAAGGGGTAGTTAGTCAAATTGGTGTTACTACCAATTGTGTAATCGATCATTTGTATAGGCAAAAAACGACAAATGCATGTCCATTAAGAAAAATTTGTGTTTCAACCATCACTTGGAAACACTTGTACCGCAAAAATACTTGGATGTTTATAGCGAGTAGACAGTCCGAAGCTGCGGTTATTTGCGATGGGCAGAGAGAAGAAATCACGTTGGAAGGAGTGGGCATTATACAACTCAACCAATCATGCCTCATTCGAACACGAGAAAACACCCTACTGGCAGAAAGAAATTCAAAGATTGAAGTTCAAATGACCTTCACAAAACCGTTAAATTTTACCTTGTCCGACACAGCTAACATAATATCTAATTGCAGGTTTACCCCCAAAGTATCTATTCTTTCTGCAGTTGACACATGGGAAGAGCTGAGTGACGGTGATGACAATCGAAAAGATACGTTTGCAGATTGGCGCACAGTTGCACATCATTCAACCGTTGTAGGTGTTCCGATAATAGCAATATTACTGGGCATTGCTAGTTGGAGGTGGGCTCGGAGCTGCAGACGAAACGAGATTACACCTACGCCTACCGACACTAAGGCAGAGTTTATGCTAGAGCCAGATAACGATGTACCTTCCCCCGCAGTGAGGATATCAATTCCGTCAAATTCGAGCGCAGCTGAGGGAGCCGGCAGAATGTCTACGACATAAAATTCACAAACTTTTGCTGAGTGCGCGTCTCGCCGCAGATATATAATAAGTTAAATTTAAATTCCCACACTTTTGCTGAGTGCGCGTCTCGCCTCAGATATATAATAAGTTAGATTTAAGTCTCACACATTTTTTGCTGAGTGCGCGTTTCGCATCAGATAGGCATAAGTTAGAATTAAGAATTAGGAAAAAATAAAGGCACTTTTTGTTAACGCACGAAACGGAACGGATGATTTTTAATTTTTCTCCAGTGTCGTGAATCATCGAGAAATTGTCGAGTACTATTGCTACTGCTTTTGCTCGTAATATATTGGTAAAACATGACCTTAAACTAACAATGGTGGATGAAAAGGTGTGTAATGCCTTGACGCATACCTCATCAAAACAGATCTGCTACATTTGTGAAGCTAAACCTTCTGTCATGAACGACATTGAAAGTTACTTGCAAAGGAACATAAATATCGAAAGTTTGGATTTCGGTATATCACCATTACATGCGTGGATACGTATTTTTAAATTTTTTATTCATTTAGCGTACAGGTTTGAATTCAAAAAATGGCGAACAGGCAAAATTGAAAAACCTCTTTATGAAAGCCAGAAAAACCGCATTCAAAAGGAGTTCAGGGAAAAAACTGGCCTCATTATTGACAAGCCTAAGCAAGGTGGGGGGAACTCAAATGATGGAAATACGGCCCGCAGGTTTTTTGCAAACCCTTCCCTTTCTTCGGAGATAACTGGAGTAAAAAAAATCGTTAATATAGAGATGTGCAGTTATATTAAAAACGTTGGCCTGTTGCTTTAGCATAAACGCCAATGCTTTTGAAAAGTATACATTAGAAACCGCCAAGGAAATTGTTAATGAATATCCATGGTATCATATGCCAGCTTCTGTACATAAGGCACTTATTCATGGGAGACAAATTGTCCAACGCGCAATATTGCCCATAGGGTTGTTAACTGAAGAAGCCGCTGAAGCTAAAAATAAGGAGGTGAAAATGTTTAGGGAAAAAAATACGCGGAAAATTTCAAGAGTTGCCACCAACACTGACTTGATAAATAGACTGTTCCTTTCTTCGGACCCACTTCTATCAAACGCTCGTGTTCTTGAAAAAACTGAAAAATCGAATTTACCCAAAGAGGTGTTAGACTTATTGCACTAACTACTTCAGTAAAAATATTTAAAACGTAAAAATAACGACTTTATTTATATAGGTATATTCAGTGTGAATTGTCATTAAATATGTAATTATTAATTTTGACCGCTCTTCCCATATAAACGAAACCACTGTGCGCTGCCATGTATCATATATTAATGTACCTCTACATACACACACCTGCTGGTCTCTACTCTTTGATTGTTCATTAACTTCAGTTGTAATATCTGAGTGAAACAATAAAGACATAAAAACTACAACAAGTGTTTGGAAAGGAAATACCACAGTGACCAGACAGGAACTGTGTGAGGTGGTAGTTGCAGCTTCGTTTGTCTACACTTCGATGACCAGATCAACTTATATGTAGGTCCATATGCCTTTTGTAGAGTTGTCTCATCTAGTCTGCCGCGTAGCTCTTGAAGCTGCCCTTTCTTCTTTCTTGATTGTTTTTATGTCAGTAGCCTCTTGCTGACCTAGGGCTTTCCTATTATGCATTCTTTGAATCTCATCTGCTTCGTCCGAAATAGTTCGGAAGCCGCTAAAACGAAAAAGAAAGTTGCTCTATCCAACCGCGAATATAAATGCTATCGACTGGATAGGGAACGTAGAAGAGGTGGTGGTGTTGCCATCGTGATTAAGAGATCAATTAAGCATTCCTTATTACGAATAGTCGTTGGTATTGAGGTCCCGTTTACCAATGGTAGGAAGCTTAACATTTTTTCAGTATATTTTCCAGGTGGGGCGGCATCGTCCGAAACAAGAGGTTTATTAATTTGAATGATTCGTACTTAGTTGGTGGCGATTTAAATTGCCGACATAGGAACTGGGGTTGCGCAAGGGCGAAAGCTTGGGGAAAAGTCCTTGAAAATCTTAACCATAATCACAACTTTGAAATTATGTTCCCAAACAGCGCTACCTATATACCGTCGGATAGTAGGAAAATTCCGTCGACTCTCGACTTGTTTTTAACAAATTCCTCTTCACTCTTCTCTCAGCCAACGGTGTACAATGACCTCAGTTCAGATCATTTACCAGTGGGTTGTACCGTACTTAGAACACCTAGCAGTAATCCAAGGTCTTTTTACAACTTTAGCAAAGCCAACTGGTCAAGGTTTCAAAACATAATCAAAAGACGCCTGAGAATATGTGATAGGAATATAGAGAATAAACTACGCCCTGAACAAATCGAATCCGAAATAAGTAATTTTGATGATATTGTTAAAGACAGCATCGACGCATCGGTCCCTAAAAAGTTTCCTTCTGAGTATAAAACTAGACTCCCGCGATCAATTTAAACACAATAAAAAGGCGGAATTTGTTGAGAAGGCATTGGCAAAGATATAGGGCTCCTAGTCTTCGCTTGGAAGTTAATCACTTAAACAACACCATCAGAACTGAGATAGCGAAATTGACAAATTTTAAATGGAACTCAAAGCTTAAATCCCTAGATAAAAATAGTCGACCCTTGTGGAACATATCCAAGGCTTTAAAGCGAAAAAATATGTTCATGCCGTCATTTCGAAATGCACAAACCGTCTGTATAACAAACGCTGACAAAGCAAATGCCCTGGCAGATGCTTTCACCGATAACATGATTGCAAATAGCGGACTTGTTAGTTCCTCGTTTGAGAATACCGTCTTAAGCACTGTTAACAATTTCAATGCAGCTATGATAGATCTGCCTGATAATATCTTTTTAACTGCTGAGGATATGGTAGATACCATCTCTAACTTAAGTGTCCGGAAGTCAGCAGGACTCGATGGGATGAGAAATATGTTTCTTAAAAACCTACCTAAAATAGGAATTAAATACCTTAGATTTATCTTCAATAGCTGCATCAAATTGCATAACTTTCCGAAGGCATGGAAAGTAGCCAAAGTCATACCAATTTTAAAACCCGGCAAACCTCCAAACGACCCCAAAAGCTACAGACCAATTAGTCTCCTAAGCAGTACAGGGAAAGTTTTTGAGCGATTGATCAAAAGCAGGATTATGTCTCACGTTAGGAGTTCCAATATATTTCCCCCTCAACAATTTGGTTTCAGAGAACATCATAGCACTGTGCAACAAGTAAACCGAATCACTAAGCATGCGAAAACCAATTTTAATGCAAAGAAGTCAACGGGACTAGTCCTATTAGACATAGAGAAGGCATCCGATAGAGTTTGGCACAATGGCCTTATGTATAAAATGACCCAATTTGGGTTTCCTAAGTATCTTATTAAAATCATTCAAAGCTTTCTATCTAGCCGATTTTTCTTGGTATCTATTCTGGGAGAGCTCTCTGAAAAACATGGTGTCCCCTTAGGTGTACCACAGGGATCTGTGTTGGGCCCAATCCTTTATAATATTTTTACCTCTGATTTTCCCACCCTACAAAACTGTGAGTCAGCAGTTTTTGCTGACGATACGGCTATTTTCTCATCTGATGTACTTGGTTTTAATATTGAAAACAATCTACAATCAGCGTTAGATACCTTAAATAATTATTTTACTAGGTGGAAAATAAAAATCAATGCTACGAAGACACAGGCTTTATTTTTAACCAGGAAAAGGAAGCCCTGTTTCTTGCCGAGCAACAAATTAAAAATAAACGATCTCGAGATGGAATGAGAAATCACTGTTAAGTACCTAGGAATACATTTGGATTAAAGGCTAACCTTTAACAGTCATGTGCAAAATACAATCAATAAAGTAAACAAAACAATTAAAATCATGTATCCCCTCATTAACAGAAAATCAGACCTCAGCAACGACAACAAATTAATAATTTTTAAAGCAATCTTTCAACCAATTATGCTATACTAGTATCACCTGTGGTCGAAATTCGACCAAATGTAATAAAATTGAATTTGTTTTTCACATAATTAATTGGAATTTATTTGCATGCATATGCAAAAATTTAGTCAAAATATAAAATTTCTTTGAAGTAAATAAATCAACTATTAAACGGTAGAGTAATATAACAATTGAATAAAAATAAATGATAATTCCATTTGAATGAAATGAACAGTTATGAAATGAATTTAACGATTCAAAACTTCAGTATAAACTACATATATTTTTCGTAAATAGTCTTTCATCTTTCGCTAAATGCCTTGTTCACTATGTTTAGAAACATAAAATGTCAAATCATCGAAATATCGAACTCTACTTGATGCAACATATAACTAAATGTCCATGCGTAAAAACTGGTTGCCATAATAAAATCCCAACTCTTTCAAATGTTTGTCCCTGGGACTTTTTAATTGTCATTGCAAATGCAGGAATAATTGGGAATTGTTTCGAAATATTTGCTCTCATTTGCTGCCTGGAAAGTGGCATTTTTAAAACGGCTGAACTTTCTCCATTTCCTTTCATATTTTATCCTATCGATTTTTACTTACACATCCTATCACCTATCTGCTTGACCTGGAAACCCCTTTTTCCCTATTTTTTTCCGTTTTTTGTCCAATTGGTTATGAAAATTAATATTCGCAATGATGAGTAATAAAACTTCTTTGACAAAATCTAAATGATTTCTGCACGTGTAATAAAAAAGGGTTCAATTGGACCACAAAGTTATATGTACATATTTAGACAAAAATAAACACATTGCTTTAATTTTTTTAAATTTCCATAGACATTTTTTTTGAGTCAAATTCCTATGAGCAAATCATTCCTTCTTTTTTTCAACGCCATTACTGAGAAGTAAACATGTTTAATGAAATTGTCTGAAATTGTCATTACCATGTTCACTGAAAAAAGTAATAGTTCATACTTCACGCATTTTCTCTACCCTCGGTTTTCACATTTGGCAACAGACACTTCTTATCTTTTCATTAAATTTCACAACATATCGCCCAATCCCATTCAAGAAACTGATCAGTTGGCGTTGACGGTCGGTACAGCAACATCAGAGTGATGGTGTATGCGATTTTTCCCTGTTTTTTTTTTGTCACTGGAATAGAGAAAACATGCGCGGCTCATGTCCGTACCGTAATGATTTGAAACGGACTATAGCATAACTTTTTTTTGTAATATTCTCCCGTGCAGGGTGATCAAAATGAATATCAAATGAATATCATATTTGTTTAATCAAAATAAAATCTGAAAGGGTTAACGGCAACATACACACATGAACGACTGCGGTTTGAGAAGCTTTTTCATGACAGATTATACTCTTGCAGGTTTGTCAGGCCTGCGAAGAGGTGGGACCGCAAAAAAAAAACGTTTGGTACTTTTTGAGAATCGAGTCTGCGTCCTCTCGCTTAGCAGTCCAACGCACTATCCACTTAGCCACGGCGACTACCACATGAAGTTACCATTCAATGCAAAGCTTTGTGGTAAACTAAGTTTTTTGTTTTGTTTTCTGGCGTGAAACATGGAAACTCCATGTTAATCCCACAAACTTCCGCTGACTGGCCTTGTGATTTGTTGATGGTCAGCGTGAAGGCCAGATGCACAGGAAACTGCAGCCGTTTAAGCTCGAATGGCAAGTCCGTTGGAATCATCGGGATGCGCGGAATCAAAACATCCTCCCCTTTGTAGTTTGCCTTAATAATCGTCGCCTCGATGACGTTGTTCATGAGCTTTTTCACGGCCAGTCTCGTTCCATTGCACAGTCGATTTTGATTTATGTTACGCTACATGATGATGACTGAGCCTACTTTTAATTGTAAATTGTGAGGTGGTTTACCGGACAATTCCAGTGAATTTAAGAATTCTGTGGGATAGTTGACTACTTCATCCTGGTTGATAACTGTGTGAACTGATTTGAAGGAAAACAACTGTCCCGGTATGAAATGTTGAATGCTCACGTTGAAATCTTCGACATCTTTGTTTTCCGCCGCCAATATGGCAATATGCAAAATTCGTTGTTTTTTTCGATTTTCCGGCTTTTTTTTTTTTTTTTCTAAACCACCCCTGTATTTAGACGAACAAAACAAAAAAAAGAATCATCCAAATCGGTTGAGCCGTTCTCGAGATTTGGCGAGACTAAGGGCCCAACTATAATAGACTTAAAGCCCTACCACAATCTGCATAACCTTGCATATGCAAAATTGTCAAAAAACAACGAATGCCTGGCTGTGCACGGTTATGCATTGTCAATGCATAGTCAACCCACAACGGCATATGCAAACTGACAATTCTATAATCTGCCAAAAGTGAGTTGAGAATATTGAATAATTTAAAGAAAAACTAAGAAGACTTGTCGAAGTTAAAAGACTTATTTAGCATGTTAAATTAACTTAACAAATTCCCTCCATACTCATCACTCTGATTTTATTTTCAAATGATTATTTTGAATTTTACTTTCCAATGTCAAATTTTTGTCTGCAATATTCGGTTGCTAGCGTACTTTGCATAAGCTTAACGAAACAGAAACAAGTTAACGAACGTTTGAGTATTCCTATTGCGGTTTGTTAAAGGGAATCTAGTGTGTTCGTACTTTGCAGACCTTTTGCATATGCAAGGTTATGCACATTGTGGTTGGGCTTTTAAGTCTCCTTAAGCTAGTGTCATAACCGAACGCAAATTTTGCTTAATTTTTGTCAAAAAAGGAATCTGCCCATAATGCAATTAATGCAAATTAAGCATCTGTGAAACCTTTTCCCGCAGATTTGTTATTAAATTCGATTAAAAACGATGAAAAATGTATCTCGTCCGACATTGCGATTTCTTTTTTGTTTTGTTTTGATAATTTTCTTGTTCTTCTCTCTTCTGTCAAATTCAATTAAGTGGCGAGCGAACTCGATCGCTCGCCACTTAAGTGAATTAAATTGATGGAAACTTAACGAAACTGAACGAAGCTGAGCGCTAAGTACATTATGGTCAGTTCATATGAATTCTATGTGTTCGCGTCATCACTAACTGAAACTTAAGTTGACTTAAGTCTATTATGGTTGGGCCTTAACGCACAGCAATTGATTTTTATATACATACATATATAGATTATGTATTTCTTTTACTTAGTAAATTTTTTTATTATGTTTTTAGAAGCTAAAAACGGAAACGTACCAATGTGTTTTTCTCAAAACGAACGAATGACAAATGATAAAATAGTAGATAGTCTCTGAAAGTGTGTCAAGAAAGTAGCGGTACATTTTGTATTGAGTAATAATACTTACGGCAAATGTTTCGTAGAAAGAACAAAGAAAGAGAATTAGAAAAATGCAACAATGATATGCCTTCGCTGTTATATCGTTTTTAGTTGACTTAATAGAATGTGTCTAATGGACACTGCTGCCCGTTTACGTCCCAAAAATGTGTTTTAATTGTTTTTTTTTTTTTTATATAATCTTATATAATTTTTTTTTTCTATAAAACCATTCGTCCAACCAACCATTCACCAAAGGAGAAGTCTAAAATCGACAAGTCTTAATATGATTTCCTTTTCGAAATATCACAAGAAAACATAAGCAGTGTGTCCATTAGGCACACGTTGCCCGGAGAAGGGTTAATACCGTTTTCTTTATCTCGTTATGTTTTCCTGGCAACGTTGCAGGACTTGAAGAATTTATGAAGATTGTTTCACTACAATTGCATTTTTCCATCATTTACCAGTGTTAATATCCCTGTAAAATCCTATGCTACCTCCCAATTTGTGCTATGTGCTATAGTACTACACCTGATAACGCTTTTAAGAAAATATGTAGTTAATTTATTTAGTTGGGTTTTTTTTTTTACAACCAGTGTTAAAACCCTAGTAACGCTTTTAGTTGGTTTCGAAGGACCAAAATGTTCATGATGCAGTGACATAAATGAGTTGTGAGCCTTACCTCTGGCGAGGGGTCTCATAATTAACAAATATCTTGCGCTATGGGTTTTCAACGAATAGCCCATTACTTTATTTTAAAGCTATTTCTTCTTGATCTGGACATTCTGGGCAGTGGTTGGAGCTATTGTGTCCAAATCGGTACAAGTATTTCCGACAGCAGCTGTGACTGATGTATAATTGAATCGCTACACTTGTGAGCACACCAACACGCTGCACAGTGGTTCCCCCCATAGGCCAAATTGGGAACAAGACTGCAATAACGGTAAGTGATTCATCAGCTGAGGTTACCCTTCAAGGGCTTTTGAGGCATTAAAATATTTTCAAGGAGATTTCTGTAATTTAACGCTGATTGGAAAGTGGGGTTTTGATGGCAGCAGCGGACAATCAGAATACAAACAACGAATCACGGCTGAATTTAGTGTAGTGACATGTTTATAACATCGTATGTCCCCCTTCAACTTTTTAAACAAGGACATCCTGACGCACCCAAACAAATTGTATGGCAGAATCCTCGCCCTGAATCCAGCAGATACTGTAGACCTGTGCGTTTCCAACTTAAAAAGGAAACTGAAGAATTGAGCAGAGAAGAACAAAAATACATTCAAGATCAAATCGAGAAATTATCGAGTACTATTGCTACTGCTTTTGCTCGTAATATATTGGTAAAACATGACCTCAAACTAACAATGGTGGATGAAAAGGTGTGTAATGCCTTGACGCATACCTCATCACAACAGATCTGCTACATTTGTGAAGCTAAACCTTCTGTCATGAACGACATTGAAAGTTACTTGCAAAGGAACATAAATATCGAAAGTTTGGATTTCGGTATATCACCATTACATGCGTGGATACGTATTTTTGAATTTTTTATTCATTTAGCGTACAGGTTTGAATTCAAAAAATGGAGAACAGGCAAAATTGAAAAACCTCTTTATGAAAGCCAGAAAAACCGCATTCAAAAGGAGTTCAGGGAAAAAACTGGCCTCATTATTGACAAGCCTAAGCAAGGTGGGGGGAACTCAAATGATGGAAATACGGCCCGCAGGTTTTTTGCAAACCCTTCCCTTTCTTCGGAGATAACTGGAGTAAAAAAAATCGTTAATAGAGAGATGTGCAGTTATATTAAAAACGTTGGCCTGTTGCTTTAGCATAAACGCCAATGCTTTTGAAAAGTATACATTAGAAACCGCCAAGGAAATTGTTAATGAATATCCATGGTATCATATGCCAGCTTCTGTACATAAGGCACTTATTCATGGGAGACAAATTGTCCAACGCGCAATATTGCCCATAGGGTTGTTAACTGAAGAAGCCGCTGAAGCTAAAAATAAGGAGGTGAAAATGTTTAGGGAAAAAAATACGCGGAAAATTTCAAGAGTTGCCACCAACACTGACTTGATAAATAGACTGTTCCTTTCTTCGGACCCACTTCTATCAAACGCTCGTGTTCTTGAAAAAACTGAAAAATCGAATTTACCCAAAGAGGTGTTAGACTTATTGCACTAACTACTTCAGTAAAAATATTTAAAACGTAAAAATAACGACTTTATTTATATAGGTATATTCAGTGTGAATTGTCATTAAATATGTAATTATTAATTTTGACCGCTCTTCCCATATAAACGAAACCACTGTGCGCTGCCATGTATCATATATTAATGTACCTCTACATACACACACCTGCTGGTCTCTACTCTTTGATTGTTCATTAACTTCAGTTGTAATATCTGAGTGAAACAATAAAGACATAAAAACTACAACAAGTGTTTGGAAAGGAAATACCACAGTGACCAGACAGGAACTGTGTGAGGTGGTAGTTGCAGCTTCGTTTGTCTACACTTCGATGACCAGATCAACTTATATGTAGGTCCATATGCCTTTTGTAGAGTTGTCTCATCTAGTCTGCCGCGTAGCTCTTGAAGCTGCCCTTTCTTCTTTCTTGATTGTTTTTATGTCAGTAGCCTCTTGCTGACCTAGGGCTTTCCTATTATGCATTCTTTGAATCTCATCTGCTTCGTCCGAAATAGTTCGGAAGCCGCTAAAACGAAAAAGAAAGTTGCTCTATCCAACCGCGAATATAAATGCTATCGACTGGATAGGGAACGTAGAAGAGGTGGTGGTGTTGCCATCGTGATTAAGAGATCAATTAAGCATTCCTTATTACGAATAGTCGTTGGTATTGAGGTCCCGTTTACCAATGGTAGGAAGCTTAACATTTTTTCAGTATATTTTCCAGGTGGGGCGGCATCGTCCGAAACAAGAGGTTTATTAATTTGAATGATTCGTACTTAGTTGGTGGCGATTTAAATTGCCGACATAGGAACTGGGGTTGCGCAAGGGCGAAAGCTTGGGGAAAAGTCCTTGAAAATCTTAACCATAATCACAACTTTGAAATTATGTTCCCAAACAGCGCTACCTATATACCGTCGGATAGTAGGAAAATTCCGTCGACTCTCGACTTGTTTTTAACAAATTCCTCTTCACTCTTCTCTCAGCCAACGGTGTACAATGACCTCAGTTCAGATCATTTACCAGTGGGTTGTACCGTACTTAGAACACCTAGCAGTAATCCAAGGTCTTTTTACAACTTTAGCAAAGCCAACTGGTCAAGGTTTCAAAACATAATCAAAAGACGCCTGAGAATATGTGATAGGAATATAGAGAATAAACTACGCCCTGAACAAATCGAATCCGAAATAAGTAATTTTGATGATATTGTTAAAGACAGCATCGACGCATCGGTCCCTAAAAAGTTTCCTTCTGAGTATAAAACTAGACTCCCGCGATCAATTTAAACACAATAAAAAGGCGGAATTTGTTGAGAAGGCATTGGCAAAGATATAGGGCTCCTAGTCTTCGCTTGGAAGTTAATCACTTAAACAACACCATCAGAACTGAGATAGCGAAATTGACAAATTTTAAATGGAACTCAAAGCTTAAATCCCTAGATAAAAATAGTCGACCCTTGTGGAACATATCCAAGGCTTTAAAGCGAAAAAATATGTTCATGCCGTCATTTCGAAATGCACAAACCGTCTGTATAACAAACGCTGACAAAGCAAATGCCCTGGCAGATGCTTTCACCGATAACATGATGGCAAATAGCGGACTTGTTAGTTCCTCGTTTGAGAATACCGTCTTAAGCACTGTTAACAATTTCAATGCAGCTATGATAGATCTGCCTGATAATATATTTTTAACTGCTGAGGATATGGTAGATACCATCTCTTACTTAAGTGTCCGAAAATCAGCAGGACTCGGTGGGATGAGAAATATGTTTCTTAAAAACCTACCTAAAATAGGAATTAAATACCTTAGATTTATCTTCAATAGCTGCATCAAATTGCATAACTTTCCGAAGGCATGGAAAGTAGCCAAAGTCATACCAATTTTAAAACCCGGCAAACCTCCAAACGACCCCAAAAGCTACAGACCAATTAGTCTCCTAAGCAGTACAGGGGAAGTTTTTGAGCGATTGATCAAAAGCAGGATTATGTCTCACGTTAGGAGTTCCAATATATTTCCCCCTCAACAATTTGGTTTCAGAGAACATCATAGCACTGTGCAACAAGTAAACCGAATCACTAAGCATGCGAAAACCAATTTTAATGCAAAGAAGTCAACGGGACTAGTCCTATTAGACATAGAGAAGGCATCCGATAGAGTTTGGCACAATGGCCTTATGTATAAAATGACCCAATTTGGGTTTCCTAAGTATTTTATTAAAATCATTCAAAGCTTTCTATCTAGCCGATTTTTCTTGGTATCTATTCTGGGAGAGCTCTCTGAAAAACATGGTGTCCCCTTAGGTGTACCACAGGGATCTGTGTTGGGCCCAATCCTTTATAATATTTTTACCTCTGATTTTCCCACCCTACAAAAGTGTGAGTCAGCAGTTTTTGCTGACGATACGGCTATTTTCTCATCTGATGTACTTGGTTTTAATATTGAAAACAATCTACAATCAGCGTTAGATACCTTAAATAATTATTTTACTAGGTGGAAAATAAAAATCAATGCTACGAAGACACAGGCTTTATTTTTAACCAGGAAAAGGAAGCCCTGTTTCTTGCCGAGCAACAAATTAAAAATAAACGATCTCGAGATGGAATGAGAAATCACTGTTAAGTACCTAGGAATACATTTGGATTAAAGGCTAACCTTTAACAGTCATGTGCAAAATACAATCAATAAAGTAAACAAAACAATTAAAATCATGTATCCCCTCATTAACAGAAAATCAGACCTCAGCAACGACAACAAATTAATAATTTTTAAAGCAATCTTTCAACCAATTATGCTATACTAGTATCACCTGTGGTCGAAATTCGACCAAATGTAATAAAATTGAATTTGTTTTTCACATAATTAATTGGAATTTATTTGCATGCATATGCAAAAATTTAGTCAAAATATAAAATTTCTTTGAAGTAAATAAATCAACTATTAAACGGTAGAGTAATATAACAATTGAATAAAAATAAATGATAATTCCATTTGAATGAAATGAACAGTTATGAAATGAATTTAACGATTCAAAACTTCAGTATAAACTACATATATTTTTCGTAAATAGTCTTTCATCTTTCGCTAAATGCCTTGTTCACTATGTTTAGAAACATAAAATGTCAAATCATCGAAATATCGAACTCTACTTGATGCAACATATAACTAAATGTCCATGCGTAAAAACTGGTTGCCATAATAAAATCCCAACTCTTTCAAATGTTTGTCCCTGGGACTTTTTAATTGTCATTGCAAATGCAGGAATAATTGGGAATTGTTTCGAAATATTTGCTCTCATTTGCTGCCTGGAAAGTGGCATTTTTAAAACGGCTGAACTTTCTCCATTTCCTTTCATATTTTATCCTATCGATTTTTACTTACACATCCTATCACCTATCTGCTTGACCTGGAAACCCCTTTTTCCCTATTTTTTTCCGTTTTTTGTCCAATTGGTTATGAAAATTAATATTCGCAATGATGAGTAATAAAACTTCTTTGACAAAATCTAAATGATTTCTGCACGTGTAATAAAAAAGGGTTCAATTGGACCACAAAGTTATATGTACATATTTAGACAAAAATAAACACATTGCTTTAATTTTTTTAAATTTCCATAGACATTTTTTTTGAGTCAAATTCCTATGAGCAAATCATTCCTTCTTTTTTTCAACGCCATTACTGAGAAGTAAACATGTTTAATGAAATTGTCTGAAATTGTCATTACCATGTTCACTGAAAAAAGTAATAGTTCATACTTCACGCATTTTCTCTACCCTCGGTTTTCACATTTGGCAACAGACACTTCTTATCTTTTCATTAAATTTCACAACATATCGCCCAATCCCATTCAAGAAACTGATCAGTTGGCGTTGACGGTCGGTACAGCAACATCAGAGTGATGGTGTATGCGATTTTTCCCTGTTTTTTTTTTGTCACTGGAATAGA
This sequence comes from Criorhina ranunculi, assembly GCA_951813785.1. NCBI lineage: Eukaryota > Metazoa > Arthropoda > Insecta > Diptera > Syrphidae > Criorhina > Criorhina ranunculi. The sequence goes on along the minus strand of OX638381.1, from coordinate 57,442,516 downwards.
GAAAACATGCGCGGCTCATGTCCGTACCGTAATGATTTGAAACGGACTATAGCATAACTTTTTTTTGTAATATTCTCCCGTGCAGGGTGATCAAAATGAATATCAAATGAATATCATATTTGTTTAATCAAAATAAAATCTGAAAGGGTTAACGGCAACATACACACATGAACGACTGCGGTTTGGGAAGCTTTTTCATGACAGATTATACTCTTGCAGGTTTGTCAGGCCTGCGAAGAGGTGGGACCGCAAAAAAAAAACGTTTGGTACTTTTTGAGAATCGAGTCTGCGTCCTCTCGCTTAGCAGTCCAACGCACTATCCACTTAGCCACGGCGACTACCACATGAAGTTACCATTCAATGCAAAGCTTTGTGGTAAACTAAGTTTTTTGTTTTGTTTTCTGGCGTGAAACATGGAAACTCCATGTTAATCCCACAAACTTCCGCTGACTGGCCTTGTGATTTGTTGATGGTCAGCGTGAAGGCCAGATGCACAGGAAACTGCAGCCGTTTAAGCTCGAATGGCAAGTCCGTTGGAATCATCGGGATGCGCGGAATCAAAACATCCTCCCCTTTGTAGTTTGCCTTAATAATCGTCGCCTCGATGACGTTGTTCATGAGCTTTTTCACGGCCAGTCTCGTTCCATTGCACAGTCGATTTTGATTTATGTTACGCTACATGATGATGACTGAGCCTACTTTTAATTGTAAATTGTGAGGTGGTTTACCGGACAATTCCAGTGAATTTAAGAATTCTGTGGGATAGTTGACTACTTCATCCTGGTTGATAACTGTGTGAACTGATTTGAAGGAAAACAACTGTCCCGGTATGAAATGTTGAATGCTCACGTTGAAATCTTCGACATCTTTGTTTTCCGCCGCCAATATGGCAATATGCAAAATTCGTTGTTTTTTTCGATTTTCCGGCTTTTTTTTTTTTTTTCTAAACCACCCCTGTATTTAGACGAACAAAACAAAAAAAAGAATCATCCAAATCGGTTGAGCCGTTCTCGAGATTTGGCGAGACTAAGGGCCCAACTATAATAGACTTAAAGCCCTACCACAATCTGCATAACCTTGCATATGCAAAATTGTCAAAAAACAACGAATGCCTGGCTGTGCACGGTTATGCATTGTCAATGCATAGTCAACCCACAACGGCATATGCAAACTGACAATTCTATAATCTGCCAAAAGTGAGTTGAGAATATTGAATAATTTAAAGAAAAACTAAGAAGACTTGTCGAAGTTAAAAGACTTATTTAGCATGTTAAATTAACTTAACAAATTCCCTCCATACTCATCACTCTGATTTTATTTTCAAATGATTATTTTGAATTTTACTTTCCAATGTCAAATTTTTGTCTGCAATATTCGGTTGCTAGCGTACTTTGCATAAGCTTAACGAAACAGAAACAAGTTAACGAACGTTTGAGTATTCCTATTGCGGTTTGTTAAAGGGAATCTAGTGTGTTCGTACTTTGCAGACCTTTTGCATATGCAAGGTTATGCACATTGTGGTTGGGCTTTTAAGTCTCCTTAAGCTAGTGTCATAACCGAACGCAAATTTTGCTTAATTTTTGTCAAAAAAGGAATCTGCCCATAATGCAATTAATGCAAATTAAGCATCTGTGAAACCTTTTCCCGCAGATTTGTTATTAAATTCGATTAAAAACGATGAAAAATGTATCTCGTCCGACATTGCGATTTCTTTTTTGTTTTGTTTTGATAATTTTCTTGTTCTTCTCTCTTCTGTCAAATTCAATTAAGTGGCGAGCGAACTCGATCGCTCGCCACTTAAGTGAATTAAATTGATGGAAACTTAACGAAACTGAACGAAGCTGAGCGCTAAGTACATTATGGTCAGTTCATATGAATTCTATGTGTTCGCGTCATCACTAACTGAAACTTAAGTTGACTTAAGTCTATTATGGTTGGGCCTTAACGCACAGCAATTGATTTTTATATACATACATATATAGATTATGTATTTCTTTTACTTAGTAAATTTTTTTATTATGTTTTTAGAAGCTAAAAACGGAAACGTACCAATATGTTTTTCTCAAAACGAACGAATGACAAATGATAAAATAGTAGATAGTCTCTGAAAGTGTGTCAAGAAAGTAGCGGTACATTTTGTATTGAGTAATAATACTTACGGCAAATGTTTCGTAGAAAGAACAAAGAAAGAGAATTAGAAAAATGCAACAATGATATGCCTTCGCTGTTATATCGTTTTTAGTTGACTTAATAGAATGTGTCTAATGGACACTGCTGCCCGTTTACGTCCCAAAAATGTGTTTTAATTGTTTTTTTTTTTTTTATATAATCTTATATAATTTTTTTTTTCTATAAAACCATTCGTCCAACCAACCATTCACCAAAGGAGAAGTCTAAAATCGACAAGTCTTAATATGATTTCCTTTTCGAAATATCACAAGAAAACATAAGCAGTGTGTCCATTAGGCACACGTTGCCCGGAGAAGGGTTAATACCGTTTTCTTTATCTCGTTATGTTTTCCTGGCAACGTTGCAGGACTTGAAGAATTTATGAAGATTGTTTCACTACAATTGCATTTTTCCATCATTTACCAGTGTTAATATCCCTGTAAAATCCTATGCTACCTCCCAATTTGTGCTATGTGCTATAGTACTACACCTGATAACGCTTTTAAGAAAATATGTAGTTAATTTATTTAGTTGGGTTTTTTTTTTTACAACCAGTGTTAAAACCCTAGTAACGCTTTTAGTTGGTTTCGAAGGACCAAAATGTTCATGATGCAGTGACATAAATGAGTTGTGAGCCTTACCTCTGGCGAGGGGTCTCATAATTAACAAATATCTTGCGCTATGGGTTTTCAACGAATAGCCCATTACTTTATTTTAAAGCTATTTCTTCTTGATCTGGACATTCTGGGCAGTGGTTGGAGCTATTGTGTCCAAATCGGTACAAGTATTTCCGACAGCAGCTGTGACTGATGTATAATTGAATCGCTACACTTGTGAGCACACCAACACGCTGCACAGTGGTTCCCCCCATAGGCCAAATTGGGAACAAGACTGCAATAACGGTAAGTGATTCATCAGCTGAGGTTACCCTTCAAGGGCTTTTGAGGCATTAAAATATTTTCAAGGAGATTTCTGTAATTTAACGCTGATTGGAAAGTGGGGTTTTGATGGCAGCAGCGGACAATCAGAATACAAACAACGAATCACGGCTGAATTTAGTGTAGTGACATGTTTATAACATCGTATGTCCCCCTTCAACTTTTTAAACAAGGACATCCTGACGCACCCAAACAAATTGTATGGCAGAATCCTCGCCCTGAATCCAGCAGATACTGTAGACCTGTGCGTTTCCAACTTAAAAAGGAAACTGAAGAATTGAGCAGAGAAGAACAAAAATACATTCAAGATCAAATCGAGAAATTATCGAGTACTATTGCTACTGCTTTTGCTCGTAATATATTGGTAAAACATGACCTCAAACTAACAATGGTGGATGAAAAGGTGTGTAATGCCTTGACGCATACCTCATCACAACAGATCTGCTACATTTGTGAAGCTAAACCTTCTGTCATGAACGACATTGAAAGTTACTTGCAAAGGAACATAAATATCGAAAGTTTGGATTTCGGTATATCACCATTACATGCGTGGATACGTATTTTTGAATTTTTTATTCATTTAGCGTACAGGTTTGAATTCAAAAAATGGAGAACAGGCAAAATTGAAAAACCTCTTTATGAAAGCCAGAAAAACCGCATTCAAAAGGAGTTCAGGGAAAAAACTGGCCTCATTATTGACAAGCCTAAGCAAGGTGGGGGGAACTCAAATGATGGAAATACGGCCCGCAGGTTTTTTGCAAACCCTTCCCTTTCTTCGGAGATAACTGGAGTAAAAAAAATCGTTAATAGAGAGATGTGCAGTTATATTAAAAACGTTGGCCTGTTGCTTTAGCATAAACGCCAATGCTTTTGAAAAGTATACATTAGAAACCGCCAAGGAAATTGTTAATGAATATCCATGGTATCATATGCCAGCTTCTGTACATAAGGCACTTATTCATGGGAGACAAATTGTCCAACGCGCAATATTGCCCATAGGGTTGTTAACTGAAGAAGCCGCTGAAGCTAAAAATAAGGAGGTGAAAATGTTTAGGGAAAAAAATACGCGGAAAATTTCAAGAGTTGCCACCAACACTGACTTGATAAATAGACTGTTCCTTTCTTCGGACCCACTTCTATCAAACGCTCGTGTTCTTGAAAAAACTGAAAAATCGAATTTACCCAAAGAGGTGTTAGACTTATTGCACTAACTACTTCAGTAAAAATATTTAAAACGTAAAAATAACGACTTTATTTATATAGGTATATTCAGTGTGAATTGTCATTAAATATGTAATTATTAATTTTGACCGCTCTTCCCATATAAACGAAACCACTGTGCGCTGCCATGTATCATATATTAATGTACCTCTACATACACACACCTGCTGGTCTCTACTCTTTGATTGTTCATTAACTTCAGTTGTAATATCTGAGTGAAACAATAAAGACATAAAAACTACAACAAGTGTTTGGAAAGGAAATACCACAGTGACCAGACAGGAACTGTGTGAGGTGGTAGTTGCAGCTTCGTTTGTCTACACTTCGATGACCAGATCAACTTATATGTAGGTCCATATGCCTTTTGTAGAGTTGTCTCATCTAGTCTGCCGCGTAGCTCTTGAAGCTGCCCTTTCTTCTTTCTTGATTGTTTTTATGTCAGTAGCCTCTTGCTGACCTAGGGCTTTCCTATTATGCATTCTTTGAATCTCATCTGCTTCGTCCGAAATAGTTCGGAAGCCGCTAAAACGAAAAAGAAAGTTGCTCTATCCAACCGCGAATATAAATGCTATCGACTGGATAGGGAACGTAGAAGAGGTGGTGGTGTTGCCATCGTGATTAAGAGATCAATTAAGCATTCCTTATTACGAATAGTCGTTGGTATTGAGGTCCCGTTTACCAATGGTAGGAAGCTTAACATTTTTTCAGTATATTTTCCAGGTGGGGCGGCATCGTCCGAAACAAGAGGTTTATTAATTTGAATGATTCGTACTTAGTTGGTGGCGATTTAAATTGCCGACATAGGAACTGGGGTTGCGCAAGGGCGAAAGCTTGGGGAAAAGTCCTTGAAAATCTTAACCATAATCACAACTTTGAAATTATGTTCCCAAACAGCGCTACCTATATACCGTCGGATAGTAGGAAAATTCCGTCGACTCTCGACTTGTTTTTAACAAATTCCTCTTCACTCTTCTCTCAGCCAACGGTGTACAATGACCTCAGTTCAGATCATTTACCAGTGGGTTGTACCGTACTTAGAACACCTAGCAGTAATCCAAGGTCTTTTTACAACTTTAGCAAAGCCAACTGGTCAAGGTTTCAAAACATAATCAAAAGACGCCTGAGAATATGTGATAGGAATATAGAGAATAAACTACGCCCTGAACAAATCGAATCCGAAATAAGTAATTTTGATGATATTGTTAAAGACAGCATCGACGCATCGGTCCCTAAAAAGTTTCCTTCTGAGTATAAAACTAGACTCCCGCGATCAATTTAAACACAATAAAAAGGCGGAATTTGTTGAGAAGGCATTGGCAAAGATATAGGGCTCCTAGTCTTCGCTTGGAAGTTAATCACTTAAACAACACCATCAGAACTGAGATAGCGAAATTGACAAATTTTAAATGGAACTCAAAGCTTAAATCCCTAGATAAAAATAGTCGACCCTTGTGGAACATATCCAAGGCTTTAAAGCGAAAAAATATGTTCATGCCGTCATTTCGAAATGCACAAACCGTCTGTATAACAAACGCTGACAAAGCAAATGCCCTGGCAGATGCTTTCACCGATAACATGATTGCAAATAGCGGACTTGTTAGTTCCTCGTTTGAGAATACCGTCTTAAGCACTGTTAACAATTTCAATGCAGCTATGATAGATCTGCCTGATAATATATTTTTAACTGCTGAGGATATGGTAGATACCATCTCTTACTTAAGTGTCCGAAAGTCAGCAGGACTCGGTGGGATGAGAAATATGTTTCTTAAAAACCTACCTAAAATAGGAATTAAATACCTTAGATTTATCTTCAATAGCTGCATCAAATTGCATAACTTTCCGAAGGCATGGAAAGTAGCCAAAGTCATACCAATTTTAAAACCCGGCAAACCTCCAAACGACCCCAAAAGCTACAGACCAATTAGTCTCCTAAGCAGTACAGGGGAAGTTTTTGAGCGATTGATCAAAAGCAGGATTATGTCTCACGTTAGGAGTTCCAATATATTTCCCCCTCAACAATTTGGTTTCAGAGAACATCATAGCACTGTGCAACAAGTAAACCGAATCACTAAGCATGCGAAAACCAATTTTAATGCAAAGAAGTCAACGGGACTAGTCCTATTAGACATAGAGAAGGCATCCGATAGAGTTTGGCACAATGGCCTTATGTATAAAATGACCCAATTTGGGTTTCCTAAGTATTTTATTAAAATCATTCAAAGCTTTCTATCTAGCCGATTTTTCTTGGTATCTATTCTGGGAGAGCTCTCTGAAAAACATGGTGTCCCCTTAGGTGTACCACAGGGATCTGTGTTGGGCCCAATCCTTTATAATATTTTTACCTCTGATTTTCCCACCCTACAAAAGTGTGAGTCAGCAGTTTTTGCTGACGATACGGCTATTTTCTCATCTGATGTACTTGGTTTTAATATTGAAAACAATCTACAATCAGCGTTAGATACCTTAAATAATTATTTTACTAGGTGGAAAATAAAAATCAATGCTACGAAGACACAGGCTTTATTTTTAACCAGGAAAAGGAAGCCCTGTTTCTTGCCGAGCAACAAATTAAAAATAAACGATCTCGAGATGGAATGAGAAATCACTGTTAAGTACCCAGGAATACATTTGGATTAAAGGCTAACCTTTAACAGTCATGTGCAAAATACAATCAATAAAGTAAACAAAACAATTAAAATCATGTATCCCCTCATTAACAGAAAATCAGACCTCAGCAACGACAACAAATTAATAATTTTTAAAGCAATCTTTCAACCAATTATGCTATACTAGTATCACCTGTGGTCGAAATTCGACCAAATGTAATAAAATTGAATTTGTTTTTCACATAATTAATTGGAATTTATTTGCATGCATATGCAAAAATTTAGTCAAAATATAAAATTTCTTTGAAGTAAATAAATCAACTATTAAACGGTAGAGTAATATAACAATTGAATAAAAATAAATGATAATTCCATTTGAATGAAATGAACAGTTATGAAATGAATTTAACGATTCAAAACTTCAGTATAAACTACATATATTTTTCGTAAATAGTCTTTCATCTTTCGCTAAATGCCTTGTTCACTATGTTTAGAAACATAAAATGTCAAATCATCGAAATATCGAACTCTACTTGATGCAACATATAACTAAATGTCCATGCGTAAAAACTGGTTGCCATAATAAAATCCCAACTCTTTCAAATGTTTGTCCCTGGGACTTTTTAATTGTCATTGCAAATGCAGGAATAATTGGGAATTGTTTCGAAATATTTGCTCTCATTTGCTGCCTGGAAAGTGGCATTTTTAAAACGGCTGAACTTTCTCCATTTCCTTTCATATTTTATCCTATCGATTTTTACTTACACATCCTATCACCTATCTGCTTGACTTGGAAACCCCTTTTTCCCTATTTTTTTCCGTTTTTTGTCCAATTGGTTATGAAAATTAATATTCGCAATGATGAGTAATAAAACTTCTTTGACAAAATCTAAATGATTTCTGCACGTGTAATAAAAAAGGGTTCAATTGGACCACAAAGTTATATGTACATATTTAGACAAAAATAAACACATTGCTTTAATTTTTTTAAATTTCCATAGACATTTTTTTTGAGTCAAATTCCTATGAGCAAATCATTCCTTCTTTTTTTCAACGCCATTACTGAGAAGTAAACATGTTTAATGAAATTGTCTGAAATTGTCATTACCATGTTCACTGAAAAAAGTAATAGTTCATACTTCACGCATTTTCTCTGCCCTCGGTTTTCACATTTGGCAACAGACACTTCTTATCTTTTCATTAAATTTCACAACATATCGCCCAATCCCATTCAAGAAACTGATCAGTTGGCGTTGACGGTCGGTACAGCAACATCAGAGTGATGGTGTATGCGATTTTTCCCTGTTTTTTTTTTGTCACTGGAATAGAGAAAACATGCGCGGCTCATGTCCGTACCGTAATGATTTGAAACGGACTATAGCATAACTTTTTTTTGTAATATTCTCCCGTGCAGGGTGATCAAAATGCTTTCATTTAATTTGCTAAAGCTTTTTGTATCGGTAAATCATGTGTGTATGTTCACTTTATTTTACCTGCCTTTCCTTTGCGGCATATATTTTTCTATTGATCAAACATTTTGGAAATTGGTTTACCAAGGTTTTTAGGGCCGCTAATTACAAATCTGCAATCAGATATCACATTTGTTTAATCAAAATAAAATCTGAAAGGGTTAACGGCAACATACACACATGCTTTCTTGTACACATCTATGGCACATTCCCTTTCGAATGATGTAAGTTTCATTCCCCTCCTTTCATAATAAATACTTAAAAAAGGTACCACAATTCGACTGAACCGACGTAAAAGGTACGAAAATGTTCGATGTTCACTTATTAATAGAAGATTTGCCATTTCTGCCCCGTTTGCGGATTTAGGTCATCCACCGCCGCCAGGCACCACAACGAAATCATTAAATAAACATGTTCCAGGACTATCTACAGAGTTGTAAATTAGAAATGTTGGTGATGTCATAAAACAGTTTTAACAAACCTAATACACCCTGTCCATTCTCTTATGTGCGCACTTATTACACATTTTAATTTGTAAGAGAAAAAGCAACAACAAATACAGCAATAAAAAATAAAAATAAAAGAGAACGAAGAAAAAAAGAGTAATAAAGAGAATAGTATAGTCCGTTTCAATTTTTCAAATGAAAAGCGACATGGAGGCTGCACAAAGAGAGCATCGAACATTTTGTTCTCTATTATTCCCTGGAAAATGGCATTTACGAATCGGCTAATCTTTCTCAATTTCCTTTCAGATTTTATCCTATCGATTTTTACTCAAATGTACACCTACCTGTTTAACTTGAAAAAAATCTAACTGCGATGAACAAACCACTTTATTGGTGCACACCCCTTTCGTAACAACATTTAAATACTTTTTGCACTAATTGTGTGTGTAATGAAAGAGTTTCATAAATAAATATATGAAGGTACACATTTACATAAAAAGAAACATGCTGATTTAGTTTTTTAAAATTTTAAATTTCATATTTTCGAGTCAAACACATATAAGCAAAAATATTTTCTTCTTTTCAACGCCATAACTGAGAAGTAAACAGTTTCAAAAAACGTCTTATAGTCCGTTTCAAATCAAATTCGAAAAACTCGGGCAAGTTTTATTATTTCCAGTGATACTCTCTTGTGTACACACAAAACAGGAGAAAAATCGTCAATCGTCAACGCCTACTGATGATCCTTGAATGGGATTGGGCTAAATTTCTTTAAAAGATAAAGAGTTTATGCTGCCAAATGTGATAACCGAGGGTAGAGAAAATGCGTGAAGTATGGATTATTATTTTTTTCAGTGAACATGGTAATGACACATTTTTTGAAACTGTTTACTTCTCACTTATGGCGTTGAAAAGAAAAAAGAATGTTTTGCTGGTATGAGTTTGACTCGAAAATATGAATTTGAAGCTTTGAATAAATTAAAGCAGTATGTTTCTTTTTATGTAAATGTGTACCTATATATTTATTAATTGAACCCTTTTTAATTACACATAGAATTATTGCAAGAAGTACTTAAATGTTGTCACAAAAAGGGGTGTGTACCAATAAAGTGGTTTGTTCATCGGAGGTCGATTTTTTCCAAGTAAAACAGGTAGGTGTAGGTAGGTAGGTAGAAGTGGTTGAGTCTGGTGAAACCTGCCAGAGACACAAATAGCGCAGATGCGCCGTTTTGATACCACAACTCACGTGACCTGGATGTTGATGGGCGTGACTACGAGTGTGTTTTTCAAATCCATCCTGTGGAGTTAAGAAAATTAATGATGTTACATAATTTGATGTTGGAGATCTCGGATATTTCCTTGAAAAAAGGTTTTCCGAGTGTGCGCTGCCTAGCTCTGGCTAGTGCTCGGCAGTCACAGAGAGTGAAATATGGTTTCCATTTCGCGAGAATTGCCGCAACTTCGGCAGTGGGGGTTGGACGGGATGTCTAACTTGGCAGCGTGAGGTCCGATTGGCCAGTGACCCGTGCTAATTGCTGTGATTCTTGCAGTCTCAATGCGGTTCCTATTAATGAGGTCATTCGTTCTGCTTTTATCATAGGTGGGCCACATCTGTCTCGATATGGTACAGGTTCGTAGGCTTCTCCACCTAGAGTTCGCATTAGCGAGGAAGTGTTGGAAAATTTTGCCCTTGATGAGTCCCATGGGGGGGCAGACTGACTCCGCAAGGGAGACATCCAGGGCAGAACCACATCTGGCTAACGCGTCGGCTCTCTCATTCTCCTCTATGTTACTATGGCCGGGAACCCAGAGAAGAGTGATATTGAACCGAGCGTTTGCCTGCGTTAAAGTTTCCTTACACTGCTCAACTAGTTTAGAGGACGAGGTAAGTGAGTGGAGCGCTTTGATAGCAGCCTGGCTATCAATAAAGATTCCTATGCTGTTTGAGGTAGTAGGGCTGAGACTAAGTATCTTACAGGCTTCTCTAATCGCGAGCACCTCCGCCTGGAAGACACTAGAGGAGTCTGGGAGCCTGTACGATTTGGATACGTTCAGTTCCGTTGATAAAACACCTGCTCCCACGCCACACTCCATCTTGGAGCCGTCGGTGAAGATCGATACTTGGTAATTTAATTGGGGTAGATTGTTGTTCCATTCCGACCTATCGGGAAAAAGAACTTGAATCTTATTATTGAATTTGAGAGTGGGAGTCGTGTAATCAGTTATGGTCACGGCCAGATCCCTAGGCAGCAGGTCAAGAGCCTTACTGCGACCATAGGGTTTAGAGGACCAAAACCCAGATTCTCTGAGTCTGATAGCACTACACGAGACGATATATTTGATGTGCAAGTCCAGGGGCAGGATATGGAGGAGCACATTAAGAGCTTCTGACGGGCTCGAACGAATGGCTCCTGTAGTTCCAATACCAGCTGTTCGTTGGACTCTACTGAGTTTTGTGATGTTGTAGGCTTTACTTAAGGCGGGCCACCACACGAGTGACCCATAGGTGAGGATTGGACGAACTACGGCAGTGTACATCCAGAGAACCATCTTAGGTTTAAGTCCCCACCTTTTGCCAAAGGTCTTACTACAGGCGTAGAAAGCGAAGGTAGGTGTACGTGTAAGTAAAAATCGATAGGATAAAATCTGAAAGGAAATCGAGAAAGTTCAGCCGATTCGTACATGTCATTTTCCAGTCAATAAAAGAGAGCACAATTTTCGATGCTCTCTCTGCGCAAAAGCGAGAAACTCGCGCAAGATTTCTATTTTCCAGTCATCCTCTCTTGTGTACACACAAAACAGGAGAAAAATCGCCGATCGTCAACACCTACTGTGTTATTGTTGTTGTTTTTCCCTTCTCATAAGAGTGGTGGCTTTATACTGTACGTGTGCCTTTTGTATGTGTAATTGCCTATGTGTTGACTTGACTTTCAATTGCGATTATTAACTTTATTATTTATCCGACTTTAAAATAACAATCATTCTGCAAATCTGCAAAGAAAGACCTTGCTAACGGTATATAATTTATGAAAATCAGTTCAGTAGAATCGTCGTAAATGGTACCGAAAGTTTCGATATTCACGTATTAATATATATGTAGATGGCTGTCCTGCATGGGGCCAGTGTGCCAGCTCACACATCAAAAAGCTACAAATTTGCCAAAATAAGCTGCTTAAAATGATCCTGCAACTTCCATTGCACTTTTCCACGAATGAACTCCACAGCACTATCAAGATCGATATTGTTTCTGCAAAAATATTGAAATTAAAACAGAAATATGATATTACATTTCTGTGGCAATACGACAGAGAAGCTTATGTTGAAAAGGATAGTTTCGAGAAATTTGCATTTTTATTTAAAATGCTTGTTTTTATTTGAAGATACATTTTTTTAGCCCAATAGTTTAATTAGGTGTATAATTACTATTTAATGTTAATTTATGAAAAAAAAACAAGTAAGGAAAGCACCAAAAATTGAGTTTTTAAACTTATGTGCTTTTGTAAAAATCAATTTGGTAACAATATATTATTTTAAGTTACATAAGTTTTTCTGTCAAACCGACAAAAAGGAATTGATATACTTTAAGATGACTTAAGATATTATGTTGAACTCTAGATTTCAAAATAAAGAGACATAAGACAATTGTTGGTATTTTTGATATATTTATGAAAAATATTTATAGCTTATAAAAACATATAAAAAGGAACACAAAGCGTATAAAATTCATTGAAAGTAAACTAGAACATATTAAACTTAGGTGTAAACTTAGCAGTGTAAGATATACAAAATACCTTAGCTTACGGATCTTCTTCATCACCTTCGGTCAAATCTGGATGAAAGTCTTGCATTTTGTTAGCATTCAAGTTTTGATAAAAAGGGTGGTAAATGTTGTCAATTAATGGCAGCATATCCAACAGGTCTTGTTTTTTCTTTTCATTTATTTCGAGAGGTGTAGAATAACATTTCTGCAAATCCGTGATTTTAATTGAGTTAAACCCTCGGCGTCTGATATTCAGCGTTCTGAACTCTTCGGTTTCACTGAGCGAAGTTTTAAAGAATATAGTACCAAACTCCTTCGTGAATCTCATCCATTTCACATTTTGCCAAATAAATTTCTGTCCGTTGTTATCCACTTTGCGCCACATAAATTTCTCCTTTGATACGGCTGAGAAATTAAAAATGTTATCTTGATTTATTTCTTTTACATCAAATTTGCGTTTTACACCCACTGTTCTCACAAATTGGTACCAGTCACGGGGATGGTGTATTTTAACAGTAGTTAGCTTCTTCTTTTTTTCAATAAGAGCATGATCAACATCACACTCCATGTGGTTATGCTCAGGAAGAAGAAATTTATGATCAATCATCTTTGCCGTATTTTCCAATTGCAAAAAAGTCTCAAACATTGTAGCAATGAAAGAGTTTTTATTCTGTCCAGGACAGCAATCGCTGTACAGAACAATGTGTCTAGTATCTGTTGGTAAGTTTTGAAGGTGGTTAAATACACATGAGGCTATTTCGTTCCCACCACGATTTCCTATCACTTCATGCCACATTAAACATACTGGCTGGCCCGTCTTACAGTCATGAACAGTAAGATTATATGTCCACAATGGGCGTTTATAAAAGGAAACTGATGATCTTAAAAATGGTGTTGGGAGGCACTGTTGCAAATCGAAAGTAAGAACTTTCATTGATGTATCGCGCTCAGCTTTTGATTTGTCAATCGCTTTCGATTTATACGCGTACTCAGCTACAAGGTGGTGATCTTCTTGTTCTTTTCTAAGATTCTCACGCTCCTCCGCACTAGCAATGTCAATTTTCATTTTAAGTACTTCGCACTTATGACAAGTATCCAATTTCGGTTTTTTAAATTTTAAGTTTAGAGTGTTGAAAATCTTAGAAAACTTGGAAAGCGATATTACTGAGGCATATTTCTCGGAATAAAGTCGAAATAATTCAGCAATTGATAAATCACTCGACAAATATCGTTTAGTTGTATCCCGTCTAGTGTAGTGGGATTCATAAGATGGGAAGCTGTTTATAAACGTTAAAATCTCATTTTCTTTTTCAGATGTACATTTTTTGGGGCCAGGATGTTTTCCACGCATATCAGCATTTGTAAATGAACCATAGCCTTCCAACTTTTTCTTTACAACAGTTTTAATGAATTGCTCCGACTCACAGAGTGTGTATCTAAAACATTTCTGGCATACTGAAACCCTTTCACCATTTATTTCCAAGAAGTATTTATTCGTATGTTTCCTTTTTCTAGGATTAGTAAGGCTCTTTTCTTTTCTTTCAAATTTGGTATCCTCAACTACAATAAAGCCGGAAGCAAAAGCCTGTCGTAGCTCATAAGAACCAAGATCCCAGTACTTTTTAAAAATTTACTGTTGTTTTTCAAACGTTATTTTGTCTTTGCATTTGTTGCGACAGTTCTCTAGTTGGCGTAAGGTTCGTTCTTGTACAACTTTTCCAGATGTAGATATGTAGCCTTTTCCAGAGTTTCTTTTTTCCTTACGCATTTTTTTTGTTTGTTTCGCGTTGCTTTCGTTGTTTTCTTCAATATTTTGCGAACATATAGATCCACCACAATCTCCAAACAATACATTTTGCTCCAGCTGACTGCCAGCGTTTCTTGTTTGCAAGGAAAAATCTGAATAGTTACTTACATTGTCAGAACAAGAAGGCACAAAATTAGGACCACAAACTGAATCATCATCATCATAGTCTTGAAATGTTTCTGCTTCCATCTCCGTAAATAAATTAAATTCGGTTACACCAATATTACATTAATTTTCTTTGTCCGCGTCTTTCTCTAAATCTTGATCCTCCAAAATATCAGGCACTTGTTTTATGAAGATCTTATTAATAATGACTTACAATTTATTGAGCAATTTTCTTTGTTCTCGGAGTTTGTAGATGATCCTGGTTTCGAACAAAACGGGCTCTGTTTTTTTAATGCCATAGACAATATTTTCCTCGCTCGTTCCATTTTAATTTTTCATTCAAAACTATATCAATTAAGCATACAATTTTAAGCGGTTTAATTATTAATAATACATCATCCAACACTGCTAAACACTAAGCACAACATAAAATACATTTAACATACCTATGAGTTAAAAAAATTCACTTCTGATAACTTTAGCTCTAGAGCATAACATTCCCACTTAAGTCGATATTCTTAACTGATATGCAGTCAACAAAAGCATCGTATGTTGACATAAGTTTCCGTTATTTAAAAAAAACGATTTGAAAAAAGAAGCTTATGTAGACATAAGTGGTTCTGAGAAACTTAAATTTGGCTTTTTTATATTCTTTTAATTTTGACATAAGAACTTATGTTGACTTAAGTGCTTGTAAAATCCATACCATATTTTACAAAACATCTTAAGTCAACATAAGTTTTTTTGAAAAATGGAAACAGAAGCAAATGTTTAAAAAATTGGACGACTTATCTCAACATAAGTGTTTCTGTTAAAACATAAGATTCAAATTTTTAAGACTTAAGGAATCAACCTTACATAAGCTACTTTGTCGAAAGCATGTATGCTTTTTGAAACATAAGTGGTTGGGAAAACTACTTTATTTTTACAAAAGAGCATCTTTTTAAAATGGGGGATAGATAGAAAAGTATATAAGAACTATAGATTACTACCAATTGCAAAAATGAAAATTCGCTTATGTCGACTTAAGCTACTCTGTCGTATTGCCACAGGTATAATGTCAGATAACGTACTAGTAAGTGGGTTACTAATCGATTAGTATATAAATAACCCTCTAGTCATAGCTTATAAATTCCAAATCTTAAATAGGAGGTTTTAGTGACCTTTCCTCCTCAAAATATCTTTTTATTAATGTAACTTTTCCATATGTTGTATATTATTTTTCAGTAGTAAGATAGCCTTATAAATATCATCTCTGTGCAAACCCAACAATAACAAACATGTATATATATTGTAAATTTATTGGTCAATAAAGCTAAAATAATTATTCTAAGTTCGGAAGCCGCTTATTGTTCTTAATGCGCAGAGTGTATACGGCGATGTAAGTTTCCTTCTTGTTTCCATCGTCGCTAGTGCTGCCGCCCAAACCGCTGCGGCGTATAGGAGTACTGAACTGACCACCTTGGCATGGAGAATCCTTCTTCATTTCCTGGAACTCCGATATTTGGCAGTATCCGAGAGAGTGCTGCCTACAGGGATGACGCCTTTTTGCTCGCATAGTCCATGTGTGTTTTAAAGTAGAGCTTGTTGTCGAGCATTACTCCAAGATATTTGAATGATTCCTTTTTTTTTATAATTCACTAGCGCTAAAGGGGTTATGAATACCCTTATGATGCTATTCACACAGCGCTAGTGTTGGTGTAGTGATTTAGAAACTCAGGTGGTATTAGGTTTCAGTCTTTTTGCTTCGAGGGTGGTGTCCAGAATGACTGGTGAGAATTATTGGTATTTTTTTGCCATTGCTTATAATTCATAGTATTTCTTTCGAACATCCCGATGCCATAAGTACGATCAACACTTTCAAGCCATATGACAACCTTACTGCCAGTGTTATGCCTATGCAGTAGAGTTGACGTCAGCTTTTTTTCGCAGTTGATCGACTTGTTTTTTTTTTTTTGACATCGGGATTCGAACCTGGAACCTTCAGCGTGACAAGCGATGATGCAACCACTACACCCTGGCCACCTTTGACCTAATTGTTTGGGTTCTATCACGGATGTTCGCATTTTCCACAATCGTCCGACATGATATAAGAACTGCTGTTTTATGGTCAGCTAGTCCTAGGCCGACAGATACTAGCCAATTCTTAGTTCGGACAATGGCTTCGTTGGTGGTTAATTCTTCTTCTGGAATATTTTTTGCTACGGTTACAACAACGATGTCGTCGGCAAACCCGATGAGTTTTACTCCTTGAGGCAGTGTTAATTGAAGGACTCCGTCTTCGATTATGTTCCATAGGAAGGGGCCCACCACTGATTCTTGAGAAACCCCTGCAGAGACATCGTAGTATTTTGTCCCCTCATCAGTTTCGTACCTCATTGGTGAGGTAGTTTGTCACTATTTTCCGCAGGTAGTATGGTGTGTCCATCCTGGCTAGTGACCTCTTTATGATGATCCAATCTACCGAATTAAAGGTGTTATTTATATGCAGCGTAACTATTGCACAATATTCCTTGGTTCCAAATCGCCATCCCGATCCTTCTTTCGCTTTAGCAGCTTTGTCAAATACTGCTTTTATGGCGTTTATGGTGGACGGTGATTTTCTAAATTCAAACTGGTAGTCTGAGAGTGTTTCTTTTTCCTCTGGCTCCAGGCGGCTTGTTTCCTTTGGGTAGCAGCACCAAATGCTGCAATTTCCACTGATCGGAAAAGAAGTAATGCCTGTGTCTGTGTGTGTATCTGGAGAACGAAACAACGATCATGCAGTTTTTACTTCCCACCTCCATAGGGGAAGTCTTATTATCGGCCAAAAACTTAATTTCGAAATTTTAAGACCTTCACATTATGATACACGAGAAATCATTTGCACCAATTTTCGAAGTGAGATCTGTGTGCGCGTGTGTGACAATTATTTCCTCCTTTGATATCTGGAGAATGTAACAACGCACGATAATGCGGTTTTATTTGTCAGCATGAAACTTAGATCTGATTAGATTTTGGGTAAAATCGGTCCAGCGGATGCTGACATATTTCAAGAAATCATTTAAAAAAGATATGCTATTGTGTGATATTGAAAAAAATGTTCGCTGTGATATAACGAGGTGGGAAGTACAGGACCTACTCCCCAGTCGAATTTTTTCAACCGTAGCGATTTAACAAATTATTCGACAGATTACGATTTTCGTTCTTTCTGATCGATATCCGACCGACTGCGCCAGTTTGATTCTGGGCGAGGGCGACTTAACAAAATAAAAACAAATATCAAGTTTTAGGCGTTTATAAATGGTTTTATAAACTTGAGTTGAATACAGGCGTACCCCGCTTAGTGTTCCTAGAAAACACGACGTTAAGCGAAACAACGTTGTTCGGCAAAGAAAAAAAAAATCATTGTTTTAAGGCTGATTTACCCTCAACAAAAAAATTACATATTTTATTTCATTTTTATTTTTTCAAACGACGTTACAGCGAAGCCACGTAACGTTAAGCGGGGTATGGTAATAATTCGTTCTCGATGTGGTAGCGAAACAACGTTTCGTAATATTCAGGAATAAGTTTATGAGTAAAAACAAAATAAGAAAAAGGCATAGGGCAATACATATAACAAATATGTAGTTTAACTCTGAGATAGATAATTTCTTAATTCAGTTTTGAATCTTGCTGTGTGTTCATCAAATTAAGCACTCAAGTAATAAAATATTATGTAATTTTCTTTTAGGAATGTCCCGAGGGTGTTGTACATGAAGATTGCTTTAAGGACATTTACGCAAAGTTCTTTCCTCACGGTAGTAAGTATTTTCTTTTTTTCAAAATAAATACATGCCATATTAAAGTCGAACTGCATGACAATAAATTCAAAATAAATACCTATGTTTTTTACAACAATTCGATTTTCTTAATTTTACAAATAATTCATCTTTCGTATTCAACTATCATTACACTAGGTAGGTAGGTAGGTAGAAGTGGTTGTCTGGTGGGATCATGATGTAATCTAGAACGACAAAAATTTCGAAAATATATTTCATAAATCTCGAATGGGACAAAATCTAGAAAATGCAAAAATCTCGAAAGACTAGCGTTACGGATACAGTAGTTGACACCCTTTTTTTTGGATACAGTAGTTGACACCTCTCTGTTCAATAGCGATTTGCTCTGTTCCAGTTACTTCTTTTGAGGAAAATTTTTTTTTCCAAGAATATAATAAATTTGTAACATTTTTCTCCAGCTCCTATATTAAAGGTTCTCTTCAGTCGATATTCGTAAATCAAAGTGAAAACACTTATCAGTGCAATTTTTTTTAGTGTTAAATCTTTTTATTTTTAATAACGACTTATAATTTGGTAAGTATAGATTTTTTCTGAAATTCTCGAAATAATAATGAAAAGTTTAGCTATTTCAAATGGCAATATATAAAATATTATTAGTTTTAGTTTAAATATTCCAATTATCTGCTGGTATATTAAATAAGAGTGGTGCCAATAATTGTATCAAAAAAAGCAATAGATTCAATTATTGTCAGGGGGTGCCAATAACTTGTTTATATGGAACTACAGTTATTGGCACTGCCAATAACTGTACTATTGACGGTGCCAACAACTGTACTATACGACGGTTATTTGTTTCAGATTTTTGAAAATGCCAAAACAGAAGACAAGTTACGATGAGGATCGGCTTCAACTAGCTCTTTCGGCAATAAAAGGTGGACAATTTTCAAAGAAGAGAGCTTCGGAATTTTACGGCATACCAAGATCAACTATTCAGTTTCGCCTTGGTGCCACTTTTAAGAAACCGGGTCATGGCCCGTCTCCAATTTTATCGAAAGAAGAGGAGGTAACAATTGTTAATTGGATAAAGCTTTGTCAAATTAAAGGTTTTCCAAAGCGAAAGGAAGATGTTTTAAGTGTCGTCAAAGAATTCCTAGAGCAAAATGAAAGGGAACATCCATTTGGAGAAGACAATATTCCAGGAAAAGGGTGGTTCAATGCCTTTCTTAAGCGGCATCCCTCACTTAAGTTTAGAGCAATTGATCCTGTATCATGTGCTAGCGCGAATGAAGCTTTTTCGGATATTTTTGCGTGGTTCGATTCAATTCAACAATACTTGGTAGACAATCATTACTTCGCAATTTTGGATGACCCAAGTAGAATTTTTAATGGGGATGAAACCAATTTCATGCTCTGTCCAAAAACGAAAGCTGTTTTCGCTGCAAAAGGGGCCGAAAATATATACGAGAGCGACAGAGGTTTGGCTAAATCGAATTTAACAGTAATGTTTTCATTCTCTGCTTTGGGGGTTATGTGTCCACCCATGATTATATATCCCTACAAAAGAATTCGGGAGGAAATTCGGAAAACTATTCCAGACGAATGGGGCTATGGAATAAGTGATAACGGGTGGATGACGAAAGAAACTTTTTATGAATACATCTCGAAAGTGTTTCATCCGTTTCTGGTCAAAGAAAAAATTAAACTTCCTATCATTTTTTTCGTGGACGGACACAGTACTCACCTAACATTACAAGTGAGTCAGCTATGTGTGCAATTGGGTATAATTCTGATAGCTTTGTATCCCAACTCGACAAGAATCTTACAGCCAGCCGATGTTGCTGCATGTAAGCCTCTTAGAAATGCCTGGAATAATGCGGTTTTAAAATGGAGACGCACTAATGCTGGCAAAAATTTAACAAAAGATTTATTTGGTCCACTGCTACATGATGTTGTCAAATCAAGAATTTTGTCAAATACTTTGGTAAATGGTTTTCGGGCTTGTGGCCTTTTTCCGTGGGACGAAACAGCTATTAATTTCTCTAAATGTCTTGGTAGTTCTACAAAATATGCAAAGTTTAAATCATCATCAGGAACAGGATGCTTTTGACCAGTTTTGCAGGACAAATGGATGGGAGAAAGTTGCACAATTAGAGGCATGTAAAAGTGAAGTTAACATTACTTCGGATTTTAAAGATTTGCAAAACCTCTACACGTTTTTCAAATCCACAAGCTTCAAACACGTTTTAGAAGAAAAACAAAAATCCGATGCAGCTGTACAGACTGATATACAAAATTTATCAGAATTATCTTTTATAGATAAAAGCGCCATAGATGAATTTTCGTATACTGAAAATGAGTTTGATAACTTGACTGACACACTTGATTAAGGTTCTATTACAGGAAGTGAGATTCAACCAACTTTTGAGTTTCTTGAGCCCCCTCCTGCAGCACTTAATTTCGCTCAAGAACAAAGTAAAACTCATACGGCAATGGATGATATATTGGACTGGCCAGAAACCCCACTGCGAAAGGGTACCAAACCTCAGAAACAAAACAAAAGTTTTGTTATAACTAATGCTTCATGGATTAAGGAAGAAGAAAAGCGAAAAGATGAAAAAAGAAAGCTTGAGACTGACAGAGAAGAAAAGAAAGCAAAGAGGATTGAAAAAAAACGGAATAAAGATAATGAAAAAATAAAACGAGAAACAAAAAAAGCTACAAACCCATGCAATCTCAAGCAAACAAGCAAAAATCAACGAATATTACCAAAAACTAATAAACCATCCGTTTCAAGCACCGTAACGACTGGTGCGTTAGCCTTGAGAAAAGAAAGTCCCGGAAAAAAGATGGTTGTTGAGATTTATGACGAGATCAGCCAAGATAATGAAAACCTTCAAATCCAACCGAAAGAAGGTAACCTTATCAAAAATTTATTTTCTAATGAAATTTGTGCCGCAGAACTTGGAGAAAATTCTCTTTGTTCTGGACAAATGTGCTTTTCTTGCACGAAGTTAATGACTGCAATACCAAGCTCGGACAATTTTTTTTATAATTCACTAGCGCTAAAGGGGTTATGAATACCCTTAAGATGCAATTCACACAGCGCTAGTGTTGGTGTAGTGATTTGGAAACTCAGGTAGTATTAGGTTTCAGTCTTTTTGATCCGAGGGTGGTGTTAGATGTTCCAGCTGCCGCAGAGAGTGCCACATTAAATGTTTGAAAAAAAATAACTACACGCATATCCCAATATTAACATGTAAGACATGTTCTAGTAAGACTTTGCCTTAATTATTATTTTTTAATAATTTTGCAAAAAATTTGTTTTAACTATGTTCCTTAAAAGTTTCCAAGTTACTTGTTAAATACAAAAAAACAAAAAACAATTGTTAACTGAATTATATTTTATTAATTTATTTGCTCTTTTTTTTCTTTTCAAAATAAATGAATTTATATATATTTTTAATATTCTTTAAATAATAACTTATCAAAGCGTCGCATTTTTATTATTTGTTGAATACAATGAATTTTATTTACTTTCTGTATTTAAATAAATGGATTTATACTTTTTTATATTCTTTAAATAATAACTTATTATAGCATCGCATTTTAGTTTTATTAATCTCAAATATAGGAGCATTAAATGCATTTGAATAAATCGGTAGCTAGCTAGATAGCTATTATCTGTTCACTATTTTTGAGTGCCAACAACTGTAGTTCCGTAGAGTGCCAACTACTGTACAGGGGTGCCAACTACTGTAGTTTTTGAGAGACATTTTTTTATAATCCATTTAATTGCAAATTGCAACCCATTAACTCAAAGTAGAAAATTTTAAGTAAAAAGAAAATTCCTTAAGCAATATATAAATGTATCACATATTAAAATCGGTTTTAAAATAACAAAGCTACGGTTGTTTAAAGTCAGAATTTCCTTATGGGTGACAACTACTGTATCCTTTACGCTAAATGACTTTAAAAAAATGTCGAGATTTTTAAAACAAAGCACCAAATCCCAGAACGCGCACACTGTTTGTTGGTTTTCGTTTCGTTTTAAATGCATTTTTATTGATTCAATTCATTACTTTTGCTTGCACGACAAAAAGCTTTTAAAGCGAGCTTAATTAACTTAATAATGTAATTCTAACTTACTGGCTCTATACGGGCACTCTAAGCTAAACTTGATACTTATTTTATGTCTTTCGACGTAACCTAATTCAATTTACTTATAAAATCTAAGGACTTAACTACTAAAAAACTAAGAAAATTTATTTTCCAAAAACTTAGTGACTGGACTTTCTTATTTTTTCTTAAATTAAATTAAATTAAAACTTAAAACTACCTTAAAATAAACCTTAAGCTATCTTAACTAATTACGTAACTAAATATGAACTTTTTCTAGTTAATTTTTGTTTTTATAATTTTGTTGGGATTTTAGCGCTGTGCTTTTTTTTTTATATTTTTTTGTTTTGTTTTTATGCTGTGTTTTGTTATATTAAACCTACTTTAACCCACCTACATCCACCTAAATTATGTCGGCTACGGCCAGCCCTGCCCAACTACATATGTAAACTACCCCGGATCGAGAGGGTTCGACGAGGGAGTTCCCTCTCTTTCTGACAGTTACCAGAAAGTCTGGTGCTGCCGTCCAACATTACCTTTCCCCCCTTGCATCGAGTTGGCTGTTGTAAAACAGTTTCTTTGTAAGGGCAAAAGCGATTCAGGCCCTGGCCAAAGCGGCATCTATATGTTTATTTAAATAAAAAATACTGATCTAGCCAGATCCCAAGGTATCTGACTACACTTCGACTCGCTAATGGTTGCCCGTGCTGTCCCACGATTGCGAACTTCCGCCAATTCTTTCTGGTATTCTTAGGGGCCCCAGACAACGGCGTCTTAAACAGAATGGTTTCCGACTTCTGAAAGTTGATCTTCAACTTCCAGTCGTCGCAATATCGCTGAATCTTATCGAAGTCACGCTGCAAGGAAGTGACAATGACCTCGATCTTTGGACCTGACCTGTACGCAATCAAGTCGTCTGCATACGCAATAGCATAATGAAGAGAGCCTACGAGATCGCTCATGTAAATGTTGAACAGGATCGGCGAATTTACTGCACGCCATTGCAGACCATTTTTAACTTCGAATGTACCAGCAGCACCGGGTACTGCATTAGCGACATTTAGTGGCAGTGTTATATCGACTGTATTAGCGACATTTAGACATTTTGAATATCGATCAGCGACATCTAGTGGGGAGTAGTGTTGAAATAAGGTTCATAAATCTATTGTCAAAACCTTCGGGAATTTTCTTGTACATACCTCAGGTACGTTCCAGAACTATCCGAATCTCACTAGATGGTAAGATCGCCGCCAGGAAGGAAGATTCTAGATTCGTATCTCGGGTATAAATACGACGAGCTTCGACGGCAGAGACACACTCCAATTGAGATGTCAGTGAAGTAAAGTTCGAATTGAGATTTAAGAAGAGATACAATTGGAAAGTGATTTGGATAGTGATAGAGATTTTAATAGTGAGACAGTTGAAAAGAGATTTAAGAAAAGCGATACTTGGAAAGATAGATGTTGTCAGAGAATAAATTGTTTGAGTTGTTTGAATTAAAAGAGATTTGTGAATTGTTGAATTTAAAAAGTAATAATTGTTGGAATAAACGGTGATTTATGAACAGAGTAAATAAAGATAAATAGAAGAGAAAAGAGGAAAAAGTTTTATCATTGCGAAAGGGCAAACACGTTACAGTATGTATGTAGGTATGTACGTTGTACGTTGAAAAAATTAAACGGCGAAGTTAAGCCACGCGGTGCTTTGAAAGAGGCACTTCTTACCGATCAGACTTTAGAAGAATGAGCGTACTCATTTGCATGCATGCACAGTGAATCAAATTGTTGACGCATAAAATTCAAATAAGTACGTGCATAATTATTTGTACAAGTATCACCTGTGGTAGAAATTAAAACAAATGTAATGAAATTCAATTTGTTTTTCACATTAATTGGAATTTATTTGTATGCATATGCAAACATTTAGTCAACATATAAAACTGATTTAAAGTAAATAATTCAACTATTAAACGGTAGAGTAATATAATAAAATAAAGATAAATGATAATTCCATTTGAAAGAAAGGAATAGTTATGAAATGGATTCAACGATTCAAAACTTCAGTATAAACTATATTTTTCGTAAATACTCTTTCCTTATTCGCAAAATGACCTTGTTCACTATGTTCAGAAACATAAAATGTCAAACCATCGAAAGATCGAACTCTACTTTATGCAACATATAACTGTCCATGCGTAAAAACTGGTTGCCTTAATAAAATCCTAACTTTCTCGAATGTTTGTCCCTGAGATTTATTAAATGCAGGAATAATTGGGAATTGTTTTCTCTGAAAAGCAACGAAATATTTGCTCTCAAATAAGAGCCTGGAAAGTGACATTTTCGAAACAGCTGAACTTTCTCCATTTCCTTTCATATTTTTTCCTATCGATTTTTACTTACCAACACGTCCTACCACCTACCTGTTTGACTTGGAAACCCCTTTTCCCCTAATTTTCGGGTTTTTCCGTTTTTTGTTCAATTGGCTATAAAAATTAATGTTCGCAATGATGAGTAATACAACTTTTTTGACAAAATTTAAATGATTTCTGTATGTGTAATAAAAAAAAGGTTCAATTGGATCACAAAGTTATTTTTACTTAGATATTTAGACAAAAATAAACACATTGCTCTAATTTTTTTCAAATTTCCATAGACATTTTTTTGAGCCAAATTCCTATGAGCAAAACATTCTTTCTATTTTTCAACACCATAACTGAGAAGTAAACATGTTCAATGAAATTGTCGTTACTATGTTCACTGAAAAAAATAATAATCCATACTTCACGCATTTTCTCTAGGGTAGGGTGGGGCACTTTCGACAGTGGGGCACATTTGACTTTACAATGTTTTTAAAACAGGTGATTTTTAAATAAATTTTTTGATGGCATTGTTGGTCATATTGTCGTCTTCTATCACATACGACAGAACACATACGAATTTCAAAGTTCTCTTTCAACAGTATTGGTGTCTAGACCGAGAGTTGTATATTTGAGTGATTTTATGTAACTTTGCTTGGGGACGAGGTAAGCGATATTTAATTTTTTAATAACGGAATTTAATGGATGTCCAATTCAAGTTTTAGTGTATATTATTAAGATAAGATTTTTATAAATTTTGATTGAGTTGTCTTTATTAGTTTCGTAAAAAATAATATTTTTTATAAAAGCAAAGGATGGGACATTTTCGAAGAAAGCACGTGGAGCACTTACGACATGAGCAGTTACAAGGTGCAATGCATTTTTGTATACTAATCGTTTGTTTTAACTAAAAAGTTTCGATACCCTTATCGATCAGTTTGTCTTTGTGATCTTATTTTACATATTCATATGAAAGCTAAATGTGATTGTTAGTTAAATTTTAAAATTATTTTCTGAAGTATCTCATGGAATTTTTATGTTTTTTAAACAAAAGATTCATTTATTTAAATAAATAAAGCAGTTATCTATAACAGAACACAAAATATATTTTTTTTGTTCTTCCTTTTGTGTTATTTGAACTGGTGTCGAAAGTGCCCCACTAGTTCGACGAATGTACCCCACCCATGGGGCACTTTCGACTTTTTGAGCTAGTTTTTAAAAGAATTTTTTTTAAACAATTAGAGTCGAGTAAGGCCTTTGGGATTCGTGAATTTCTAAAGTACGATTATTAAAGCTTCAAATTAAATAAAAACGTATATTTAATATACATTTTAAAAAAAGTTGTAGGGAATCTACAGAAAATGTGTCGAATCTACCCCACCCTACCCTACTCTCGGTTTTCACATTTGGCAACAGAGACTTCTTATCTTTTCAATAAATTTCACAACATATCGCCCAATCCCATTCAAGAAACTTGATCAATAGGCGTTGACGATCGACGGAGACAACATCAAAGGGATGGTGTATGCGATTTTTCCGTTTTTTTTTTGTCACTGGAAAAGACAAAACATGCGCGGCTCATGTCCGTAGTGGTTTGAAACCAGAGATAAGTTATAAAGAGATATTCAACTTCCGTCCTTCTTGGCCCGCGACACCCATTTGCTTACATTATTTTTGTTGTACCGCCATCTAGCTTTTGCTTGTCAAAATCTCTTGTCTGTGAATACGTATGAGAAAAGGCAACAACAATTTACATGATCTCTTTAAAAACGATTTCTTCCATTTTGACATTTGCTTAGCCTAGCAGTGCAAATACAATTCATATTGAGTATTTTTAATTTTCTCCAGAACTCTTACACGAGTTCAAATTTCGGGCTTTTTATGCAATTGCATCCCTTGTTAATTAAATTACTTAAATTACTTAATTTTTCTGCATACAAAATTAGTCAATTTAGACTCCCGATTTCACAAAATTCGCAAATAAATAAATTTTAATATCAATATTGGTTTACCAAGGTTTTTAGTGCCGCTGATTTCAAATCTGCAATCAGATTTTATATTTTTTTAATCCAAATAAAATCTGAAGGGGTTAACAGCAACCATACACACATGCTTTTTAGTACACATCTATGGCACATTGCCTTTCGAATGATATAAGTTCTTTCATAATAAATACTTAAAAAAGGTACCACAATTTGACTGAACCGACGTAAAAGGTACCAAAATGTTCAATGTTCACTTATTAATATATAGAAGATTTGCCAGTTCTGCCCCGTCTGCGGATTTAGGTCGTCCACCACGGCAAGACACAACTACGAAACCAAATCATTAAATAAACATGTTCCTGAACTATCTACACAGTTGTAAACTAGAAATGTTGGTGATGTCATAAAACAATTTTAACAGACCTAATACACCCTGTCCGTTCTATTCTAAAAAAGTTTAAATTTTACTGGGTAGGTCTCTCTTATGAGCGCACTTATAGCACATTTTCATTTGTCAGAGAAAAAGCAACAACTAATATAGCAATAAAAAGTAAAAAAAAGAAGAGACCGAAGAAGACCGATCTTCGCCGATCGTCAACTTTTACCTACCGATGAGATCCTTGAATGGAATTGGGCGATATAATATAAAATTTATTGAAAAGACAAGAAGTCTCTGTTGCCAAATGTGAAAACTGACCGTATAGTCCGTTTCAAATCAAAAGCGACAAGGAAAGTTGCACAGAGAGAGCAACGAAAATTTGGTTCTCTTTTATTGCCTGGAAAATGGCATGTACGAATCGGCTGAACTTTCTCGATTTCCTTTCAGATAATATCCTCTCAATTTTTGCTTACACCAATTTATTTATGCACACCCCTTTTTGTGACAATATTTAGATATTTCTTACAATAATTGTATGTGTAATAAAAAACGGTTCAATGCATAAATATAAAAGTACACATTTACATAAAAAGAAACATATTGCTTTAATTTTTTCAAATTTTTAAATTCATATTTTCGAGTCAAACTCATATCAGCAAAACATTCTTTCTTCTTTTCAACGCCATAAGTAAGAAGTAAACAGTTTCAAAAAACGTGTCATTACCATGTTCACTGAAAATTTTTTTTGCAAGGTATCGTTTTCCATTGTTGCGGCGAGTGTCACGTTCGGTAAGCTCTTTTCTTCCACGATAGCAACTTCATACTTAGACTCCTGTGGAGCAAACGATGATATATGTAGGCCAGTGTTGTTCTGATGCGGATAGCCAAGATGGACCTCTCCACCAAAGATTATGGTTGACTAGCTTCGACGGAAGAATACCACGCGATTTACAGTCTGCTGGATTGGATTCCGACGCGATGTGATGCCAAGAATACCGCGGAATCGATTCGAGGCAACAAATGTATTCCAACGACGAGGAGGCGAAGAGAGCCAATGTAGCACGATCTCTGAGTCACACCACGCGAAGACCTTGGAGATTTTGGTTGATATTGCTGATTTGACTAGAACAAACAATCGAGCTAATAACAGAGCGGCACATAGCTCAAGACGAGGGATCGTGACGGGTGTAAGAGGGGCAACCTTTGTTTTTGCTGCGACTATCGTAGTTTTGATTTCACCTGAAACCGTTTTACAGCTGCGTATGCCACCAAGGAGGCATCCGAGAAGTCGTGAAGCTGGATTCCATCAGATCCTACGGACGAGAGGTGACGAATGGTTTCAAATAAGTGAAGCTCTTCACGGTAATTCATCCATTTGTGACCTAAGTGTGGAGCTAATGGATCTGGTCCCATCCTAGCTTTAACTCTCATTACCAAAGCTCTTGAAAAAGGGTTTTGAACAATACTACCGAAGGGGCTAACAAACCTAATGGATCGAGGATTCGCGATATTTCGGATAGAAAGGTTCGTCTGGTTGGTGGCAAATGTTGACTCAATTTCCCCATGTTGAATGAGAATTCATCACTGGCAGGACTCCTAGAACCTTTATCCACATCTTCGATTGCTCAGGATCAGTCCACGAGAATTCACATGCGTCTTGGAGTGGTTGGGATAGTAGAGGCCAGCACGAACGAACACGAATGGACAGAAATGGAGCGGAGGCAGTACCGTATGTGACGGTACAAAGACAATAGTGTTTTATCTGTTCAGTAGGCGTTTCGCGGCAGTTGATACGTTGAAAATTAATATCTTGATCGTGAACCTATATTTGACGGAACATCTTTACAATATCGGCGGTGAAGTCGTAGCGATGTTGTCGAAAACGCAAACAGACACCTACTAAATCGCGCTGAATTGGAGGGCCGATAAACAATTGACTATGCAAAGAGTGTCGTAAGGAATCCTTGGCTGAAGACCACGTCGAAGACCACACGCAATTTCGTTGAGGAGCTGTCCGGTTTGAACACTGCATGGTGCGGTACATAAAAATGTTTGCTGGTAGTTGTGTTCAATTCATCTGGAGGAATTAACCTCATATGGCCTAGCGAAAGATACTTCTGCATAAACCTGGAATATGCCTGATGAAATTCTGGGTTTATTCGAAAACGACGCTCCATCGAGTTTAACCGAGACATTGCAAATTTCAACGAGTTTCCGAAGCTTGGTGTTGAATGTTTAAAGGGTAATTTAACGATGTACCTTCCCTCCGATTAACGGGAAAATGTTTTTCGAAAGTGAATTTCCGCCTGATCTTCATTAAAACCTTGATTCTTTGAGGGCGTGATGTCCTCCAGTTTCCCAAAACCGTTGCAGCAGAAGATCGACATCAACAGTAGAGTGGAAAGATGACAATGGATTGGACTGACTTGGATCGAAAACTACACCGGATATAACCCAACCAATCGTTAAGTTTTGGGCAATAGGTGTTCCTAGAGGGCCTTGCATTTGCTCTGCCTTCAAAATTCCCCACAACTTATCCACTCCTAGCAAGACGACAATCGGACTTGGTTGTTTGAAATGAGGATCAGCTAATTCCAAACTTGAGATTTGTGGCCAAGACGAAATATCAACGCGTTGAGAGGACAAATTCGAAGTTAACTTTCGGAGAACAAATGCATCAACTGATAACGAACACGAATTACAGCGTGAGTGCAATTGTAATGAAATGCATCCCTTTGTATACCCTGCTTCGGTGGTTGATAAGCCATGAATTGGTATACGAGCGTGTTTGCGACAAAGACCGAGCACCTGCGCAAAGGATTCTGCGATAAACGAACATTGTGACCCCGAATCAAGCAAAACCCTACAATTCACAAATTTCCCTTGGTTATCTTGAATTTTAGGTTGGAAGAATAGTTTTCTTGCGATGGTCAAGCTCAAGCGAATGATTGTTGACGATAGGTGAACAATGGTGCACACTGGGTGAAGCGGGTGAATCAGATGAACGGTTGTCCGATATGGATGGTAGAGGTGCCGCATCGGATGCTGAAATGTGGATCGACAATTACTACACGAATGGCCGCTACGAAGACAATTGAAGCAAAGTGCCTTGCGCTTTACGAAACTTCGACATGAATCTATATCTTACGACACAAATTGGGAACATTGTGGTAAAATATAATCACCTTCGCACTTGGGGCATTTTGGTTTATTGTCAGGAGATGCAGCAAAATTAGATTTTACTCGACTTTGCAATTTACTCCGCGATGCTACGGGGCGAATAAGCGATTGGCAAGCAAGGCCAAAAATGCTTGTATGTAAGACTGTACGATTAGATGCACACGATCATACCGATTTTCGAGACGTTCCCACGCTTCTACGTATTTCGAATCAGAGATTGGGATGTGCTTTGCCAGATTCGCAGCATCATCTCGCAGAAACATTTTTAAATAATGAAATTTTTGCGTGGTTGACAGATTGGGTTTGCAATCCAATGCGCCCGTAAACAAATCGCGAAACGATGGCCAATCCTTATAGTTACCCGAAAACAAGGGAACCGTAATTTTAGGCAGGTTAATTGTTGATGAGTTGTTGATGAAGCAGCCTGCCTTTCATTGATGGCCTTCATTAGGCTGCCAAGCGCATTAAAATACTTGTCTTCGTATTCACCAAATTCGATTTCCAGCTCCTTACTTTCATCACTTTTGACAATATTTAACATCTCATGATGAAGCGAGGAAAAATCTGCCCACGATTCATCCAGTTTTGTCACTCGAATTTGTAACATTTCCACAGGTGTTTCACTGCTTATTGTCTCTATGAAGGCTGCCGCGCGCGTTAACCGATCTTTTGCATTACCACGTTTAGTCTTGACCGACTTATTTTACACAGGATTTGATTAACACGAGCGTTCGATTGGAAAATGAATTAGACCCAAGCGAAAGTTCTACGCGCTTAACTTACACACTGTCTTTAGTTTGAACAAACTATATTCACGAATAATTTGTCTTTCCGTAAGTCTTTTGTAAATTCACACACAAGCTAGTTTAATTTAAATTCGGCTTAGAAGGACCAATAATGTTATGTTAGATTTCGATATATAACAACAAAAGGAAAGACAAACATCACAGAACGTCATAAAATGTATTGTTTGATTATTTTTCACCACCAACTATTGCGTACTGCTATTAAAAACCAAGTGTCTCGGACCATCGACCACCGATCATCAGCAGCAGGAATACATCCACGAAAAATAACACCCACACACATGCACTCACTGCAAGTGCATTCATTTCCAGTGGCGTGCGGATCGTACGATTGATGTTGGCACGTAGGGATTGGTGGTTTCGAAGAAACACACGATGCACTTGAATGGTACGATCCAACTTGTACAGTAAATCACTTATTATTTGACAAAATTGACAGTGATTAACAAGTTATTATGAACAAATAACAATGAAAATTACAACAAAATAATCGAATGACAATGAAAAAATAACAATTAATAAATAAATGAATATTAAATAATGACAAACAAAATAATTAGTTTTCAAACACTGATATCGATACAATTAGAGGAGTTTATAGGAAAGGTGCTAATTTGGTCATTGTTAGTATATACCAACTGAAAGAAATCGACAAAAAGTTGAAGAGTTGAATCAATATTTTCAGATTCAAAGTATTTAAAATGCACTGTTTTTGCACACTGTCAGCTCTCCAATGCTTACAAAAATAACAAAAAAAATGTGACGTCTTTATTACGACAGTTATTGACTATTCTTTGTATGTATCATACATGATACGTCATTTATTTACCGAACGTCGAATTTTCTATGAAATGGAGAATAATTTGATCTTGTTACGACCTTTTATCTGAAGGATTTAATGAATTGCAAGACAAATGAAGTTCACTTTTTGAATATTTGATTGCTGATAGAGATAGTGATGTACAATCAGGAAGTTTGTGAAGGTTCCTTAGATTAGGTTAGAGTAGAGTGGCAGGTTGCGGATGATGCAGCCTTACTTAGAGCAACCAGAGAAGGTCGTTTGTGATACCAAACTTATTTACTTACTTATCAGGCCAGCGACCCTTGGAGGGTCTGAGCCTGAACTATTGCCGCTTTCCATCCTTCACGGTCCCGGGCACGCTGTTTCCAGTTTACTAGACCAATGTTTCTGGCGTCCGCGATTACCTGATCTTTAAACCGGAGGTTCGGTCTTCCTCTTCTTCGTGAACCAGGTGGCTGGAATTCAATCCTCTTAGCTGAAGCATTCTCGTCCATTCGCTCGATGTGGCCAAACCATTACAGTCAACGGATTTTTGCCTTCCGGACTACATCCACATCTCTGTACAGCTCGTAGAGTTCGCGGTTACACCTTCTCTTCCATTCGCCCTCCTCGCAGACTGGACCAAATATTCGACGTAGAATTTTCCTTTCGAAGGGTCCTGAACGAAAATTCACGAATGACAACAAAAAAACTATTTTATTTTCAATACATGTGAATTCACATTGATGAATTTTATAATTGAAAAAAAATGATAACCTTACACAAATAGACATATTTACATATTTACAATAATTACTGGTG
This sequence comes from Criorhina ranunculi, assembly GCA_951813785.1. Classification (NCBI taxonomy): domain Eukaryota; kingdom Metazoa; phylum Arthropoda; class Insecta; order Diptera; family Syrphidae; genus Criorhina; species Criorhina ranunculi. The sequence continues at coordinate 57,409,806 of OX638381.1, read as the reverse complement.
AGATGTTGTCGCCAAGAGTTAGTTCCAAGCCAAGTGAACGAGAAAATATTGGAGAGCACCGAATGTGCGTACAGTATTTTAGTAACATGTAGATTACATACAAATATTAAGGAAAGATTTTTAACGAAACTATGTATGTACATTGTACAGTGACTTACAATTTTACTTAGACAATGAGCAAGAAATATTTGTGTATTTATAATGACAAAGCAATCAAATAAAGAAAATAATCTTAACAATAATCCGGAACATCCCGGCCCTCCTGGAAAAAGGTTTCAAGAACTAGGAAGAAGCGCTAGCTTCACGACAGGTCGGACGAAAGTACCCCGTGCAGTTCTGATTGTCGCCTCATGAACTATCCCATCTGCTCCTGGTGCCACACCTTCAACTTTTCCAAGAACCTATTGCGTCGGCGGGAGATTTGGGTCCTTAACCACTACAAGGTCTCCAGGTTGTATATTGGGATTAGGTTGCTGCCACTTCTTGCGTTCCTGTAGCATTGAAAGGTGCTCTATGTGCCAACGTCCCCAGAACCCTTGGACCATACTCTGCAGCAATCTCCAGTGAGTCAACCGATTCAGTTGGGTATCGTCGATAGTTGGTTCCGGGACAGCCGTCAGAGGTTGCCCTATAGGAAAATGAGCCGGTGTTAGCGGGTTCAAATCATTGTCAGAAACACTACACAGCTTTAACACAGCTTCGATTTGACTTAACACCGTTGACAGCTCTTCAAACGTTAGGGCAGTTGCTCCAATGACTCGTCGCAGGTGAAATTTCATGGATTTTACTCCAGCCTTCCACAGTCCACCAAAATGTGGAGCGGATGGTGGAATGAAGTGCCAGGCGATGTCTTCTGGGGTCAGAGTTGTAGCTATGAGGCCGTTGTGTTGTTGAGACATGACCAATATGTGCATCTCTGTTAAACGACGGCGGGCTCCTCGAAAATTGGTGCCATTGTCACTGTACAGATTAGCACACCTTCCACGTCGAGATACAAGCCTTCTAAAGGCAGCGAGAAATGCGTCAGTTGTAAGGTCACTGACTGCTTCCAGATGAACGGCATTCGTCGACAAGCACACAAACAACACGACGTATGCCTTTGTTCGCTTAGGATTCCGAACACGTGACAGACGTATCGTCAAGGGACCAGCATTATCAACCCCGAATATCTATTTTAGGGAGCCAAAAAAAAAAAAAAATAGCCAAACACTTTCTTAAATCAAAATGAACTTTATTTTCCAATAGCCAAGACAAAAGTGAAGACTTAATCTATGGTAATTAATAATTACGACTCGCATACGCGATCGCTGTAGCTTACAGAGGAAAAAAAACAAGACAGATAATACAAAAGAGAACAGAGAGAAAAGAGAACAGAAATAAAAAAAAGAGAGCACACAAAAAACAATAACGAGCATAACAACATATCACTTGGCTTGGGTTGACTCTTTACCGTTTCTTGTTCGGTTATCTTTATGCATGGCATGAGGTACATGAGGCTTTGGTTATTGTAAACATGTAAACAACATTGTAAGCTTGTGCATGCACTACAAGCACATCATAGCAACAACGTGGCTTGGCTTCTGTTGCTATGCAGTCGGCAAATAGAATATACTGCTATTCTTTACTCCTCGCCTCATGTTTTGCCTTTGTTTTGATAACGCGGTGAGACATGATACATGTGACTCCTCCCGTCGCAGTATGGACGATCGCGTTGTCCATCGTCAATGTTGATGAACTTAAGCCTTGATATGTTGCCGCTATTCTATGCAGTATGTACTTATGCATAACAGTTGTGTCGTATACGTAATTATTTTCTTTCTTTTTTTCTCCCTGTTAATAAACTAAATTTGTGGATTTTCTTTTGTTATATACAGTAAAGGCATACATACATTATGTGATATTATTTATTTACATGTGTTTTTCTTTACTTATACTACTATTTTTATTTTCGAATGATTGTTAATTTTTCATAGATATGTACATAATAGATAAATGAAAATCAAATTAAGTTCATACACAATTTATGGTTTGGTTATATACGTCTTGCATGAAGTTTTGTACTTTTTTTTTCAAAATACAGTATTAAGATAAATATATTTATAACATTACAGTATTTAACATATATACATAATAACATATAATTACAGTATATTACTAAACTGATTTTTTTTTTTTCAATTTTTTTCTTCCGCGACTGTTTTTTTTTTTTCTATGTTTCATGTCGATTACATTGTGAAAACAAATTAAATACATACTTGCGCAATTTCTATTACGTTACTTTATTAGTTCTTTGTTTTGTGGTTTTATTTCTGCTGCAATAATCTCTTCCTGTTAGTTTTCTATCAAAATGCGTTGATTCAATTGGATTTTGATATTTATACGTTCTTTTAACTATCTGCCAATCCCTTTTGAACCCTTCCTTGTCTTTGAAATACGTTGGACCTTTTTCTTTTACTTCTTTGGCTATATATTTGGGTAAACGTTTAACATTGTGAAAACTTAAATTTTTTACTAGTTCTCTTTCTTTGTATTCTGGAGGATCTACCCGTGTTTGATTTATTTTGCTTATTTGTTTTTCCTTTTCGTCTGAGACTCTACGTTTAAGTTCCTCCCATTCTGACTCATTCAAGGTGGAGTGAAGAAGATCAGTAGGCTTATATTTTGTGCTAGAGTGAATAGTATCATTGTAAATTTCAACTGCTTTGAAGGCTAATGTTTTGTCATCAATATCTACATATGTTATCTTTGTTAAGCTTGAATAGTCTAATGTGTTCGTTAAGTGTTGAATGAAATCGTTCTATTACGGAATTACCTGTATGAGTTTTTGGAGATGTGAAATGATATACAATTTTACTTTGGCCTAGGAAATTTTTAATATATGCTGTATTAAATTCGTTGTCAGCTACTATTTTATCTGGTCTACCTAAAATTGCAAATCTGTGTTTTAGAATGTCGACTATTGTTATTGAATTTCTGTCAGTAATTTGGTGAATAGAAACATGTTTGGTTAATTTGTCAATGCCTGTTAAGAACATACTTTTTTTATTTAAGAACGATATGTCAATATGGACGATTTCGTTAGCTTTACTTAGAGTCTCAGAAATCATAAGTTTTGGCCTGATTGGGTTCCTGTCATATTTACACATATTGCATAAGTTACAATTGTTTTTATATTTATGAATCTCAAGTCTGAGGTTTGGATAATAATATTTATTTTTTAAATCTAGGAAGGTTTCTTCAATACCTCTATGGTTTTTGTTTAAATGAGCTTTTTCAATCAATTCCATCAGCTTCTCTTTACTAGTGATGTCTTCCAGGAATTTAGTACATCTAAGAACTTTCATAGTTGGCGAATTAGAAAAAAAATTAACAACGGTTTTTTGGCATTTATTGAATAAGGTATCATCTTTGCGAAAAATTCCTAAGGTTCCCCTTATATGCAAAAGTTCTTTTAGAATTTTTAAAACATATTCTTCATCATATTCTTTTAAGGTCAAAATAGATCTTCTCTTTTCCTAAATAAAAATTTGTTTGTGTAGGAATTGGAATTTCCACTTTGAAAAACCAATTGTGTTTTATATATATTTAGAGGGGTTTCAGTTATAAAGATATGGTCGTTTAAATTTTCTCTTCCACTATGAATCGTAGCTATATTTGAGCTTATATCGTCTTCTGCTACATGAATATTTTCTAAGCGACTTAGGAAATCAGCCACGTGATTTTCTTTTCCTCTGATATATTCAATATCAAAGTCGAATTCATTGAGCTTAATTTTCCAGCGTTGTAGCTTGGAATTAGGCTCTTTCAATGAATTTAACCACACTAAAGGTCGGTGATCGGTTTGTATTTTGAACTTACGGCCAAATAAGTACGGCCTGAAATATTTGGTTGCCCAGACTATAGAAGAAGTTCCTTTTCCACTGTACTGTAATTTGTTTCATGATGATTTAAAGTTCTGGAGGCATATGCTATCGAGTGGCTGTTTTGCGATAGTACTGCTCCTAATGCTGCATTACTAGCATCAGTAGTCAGTGTAACGGATTTTCTACAGTCAGGGTAGGCTAGAACAAGATAAATACATATAAATTCTTTAAGCTTGTTAAAGGACTCAATATACTGTCTGTCATTGATCTTAATTTTGTTATTTTTTTTAAGGAACTTCGTCATTGGGAGGGCTACTCTAGAAAAGTCCTTAATGAACTTCCTGTAATAACCCGTTATAACCAAAAATGATTTAATTTGCTTTATCGTCTGAGGTAATTTAATATATCTGATCACTTCAATTTTATTTGGATTGGGCTTATTACCTTCATCCGATATTATGTGACCTAGATATTCAGTCTGATGTTTTGAAAAGTTGCATTTGTCAATTTGTACTTTAAGGTTGTATTCAGCAAGTCTTGTGAAAATTTTGTTTAGCGCATCAATATGCTCTTGGAGAGATGTGGAAAAAATAAGTATATCGTCTAGGTATACCACGCAAATCTTATTTATATAGTCTTGTAGGACTTCGTTCATAATTCTCTGAAAAGATGCAGGTGCATTCTTTAAACCAAATGGCATGCGTGTAAACTCATAGCAACCGCTTGTGGTCGAAAAAGCAGTTTTGTGCATGTCCTTCGTATAAATTGAGATTTTGTGAAACCCTTTTGCGAGATCAATTGTTGAAAAATATTGCGCATTTCCTAGTTTCGAGAATATATCTTCAATGTTAGGAATTGGAAACTTATCTTCTGGCGTTGCATCGTTAAGTTTCCGGTAGTCTACAACAATGCGCCATTTTTCCTGACCGGAGTTGTCAGACTTTTGGGGACAACCCATATCGGAGCATTATACGGACTAGTAGAATTCACTATGATACCTGACCTGAGCATTTCCGAAATTTGCTTATCAACTTCATCTTTATGGCGGACAATTGCAAAGGTCTCAGATACACCTGTGTGAAGACTGTTGACATGGATCTCCTTCACTCTAAGAGAAGAAATATTAGTATCTTTCGCAAGAACAATAGGATGTTTAATATTATAAGATATATTTGCGTGTTTTATTCGTCCACCAACGCGAAGAAGTCCATCAGTCCCAATGAATGCTGAGTATCAAAGAAGTTTTGATTTGTTAGGAAGCTGTTGATGTTTGATGAGATGTTGACAAGTTCGGTAGGGAGTACACCACGCGACGCACAGTCTGCTGGATTGTCTTTGGAGGAAACATGAAGCCAAGATCTACGCGGAACGGATTCCAGAATTTTACCAACCCGATTTGCCACGAATGACGCCCACCGACGGGCAGGTGACGGTAACCAGTGTAAAACAATCTCTGAATCACACCAAACGAAAGTTTTCGAAATGTTCACAGTCATTGAAGTTTTTATGCGAGTAAGCAAGCGAGAAAGGAGAAGGGCTCCGCAAAACTCAAGACGCGGAATTCGAAGCTCCTCGATGTGCTCGTTGACAGGCATCTATGTATGTATTTTTAATCTATGGTTGAACTCATTTTATAGAGCAGCTCATCGCAAGCTGGATCCCAGAGCATCCCCAGAACCTTCACAGTTTTGTCAGACCCTTCCGTATCAAGGTATGAATACTCACAGTCTTCAGTTGGTAGCCTCGCGAGGAGCGGCCAACAATGAGAACTCCATTTGCGCAAAGGTAACTTGGCCTTTGAAAGCAGAGCAACCAGCTCAGACTGAAGTTTTAAAAGAGATTCAGCTGAGTCAGTGCCCGTCATGAAATCGTCGACATACACGTCGTTTAGTACAACTTGAGCTGCAATAGGAAACTCATCAGAATAATCTTTGGCAAGTTGCTTTAAGGTGCGTACGGAGATAAATGGGGCATTTGCTGTACCATAGGTTACCGTACACCGCCAAAAATGTTGAATTTCGTGATCTGGGCTATCACGCCAAACAATCCGCTGGTACTTAATGTGTTCATCATCAACCCAAATCATAATATAAGCGTTCAAAGCCGATATATCAATAATGTTCTGGAAAAGAGCCGTTGTCCATCGATTATTTTTCGTTTTGGTGCTGTAGCAGGTTAGCATCTTGCCAACAGTGTCGACACCACCCTTTGTTGCATTATAATATGAAATTATTTCTGGTAATTTTTTGGGACTGTCAGTAACATTGGATTCATTGTGCATCGTGCTCATGACAACCGTGCATTTATTTTTGTGGCTCATGTATGAGACAAGACGTGTATCCTCAGTAAACGCAAAGGATTCGTATGCATCTTCCTTAATATCATCGATAACTACTCCAATTTCTTCGTCCGTCAAAAATCTTGGGATTGATGACATTTTTTCAAGAAAACTATGCAGAAATATCGGAAAATATGTAAAATCTTATGAAGAACACGAAAAAAACACTAACTCATTTGAATAACGGTCAACATTATGAGTAAATATAACTGTATCAAAATCTATTCATGTGAAATGTTATTTGTAACCAAAATGATACAAAGATAGGATTATGAAGTTTTCGTTTTACGAGGCGACCTATGTTGGAAGCTTTTCGAAACTATGCCGAAAACAAAAAGTAGAAAAAATCAGACAAAGTCACCAAACATGGATTCAATGACGCAATTCAGAAAAAAGTAATAAGCATAAGAAAATCAAAATGTATCACTTTTGATACAAAGCTCGATCTACGGTTAACTAGTGTATTGATTTGTTTTAGGTTTAAAGAATATAAGAAATGAAGTAAAAGAGATGCATGGCGATAAGAAATATTATGCGCTACGCTAAGAGACATTTTTTTTTATCGACCATACTTTGTCGTGCTACACGGACTTCAATTATATTTTTAACTTTGATGAGTGACTGTTAGTAAAAATATGTAACAAAAAAGAATCTATTGGCCAAGAATTTTCGAAACTGATGTAATTTAAATATTTCAACAAATAATGACCGTCTGATACAAAAAAATTAAAAAAGTTCTATTATGAATTTACGATTTTAGATTTTCTAGCATATTTAGCTCCTTTTTGGTCTCTTTTAATCATTTAGCAGTAATCAGCCAACATCTTTGGGTTTCATTTGCCCTTATAGCGCTTTTCCATCTGTGAAATGTCCTGATGGAACCTTTCTCCGTGCTCATCACTCACAGCTCCCAAGTTCTCAAGAAAAAATCTAGGTGTGAGTCTAAAAAATGAATCTTGAGTGACATGTTGCAGCCCAATGCTTGATAAGCCAATAACAGCTCGCTAATAAACTCTCTGTTACTGTCACTCTTATGGTTCCCTAGAAAATTTGCAACAACTTTCTTAAAAGATATCCATGCTCGTTTTTCTAGATCATTTAATTAAGGTCTCCTTGAGTTATCAAGTGTGGCTTGGTTGAGATTTCTTCAAACTCAGAGTCATCGTCGTCATCAACGCTCCGCGATTGGCTCGAAGTGGAAGGCTGTGAATCTATAATCTCAACGGACGCAGATATAACTGGTGTAGGCAAATTGTTATCACAAAGAAGTGCTGGTCTGTTAGCTGACTGTAAATTAGAGTAACTTACCGTGCGTTTTTTCTTGAAATTTATACCTTCAATATCTGTAAGGCAAAAATAGCAATCCGAAACATGATCTCTTGGTTCGGTCCAAATCATGGGTTCCGCAAGCGGCATATGGCGGCGGCCCTTCTTCCAATCAGTAAAATTCTTAGCACAAGTTATGCAACATATATGAGGGGATATGAGATTTGTCTTCATGAGCCACAGTAAAACCAAAATACTGATGATAACTCCCCAATACAAGTTTAGTGAAATTTCGTCTTTGTTTTTTGAAAGTTAATTCACCACAAATATAACAAAATGAGTCAGGATCGTTATTACACTTTCTCGACATATTTACACAATCTCAACAATAACTTTGAAATCACTAAATTTAAATCAATACGAAAACAATTAATTTTACGGCTATTTATTCTCGACCGTTTGCTTGCGTTTATCGTCGTAGTGCTGGTTATATTCACCAGATCAGAAGAAATCTGAGGCCAACCGAAAGAAAACTACTGCAGTTTACTAATAACGGTAGGTGGCGAAAACAGTATTAGCTATTAGAGTTCGTGTGGCATGATTAGTGTTGACCAGTGTAATGAGTGATTTTTAAGCGTTTGGTTTTTAATTGTCAAAAAAAAAAGGAAAATTGTAAAATTGTATAAAATTTTTATTAGAGTTCATAAATCAATGCTTGCCATTTACTTTTTAAAGATTATTTCATTTAAATGTTGACCATTTTGAGTCATTTTTTCGAGCATATTGGCTGGTATCTCGCTAATAACACATGAAATGTTGTCTTTCAAGGCGTTGGCTTATCGGCATAGAGGAGTGATTTGACGTATCCCCATAAAAAATTGTCTAAAGGTGTCAAATCGCAAGATCTAGCCGGCTAATTCACCAGTCCAAAACGAGAGATAAATTGCCGAAGTGCGCGAAGAACATTTTTCACAGAGCACGAATTTTTATAGTAAAATTCAATTATTTGTAAGCGTTGTTCGAGTGTAAGATTTTCCATGATGAAATGACAAGGTTTTCTGAGCATGTTTGACTTTGAAACAAGTCACGAATCACGCGGGAGCTGTCAAAAATAGAAAAACCAAAAAATTTCATTTCCAAATCATACACGTTTAGTAAGGCGATCTTGTTCGCAGTTAGAGTGACCGTTATGCAAATAAGGTGACCTTTTACAACGCCATGCTTTGACTTTATTTTCTTTGCACCTTCCATTTCAGCACAGTTAATAAAGTACACAAAAAGAAAATATCTAACTGGAATGATCAACGATTCAGTATCGACAAATTTGATCGACTTTAGAGCGAAATTAATCGAAAATATTATGATAATGATACTGCACCGTAGCAAGGGGGATTATAATCACGGTATTAAAATGCATTTTAATACAAAAGCTAAAGGTTCCGGGTTTCGGCACCAAATGATGAGAACAAAAGAGTTTTTTGGCCCTGTCAAAACAACGACGGAATTAAAACACAAGTTATACAAGCTTACCTTTACATTTATTCGATTCAATGCAAAGAGATTGATAGCTGATGAACAACTAAACTTATATGTGCATGATCGTCAATGACCGTATGTCCAACCTGATGACAAAAAAAGGGTAACTGCCCACGATGAATCCAAAACCAGCCAGGCAGGCTATCGACGATCGTCCATTACAAATTTAAACGCCTGCGATTCGAACACCACCCACAACCTCAAAGCCTTACCATCCATAAACTAATGTATGTATGTAGGCATAATATGCCTTACAACTCGAACCTAGATCCGTAACAGCAGACAGCAAATGTTTAACTCTAATCTACCGTTCTCCAAAAAGGAAACTTCTATATTACCATATTTGGTCACTATCATCCGATCATCATCATCGTCCGATTTACAGAGCGACAAACTGAAGAGTTGACCAGCAGCCACGAAGAGCGACGGAAGAAAATCGAAAATCGACACGAAGCTACGCAACGATACGTACAAACAAAGCTGTTCCGCGATAATCTTTTAAATAACCAAGTTTTGTATTGCCTAAATTACTTACCTCGATCTACTATTTTAAACTACTTAAATCTAAAACTTATTAACTTAAATTAAATTGAATTGAAAAATTAAATTTAATTCCTAAAGAAACGTGTTTTTATTGAGAAAAGAAACCCCCTTACCCCTATACCCCCACTCCACATGTATATGTAATATGCATAGCATGAATTGTTACAAGAAACTAGCCTTTGGTCCCCTACGTTCTGTCGCGCAATTTATTTGTACATATTGGTATTTTACTAAAGTGTCAATTGACTTCTGCCTTATACTTACATAAGTAGTGAATTGGTTTTCTATAAACTATAAACAGCTATCGTTTCTTTTTTTTTTAGATTCCAGTTTATATGCACACTACGTATTTAAAGCTTTTGACGTAAACTGCAATGGCGCAATTAGCTTTAGGGTAAGAGAAAATAATATTTTAATATTAAAATGACATATAGCCACATAATACGTATATTTGCAAACATTCGTAGGATTTATTAGTTACACTCTCTACGCTATTGCGCGGCTCCGTTTATGAACGATTAAGATGGACTTTTAAATTATATGATCTCAATGGCGATGGAAGAATCAGTCGTTCAGAGCTTGGAGAAGTAGTGGTGGCAATTCATGAACTTATGGGCAGAAGATCACATCAAACGGAAGAAGACAGAAAGGCAAGAGATCAGGTAAAGTAAAAAAGTACAAAATGATAAGCATGTTTATAAAAATTGTAAGACTTAGAACTTTTCTAGTTTGGATCTAATAAGACAGGGGACATTAAACAAGTGTGCACCTACATAACTTAACAATTATTTGGGTTTATATGTGTACAATACATGGTACAATAAACCAATCCAAATTGTACGCCACTTTGTAAGATAACCTATCAATATAAATATATGTAAATATATTGTTAGCCATAGGTTTTCAGAATAAGCCTTTTGTTTATTCCAGACTTCCAGAAAATTATTTTAGATAATATCATTTAACTAAAATCGAATAATGTGTAATGAATCCTTTTTTTATATTTTATTTACCTTATAGATTGACAGAGTCTTTCGAAAACTGGATTTAAATCAAGATGGTATCATTACAGTGGAAGAATTTCTAGAAGCGTGCTTAAAAGATGATTTGGTGACTAGATCGTTACAAATGTTTGATTCTGAACTTTGATGTCAACATAAAATTAAATATGTCAAAAATATTGATTTTCAGTACAGATTAGTGAAATTGAAAATACTCCCTAACAAATGTTAACGAATATGATACAAACCAATAAAAATATAATTATTTTATATTAGGTTGTGAAACTGTTTACAAATATTTTCAGTTCTAGATTTTTATTATAATAAAATTGTATTTTCAAGATCAATATTCGAAAATAAAATGTTGTCGTAAGTACTTAACAAGGTTTTCCCATTTTACTCAATGTCTCGAAATTATTAGATTTTATCGAATTTTGTGTTTAGTGGGTGAAGATTTGAAGTTTCAAATTTCAAAAATACATTCACGAACATTAAAAGGACGTGAGTGGTTTAATATCTGCAATTAACTAACTAACTTAAATAAAAATACGGGGCGCATTAAAACACGTACATTAAGAGGCCTCGGCCCAAAAAACGAACAACAGCAGAAAATTTACGAAACGGCGTATAAACTTTGGAGGCTCCCACTGAACCTATTGAAATGGTTTTTGAAGCATTTTAAAGAATAAAGTCTTCTCTACAAAGTGGTCGACCAAATTTTTTAAAATGTTTTCCGTTTACGATTTATTAAATAAAAAACAAATCAATGTTTCGAGATTTTTGATAAAGCTGCAAACGGCGTACAACTTTTGTATAATGAAAGGTTTTACGAATTTCATGATATTTAATTCTATCGATAGGTAATGAATGGATCTCCAATGAAATTCTATCTGGTTTTTAAAATATTTAGCTTTGAAAATCAATGAAATTCTTGAAATTGAATTATGAATTTCGTATGTTAATTGATTTTTTTGTTTGTTATAAAATCTGTTATCGGGCGGTGAATTGTTATTCTGTTAATCAACTCAAAGACAAAAGAAATGTATTTTCAGAATTTTCGCTGCAATATATTGCATTTTCCGTTAACCCTTTTTTGCATTAATTTTTAAATTTTAATGTTTTCTAGCAAAAACATTCACTTTTTAGTTCCGTAGAATGACCTAACATTGACTGGGTTCCTAACATTGACCAAAAATTATTGAATCTTTCAAACTTTCGTAGCGACCCACAGTGACCAGACATTTAAATAATTTTACCATTTATTTCATCCCTGAGTATTCACATATGACAGAAAAAAAATGTGTAGATGTACAACTGTCATAATTGAAAATAACCGCCAATAACGAATAGCCTGTTCCATCGTGTATATTTAAGTGTCGGTAAAATCGTAAAATCACAAAAAAACATTGTGCAATTGTGGAAAAAAATTATATTGAGGTTTCATAAAGTTTTAGTGATATATAAAAAAAGCGTGCTTTATTAGTTAACTATTATGTGAAATTAATCGGAAATAAAAAGAGTTTCATATGTAAATTCTTAACCGTCCTCCTTACTTTAACCGTTGGGTTCCTAACTTTGACTGGTTGGTTAATGTTAGGAGCTAGTATAAATACATGGGTCCGCAACATTGACCACCACGCAGTATTTTTAATTTTTTTTTTTTTTAAATTTCCTGAGTTCTATTTCTTCGGGTTCGTTTTCACTGCATGTTATAGTATCTGCATATGTTAAAAAAAAAGTAGCCTAGTTCTATTTCAATTTCTAGATAACAATATGCCTCCTAATGAACCAAATAAACCAGGTAGGCGGTACAAGAGTGTTTTGGAAGACGTCATACGCGAAGCTATTGCAAAAATTGAACGAAAAGAGTTGTCTATTACAAAAGCTTCGAGTCAATTTAATATAGCAAAGGGAACATTGACAAACAGACTTAAAAATTTGCATCGTAAAAATGTCGGCTCTCACACTGTTTTTAGCCCAACAGAGGAGAAAAGCTCTAATTGAACCCGAAGGTTCTTCAGAAGATTGTATTGAAGAAATTTATCAGCAGATATTATTAGAAAACGATGTCGAAATTGATAACGATTGTCTTTCGTTGAACTCTGATCGATCTATTGAAGAAACAAATTCTGTAAAATATGTATAGTAACTTTTGATTATTCTTTTGGAAACATCTGCTTGCTTTATTTAATACTTATTTTATTATTTATTTTTTATTCAGCCTATATATTTCCTTCTTTTTTAGAAAACATGAATTAATCTTTGTCTGTATATATTTTATTTCCATATCTTATAGTAAGTTTAACGTTTCGTTTTATGTAGGTACATACATATAAACATAATACGTGAAGTAGTGTTTATTATTTTGAAGCGTGACTACTTGTGTACCTACATGCATACATATAAAAGAGTTATTTATGTTCCTATTAATTTTCCAAATAATGATAATAATAAAGTTATAAATTATATTGCTTTATAGGTACCTATTGCTTTTATCACTTGAAAATAACGTAAAATTGTATCTGGTCAATGTTAGGGCTACCGAATAGTCCCCAATATATGCTTTTTACAGATAAATCGTTAGAAAAAACCATTATATTTTAATAACGTTTCAAAACTCAAAAGTGGTCAATGTTAGGTCATTCTACGGTTCGCTTTTCCAGCACAATTATAATAAGCGCCATGATGACATTCGAACATGTTATTTTTAATTTTGAAAAATATTTGATTCGTGTTTGCTTGAATGTGCTACTAATACGAGAAGTACATTCATGTAGGTATGTACTCGAGCTTGTGGATAGTAGTGATTACTACCCAGCAGGGTTGTAGAAGTATAATAGTTGGCGTATTATACACACTTTTTTACGTGTATAAAAGTGTGTATTATACTTCTGAAAAATATTGCTGGTGTATAAAAGCGTATAAAAGTGTATAAAAGCAAGGAATAGGTATAAAACTGAAAAACATGAGCGAACACGAATCAAAAAAATGAAGTTTTTCCAGTGAAAATACGGTACTTCACGATTTGGTTGTACCCTGTTTCCTGGTATCTGTTTGCTGTTCTTGCTAAGAAAGAGAATGTATGTATGTATGTATATTTGGCACGGCAGCTCATGGAGAGCCAAGGCCTAGCTTCTCACAACCATTCATGTTGTGCGTGTTATATTCTTCGCACGAATGGAAGCGACCTACAGTTTAGTGCCGACTCCGAACGGCGAATTGAGAAGCTTTTCATGACAGATTGTACTCTTGCAGGTTTGTCATGCCTGCGAAGAGGTGGTGCCGCGAAAAAACGTTTGGTGGTTTTTGAGAATCGAACCTGTGTCTCTCGCTTAGCAGTCCAACGCACTAACCACTAAGCCACGGCGACCGACTAAGAAAGAGAATAGGCACTCATTATTATAGATACTTGTAAAGTTGTATACACTTTTGGATACTTTTTTACACTTTTATACAATTTTATACACTTTTATACCCTTTTATACATTTAAATACAGTTTTATACATTTTAATACAATTTTATACACGTTAATACACTTTAATACGCTTTTTTACGGTAAAATGTAAAAAAAAACCAAAAAGTGTGACATTTAACAACCCTGCTTCCCAGCAAACAGCATACGCTTATATAAGGCTTATTCCAATGCAAATTATACCTTAGCATGTAAGGGCTGGTCTTTATGTTTGCGGGTTGCAAAAAGCAATGTTGTCGTACGTAAGATTTAAATTGTTTTTGATGTTGACAAATTTCAATATAACTTTTATAAAAGGATATGTTGCTAATAGAAGCTGTTAATTTTGTTTTTTATATGAATATAGTGGAAATAGCATACTTCTTTGAACCAGTTATATGTAGCAGATTTCTGATTGTTATATCGAATGTGCAACTCACATAATTTATTCTAGTTTAATGTAATTTTGATTAGAGATAACCCCTCTTACTTCATTGGTTTGAAAGAAATTTTAGGGGAACTTCTCGGTGGAATAAGATGAGGCCATTTGTACTCAGAATTATGTACCTTTCATCTTAAGAATGAATAGAAGCTATGTAGGAAGGTTTTACTGTCATCTTGAACAACCATCATAGCGAACTTCTATATGAAGCTGTTACCCAATCAACCCATTCTTGGGGACCCCATTCTTTGTGTTCAGCATCTCACAGTTGCTTGGATCTCAATTTCGTACTAAGAGATAGTGCATACTGTTTAGACTATTAGAGTTAAAAATTTTCGTTGCATTCTGAGGCCAGCGAATACATTCGGGATTGAAGCGAGTGCAGAACATTAAAGCACAAGGCACAAACTCCTAAATATAACAGTATTCGCCTGAATGAAACAGACCCAGCAAACCCGGCTGCTCTTCCACAACCATAGTCAATAATGATGTAAAGATAACGCAAGTAGACGACAGGACATCAAAGGATCGTAACACACTCAAAAATATACATATTGGCGCAAATTCATAGTCAGCCCATTAATAGTGCCTAAAGTCGACTTTAGTTATAACCGGCTTTAAATCAAAAAGCCGACTTTAACTTTTCGTTATTCATAGACATATTTATGCCTATGCATATCTAGTACCGATTTAAGAGTTTCATTGTAAAGTGATTTGATCGAACAAACCCAAATGTCAAAATATTTCACGAGAAATCTAGTACATATAAGTGTTTATGTTTGAATTTTCAAATTTTCAAAGAAAAAAGGGTAATTAAAATTAAAACAATGGATTCAAAAAATTAATTGAAGGTATTAAGCTGGAAATACACGATACAACCTTTGTAGTACCGACCTGCGTCGTGCCGACACGTCGGCCCAACCGTTGTATGCGCCACACACATTATACAATCTACCTGTGATTTGCAAACAACCAGTCATTGTATTCAGTCATTTCCTAGAAATTTATGTGAAAATACCCCTGAAATCCAATTCAATTCAATTCAATTTATTACACGAATTAGCTTACAACTTTAAGATTATAAATTAGGAGAAGCCTTAAAATTTACGTTAATAGGATAAAAGTTAATTTGGTATAAAATTACAAATACATATACATACAAATAGTTGGAATGAAATTGCATAGTAGATAAAAGTTATTGACTATATTATTATTATTGTTATTACTGTACTATTTACAATTTCATATAAAAGAATTTAAAAGAAGAGAAATGAGGGAAGAATTATTTGCTTATTCAACGGCCAAGTGTTCTAAAAGGGAGAGTTTAAAATGTACTGTGTTTTTGATTCTTCTAAGTTGTATTGGTAGAGAGTTCCAGAGTCGGGTGATATTAACAAAGAATTGACGTTCCGAGATAAGACATGGGGAATACCTGATATAGGTCTATTAAATCCATACAAAAGTTATTTTCTTTAACCCTGGAAAGATAATCATATTTTGCAATACAATTAAGACAATCCTACGTAAATTTGACTAATTCGGAATATTTAAAGAGAGAGAGCTATATTTTGTTTTCGGGTGAGTCAATTTGACGCAGATTATCTTTGCAGGGTTAATTGAAACCATTATAACCCGCCACCACCACAGCGGAAACACAACTGAAATCGGTACAACAATTGTATGTGCGATTACACACCATACAACGTGCATACAATTTGTCCCATGCGGCAGCGGTTGTACACTCAGGACCATGCGACCGTACAATATCGGTACAACGGTCGGTTGTGTGGAAACTCACGATACAATCGTCGCATACAACCGTTGTACGATGATTGTATCTTGTATTTCCAGCTTTGCAGATTTTTATTTAAGATTTATTTTAAATAGGGCTGTATAATTACAGACAAAACGAGACAGGCTGCACAACTGGGACCCCATGGAAAGGGAAATGCAGCGACAATTTGTGGAACAGCATTTGGAGGTGATTGAAAACAGACGCAACGATGTAAATATGATAAGGAGAAAAAAAGTTGCCTGGGAGTCAATTTCTACGAGTATGCATGCTGCTGGGTATTAAAGGAGCGTTGATAAATTGAAGCAGCAATGGGTGCGGATAAAATTGGTCCCAAAAAAGATGATCCCATCCTCATCGACAGCAACACCATACTCGATAGTTCCTCCACATATAGCGATACAATCACTTTACAATCTCTTGCCGTCGAGGTCGTGGCCTTTGAATCAACTATTCCACAAACTGCAGCAGCTATTAGTCCCAAAAACGCCGGTAATCTTTTGTCTCCAAATGAAGATGATGGAATAAATACGAAAGCTTCAGTTAGCGTTACCGCTGCCGGGCCAAGCACTTCCAGGTCCAGGCAAAATGATGTTGTGATTCTGCCCACTGTTGGTTTGGAAATGAAAGTACAAACGTGCAGTGGTACTTGTCAATAAAAAGGTACCAATTCACTTGTTAGTAAATCTTACCAACATCACACTGATGGACATTTCTTCCAAGAAAAAATGCAAAGCTCCCAGCAATTGTAGATCTGTTGGAATCGGCAGTCCATGATTCGTTTGCGGTTCTTCCACATCCAGCACTTCAATCAGAAATTATACTGTAATTTCATCGAACCTGTACCGCGAATAAAATTCTTTCTCTTCTAACTCTTTAAATGGATTCGATCGCGGTCTCTATATTTTTGGCCGTGAAATCAATTCAAAATCTTCAAATATCTCAAAATTTCGATCCTCCGGAAACATTTTCAAAAAAAAGCACTAAACAACTTTAAGAAATAAAATCTGAAAATCGCTTAAAGCCGACTTTATTTTTTTAAAATGACATTCGGCTTATTTTAAATTTAAAATCGACTTTATAAGATGACTATGAATAACAAAAAGTCTACTTTAAGTTATGTAGGTGAATAAATTCTCTTAAAGTCGACTTTAAATGACTATGAATTTACGCCAATGTATATATTGAGTGCGTGTAACCGTATTCATATGCAAGTTCCCGTAACAAAATACAGAAAATTCGGTATGATAAATGCCATGATACAACTAAACAGATATTGCCATACGCATTTCTTGTCAATAAAAGTCACGTCACATGGGCGTAGATATACTAAAATATTTGAAATTGACACATCACCCCCATAGAAATACGCTGTTGTGACGTAGGTGCGCAGAACAAAATAAAAATGAACTGGGCGATAGCGATATCTTGTGTAGTTGTATCATGGATAAATGCTGTATAGTAAAACAAAAAATCAAACGTAATTAAAAACTCCCAAAAATAAGAAATTCCAACACATCCATTCCATCGTATTTATATGAAACTTACTTTTGCTTGTTTTTATATTTGTTGACAAGCAAACTTCGATTTTCGAATAAATTTTTATCTGATTTTTGTACCAATAAAGTTTTTGTATGGTTCTTTTTTTTCGCTCGTTCGAATTTGAGTTCGACATTAATAACATTAATAACGACTTGAATATCAAAAACTGTTTACATGCTCCACAAAACGAAAAAACTTCAATGCGCCCCACGTTCTATTTTAATCTGATAAAAGCTCAAGATTATTACTTAATCCGCTGACGTAGCGACAGAAAGTGACCCTTGGCATCCGACTCGAAAAGACTGCACTGCTATCTGTTTTGCATGATTTCTCACTAGAAAGCAGAATCTTTAAGGGATCCTGATTTGTGTTCTTATTATTTTCTGGTTTTTGGTACAGCATATGATTAAAATAAAACCGTTTAACTTAAAAGCTTTTTTACCTTTATTTTTATTTTGTACTTTTTAGTCCGTCTTAAAAACGTGGTACATTAAAAAAAAAATTTTATTTAAAGAATTCTTTTCTGCTTTTTAGTTTTGTGTTTAGGCTTATACCTTGCCACAGCGATCGCATAGGATATTTATCATTACTTTAACTTAGCCGATTAAGCATAGCAGACTTTTGGAGAGGATGATGTGGCGACTTGGATGAACATGGCCAGTGTAAACTCTAATTGCCCAAGCCTCAGTGGAAAGAGAAAGATGACACTTGGAAAGAACATAGTCCACTCCACTAGCCAACTGCGGCGATTTTTTATACCCCTTGCAGCATCAGGACTGAGGAGTTGAAAGTCAATATTGAGTGATAAAGTCTGTTGACGGTTTGGGTAAATACTAATTTACACTATTCGGATTGTTACCTTACCACTAACTCGAATTTATTTCTCGAATTGCTTTCGTATTTATACATACATTTTGCTTACATTCTTATTTTACATTTTTGCATGTCCATCAAACTAGGTATACTGGGTTTGCGGGATAAGCAAAAAGTTTTTTATTGTTTATTAAGCAAACAATCTCCCACCGGAAAAGATGCTTAGCATTAAAATGAAAGAAAGGAGAGAAGAAGGAAAAAAATCGGACTTACTTATCTTAAACTACTTCAGTGGGTACGGGGGCTTCTTTTTCACGGTTTTTTACGTATGCACGTGCCCAACTCCCGGGTACTTTGTCTTCTTTAGAGAGGTAGCTGCGGCTGCATGTTCTGATGTTTTTCTGCGATGGTATTTGCAAACGGTGACGGTTTAAATCAGGATGATGCACAGGAGTAAGCATAGGGCCCCAAGGAACCACTACTGATGCTCCCATAGGCACCAGTCGTTAGTGTCCAATTCATCTGAAAGTTGTGTCTTGAGTATAATGAGGCGTGGATCAGTGGGGTGTTTTTCATTAATTTCAATCTTGGGCGGTAACATACTATCTGTTATAGGAAGTGTTTTGAGGCTCATGTCCATTTTCTCAATCTCTTCGTTAAGAGAAATAATGTTGAATTGTTTGCTGGAAATTCTGCAGCCTGGGAATCTAACCAGGTCTACCCTTGTTAAGAGTGGTATCAGGGAATCGTTGCGAATAATTTTAGCCTCATTGGCATCTGTTTTATAGATGACTGCAAGATCTCTTTGCAGATGAGGAATCTCATCGAACTCCATATTAACGAAGGTTGAATTGCAGCGTCCCAAAAGTTAGTCGGTTGGTGTATTTTAAAGCACTCTTTTTCAGCAGTCAGTCAATTGTTTTTCTTCAACTTTGTCGTAAATTCCATTAACCAAATCTATGGCTTGATCGGGGTTAAAGAAGGTTTTGTTGTCATTGCTGAGCACAATTTTTTGCACGAAACCTTCATTGTCCAGGAGTGTAGCGTGGGAGTCGATAGTCAAGCCACTGATGAATGCATATTTTGAAAAGGTTTTCGGTTGTACCAGGGGAATACTGAAAGTCACGACAACCTTTTCTTGATGGATGGATTTTGTTATTTAGTTTAGGCTGAATAGTTTGGAGGTTTCCGAGACAAATGGCAACCGGCAAAGGCTTAAGCCCTTGTTCAATTTGTTAACATGTTCATTTAGTGCTTCTAGATAGAGTTACATACGTAGATAGCTATCGCGGTATTAGTACCGGATATTACATATCACTGGCACAAAGTATCGGTACCAGTGATTATTCTCTGTTGGAGCGTAGTCCAGGGTCTACGCCCTTGTATGTATAAATTTATTAAGTATATATAACTATAAAAAAAACTATTAAAGTGATAGGATGCGGTTTACATTAATATCGAGGGTAAAACATAAATTAGGAAATACATAAATAAGGAAATATATAAATTAGGAAACATGTAATTTAATGTAATTTGAGACCACTTTCTTAAATATCCTTAGTTCACTAAAGTTTTAAATTTAATTTGGCAAATCATTAAACATTTTTAATCCTTTATACATTAACATATTTTGTGTTCTATTGTCTCTATAAAGCTGCAAACGAAAATTTGAATTCGATCTTAAGTTATAAGGTTAAGGTGGAACATCCTGTACATATTGCAAATTCGATGAGAGATATTCAGGGACCAAATTGTGTTTCATCTTAAACACAAGCACTAAAGCATTGTAGGTGATTCTCTGTAGGTGATATTCATCAACCGCAGGCACGAGAACACCATGCAATTGGCGTATAGAAATTGCAACCAAGAATGACTCGCATTGCTTTGTTTTGTAGGAGCTGAAGTTGTCTCATACTCTCGACATTTCCCATAATTAGGATTAAAGAGCTGAATTCGAAATGAGGCTTAATTATGGTATTATAAATGTTTATTGCACAGAAGGTCGTTATGTTTTTCCGAATTCTTCGAAGGAATCTAACTTTTTTTGATATTTTTTTATTGATATATTTCATATGGTTTTTGAAATTTAAGCCACTATCTAGGAGTATACCAAGATATTTTATTTCACGAACTTCTTCTATTACTGCTCCATTAATGTTTAAATTCACGTTACGTTCACTGTTTAACACCATACATTTAGTTTTGCCAACATTTAGTTTGAGTTTGTTCATTTCTAACCATTTTCACAAATTTTCTGCGTCATATTCCATATTTTGTTCAAGTGTTTTTAAGTTTTTACCACACACAAACATGAGAGCATCATCAGCAAACAATGTTATCTTACTTAACTTCAAAATTGTTACGATATCATTAATATATGTACATAAAAAACAACAGACGACCGAAAATAGTACACCGAAGGTAGTTTGCATTATATTGGACAAAACACTACTAACTTTATTTCGTTGAGTTCTAAAGGGTGGTTAAGTTTTAAGGGCCGATGTTGATTTTGAATAAAACTCAAATTATTTAGGAAATTATTGTCATCTCTTTTTATTATGATAATATTGGTATTGTTGGGATATATATCGCTAGTGGAAAAAAGAAGACCAACCGCGTAGTTCGAGTGCTATAAGAAGACTAAAGAAAAAGCTTTATTACACAATAGAGAAAAGAAGTAACAGTATGTATGTACAATAGTATGTAAGGTAATGTTATGTGTGTACATGGTTATAAATTACTCAACACTCCCACTTTTATAAGTATGTAACACATTTAATTAATAATTCATGAATCTATTTTAGATGTATCTTCAAAATTATGTTTCATTTCGATTTTAAATTTACTTCAATACATGATCTTTTAAACCAATAATATTCAAAAAACATTTAAGGCGAGAGAATCTATCCTTTGCAAGTGGTTTCGTAAAAATATCACTAAGTTGATTATCAGTATGAACATTCTCTATATTAAAAAAAACCATCAGCGTATTTTTCACGAATGAGGTGGAATCGCACGTCGATGTGCTTTGTCCGTTTATGAAATTCCGGATTCTTAATCAAACGGATGGCACCATGATTGTCGACGAACAGCACTGGTTTGACCTTCTGATCTGGAAGTAAATCGTGAAGTAGTTGCTTCATCCAAATCAACTCCTTGACCGCTTCAGCTGCTGCAACATACTCAGGTTCTGTTGTTGAAAGGGAAACGCATTTTTGGCGCTGCGATGCCCACGTTATGCAACTGGAGCCCAAGAGAAAAACTAAGCCACTTGTGGAACGTCGAGTGCTTACATCTCCAGCATAGTCCGCATCACTTTAACAATTTAAAGTTAAATTTAGTTTGTTTTCAAAAAATATACCATGCTCGAGTGTCCCCTTTACGTATCGAAGGATACGTTTCACCATATTGACGTGAACTCTTAATGGATTTTCCAGGTAACGACTAACACAGCTAACAGCAAACGAAAGATCTGGACGCGTTGCCACCATTAAGTACATCAGGCTACCCACAGCCTGCCGGAAAGGAAACTCGACCTTATTCTTGTCCATCTCTGCATATTCTGCAGCGTTGATCGATGGATCTGCCGGAGTTGATACCACAGCCGCATCTGCTAAGTTGAACTTCTGCACCACCCTTGCTGCATACTGCGACTGACTAAGGTGGATACATCCATCTTGCAGACGTCTTATCTCCAGTCCCAGAAAGTGTTTAGCAGGAAAAAGTTTTATTTCAAAGTTCTTTTTCAAATAGTCACACAGGCTAAGTATGTCTTTCTCGTCTGTAGCAGCCATGAGACCATCATCAATATAAATGGCTAAGAACACCTTCTTGTTGTTACGATGGCTTACAAATACACATGTATCAGCATCGGTAGGTCTTAGGTTGAAATCCTTTAAAAGCTTGGTGAAAGTCTGATTCCAACAACGTGAAGACTGTTTGAGACCGTACAAACTCATTTGTAGCTTACAAACTCGTCCGCTATTATCATTATAACCCTTGGGTTGTTGCACGTAAATTTCCTCATCAATGCTTCCATTTAAAAACGCCGTCTTCACATCAAATTGCAGGATGCTCAAATTTTCCGCAGCAGCTGTGCTCAGTATAACCCTTACTGATGAGAATTTCGCCACCGGACTAAATGTTTCCGAGTAGTCGATGCCGTATTGCTGACTGAAGCCACGAGCAACAAGCCCCGCTTTAAACGGCGTAGCCTCATTTTCCGTAGCATTCTTCGTCTGGTAAACCCATTTCGTGTCCACCAATTTCCTATTTTTCGGCAACTGCACCAACACCCAGGTTTCGTTCCTTTCTAGCGATGAAATCTCTTCATCCATTGCTGCTTTCCAAAATTCAGAATCTTTACAACATATGGCATCTTCATAACTCGTCGGAGAATCTGTTTCTGCAGTTAAAGCGCAACTCTCAGAAACTGTGAAATGCACGTTACCTGTTTTTTGACTTTTGTTCCTGTTTCTGAGCCTACTCTTTATATCTTCAGGTGATTGGACTGGGTAAAGTGAAGATTCCACAGTTTTGCTGAAACCTCCAATAGCCTGCCCGCACACATCACCCGGAATCTCTGAGCTATTAACATTGTCACCATTATTGTCGCAAGTCAGCTCCGAATTTGCATCAGATGAGTCCACAAAAACCTCATCATTACCAGCATCAATACCATCAGCGGTCTCACTACCGGCCGCTTCATTATCAACAACTTGACTACCAACAACCTCATTTCCTTGTTCTTCCTCTTCAACATGCACTAAAACCTTATTTCCCTGCATGCACTCAACCTTCGAAGAAATTCCACAATTATTGTTAAAAACTACATTTCGAGCGATCTCCACCTTGTTCTGCTCAGGAATATACACCCTATAGCCCTTTACGCCATCTGCATAACCAATGAAAACTCCCTTTTTGGACTTAGCATCCAACTTTCTCCTCTTCTGGTCTGGAACATGCACAAACACCTCTGTACCAAAAACGCGCAAAAAATCTATGCAAAGTTCATGTGGAGTTTTTCCTTGTACTGTGCTAGTACCTATTTTATTTTATACATGAACAGCAGTACTAACCGCCTCTGCCCAAAACTTGTAGCTTACATTTTTAGCATGTATCATCGATCTGGCTGATTCCATTATGGTTCTCATTTCGCGTTCAGCTGACCCGTTCTGCTCCCGCGTATAGGGCACAGTTTTTTTTGATGTTTAACACACTGCATATTTAACAGCTGCTCAACACTTCTGTTAACATATTCCAGCCCATTATCACTTCTTAGAACTTTTACGCGATTTCCCGTCTCAGCTTCTACCTCTTTTAAGAAAAATTGAAGAAATCTACACACTTCAGACTCTTCCTTCATAAAATAAACCTTTCGGTAGTGCAAAAAATCATCCTTGAATAAGAGAAAGTATTTCGATCCTCCAATTGATTTATGCTGCATCGGTCCACAAACATCTGCGTGAACCAGCTGTAGAATGGAAGTAGAGTTGCTCTTGCTTTAAATGAACACAGTGCGATGCTGTTTTCCATACATGCAACCATCGCACACAAATTCACATTTATCTATGAACGGAACTTCGAGATCTCTTAAATATGTCTCACCTGAGTTAAGTTCTGATGCCCTAATCTCTCATGCCACAACTGTAATGTCCCAGTTTTCTTAACAGGCATATTCGCAAAAACCTGATCGTCATCCAATGTCACTTTGATTAGCAGTTTGAAAAGCTTAAACTCACGCACTCCCACTGCAAGAGTAGTTCCGTTTTTTGTCAATTGGCATTTGGAATTGTCTGAGGAAAAACGAAGACCTTTGTCCAAAGCGCTATTCAAAGAGAACAAATTAACATGTATGTCTGGGACATACAGTACATCAACCATATGATTTGGTTTCCAGATGGAGTCGACGAAAGAGAGCACATTGACGTCACCTTTACCAATGGCATTGATCGCTGAACCATTTCCTATACGGACGACAACTGGTGTTTTAAACGGTTTATAATTGATCAACCACTCTCTCCTATTTGACATGTGATCGCTTGCACCGGAATCTAGAAACCACTCTTCTTCTTTGCAAATTTGTTTCGCTGCTACCGTTTCGCAAATAAAAGCTTCTCCTCTCTTAGAGCTTGAATTACTATTTGTCACTCTCTCTGGACAATCTCGCTTCCATTGTCCCGTTTTTTTACATATGAAGTATTTGCCCTGCTTGAACTGGTATCTTGCTCCCTTCTCCTGTGGTCTCTTAGAACTTTTCCCAAACTTTCTCGCCATCAATGCATTACTGCCATCCTCCCCGCTACCCGCCTGATGCGACTGAAAACGAGCTTCTTCCATGACTAATCGCGATGTTAAATTATCTAATGTTTGCGATTCTTTTGCAATAGATTCCCATGCACTAAAAAAATGACTGTAATGCTCTGGTAATGTCATCAGTACCTTTGTAATGATCATAGAATCGGAAACTTTTTCTCCAACATCTGCTAATTGCTGAACGAGTGCCTGTAATCTAGATATATGTGTAGCCACGTCATCAGCAGGGTCCATTGAGAACATATAAAATCGTTGTTGAAGCATATGAATGCTCTCCTTAGATTTCATTTCATAGACTGTCTTGAGTTTTAACCACATTTCTCTAGCCGTTGTGCAATTCATTATGTGCAGAAGGGGCTGATTTGCCATGCTGGTCACAATAATCTTTTGCGCTTTGCTGTCTCCCCGTCGCCATGTGAATTCAGCTGCTGCCAATACTACCTCCAACCACCGGATAAGTAGCACTCCCATCTATATACTTTAATAGATCAGCAGCATTGAGTACTACTTTTATCTGGAACTTCCACAAATTCCATTGTTCCTGACCGGCTAGTTTATCTATCTTTAATTCTCCTTCTGCCATTCTGCTTGATATCAACCAGTAATGCAATAAAAACGTTTCCCGAAAATTACCTTTTCCACGTTTAAAAAAAACCATGCAAAAAACCATGAAAAAAAAATTATGAAAAAACTTCGCGACTGATCACACTACCTCGATACTGGGCCCATAACCTGTTGGGATATATATCGCTAGTGGAAAAAAGAAGACCAACCGCGTAGTTCGAGTGCTATAAGAAGACTAAAGAAAAAGCTTTATTACACAATAGAGAAAAGAAGTAACAGTATGTATGTACAATAGTATGTAAGGTAATGTTATGTGTGTACATGGTTATAAATTACTCAACAGGTATAGTTCAATTATGTATGGAACAAAATATTGGCCAAATGGCCGCCGCGACCTCGGCGGCACACCTCCATCCGATGGTCCAAATTTTCGGCATAATTGAGGTTCTATGCCGAATTATCTCATCCTTTAGCTCTTGAATTGTTGCTGGCTTATCGACGTACACCTTTTCTTTCAAATAACCCCAAAGAAAGAAGTCCAACGGTGTCAAATCGCATGATCATGGCGGCCAATTAACATCGCCACGACGTGAGATAACACGGCCATTGAATTTCTCCCGCAAAAGAGCCATTGTTTCGTTAGCTGTGTGGCAAGTGGCACCGTCCTGTTGAAACCACATATCGTCCACATCCATATCTTCCAATTCGGGCCATAAAAGTTCGTTATCAACTCACGATAGCGAACACCATTCACAGTAACTGCCTGACCGGCCTCATTTTGGAAAAATTACGGCCCGATGATGCCGCCAGCCCATAAACCGCACCAAACAGTCACTCTTTGTGGGTGCATTGGTTTTTCGACAATCACTCTTGGATTATCATTCGCCCAAATGCGGCAATTCTGCTTATTGACGAATCCACTGAGGTGAAAATGTGCCTCATCACTGAAGATGATTTTCTTCGAAAATTGATCATCCACTGTTGCCATTTCTTGCCACCATTCTGACCATTGACGACGCTTGAAATGGTCAAGAGGCTTTAGTACTTGAGTCAATTGCACCTTGTAAGCGCGTAAATGCAAGTCTTTATGCATAATGTTCATCAACGACGAGCGTGAGAGGTGCAATTGTTGGGCACGACGACAAGTTGAGGTGGACGGCACTTCAGCCACACTATCGCGAACAGCAGCAATATTTTCTGCAGTACGAGCTGTACGAGCATGCACTGCACATTTTTTCGATTATACGCACATTTGGACGATTAAATTGACCGAAAAAATCACGAAGTGCACGATATGCATTTTGATTTGAACGCCCATTTTCATAATAAGCCTGAATAACTTTAACGCGTTGCTCGATTGTGTATCTTTCCATGGTTCAAATTGAGTTAGTCTGAAATTGAGAAATGTCAAATGAAATGCAGCAAAAAACTTGACGTTTAGGTGTGGTTCCCATTCAACATCGGCCCATAAAATTTAACCACCCTTTATTATTTAAGTACGATTTAAACCAATTAAGTTCTGTCTCTTTTACATCATATTTACATAGCTTTTCCACCCAAATTTTGCGATCGATAGACTCAAAAGCTCTTTGAAAGTAGAGAAATATTGCTATAATAACATTATCTTCATGTCTTTGTTCTTTATAATTCATGATTAGCTAGATTAGCTAAATTTAATTCATGTCTATATAAATTTCTTATTCTACGATATTCATACCAATCCGCTGCTATGTTGTATGTTTATACTGGCTCTTTGATAACTTTGTATTTTCCGTATTTTTAACGCATTTAGTTCAACCGTCAACCATTTATTCTGGCACCGCTTTATTCGTTTATTTACCGTTTGATCCTTTACACACTCAACAGAGGAATCTTGCAAACATATTGACGATACATTAAAATCACTTTTATCGATTTGATCACATTTTTCTCTAATATGGGATTTAAATTCGGCCTTTCTGTATTTGAATATTTCAATAAATTGAATATCATTAATATACTCACGTTTTGCTACAGGAATTTTAACGACAATTATTGTCTCGTGATCACCAAATTTAAACTCCGGCGCGATTTCAGCGTAGATATTTCGCTCTACCGGTAGTACTACGTAGTCAACTTATGTCTTCGTAGTTGGACTTATTCTTCTGGGCTTATTTATTATTTGTATTACATTATTGTTCACAAATGTTTGACTTATAGCATCTGAGGACGTATTATTATTTGACAAATCGATATTAAAATCACCCATTATGATTAAGTCTTTATTAGTCAGTAGTATTTTGTCCAGCCAATCCGAGAAATCATCACAGAATTCGCGATCTGCGCTGCTAGGCGATCTATATAAAAGAGCTATTCACTCTAATTATGCAAGTCGTACCTCGTATTTCACTTCAAGTCGTACTCGTATCGTGTTGTATTTCGTTTGGCTTTATGCAAGTCGTACTCGTTGAATACGACTCACTATTTTAGGAACGCAAGGCATCGCACTTCAAAATAGACAACTGTCAAACTTTCAAATAAACAAAAGCTAAAAATTATTATCAAAGTGTAGATTAATCGATAAAAACAAGCAATAAATTACCCAGAAAATAAAAAAATTATGAACTCAATTGATTTATTCTTTGATGACCACATACATGTGGAAGAAAATCCTCAAAAATTGGCAATTATTCGCAGATCGATAAGGGATAGTTCAAACCCAATGAGTTTGCCGAATTCATGGTGCGTATTTTTCAAAATATGAAATACAAATTTCTTAGGCTAAAGAAACAAATTGACCATTGCAGTTTTATAAAGCTATTCCGTTTGTCAAAAGAAGCATTTTCACATCTTTTGGATGATGTTACGCCACACCTTTGTGCTAGAGTGCATTCAACATCTGTAACACCAGTGTCGAAGTTGGTAGCGGTGCTTCGTTTCTTCGCAGAAGGAAGTTATCAAACTGGTTTTGGAAACGATTTCATTTTAGGAATATCACAGCCAACATTTTCCAATATTCTAAATGAAATCCTTTCTATATTTGATCAACACATTTGTTCAAAGTGGATACGGTTTGAAATGAGCAGGCAAGAAAAAGAAGAAGCCAAATTGAGTTTTTACCAACGAACAGGATTTCCAGGAGTTATTGGATGTGTTGATGGAACACACGTCCGAATTATAACGCCAAAAAAAGAAATACAACATCTGTATTACAGTAGAAAGGGCTACCACACAATTAACGTGATGCTGGTACTCTTAAGTTGGTATACATTTCAATTTTCAAAATTATATTAGGTATGTGATCACATGCTTCGCATACGTTTTGTCGACGCTAGACATCCGGGATCTTGTCACGACTCTTTTGTTTGGAACAATAGTGAGCTACACACATTTTTACATGATCGATATGAACAAGGAGAAAGGAACTATTGGCTGTTAGGTACTTTAAAATAAATAAGGTCATAGAAGCTGATTTGGTTAATTTTTTAATTGCGTGGAATCTGCTTTTAATGCGATACACTCAAAAACACGTAATGTAATCGAAAGAGTGAATGGAATTTTGAAAAATAGAAGCAGATATATCGAGAACTGCACTATAAACCGCAGAAAGTGACACAAATAATTAATGCATGTTGCGCAGTTCACAATATTTGTGTATATTTTAAAGTTCCTAATGCTAGTCAGGAAATTGAAGAAACAGAAGAAACTGAAGAAATTATCGATCTAAACGACGACCACGATGAAAATGCAAATACATTACGGAATTCAATTATGAATTCTATTAATTATAATCATTTATAATAAAACAAAAATCATTCAATTTAAACTAAAGATAAACTCGTGTTTATTTTGTACTCATCATCGCTTCCAGTTTCTAGGTTTCTTTATACGCCTTGGATTCGGTGTAACTGCCTTAGTATGAGAAGAAGAAGCAACGGGAGCAACATTTTCACGATTTGCATCCCTTTCACCAGCTTCATTATCCGCAGTTTCTTCGGAAAGCAACTTTGCGGTTGAGGTACTAGGCTCATTAATACCGAACGAATTTCCAATGGGGTTGACTGCTACTTTGAGTTGTAGAATTGCCAGCATGCTCTCCTCCAACGGGTTAAATACACAAACTTTGCTTGGACCACCACCAGTGCTTTTAATTTGTTTATTATTATGCATCATTTTTTTCTTTAGTGCATATTTTTGATCGTTCCAAACCTACAGAATGAATTCAAATTTAGATAAGAAATTATAACCTAAAAATCATCCAATTTGTACCTTTAGCCAAGCTGGTCCATCGCGGATTGGTGGTCCTAAGCTATTTAGCTTGTCCGCCAAGTTATTCCAAAAAGGTTTTGGATTTACTCTACCAAGCCCGTTTTTTCCGTGACCTCTTGCAATGTTCACGTTCTCCTCCCTAGCAGACACCAAAGCTTCGGATTGGTTCCTGTAAGTGAATTTTCTAGAAAGTAAAAGTTTGAATTAATTTGTTTAACATTTAATAATTACAATTCAAGACCTTACAATTGTTTATTTTCCATGTTATTTGATTGTTGATTTAATTTCGTTAAGACTCACTTAAAAAATCACAGCCGAAGGAAATACAACTAAATACGGAGAAAATACGACTAAATTCGATTTGCATAATAACCGATATGTATACCGTATATCGTATGCCGATGCTTTCGTGACGTTAGAATACGAGTCAAAATAGACATAAGCGTACGAGTATGTTCGTAGTGACACGACTTCATAATAACAAAATACAAGTAAGTTCGTATGTGACACCCAAATACGACTTGCATAATTGGGCTGATTGTCTCCACGAAATCCCTACCGTAGACTTTTACGCAAAGTATCCATATTTTCATCGGAACACTATTTGTTTCGACTATTTCGTATTTTAGACCATCTTTTACATATAAAATAACGCCACCTGTATGCCTACTAGTACTATCATACCGAACAGGTTTGTAGTTAGGCAAACGGATTTCACTATCACTGATGTCGTCAATTAAATGGGCCTCCGATAAAGCTGTAACTTCAAAGCTAAGCTTCAATATGGCGAATGTTGATAATGTTCTGCTGATTGGCTTGCTGAGTACAGTAGTCATTTATTCCCTCTTGAATACGCAACTGCATTTGTTGTTCCATGAGTTCGCTAAGCTGTACGTCCACAGCTTGAAATTGCAGGTCGCTGATGTTTGTCAAGAGGTTGTTGATTTTGTGTTTTATCTGGTCCATTTGATGTTCTAGCCGGTAATTCTCTACTGCTTAATACGTGATTTCTGCAGTCATCAGCAAGTGTGGGGTATATTTGACAATACCTTCAATGAAAATAGGTAGGATGGCTCGTTTCGACCGTCCATAGCTTGCGGTAATTCGTTCTTTCACGGCTGTAGCTTCAATCCTAAGCCCTTCTTTTAGAGTCTGACCGTGTTGATATAGTTGGCTATATTTGCTGTTTTACTATACTGAATGCAGAAGTCACTAAAATCTGTGAGCAGCGTGTCAATGGCAAGTAATATTCAGCCCGGTTTCGATTGAAAAGTCCAAGTCGAAGTATTTTATCGAAGCATCTCCTAATTGTTGAATATGAATGCCTGGAGTAAGAGATTGTATTTCTAAGGCGTGGGATTGAGGGACTTTCGGAGTGCTGAGGGCAAGCCAAAAAGTTTTATTTATTGGTCGATTGCTTCGCCGTTAGACAGGCTCTTCTGCGGTGTCTTCTGGGAAAAGTGGAACGAGTCGGTTTGTAGCACGATGAATGACTTCCCTTTTTATTGTCTTTACATCTACTCTCCTGACATTTCCTTTGTCGTCCGGGTAGCATTCAATTATTTGTCCCATTCTCCAGTCTGCGGGAGTGGTACTAGTTTTTTGTAGCAAGACTAAATCCCCGATGTTGAGAGTTCGGGCTGGGAATTTCCATTTGTTTCTTTTTTGCATCTGGTGTAGGTACTCTCGGTGGAAACGCTCCCAGAATTGCTGCTGAATTTGTTGAATTTGCAACCAGCATTTTGTGATTGGACTCCTTGTTGGAAGACTTGCATCAATTACAGAGTTTTTAAAACAGCGTTGGGTAATGAAGTGGAATGGTGTAAGAGCGGGAGCATCCTCTGCTTCTGACGAATCTGACCCTTATCTGCTGTTCAGAAGACCTTCGATGCGGCACAAGAGGGTGTTGAACTCTTCATATGTTAGATTTGTGGTATTGGACATCTTTCTCATTAATTGTTTCATGGATTTTACGGCGGCTTCCCACAGCCCACCAAAGTTGGGGCTGTAGGGTGGGTTGAATTTCCAGATGATGTCTTGAATGGCCAGCTGATCCTTGCTGTTCTGGGAAATCTTGCTCCATTGTTCGCTAATCTTCCTGTTTGCTCCAATAAAATTCGTGCCGATATTGGAGAGGACAAGGAAAGGCCAGGCTCGTCTATTCGCAAAGCGCCTGGAGGCGGAGAGAAACATATCTATGCTCAGATCTGAGCAGATTTCCAAATGAATAGCTTTTGTCACTAGGCATATAAAAACTGCGACCAAAACTTGAATAATTTTCTCAAACCTGATGGCACTAGCTTTGATGTGAAACGGACCACACAGATCGACTCCGATCTTACTTAACGCCGGTGCGGGAGTGATTCGTTCAAGAGGTAGATCACCCATGATTGGTTGAACGGTCTGGGCCTTCCAACGGATTCAGGTTGGACAACTCCGAACACATTTCTTAACCCGTGACTTCAAGGCCGAGATCCAGAATTCTTCTTTGATTAGGTGTTCCGTTAGAGAGTTACTGGAATGGTGGTGATCCAGGTGTGTTTGGCCAACGATTAAATCAGTCAAATGGCATTTTGCCAAAAAAAAAATTATGTTTTTGGCTCTCCAGAAGGTTGGTATGAGATATCCTCCCCCCTGCAAGAAGAATGTTGTCATCAAATATTGGGCTCAAGGAGGTTAAACAGCTTTGCTTCGGTAAGGATTTGTATTTAATGAAGTGTATTATTTCTTGGCCAAACAACTGGGCTGCTGAAACTTTATAGTTCTGGCCTTGGCATTCGATATTTCTTCAGCTGAGAGGGGGCCAATTGGGCGGTCTGATTTCGTTCTGGCCCAACGAAGGCAGTAAGCAGTTACTCGCAAGAGCAAGAGAATCTTTCAATAAAGTTGCCTTCTTCCGCCATAGATCGGGTTGTGTGCGTAGTGGTTATTTGTATATCTTTAAATGGTGTGATTGGTAGTGGCTCTTGACGCAATCAGGTTGGTCCCGCAAACCAGAGCTGACAGCTAACCAGCTGTTCCGGACTGAGGCCACGCGATGCTGGATCTGCTGGATTTTCTGCTGATTTGATTGGAATAGATAATACTTTTCCTGTCACAAATGTATTATCTATTCCAGTTTTGTTGTGAACCGAGGCAAGGACAATCTCACTGTCCGTATATGCTCAAGGTATATAGCATCTATGGCCAAACCGTAGACCGCGGTCAACTGGTCGACCGCGAAGACATTTACAGTCGACCCATGTGCCACAAATTAATACATATAAATACGCCATACATAAATATTGTTCAGTAACAAAAGTGAAACCAACACGCAAATGTACAAGCAAACAAAGTATAACAAAAATTACACTTGAATTGTTGGTATTTATTTATATGTTTTTCTAAGTCAGAACAATGGGTTGCACGCGTAACCAATTTAAGCGGAAAGTCCACCAATTTAAGCGGAAGACCACATAGCCTGCAAGTTTGGCCACCCCTGGTATATAGTATACATGGTAGAACATTCCGAGTTTCATTTTTGGTTCGTTCTGCGCATGTACGTCACGTGACGACAAAAATGATATGAGCTGTGTACGTTACACTGTATTTCGATCGTTTGAATCCATTATTTTTACAATAAACTTAGTAAATTTCAAATAAGGCATTTATTGAGGGCAATATTTGGGTAGGGCCTTGGAAAGAATGTAGAATACAGGTAAAGAATATTTTGTTTTATGGCACTTTTGGTTTACTCCTTTCAATTGGTTCAAATTAGTCAAATTACCAAAATTATATTACCCTCAATAAATTCATTAACATTAATTGAGTTTTTCCTAATTATCTTAAGTTTCTAATTATCGAGATGCAGTGTAAGTGATGCGATTGAGTTCTGTAATTGAGCGCATACATGATATTATTTTAAATTGATTGTTTTATTTAGTTTTCTTTTATTTAAATTTACATTTAAAAGCGATTTGGTATTCAATATTTTGATTTTAAAAAACATTTTATATTGAGAGAACAGTTTCTTCACCTCGTGCTCTTAAGTACTACTTTCAGACTTCGATATTAGCTGTTGAATAAAATGTTGTACCATTCGTTTCGTTAAATATTTCTTTAAAGTATTTCAAACGCTGAATAAATTCCTCATTTGGTTTCTGAAGTCCTCCTTCAGACAGCTGATTGGTCCAAGAAAATGAGCTTGACGGTTCACTTTCGGTATATTATTCCAACATGGTGTAGTGGTTGCATCATCGCTTGTCACGCTGAAGGTTCCAGGTTCGAATCCCGATGCCACAGAAAGAAAAGTCGGTCAGTTGCGAAAAAAGCTGACGTCAACTCTACTGTATAGGCATACCACTGGCAGTAGGGTAGGCAATGGCTTGAAAGTGTTGATCGTACTAATGACATCGGGATATTCGAAAGAAATACTGCGAATTATAAGCAATGGCAATAATTCTCCCCAGTCATTCTGGAAAAACCACCGTCGGAACAAAAAGACTGAAACCTAATACTACCTGAGTTTCAAAATCACTACACCAACACTAGCGCTGTGTTAATAGTGAATTATAAAAAAAAAAAAATATCCGGGATTTTACATTTCAACCGATATATTATATTGTAACGTGTTTGCCGGTTCGCAATGATAAAACTTTTTCTCCTTTCTGATTCTATTTGTCTTTATTAAATCTTTTCACAAACAACTGATTATCTTTTATTTATTCCAACAATATTCAACTCTTTAAATCCAATTATTCACAACTCTTTTATTCCAAACAACTTAAACAATTAATCTCCATCAAATTCTTCTGTAATTTTAATTCACTATTAAAATCTCGATCCAAATCACTTTTCAACTGTATCTCTACTAAATCTCAAGTCAACTGTCTCCATGCTCTCAATGCTCGTAGTATTTATACCCGAGATACGAATCCAGAATCTTCCTTCCTGGCGACGATTTGCCCATCTAGTGAGATATCGATAGTTCTGGAACGTGCCTGAGGTAAGTACTAGAAAATTCCTGAAGGTTCTTATAATTGCTGAATGCACTTTAATTTAGCACTACTACCCACTAGATGTCACTGATCGATGTTCTAAATTTCAACCAATCGACTAAATGTCGCTAATACAGTCGATATAACAATTCCACTAAATGTCGCTAATGCAGTCGATATTACACTGCCCCCCTCCTAAACTTGTTCGTCCCGAACAAGAGCATCTGCATTGTTTCCATGGTAACGATGTAGGCGATCCACTTATATGATTTTCAATTTGCCTCTTAGTCCCCGTTGAATTCTGTAGACAACGTCGTTGATTCGTGTAACCACTGTATAGAGACCCTCCCAGTCCTGCTGCAACTTCGGAGACCTCTTCTTTTGTCGATGGGGGTACAGCCTGGTACAGCCATTCCAGATCTCCCTCCTGCAATCCCGGCGTTGTTGTCCTTGCATCATACCTGGTCTTCACGTGATTACTGGCTATTTCTTGTGGCGACATTTTCTCAGTTCGTAGCTCTTGAAGCTCTTTATCGGTAGAGCGAAGTTTTTCCTTTAAAGCTTTGATTTCCTCCTCCAGTGGCACCATCAATGATCGTAGAACTCTAGCATCTTCTTGAGCCTTCTGCATAGAGTCGTCCTGACTATCATAATCACTGGTTGCTGAATCCGCTCCCACTTTGCGTGCTAAAGTTTTCTTAACGTTACTCACTACTGGAGCTAGGCCTGGAGTTTCCTGTTGGTATTGGAGAATGCCTGCCTTAAGTTTCCTGTTCTCCTGTCTCAATCGACTATTGTCCTCTTGCAGCTTCTCTAGATCTGCCTTACACTTGAAAGACTCCTCAATTGTTTTCTCCACCAAAACATGCAACGACGATATCTCCTCTTGAGTCCCTTGCTCATTGAACTTTCTCTCTCGATCGGAACTACACTCAGCTACATACGCAACACTCTTCATTTCGTCGTAATTGCGTCTGCCACGAAATGCGTAGCCATCATCTCGTCGATCTCTCCACCATTCTCTATCGCAACCACTACCGAACCCAACGCTACCTCGGTATCCATTGTTGCGATTGTTACGCCAATCGTTGTTCCAGCTGCGATTCCAATTGTCGCCTCCCTTTCGGTCAAAGTTTTGTCGTCGGCTTCGGTCATGCGGACAGCTTCCGTTTCTTCGTGGTGCCCTGCACTGTCGTTGTAGATGTCCAATCTTGTTGCAATTCCAGCAACGAATCTGCCGTTCTGCGGCGTTATTTTGGCGCTCGACGTCCACTCTCTGGCAGGGGCATTCCTTGGTGATTATTTCTCTGACACGATGGATTCTCTGGGAGGCCTGATCTGCTGCATCCATTGTCAGGGCAAAAGCCAAAGCCTCAGCAAGTGTTTTCTTCCCAGCCATTCGAACAGCCATTTGTAGTTTGTCGTCGTTAATGGCTTGGATAAACGCTTCGGTTGCCATTTCGTTGATGATCTCCTTTCCAGTATTGGGGTAGGACAGATGCGCCAGACGTTCCACATCTGCCTGCAACTGCTGCAGTGTCTCTCCCTTCATTTGAGCCCTTCGGCGCAACTGTACCCTGTACACTTGTTGCATGTGGTCATCGCCGAATCGCATCTCAATGGCCTTCAGTAGCGAGCCATAGTCACGATGTTGGTCATCCGCGAGGGTTTGGAGTAGTTCGGCGGCTGAGCCTCGGAGTGCAAGTGTGAGTGCAATCGATTTTTCTTCCTCGTCCCAATTGTTGGCCAATGCGGCGGCTTCGAATTGTTTCTTGTATATAGGCCATGATGTTTGACCATCGAATACCGGGGGCTGCATCTCCTTTCTTCTCGGACCTTCGATTGAACCTACACGAAGTTTTTGCCTCTTCACGCCGTCGAGTTCATTGGTCAGATGTTTGAATTGTTTTTCCATTTCTTCGTACTGACCTCCGAATTTCACTTCCAATCTCTTTTCAACATCTTCTATTTGTTGGTCGAATTTGACCTCTAGACTCTCGAGAACATGCTTCTGCTCTTCGAGCTTGGTATCGAGAGAGTTCCTGGCCTCATCGAATCTGGCATCGAGCTTGGCGTCCAGAGAGTTCTCGAAATGTTTGCTCTGCTCATCGAGTTTGGCGTCCAGAGCGTTCTTCTGTTCGTCGAACTTCTTATTCTGTTCATCTAACTTGGCATCTAGAGTATTCTCGAACTTTTTGCTCTGCTCGTCCAACCTGGCGTCTAGAGAGTTCTTCTGTTCGTCAGCATTTTTGCTTTGCTCACTTAATATAGCGTTCTTATGCTCGGTGAGCAGTTTCATAAGCGCGGCCATGTCAATCATTGCACTTACACTCTCCTCCTCCTCTACGTCAAATAGCTCAGTTTCGGGGTCTCCACCGTCTTCTAGCACAGCATTTTGCAGCCGGAGCACTAATTCGCTTTTTAGCCCACTGGTCTGAAGATTTCTCTTTCTCAGCTCTGCTTTTAACTGGACCAGGGACAAATTTTTCAATTTACGACCCATTTCTGTTCAAATTTCAAACACTTTTTAAATCACACCACTGTTCTTTTTGTTCAGAAACTGTTTCTTAAACGTTTTTATCACTCTGAAAAAGTTTTATCCCACTTCTGACACCAAATGTAACGTGTTTGCCGGTTCGCAATGATAAAACTTTTTCTCCTTTCTGATTCTATTTGTCTTTATTAAATCTTTTCACAAACAACTGATTATCTTTTATTTATTCCAACAATATTCAACTCTTTAAATCCAATTATTCACAACTCTTTTATTCCAAACAACTTAAACAATTAATCTCCATCAAATTCTTCTGTAATTTTAATTCACTATTAAAATCTCGATCCAAATCACTTTTCAACTGTATCTCTACTAAATCTCAAGTCAACTGTCTCCATGCTCTCAATGCTCGTAGTATTTATACCCGAGATACGAATCCAGAATCTTCCTTCCTGGCGACGATTTGCCCATCTAGTGAGATATCGATAGTTCTGGAACGTGCCTGAGGTAAGTACTAGAAAATTCCTGAAGGTTCTTATAATTGCTGAATGCACTTTAATTTAGCACTACTACCCACTAGATGTCACTGATCGATGTTCTAAATTTCAACCAATCGACTAAATGTCGCTAATACAGTCGATATAACAATTCCACTAAATGTCGCTAATGCAGTCGATATTACACTGCCCCCCTCCTAAACTTGTTCGTCCCGAACAAGAGCATCTGCATTGTTTCCATGGTAACGATGTAGGCGATCCACTTATATGATTTTCAATTTGCCTCTTAGTCCCCGTTGAATTCTGTAGACAACGTCGTTGATTCGTGTAACCACTGTATAGAGACCCTCCCAGTCCTGCTGCAACTTCGGAGACCTCTTCTTTTGTCGATGGGGGTACAGCCTGGTACAGCCATTCCAGATCTCCCTCCTGCAATCCCGGCGTTGTTGTCCTTGCATCATACCTGGTCTTCACGTGATTACTGGCTATTTCTTGTGGCGACATTTTCTCAGTTCGTAGCTCTTGAAGCTCTTTATCGGTAGAGCGAAGTTTTTCCTTTAAAGCTTTGATTTCCTCCTCCAGTGGCACCATCAATGATCGTAGAACTCTAGCATCTTCTTGAGCCTTCTGCATAGAGTCGTCCTGACTATCATAATCACTGGTTGCTGAATCCGCTCCCACTTTGCGTGCTAAAGTTTTCTTAACGTTACTCACTACTGGAGCTAGGCCTGGAGTTTCCTGTTGGTATTGGAGAATGCCTGCCTTAAGTTTCCTGTTCTCCTGTCTCAATCGACTATTGTCCTCTTGCAGCTTCTCTAGATCTGCCTTACACTTGAAAGACTCCTCAATTGTTTTCTCCACCAAAACATGCAACGACGATATCTCCTCTTGAGTCCCTTGCTCATTGAACTTTCTCTCTCGATCGGAACTACACTCAGCTACATACGCAACACTCTTCATTTCGTCGTAATTGCGTCTGCCACGAAATGCGTAGCCATCATCTCGTCGATCTCTCCACCATTCTCTATCGCAACCACTACCGAACCCAACGCTACCTCGGTATCCATTGTTGCGATTGTTACGCCAATCGTTGTTCCAGCTGTGATTCCAATTGTCGCCTCCCTTTCGGTCAAAGTTTTGTCGTCGGCTTCGGTCATGCGGACAGCTTCCGTTTCTTCGTGGTGCCCTGCACTGTCGTTGTAGATGTCCAATCTTGTTGCAATTCCAGCAACGAATCTGCCGTTCTGCGGCGTTATTTTGGCGCTCGACGTCCACTCTCTGGCAGGGGCATTCCTTGGTGATTATTTCTCTGACACGATGGATTCTCTGGGAGGCCTGATCTGCTGCATCCATTGTCAGGGCAAAAGCCAAAGCCTCAGCAAGTGTTTTCTTCCCAGCCATTCGAACAGCCATTTGTAGTTTGTCGTCGTTAATGGCTTGGATAAACGCTTCGGTTGCCATTTCGTTGATGATCTCCTTTCCAGTATTGGGGTAGGACAGATGCGCCAGACGTTCCACATCTGCCTGCAACTGCTGCAGTGTCTCTCCCTTCATTTGAGCCCTTCGGCGCAACTGTACCCTGTACACTTGTTGCATGTGGTCATCGCCGAATCGCATCTCAATGGCCTTCAGTAGCGAGCCATAGTCACGATGTTGGTCATCCGCGAGGGTTTGGAGTAGTTCGGCGGCTGAGCCTCGGAGTGCAAGTGTGAGTGCAATCGATTTTTCTTCCTCGTCCCAATTGTTGGCCAATGCGGCGGCTTCGAATTGTTTCTTGTATATAGGCCATGATGTTTGACCATCGAATACCGGGGGCTGCATCTCCTTTCTTCTCGGACCTTCGATTGAACCTACACGAAGTTTTTGCCTCTTCACGCCGTCGAGTTCATTGGTCAGATGTTTGAATTGTTTTTCCATTTCTTCGTACTGACCTCCGAATTTCACTTCCAATCTCTTTTCAACATCTTCTATTTGTTGGTCGAATTTGACCTCTAGACTCTCGAGAACATGCTTCTGCTCTTCGAGCTTGGTATCGAGAGAGTTCCTGGCCTCATCGAATCTGGCATCGAGCTTGGCGTCCAGAGAGTTCTCGAAATGTTTGCTCTGCTCATCGAGTTTGGCGTCCAGAGCGTTCTTCTGTTCGTCGAACTTCTTATTCTGTTCATCTAACTTGGCATCTAGAGTATTCTCGAACTTTTTGCTCTGCTCGTCCAACCTGGCGTCTAGAGAGTTCTTCTGTTCGTCAGCATTTTTGCTTTGCTCACTTAATATAGCGTTCTTATGCTCGGTGAGCAGTTTCATAAGCGCGGCCATGTCAATCATTGCACTTACACTCTCCTCCTCCTCTACGTCAAATAGCTCAGTTTCGGGGTCTCCACCGTCTTCTAGCACAGCATTTTGCAGCCGGAGCACT
The DNA here is from genome assembly GCA_951813785.1 of Criorhina ranunculi. Taxonomy (NCBI): domain Eukaryota; kingdom Metazoa; phylum Arthropoda; class Insecta; order Diptera; family Syrphidae; genus Criorhina; species Criorhina ranunculi. The sequence continues at coordinate 57,369,711 of OX638381.1, read as the reverse complement.
AATTCGCTTTTTAGCCCACTGGTCTGAAGATTTCTCTTTCTCAGCTCTGCTTTTAACTGGACCAGGGACAAATTTTTCAATTTACGACCCATTTCTGTTCAAATTTCAAACACTTTTTAAATCACACCACTGTTCTTTTTGTTCAGAAACTGTTTCTTAAACGTTTTTATCACTCTGAAAAAGTTTTATCCCACTTCTGACACCAAATGTAACGTGTTTGCCGGTTCGCAATGATAAAACTTTTTCTCCTTTCTGATTCTATTTGTCTTTATTAAATCTTTTCACAAACAACTGATTATCTTTTATTTATTCCAACAATATTCAACTCTTTAAATCCAATTATTCACAACTCTTTTATTCCAAACAACTTAAACAATTAATCTCAATCAAATTCTTCTGTAATTTTAATTCACTATTAAAATCTCGATCCAAATCACTTTTCAACTGTATCTCTACTAAATCTCAAGTCAACTGTCTCCATGCTCTCAATGCTCGTAGTATTTATACCCGAGATACGAATCCAGAATCTTCCTTCCTGGCGACGATTTGCCCATCTAGTGAGATATCGATAGTTCTGGAACGTGCCTGAGGTAAGTACTAGAAAATTCCTGAAGGTTCTTATAATTGCTGAATGCACTTAAATTTAGCACTAATCCCCCAATAGATGTCGCTGATCGATGTTCTAAATGTCGCTAATACAGTCGATATAACAATTCCACTAAATGTCGCTAATGCAGTCGATATTACAATATTGTAATATCGACTGCATTAGCGACATTTAGTGGAATTGTTATATCAACTGTATTAGCGACATTTCGACATTTTAGATATCGATCAGCGACATCTATTGGGGGGATTAGTGCTAAATTTAAGTGCATTCAGCAATTATAAGAACCTTCAAGAATTTTCTAGTACTTACCTCAGGCACGTTCCAGAACTATCGATATCTCACTAGATGGGCAAATCGTCGCCAGGAAGGAAGATGCTGGATTCGTATCTCGGGTATAAATACTACGAGCATTGAGAGCATGGACACAGTTGACTTGAGATTGAGTAGAGATACAGTTGAAAAGTGATTTGGATAGAGATTTTAATAGTGAATTAAAATTACAGAAGAATTTGATTGAGATTAATTGTTTAAGTTGTTTGGAATAAAAGAGTTGTGAATAATTGGATTTAAAGAGTTGAATATTGTTGGAATAAATAAAAGATAATCAGTTGTTTCTGAAAAGATTTAATAAAGACAAATAGAATAGAAAGGAGAAAAAGTTTTATCATTGCGAACCGGCAAACACGTTACATTTGGTGTCAGAAGTGGGATAAAACTTTTTCAGAGTGATAAAAACGTTCAAGAAACAGTTTCTGAACAAAAAGAACAGTGGTGTGATTTAAAAAGTGTTTGAAATTTGAACAGAAATGGGTCGTAGATTGAAAAATTTGTCCCTGATCCAGTTAAAAGCAGAGCTGAGCAAGAGAAATCTTCAGACCAGTGGGCTAAAAAGCGAATTAGTGCTCCGGCTGCAAAATGCTGTGCTAGAAGACGGTGGAGACCCCGAAACTGAGCTATTTGACGTAGAGGAGGAGGAGAATGTAAGCGCAACGAGTGACATGGCCGCGATTATGAAACTGCTCACCGAGACGAAGAACAGCATGGACGCCAAGTTCGATGAGCAGAGCAAGAAGTCCGACGAACAGAAGAACTCAATGGACGCCAAGTTCGATGAGCAGAGCAAGAAGTCCGACGAACAGAAGAACTCAATAGACGCCAGGTTCGACGAGCAAAAGAACTCTCTAGACGTCAAGTTAGACGAGCAAAAGAACTCTCTGGACGCCAAGCTCGACGCCAAATTTGATGTTCTGGACGGTAAATTCGAAAGCCTGGACGTCAAATTCGAGGCCATCGACCAACAAATCGAAGATGTCGAAAAGAGATTGGAAGCGAAATTCGGAGGTCAGTACGAAGAAATGGAAAAACAATTCAAACATCTGACCAATGAACTCGACGGTGTGAAGAGGCAAAAACTTCGTGTGAGTTCAATCGAAGGTCCGAGAAGAAAGGAGATGCAGCCTCCGGTATTCGACGGTCAAACATCATGGCCGATATACAAGAAACAATTTGAAGCCGCCGCATTGGCCAACAATTGGGACGAGGAAGAAAAATCGATTGCACTCACACTTGCACTTCGAGGTTCAGCCGCAGAACTACTCCAAACTCTTGCGGACGACAAACATCGCGACTACGGTTTGCTAGTGAAGGCCATTGAGATGCGATTCGGCGATGACCATATGCAACAAGTATACAGGGTCCAGTTGCGCCGAAGGGCTCAAATGAAGGGAGAGACACTGCAGCAGCTGCAGGCAGATGTGGAACGTCTGGCGCATCTGTCCTACCCCAATACTGGAAAGGAGATCATCAACGAAATGGCAACGGAAGCGTTTATCCAAGCCATTAACGACGAAAAACTACAAATGGCTGTTCGAATGGCTGGGAAGAAAACACTTGCTGAGGCTTTGGCTTTTGCCCTGACAATGGAGGCAGCAGAGCAGGCCTCCCAGAGAATCCATCGTGTCAGGGAAATAGTCACCGAAGAATGCTCCTGCCAGAGAGTGGACGCCGAGCGCCAAAATAACGCCGCAGAACGGCAGATTCGTTGCTGGAATTGCAACAAGGTTGGACATCTACAACGGCAGTGCAGAGCACCACGAAGAAACGGAAGCTGTCCGCATTGTGCTAGCCGGAGACGCGACGAAGAAGCATCCAGCGGGGATAACATCCGTCCTGCTGGTCAAGCTTCTCATTCGGGAAATGCTTAAGAGCCAACTTCGCGGGGCAGAAGTTGGTTTCTGGAATCGATGGCCCCAGAACCACCATCCAAGTCTCCCAAACCAAGCGATGCAACAAAAGCTTGACCGTGGAAGCAATTATGGGCAACAACAAGTGCGTGGCTACCATAGACACCGGTGCCACGGCTTCCATCGTAAGGAGGGATCTCGTCCGGAATTCATGGCTACACAACACCAGTTGCTACTGCCTGAGGACTGCGACAGGAGAATCAGCAAAAGTCTACGGAGAAGTTCGCCTGAGAATACAAATGGCAGGCTTAACATTCTCACACGTGTTCCTGGTGGCTGACATATGCGACGACTGCATCATCGGGGTGGACTTTATGGAAGCACATAAGATCATCCTGGACATCGGAATGCAGGTGCTGAGGTATCGACATGTGGAGATTCCTATGGTGTACGGAAACAAAGGCACAGTAAATCTCAGGTCGGTAATCAGCAAGGACGACATTTTGCCACCCTCTGCAGAGACAGTAATTTGGACCAATTTGGAGGGTGATCCTGGGAACCATCGATTCTTCCTCATTGAGCCAGATAACCAAAAAGACTCCCAGAACTACATCGTGGGAAGAATTCTAGTGGAACCAAAGAACAACATGGTACCAGTAAGGCTCATGAATCCGAAAAACTACAGTGTCAAATTAAAGCGAGGGGAAGTGATTGGAGAATGCGTACCGATTTCCGCGATCTCAGCAGCAACTGAAGAGGAGCCTGTGAAGCCGGTTCCGTCATACAGATTGGCGGAACTACGGAAGACCATCTTTCAACATTGTGAACTTAATCAGGAGCAGCGAAGCACGGCAGCGAATCTACTCGGTGAGTTTGCTGACATGTTTGCGTTACAAGACGGGGACCACGGCCGAACACACTTAGTACAGCACCGCATAGACACCGGGGATGCTAGACCGATTAGACAGCCTGCCAGGCGACTCCCATTAGCAAAGCAGACAGAGGTTGCGGAGATGGTTTCGTCGATGGAGAAAGAAGGGCTAATTGAAAGTTCCCAGAGCCCGTGGGCATCACCTATTGTACTAGTCAAGAAGAAGGACGGCAGCACCCGATTCTGCGTGGACTACCGCAGGCTGAATGATGCTACCAAAAAGGATAGTTACCCTTTGCCCCGGATCGATGACACACTGGACACCCTCTCTGGAGCCCAATGGTTCTCCACTCTCGATCTAAAGAGCGGCTATTGGCAAGTGCAGATTCACCCAGAAGACCGCGAGAAAACCGCATTCACTGCCGGAAATGGACTGTGGGAGTTTACAGTAATGCCATTTGGATTGTGCAACGCTCCGGCAACTTTCGAGCGTCTGATGGAACGCGTCCTGCATGGACTAACCTGGAAAACCTGCTTGGTGTATCTGGACGATGTCATTGTGGTGGGAAAAACGTTTGCGGAACATCGAGACAACCTAAGGGAAGTCTTCAAACGCTTACGCAATGCCCACTTGAAACTCAACTCGAAGAAATGTGCGCTCTTTAAACGAGAAGTGAAGTATCTAGGTCACATTATTTCGTCAGAGGGAGTGAGAACGGATCCGGACAAAGTTGAAGCCGTTAAAAACTGGCCAGTTCCCAAAGACAAACACCAATTGAGGAGCTTCCTTGGCCTCGCCACATACTACCGACGGTTCGTAAAGGATTTTGCTAAAATTGCGAAGAGCCTGCACCAGTTGACGGAAAAGGGAAAACAATTTAAGTGGTCAGGCGAATGCGAGCAGAGTTTTCGGCAACTTAAACAACAACTATGTGAGGCTCCAATACTGGCCTACCCCATCCCGGACAAGATGTTTATCGTAGATGCAGATGCCAGTAATGTTGGGATCGGAGCTGTCCTTTCGCAGGTGCATGATGGCCAGGAGAAGGTAGTGGCCTATTTCAGTAAGGTACTCTCCAAACCAGAACGGAACTACTGTGTAACAAGACGCGAACTTCTTGCTTTGATTATGGCGACGAAACATTTCCACAAGTACCTCTACGGTCAAAAGTTCCTCCTACGTACAGATCATGCAGCTCTAAAATGGTTGTTGCAGTTCAAAAATCCGGAGGGTCAGATCGCGAGGTGGACAGAGCGATTGCAGATGTACGAGTTCGAAATACAGCATCGCAAGGGAAAACTCCACTCAAACGCGGATGCATTGTCGCGACGACCTTGTAAAGCCGACTGTAAGCATTGTGTACGAAAGGAGGAGAAAGAGATCGTTCCCGTCCAAGTAGTTAGAGCTGAACCCATCACCGGTTGGAGTACAGAAGAGATCCGGAACGCTCAAAAGGAAGACCCGGATATCGAGCCGATACTAGCTTGGAAGGAAAACATGGAGAAACCTGATGGTCGAGATATCTCCGATAGAAGCCCTACCCTCAAAGCATATTGGGCACAATGGGACTCTCTACATGTTCAAGACGGCATCTTGAGGCGGAAATGGGAGATGCCCGATGGAAAGACGTGTAGGATGCAGCTCGTGGTGCCACGTTCAAAAGTGCATGAAGTGCTGCAGGAAATGCACGATGGCGTATCCGGAGGACACCTGGGTGTAAACAAAACGCTGGATAAAGTACGGGAACGATTCTACTGGCTCAGTGCAAGAGACGACATCGAGAGCTGGTGTCGAAAGTGCGTCACGTGTGCAGCGAGCAAGGGACCAAGCGTGAAAACCCGGGGAAAGATGCATCAGTACAACGTGAGCGCACCGTTTGAACGAATCGCTGTCGACATCGCAGGGCCGTTCCCGGAAACCGACCAGGGCAACCGATACATCTTAGTTGTTATGGACTACTTCAGCAAGTGGCCTGAAGCGTTTGCGATTCCCAACCAGGAGGCTAAGACCGTCGTAGAAAAGATTGTCAACAACTGGGTGAGCAGGTTTGGTGTACCCATGGAACTGCACTCGGATCAAGGACGGAACTTCGAGTCCAAGCTATTCCAGGAAACGTGTCAACTACTCGGAATCAAAAAGACTCGAACGACTCCACTTCACCCACAGTCCGACGGGATGGTAGAACGGTTCAACAGGACATTGAATGAACATCTCTCCAAAGTCGTGAGTGATTACCAACGTGACTGGGATCGACATATTCCCTTGTTCCTGATGGCTTACCGTAATGCAGTTCACAGTTCAACGGGACACACTCCGTCCGAAATCCTTTTTGGTCAACCTGTCCGGCTACCTAGTGAGGTGAAATTTGGTTCTCCCATGGATGAGCCGAAATCGGAAGAAGAATATGTGGCAGACCTAAGGGAAAGGATCGCCGACATACACCAAAGAACTAGGACGAAGATTAAGATAGCCAGTGACCGCATGAAGACCAGGTACGACGCGAAGACAACGACGTCAGGATTTCGGGAAGGAGATCTGGTATGGCTGTACAACCCACATCGACAAAAAGGGAGGTCTCCGAAGCTGCAGCAGGACTGGGAGGGTCCCTATACAGTGGTTACACGAATCAACGACGTTGTCTACAGAATTCAACGGGGACTAAGAGGCAAGTTGAAAATCATACATGTGGATCGCCTACATCGTTACCATGGAAACAACGCCGATGCTCTTGTTCGGGACGAACAAGTTTAGGAGGGGGGCAGTGTAATATCGACTGCATTAGCGACATTTAGTGGAATTGTTATATCAACTGTATTAGCGACATTTCGACATTTTAGATATCGATCAGCGACATCTATTGGGGGGATTAGTGCTAAATTTAAGTGCATTCAGCAATTATAAGAACCTTCAAGAATTTTCTAGTACTTACCTCAGGCACGTTCCAGAACTATCGATATCTCACTAGATGGGCAAATCGTCGCCAGGAAGGAAGATGCTGGATTCGTATCTCGGGTATAAATACTACGAGCATTGAGAGCATGGACACAGTTGACTTGAGATTGAGTAGAGATACAGTTGAAAAGTGATTTGGATAGAGATTTTAATAGTGAATTAAAATTACAGAAGAATTTGATTGAGATTAATTGTTTAAGTTGTTTGGAATAAAAGAGTTGTGAATAATTGGATTTAAAGAGTTGAATATTGTTGGAATAAATAAAAGATAATCAGTTGTTTCTGAAAAGATTTAATAAAGACAAATAGAATAGAAAGGAGAAAAAGTTTTATCATTGCGAACCGGCAAACACGTTACAATATGTATAACCTGCTACATGTTTCAGCGCATCATATTCTAAGTCACTCAATTCTTCGGTCGGATTTTGCAAATGCATTTCAGGTTCTTCAGCAAATCCTGAGAATAAAGTCCCAGTAAGGATTTCTTCAGACTCTGCGAATGTTTCATCATCAGGAGCATTGTCAATAATTGTGCTATCCAAATTCATTTGCTTGTCTTCGCAATAATCGAACTAGATTTTTGCAGACTGGGATAGTACGCACTCATTTTTTTCAAGTTTTTTATTATTGTTGTTATTGCAACCGAAAATCGCACACTGCACCATATTTTTAAAGGAATAATTCCCCGAACAAACTGAACAACCATACACAAAACAAAAGTGAAATCAAATAAGTTGTCAACACGTGACGTCGTCGTGTGCGAGAGGGATAAGATAACGATATGCGCAATGTTCTACCATGTATTCTTTATACCATGGTCCTGATACATGTTCCTGTCATAGTGTAGAAAGAATGATGAATCGAATAAAAACTTGATTGGAATTTTATAAAAGATCAAAATAAAAACTAAATATCGAATTGAAATGTCTAATATAAATATACACGAGATTCTCGATGAAATTTTACAATTTTTAAAAAACAATCAACGCATTCTACTTGATGAACACTACAATTAGCTACTAGAATACATTTCCTTTATAAGGAACTTTGAAAGCTTATCCTACACCCCACCTACTAATGGATGTCATTCTGTTACATGTCCTGAGTCTTCAAATCTTTGCAAAAATGGACCAGACACTTGCGCTTGCTATATGAAGGAACATAAATTGATTAGAATTAAGAAATTGATGTTGCTGTATAAAGGATTACAAAACAAAATAATGTAAAAAACAAAATTCATTGTTGCTGTTTTCTTTATTTTTGGTGTCTCTGATTGTGTGTGTATGTGTTACCAAGATGTGACCAGTTTAAGAAAAAAAAAGGATTTCATCATATTGTGTAATTATTTTCAGCGTCTAAAAAATGCTGAGCTAATTAATTTACATCATCATCACCATCACCATCATCATCAACTAAGCAGAGAGAGCAATCCGATGTTAAGTATCAAAAGCTAGAAATGAGATATAATGACTGGAATTGTTTTAAAAATAAAGATATTATAAAAGCAAAAAAGTTTTTCTTTTTTTATTCATTATTATAGGTATACGATGAGTAAATGAAATGTTGTTGGAGAATTGCACAAACCTGCACGAAGACATTTCATCAGATGTCGAGTTGTCATAAAGGGATTTGATGACTTGTGGCAAGCAGATTTGATAGATATGATCCCTTATAACAGGGAAAACGAAAAGCATAATATTTACTGACTGTAATTGACACTTTTTCAAAGTATGCTTGAGCTGTTCCTTTGAAAAATAAGACAGCATCATCCACTACTGAAGCTATGAATTCAATTTTCAATAGTTCCCATCGAATACCAAAAAATCTACAAACCGACGATGGTAAGGAGTTTTTTAATAACATTTTTCAGGACTTGATGAGGTTGTACAAGATAAATCATTATTCAACGCATAGTACATTGAAAGCATCAATTGTTGAACGCTTCAATAGGACACTTAAGGAGAAAATGTGGCGAGAATCCAGTTTTAATGGCAACTACAAATGGCTACCCATTCTTGATGGTTTAGTTCATACATATAATAACTCTATACATAGAACAATTAAAATGCGACCAGTTGATGTGAATAAGAATAATGCTAAAGATCTATTATCTAATGCTTACAATCGCATTAAAATTGAACCAAAGGGAAAATTTAAAATGCATGATCAAGTTCGAATAAGCAAGTTTAAACATGTCTTTGAAAAAGGTTACACACCCAATTGGTCAACGGAGGTATTCACGATAAGAAAAGTTAACATGACTTATCCTGTCACGTATTTACTGTCTGATTTTCAAGATCAATCCATCCAAGGTTCTTTCTACGAAATGGAACTGCAAAAAACCAACCATCCAGATGTATTTCTAGTGGAAAAAGTGCGGAAAACTAAGGGTGACCAAGTACATGTAAAGTGGCTTGGATTCTCAAGCGATCATAATTCATGGATAAATAAAAGTCAGCTGTTGTGATAAAACACACTTTAGTTGAGAATATAGTAAAGAGCTAATAACAACAACAACTAAAAACAAAAGCGCAACATGGAAATAGAAAAAGTCGTAGAGTGCACTGTTCTAAGAACAATGGCGTAGGATATTTTGTTCGCTTGCCTAATAAGAAAGAAGGGCTATTGAATTGGACAAACTATAAAAGATGAATATATAAACCATTTATTAATGAATTAATTAAGTGTTAAATTATAAATGGAAAGGATGGATGGATTGATTTGATGAATGTCGAATAATAAATAAAACACAGTTATTCAAAAAAACGTGTATGTTCTTTTTTTAAATACTTTTTTACTTAGAAGTGACTTGCTCTGCTTCAACTTGACTCTCTTCTGCATCTCTAGTATTTCGGAGTCGTGGTCTTTCGTTCTTAGCTAAGCTAACTTTCTCATGAGATAATGTTTCCACATAACCAAATGGACATTGAGGTGGAAATCGGTTTACTTTCATTCTAGCATTTGAATTTGGTAAAACATTTCCATGTAAAGTGATTTCACCACCAATCACAGATAATTTTATATGTATGTTGAAAGGCTTGAATATTTAATGATATGTGATCAATAACTGAAGATATTGATTCTCCATTTTTTAAACGAAAAATCAAGCAAGTATTTCCGTTGTCATGTGTTGCATACACTTCACAAACCGCTCTATACAACATTACATCTGAGAATCTTATCTCAGTCCAACCAGCCTCACATGTACACAGTTTCTCACCTTCTCTTAATTTTTCGCACAAAAACATTTTTTTATTAACCCTCTGCGACCCTGACCAACCACTGATAACTGCCCGTATTCTAATTATCAATTCAGAATCCGGTATCATATCTGACACCAGAAATATAAATTCAACTCAACTGGAATCCTGACCTAACCCCTAAATCACATATGGCCTACTGATAAGCTAACCATAGCAATTCAGAATCATATCAAACTACAAAATACAAATTTAACACAACTGCCATCTGCCTTGCGTACTACACTAACCAACCACACCCCCCTCCCCCCTCCCCCATCTGCTTCACAACAATTCACTGACTCAACCACAAACACTGATAACACGCTGCTATTTTTTGTTTACAACAACAACAACCAAGCCATCATCGCAACCACGAGCCAATCCAAAACCACTGATAAGCTAACCCTGACTCAACCACACTGATAACACGCTGCTATTTTTGTTTACAACAACAACAACCAAGCCATCATCGCAACTACGAGCCAATCCAAAACCAGCACCTACACCTGGGCTGGAGGCCAGGACATAGACCCTTCTTTTTTCCAATTTTTACTCCAGAAGGGGAGATACAGGGTGTTCAAGTTTGTATGGAAACAAAAATTTAAATTGGAATCAAGAATTTAAATTTGGTATGTAAATTCTTCAATAAAAATAAAGAAACACGTGTTTCACCGTTTTTCAAAATTATATCCACGGGCCAAGATACAGGGTGTTAAAATTTGCAGATTTATAGTATGCGCAACCGTAGCCATCGACACATTCGGTTCGTGATCGTGTGTTGTTATTGTTTTGCCGAGTTGCGCAAGGGTAGTTTTTTCGTTTATTTTTCTTTGATCGTATTCTTGCTTCTATGGATACACTACGTAGTTTATTTACTATGCATTCACAGTTCATAGTAATTCGAAGATGGACGGGTGTGTACGATGATTTGGTTGGATGGATCTTTCAGTATCTGTGGAACTTCTGTTCAAAAATTTGGAATGGTGACACTTTTTGCTAGGGACAGACGAATAAGTCCTGACTTACTCATCATCGCCGAGCCTAAACGACTAACGCTAGAAAGTTGAAATTTGGATAGTAGTTTCTTTTTGTAGCGTAAAGAACCATTATGCAAGCTTTTTTTCGAATTTTTGCTCCAAAGGGGAGATGCAGGGTGTTCCAGTTTGTATGGAAAAACAAATTTAAATTGGAATAAAGAATTTAAATTTGGTAGGTAAATTCTTCAACAAAAATAAAGAAACACGTAGTTCACCGTTTTTCAAAATTGTATCCACGGGCCAAGATACAGAGTTTTCATTTATTTTACTTTGGTCGTATTCTTGCACTACGTAGTTTACAATGCATTTGCAGTTCATAGTAATTTGACGGGGAACGGGTGTGTGTATGATTTGGTTGGATGGATCTTTAAGTATCTATGAGACTACTGAACCGATTTCAAAAATTCAATACTGAAAGGGTGACACTTTTTGCTATCTTTTACCTTTGAAAGTTCAATAAAAACAGACGATTTATAACGACTAAGTATAAACCTTAGTATGTATTTAACGCGTGCGAAGCCGCGGGGGCCTGCTAGTTATGTATATATTTTTAACCTTTTTTTACTCATAATAAACATGAAGTTTATAGAAAATTAAATTAAGATACTGTTTGCTTTTTTAATTTTGCCCATTGATATGGAACATCACCATCCGTCACACAATATTTTCTTATGTTTTCTCTTACTTGGTTAACTTGATCGGCGTTATCTGGTGTCTGTTTATTTTGAGAAAGGAAGTTGTGTAGCACACAATATGCTGTCACCAGATTATTTTATTATTATTATTTTCATTATTCCCTTTTTAGGATACATTTGTATTTGCGAAATTTCATTAAGATTATTTTTATAACAATGGAGAATAGTTAGGTTAGGTTAGGTTAGCGGGCTGATGAGAATGGTTGTATCCTCATCACACTTAGGTCCACGTGGACCCATTGTGATACCCATGGTTTTGTTTCCTACCGTGGTGTTACAGTCTGCTTTCTAGCCATCCGGACGTTCTGACGAATTTGAGTATTTTCGACGGTGATCCATCTGACAACTCATCGATATGGTCGAAGAAAAATGTTCCCAGGATTCTATTTCTGAGTTGACAGAGGCTTGGGCAGTGACAGGAAATGGGCCGTGTCCTCATGTCCGTGTCTTCATCACCGCACCCTCTGCAGATGTCATCATCGCTCAGACGCAGTTTTTTCATGTGGTATTTCAGCATGTTATGGCCAGTTAGCATTCTTACCAGCATTGACAGAGATTTCCTATCCTTTTGCAGGAGTCTGCTGGTTTTCATTTTGTTGTACTCTGGCCATAGCCTTCTTGATATTTCACAGGTGGTGAGTGATCTCCATCTGTTGTTTGCATCTATTATTGACATTTGCTCGATTTTAGCCTTAAGGTTGCAGAGTGGAGGTTTAACCAAGCCATCTGCTTGTTCCCGGTCTAGGGCTGAGCCCTAGTTCACTGCTAGAACCTCCGCTTGGAAAACACTGCTGTGATCTGGGAGTCGTATTGAGCTGCTTAGATTTAATTCATCCGAGAAGAGACCAGCACCTGTACCTACGTCCATCTTTGACCCATCGGTATAGATGGACTTGGAGTCCTTGGATATTTCATTCCTCTCCCACTGTTCTCTACTTGGAAAGGTCCACGAGAAGGGTCTTTCAAATTCCAAGTATGGGACAATGTAGTCTGAGGTGACCGTACCGCTAAGATAGTTGCTAAGCACCTTGGCGTGTCCATATGAATTCGGTCTCCAGTGTTCTGACTGGCTGATCCTGAGAGCGCTTTTTGCTGCGGCCTCCTGCATGCACAGATCTTAGGGCAGAAGGTTAAGAATCGCTTCTAATCCCGCTGTCGGCGTTGTTCTTATCGCACTGGTTGTTCCAATGCATCCCATTCTCTGTATTCTGGTCATATCTTTAATGTTGCTGGTTTTCCCGAAAAGTCTATTGCAGGTGTAGAAGGCGACTGATGCCTTTTTTACCCTTTCCTTAATGTTCAACTTCCAGTTAAGCTTCTTGTCGAGTATGAGGCCTAGGTATTTCGCACTCTCTGGCAGCTTGAGGGATGTCCCCTCGATAGATGGTAGCGTGAAGGCTGGAATCGTTCTTTTGTTAGTGAACAGCACTAACTCGGTTTTCTGAGGGTTGACCCCCAGCCCACATTGTTTCGTCCAAACCTTTAGCGTGTTCAAAGCTCTTTGCAGTAGTTCGCTATCTAAATTTCATTAGTAGCTCGTTAATAACCATGATCCAGAGAAGAGGGGATATGACCCCTCCTTGCGGCGTGCCCCTGGACGCGGTCCTCTCTAGACGGGTCCCCTCGAGCTCAGCGATGATGTGCCTTCTTTTTAAAAGGCTAACTATGAGATTCGTGACGGGGCGTTCAACTTGATTGTCTTCCAATGTTCTCTTGATAGCATGTGTTTTGACGTTGTTCAAAACGTCTCAATGTCGAGTAATGCTGCGAGCGTGTACTCTTTATAATGATCTTTCAATGGTGCTGACTACATCGTGCAGTGCTGTTTCTACACTTTTACCTTTAGTGTAAGCATGCTGTGCCGTGGACATATTCGTGCGGCTGAGCTTACTGCGTATATGCACGTCGATTAGTTTTTCAAAGGTCTTCAGCATAAAGGACGTGAGGCTAATTGGTCTGTAGTCTTTTGCAGTGATGTAGTTGGGTTTCCCCGCTTTGGGGATGAAGACAACCTTTACTTCTCTCCAAGCTTTAGGTATCTACCCCCATTTAAGACTGCCCTGAAAAATTCTTCGTAGAGTTGGTGCAACTATGTGCTTGGTTTTCTGTAACATGATCGGGAAAATCCCGTCAGTGCCTGGTGATTTAAAGGGCTGACATGATTCGATTGCCCATAGGATTCTTTCTTCAGTCACCATCCTTGCTGGTATCTGCGACTCATCCTCCAGTCGACTGCCTATACTCGGATTTTCAGCCTGGCTCGCCGTACATCCTGGAAAGTGAGTATCAAGTAGGAGAACCAGGGACTCGGAACAGGATTGCGTCCAGTTGCCATTAGTGTCCTTGAGATACCCTGGCACTGATGGTTCTTTAGACAGGATGTTCCTGAGTCTCGCTGCATACGTGGTGTTCTCAATTTTACTGCAGAAAGCACGCCAGGAGGTGCGTTTAGAGCTGCTCACTGCGCTTTTGAATTTCCTTTGACTGGCTTTATACCTCTCCCAGTCTTCATTAGTGTCGAGTCTTTTTGCCGCGTTGAAGAGTATGCGCGTTTCTTTCCTCATGCATGAAAGCTCTTTACTCAACCATGGCGGTGACTTTTTGTCGCGTGTATTCTTAAACGGGCATGCCTTTCTATATGCATCATTGAGGATGATACACAATTCCTCGATTGCAGTGTCGATTTCTTGTGGTGTTTCAGTTTTCTGCTCTTGGAGCTTATTTTCGTTATTTCCCACCTCATTAACAAAGCATTCCCAATTAGTTTTCCTGGGGTTCCTATATTTGACTTGTGGGATTTTGGGTTCATTAATCTCAAACTCTATGTTTCTGTGATCTGAGAAGGATATATCGGTGGAAACTTTCCACTGACTCACAGATAGAGTTTCTGTATTATTAAAAAGAGTGACATCTAGGACTTCCCGCCTACTTTTCGTTATGAAGGTCGGTTCATCTCCAATGTTTGCTATTAACAAGCTGTGCTCTATTACAAATTCAAAAAGGGACTCACCTCTTGGATTGATATTCGTGCTGCCCCATTGTGAATGATGGGAGTTCGCATCGCATCCTATGAGCAGGTCCCACTTTTCCCCTTCTGCCTTCCTTATTAGTCTGCGTATATCCTTAGATGGCGGTCCATCCATGGAGTCGTACAGCATATATATGGACCCTATCGCGATTGATGGCTTTCCCTGCCTCTCATATTTGACAACTGTCTGGTCACAATTGCTGTATCTAGGTAATAGAAAAAGCTTAATTTGTTCTTTAGCTACAATGCAAGTTCTAATCTTACTTTCAGCGTTCAACTTGTCGATCTTGTATATTTTAAGGTTTCTAGAGTTAAGCCTCATAGTTTTGCCTCGGACGATCCATGGCTCTTGTATAAGGGCAATATCAATATCCTTATCTCCCATTAGGAAGATAAGGTTGGCGCTGGCCGCCTTACTGTGATGAAGATTTATTTGTACAACCTCCATCGCGGCTGGGGCCCCCATCTCTTCCTTGCTGGACTGGTCCAGCAACCGGACCAGCTTCGGTGTCGGACACAAACTTTTTAAGCCAGTTTAGTGTGCTCTCATTATCGCACTCCATTATTTTAAAACCCTTGAAGGTAGTCAGCTGTCCAAAAAGTGGAAAGGGTTCCGTGCCTTTTAAGAGAGCGTCATTCACACCATCAAGGATCCGTATCTCAATTAGCTTCCACTGATCTTCCGTCAGTTCCTATCTGGATTGCCATAGTCGACTATGGCAACCCGAAGATTACTCCTGGCAATGTCGGAGTGGGTTCTAGCCCTTTTACTCCCAGGTAAGGTTGGAGAGATTGTCTCGTCGTGCCTACCCCTCTTTGAGCATCCCGCAACTGCCTCAGGTTTGGACGTAGGACCCTTGCCTGCAGCAGTTGGAAGTCGCATAATTCTGCCTGCAGCTGAGGCGGGGGGCAAGGGGCCTCCCTCCCTGGCCGCAACCAGCCTTCTGCTAGCCCATCCAGAGGTGTGCGCCCTAGGTGTTCTCTGTTCGTCCCTGGCTACCATTGACCCTACCAACTTTTTTGCCCTATCTAGCGCTGTTTCTCCCTCTCCGTGTAGGATATGGGATCGCGCTTGTTGAGTCGCCTAATGAATCTTTTGGCATTTACTCGCTGCCTGTATTGCTTGATAATGCTAGATGCCAGCTGCTGTGTTGTCGAGGGGGCTTGCTGCCCTGCGGTCCTCACCTTGCTGTCTTCAGCGGCCGTTGGAACATCGGGTAATCCCAAGCCAAGGCATTGCTTCGGATCGCACTGTGCGGAAACGACAGTGCAGTAGCTTCCCAATGTGGAGTTTGTCTGCTTGCCATCGTTCGTTCGTCCGCATTCCCCTGGTAGTGATAGGGTTGGTGTCTGTACCCCGCCTGACGAGCATTGGCTTGTCGCGGCGTTGTCATGCGCCCCCCCCCCTATCCCCACCACCTGCGATGCCTCCTCACCACCGGCCAGGAATGTACAAGTAGGAGACTTGCTGCTGTTCCTGACTGATGGATCCGGCGACCTCACAGTCGGATCCTGCTCCTTTCCCACACCCTTACCATTACCCTTACCCTGCCCTTTCTTCACAGTTGCTGATACGATCAACCCCTGTCCCGACTGGCTACGACAAGTCACAGACCTGGGCGGTCCCATCAGCCCCTCTGTGCCAGAGTCTCTCACAGGCTCTGTGCCTCCCGGGCAGCTGGCAATTGGCTCACTATCTCGTGAGGACAGCTCCTGCAAGAAGGCCCTGGCATTGTGAAGCCTCCTCCTATCTCTATCCGTCAGCTCCTCCCATTTCTTCCTCCCTAGTCTTTTGATAGTTTGCTTACTATTCGCTATCCTACTGCGATTTGATGTCATGGACAGCGTGGAGAGGTTGGATGAGCTAGTGATTGAGCGGTTGTCATCGTCATCAAGAAGAAGCTTCTCCATGTCGATATCAATCGCCCCACCACTTTCTCCATCCGAAGAAGCTACATTTGTGGGAGGTTCTTGCAGTAAGAGTTTCTCCTCTTCCTCCGATATTTTGTGTTTGTTTGGGGTTTCCCCCGAAGGCTGTGTGTTTTTTTTTTGTTTTCTGTGTTATTCATTTATTTGTTTATTGGTTCCCACGAGTAGGCCGGTGGAAAAAAGTACCATCACAGCATAACCGGTTTTACTGTGATGGGGCGCTAGTTACGACAGGCTCTTGCCAGGACGCCTGAAGGAGCTCGTAAGAGACTGATTTAACCCTCAGCTTTGCATCCTTGGGCACGGTTTGCTATGTGCTCACACCACCACTGGAGTCAGGTTGACTACTCTTTAGCTTCGGACCCTCACCCAGAGACCTTACAGCTTGGGTGACCCTGCTGCAATCGCCCTCTCTAGTCATTGGAACCTACTGAGCCTCCACACCAACGTCAAGGTAAGTAGTCGAAGAGGAGGATGGAGAATAGTTAGTGACATTTTTTATTTTGTAACTATAATGATAAATAGTGTCAAATGCCACTTTAAGAAAACAATATATTTATACATATTTATCATTGTGGGGTGACAATATTCAATATTTCTTATTTAAAAAAACATACGAACTATAGAAAGAATGCACAGAAAATAAAACTAAATAAAAAAATAATAATAATAGTAATACCAGAATTCCAGTGCTTGTGCGATTTTTTTACATTAGCAATTATATAAGGTAGGAGAGTAAAACTTCAATCTCATCATGATCAAAATTTAGAAGCCACGATTTAACTTTACTTATAAATTTGTGATGATTTTCTATGAGTCTTATATTGATAGGAAGACGATTAAAAAACTTACGAGATACAACTGGGTAGGAGTTTCTATAGTGAGTAGTACGAAAGGCGGGAATCTCAGCAGCGTGGCGGGTAGTACTACGCAAATAACGACAGTCAGATATTGGGCTCTGCATATAGCCACCTCTCATAAAAAATATCTTACAGACTCTAAAATAGAATAAATGTCTTACTGGCAGTATTTTTAAAGACATTAACTACACCATAGAATGAGCCAGACGATGAGCATTACTTATTTTTCTTATAACACACTTTTGCAAGACAACGAGTGGCTTTAGATTGGTGATGTAAGCACCCCCCCCAGCAGCTTATGCCATATTGCAGTTTAGAGTGAAAGATCCCATGATAGACTGTTTTAAGAGTTTTTTTAGAACAGCACTTTCTGAGCCGATAAAAACACCGTACGGACGACCGTAGGTACTGTTTCAGTAGCGAAATGTGTTCGGTCCAACTCATGTTTTGATCAATAGTAGTACCGAGGTACTTAAAGTTCCTAACGACTTCAATTTGAAAGCAATTTGAGTTGCATGTAGCATTTTCCATAAAGGATTCTTCTTTAGTACAAACACAGTTAGCTAAGTCGAAACGCGGGCATTCGAAAGAGTGAAAATTGATATCAAAATCTGGAGACTCGAGCGAACTCAATTTGAAGAACATTAATTTGGTTTTGCCACTTACAACTTACCTGTGCGCAGCAAACCATAATCTCATCATATGAATATCATGATTGATTTCAGCTATCAGATTCAGAGGGCTCGTTGAGCCATATGCGATGCCAAGATCATCTGCAAAAGCTGTGACTCTGCCTGCAAAAGACAAGGAAAACAGGGAATTAATAAAAATTAAGAACAAGATGGAACCCAACACAGATCCTTGCGGTACACCTAAGCTAAGTTCTAGAGGCTTGCTAAGAAAATCTTTAATTTTTACTCTTTGCTTGCGATCCTTTAAATATGACGCAAACCAGTCAAAGATAAAGCCACGAAATCCTGGCTTTGTTGATAAAGGAACAAAAATACAAAAGTGCATCTTCAGTAGAGCACCCTTCCCTAAACCCAAACTGCACCGAACTAAAAAACTGTATTTTCTGTAGATGTGCATACACTCGTCTTTTGACAGCTTTTTCAAAAACTTTCGAAATTGAGGAGAGCAAGGAAATTGGTCTGCACTTGTTTTTTTCTTTTCGATTTCCCTTTCTAAAAAGTGGTAACACATCAGCACATTTCAGCTGATCAGGAAAAACTCCACTCAAAACACTTAAATTGAAAAGATGTGCTAATATGTCAACTAAAAAAGGTGCAATTTTCTTAAGAGTTTCATTACAGATGCCATCATTCCCACAAGATCGCGAGTTGTTAAGAGAGTATATGATCTTCAGGACCCCTAGACCATGAATTTCTTCAAAAAAGAAACTGTTCATACTCGTAGTTCCTTCGACCACTTGAACCTTTGCACAACGGTTGCAAATCGACATACCGTTTGGTTGGACAGATTGCCCCACCGAGGCAAAGAATTCATTAAACTCGTTCGCTACTTCTACCGGCTCCACAATATCAGTACCTTCGCTACTCAGTACAATGGGGTTGGAATTATAGAGATTAAAGGGTCAATTATACCATTGACAATTCTCCACTCCTTTTTAGGGTTCCCTTGTGCATCGCGGAATTTAGAAAGGTAGGTAGTAGTTGTCGCGACAATTTGTGATTTCCTTTTTTATATTCTTGCTCATTTTCTTAAACCGTTTGTTTAGATTTATGTTAAGTGGATGTTTATGGCACAATTTGCGCATTTTGTTTTTGATTTTAATTTTTTTCAGAATGGAAGCGTTTACCCAAGGCTTCAATCTTGATTGCGATTTCTTCATGACAACAGTAAAAGTAGACGTTCTGATATAGTTTTGGAGAATGTTCAAAAAAGAGTCATATGCTTTAGAAGCATTATCCTCGGCATAGACTGTCTCCCAATTTTCGGAACGCAGATGAGTGGTAAGTATATCAAACCTTATTTTAGTAGCAGTCTTAGCAGTCGTAGCAGTTTAGTAGCTTCACACCAAAAAAAATCTCTAAATAATATACGACCGAAAACATGATCAAAACATTTACTTGAGATTGGCCTTGTAATTCCATTTACAAAAGATGTAAGACCATGCTCAGCTAAAAGAGCCAGATAGTTGTCAGATGCGGTGGTCGAAGTAAGAATGTCAATGTTGATGTCACCTAATATAACAATTTTATACCCTTTGTGAGTACGTAGAAATTCTGCAAAGTCATTCAAAAAAGATAGAGGAGTAATGGCTTGTAATCTATACACACAAATAAAATCAAAAAATACATTGCGTACGCCGATAGTAACCGTAATTACATCTGCGCTAGCCAAACTGCACTGTTTCACATTACACTCTTCACCTATATATTGTAACGTGTTTGCCGGTTCGCAATGATAAAACTTTTTCCGCTGTTCTATTCTATTTGTCTTTATTTAATCTTTTCACAAACTACTGATTATCTTTTATTTATTTCAACAACATTCAACTCTTTAAATCCAATTATTCACAACTCTTTTATTCCAAACAACTTAAACAATTAATCTCAATCAAATTCTTCTGTAATTTTAATTCACTATTAAAATCTCTATCCAAATCACTTTTCAACTGTATCTCTACTAAATCTCTCTCTCAATGCTCGTAGTATTTATACCCGAGATACGAATCTAGAATCTTCCTTCCTGGCGACGATTTGGCCATTGAGTGAGATATCGATAGTTCTGGAACGTGCCTGAGGTAAGTACTAGAAAATTCCTGAAGGTTCTTATAATTGCTGAATGCACTTAAATTTAGCACTACTACCCACTAGATGTCACTGATCGATGTTCTAAATTTCAACCAATCGACTAAATGTCGCTAATGCAGTCGATATTACAATATTGTATTGTATTGTATTGTATTGTAGCGACATTTAGAACATCGATCAGTGACATCTAGTGGGGAGTAGTACTAAATTTAAGTGTATTCAGCAAGTATAAGAACCTTCAGGAATTTTCTAGTACTTACCTCAGGCACGTTCCAGAACTATCGATATCTCACTAGATGGGCAAATCGTCGCCAGGAAGGAAGATTCTGGATTCGTATCTCGGGTATAAATACTACGAGCATTGAGAGCATGGACACAGTTGACTTGAGATTTAGCAGAGATACAGTTGAAAAGTGATTTGGATAGAGATTTTAATAGTGAATTAAAATTACAGAAGAATTTGTTTGAGATTAATTGTTTAAGTTGTTTGGAATAAAAGAGTTGTGAATAATTGGATTTAAAGAGTTGAATATTGTTGGAATAAATAAAAGATCATCAGTAGTTTGTGAAAAGATTAAATAAAGACAAATAGAATAGAAAGGAGGAAAAAGTTTTATCATTGCGAACCGGCAAACACGTTACATTTGGTGTCAGAAGTTAGATAAAACTTTTTCAGAGTGATAAAAACGTTCAAGAAACAGTGTCTGAACAAAAGGAACAGTGGTGAAATTTAAACGGTATTTTAAATTTGAACAGAAATGGGTCGCAGATTGGAAAATTTGTCCCTGGTCCAGCTAAAATCAGAGCTGGGTAGGAGAAATCTCCAGACCAGTGGACTGAAACGAGAGTTAGTGCTCCGGCTGCAGAATGCTGTACTAGAAGACGGTGGGGACCCCGAAACTATGCTATTTGACGTCGAAGAGGAGGAGAATGTAAGTTCAACAAGTGAAATGTCCGCGCTATTCAAAATGCTCACCGAAAGGTTTGATGAACAGAAGAAACAATCCGCAGAGCAGAAGAGCTCAATAGACGCCAAGTTCGATGAGCAGAATAAAAAGTTCGACGAGCAGAATAAGAAGTCCGACGAACAGAAGAGCTCTCTGGAAGCCAAATTAGATGAGCAGAGCAAAATGTTCGAGAATTCTCTAGATGCCAAGCTAGACGAACAGAATAAGAAGTTCGATGAACAGAAGAACGCTCTGGACGCCAAACTCGACGAGCAGAGCATACATTTCGAGAACTCTCTGGACGCCAAGCTCGATGCCAGATTCGATGAGGCGAGGCACTCTCTCGATGCCAAGTTGGAAGAGCAAAAGCATGTTCTCGAGAGTCTAGAGATCAAATTCGACCAACAAATAGAAGATGTTGAAAAGAGATTGGAAGTGAAATTCGGAGGTCAGTACGAAGAAATGGAAAAACAATTCAAACATCTGACCAATGAACGCGACGGCGTGAAGAGGCAAAAACTTCGTGTGAGTTCAATCGAAGGTCCGAGAAGAAAGGAGATGCAGCCCCCGGTATTCGATGGTCAAACATCATGGCCTATATACAAGAAACAATTCGAAGCCGCCGCATTGGCCAACAATTGGGACGAGGAAGAAAAATCGATTGCACTCACACTTGCACTCCGAGGCTCAGCCGCCGAACTACTCCAAACCCTCGCGGATGACCAACATCGTGACTATGGCTCGCTACTGAAGGCCATTGAGATGCGATTCGGCGATGACCACATGCAACAAGTGTACAGGGTACAGTTGCGCCGAAGGGCTCAAATGAAGGGAGAGACACTGCAGCAGTTGCAGGCAGATGTGGAACGTCTGGCGCATCTGTCCTACCCCAATACTGGAAAGGAGATCATCAACGAAATGGCAACCGAAGCGTTTATCCAAGCCATTAACGACGACAAACTACAAATGGCTGTTTGAATGGCTGGGAAGAAAACACTTGCTGAGGCTTTGGCTTTTGCCCTGACAATGGAGGCAGCAGATCAGGCCTCCCAGAGAATCCATCGTGTCAGAGAAATAATCACCAAGGAATGCTCCTGCCAGAGAGTGGACGTCGAGCGCCAAAATAACGCCGCAGAACGGCAGATTCGTTGCTGGAATTGCAACAAGATTGGACATCTACAACGACAGTGCAGAGCACCACGAAGAAACGGAAGCTGTCCGCATTGTGCTAGCCGGAGACGTGACGAAGAAGCATCCAGCGGGGATAACATCCGTCCTGCTGGTCAAGCTTCCCATTCGGGAAATGCTTAAGAGCCAACTTCGCGGGGCAGAAGTTGGTTTCTGGAATCGATGGCCCCAGAACCACCATCCAAGTCTCCCAAACCAAGCGATGCAACAAAAGCTTGACCGTGGAAGCAATTATGGGCAACAACAAGTGCGTGGCTACCATAGACACCGGTGCCATGGCTTCCATCGTTAGGAGGGATCTCGTCCGGAATTCATGGCTACACAACACCAGTTGCTACTGCCTGAGGACTGCGACAGGAGAATCAGCAAAAGTCTACGGAGAAGTTCGCCTGAGAATACAAATGGCAGGCTTAACATTCTCACACGTGTTCCTGGTGGCTGACATATGCGACGACTGCATCATCGGCGTGGACTTTATGGAAGCACACAAGATCATCCTGGACATCGGAATGCAGGTGCTGAGGTATCGACATGTGGAGATTCCTATGGTGTACGGAAACAAAGGCACAGTAAATCTCAGGTCGGTAATCAGCAAGGACGACATTTTGCCACCCTCTGCAGAGACAGTTATTTGGACAAATTTGGAGGGTGATCCTGGGAACCATCGATTCTTCCTTATTGAGCCAGATAACCAAAAAGACTCCCAGAACTACATCGTGGGAAGAATTCTAGTGGAACCAAAGAACAACATGGTACCAGTAAGGCTCATGAACCCGAAAAACTACAGCGTCAAATTAAAGCGAGGGGAAGTGATTGGAGAATGCGTACCGATTTCCGCGATCTCAGCAGCAACCGAAGAGGAGCCTGTGAAGCCGGTTCCGTCATACAGATTGGCGGAACAACGGAAGACCATCTTTCAACATTGTGAACTTAATCAGGAGCAGCGAAGCACGGCAGCGAATCTACTCGGTGAGTTTGCTGATATATTTGCGTTACAAGACGGGGACCACGGCCGAACACACTTAGTACAGCATCGCATAGACACCGGGGATGCTAGACCGATTAGACAGCCTGCCAGGCGACTGCCATTAGCAAAGCAGACAGAGATTGCGGAGATGGTTTCGTCGATGGAGAAAGAAGGGCTAATTGAAAGTTCCCAGAGCCCGTGGGCATCGCCTATTGTACTAGTCAAGAAGAAGGACGGCAGCACCCGATTCTGCGTGGACTACCGCAGGCTGAATGATGCTACCAAAAAGGATAGTTACCCTTTGCCCCGGATCGATGACACACTGGACACCCTCTCTGGAGCCCAATGGTTCTCCACTCTCGATCTAAAGAGCGGCTATTGGCAAGTGCAGATTCACCCAGAAGACCGCGAGAAAACCGCATTCACTGCCGGAAATGGACTGTGGGAGTTTACAGTCATGCCATTTGGTTTGTGCAACGCTCCGGCAACTTTCGAGCGTCTGATGGAACGCGTCCTGCATGGACTAACCTGGAAAACCTGCTTGGTGTATCTGGACGATGTCATTGTCCATTGTGCAGATGTACGAGTTTGAAATACAGCATCGCAAGGGAAAACTCCACTCAAACGCGGATGCATTGTCGCGACGACCTTGTAAAGCCGACTGTAAGCATTGTGTACGAAAGGAGGAGAAAGAGATCGTTCCCGTCCAAGTAGTTAGAGCTGAATCCATCACCGGTTGGAGTACAGAAGAGATCCGGAACGCTCAAAAGGAAGACCCGGATATCGAGCCGAAACTAGCCTGGAAAGAAAACATGGAGAAACCTGATGGTCGAGATATCTCCGATAGAAGCCCTACCCTCAAAGCATACTGGGCACAATGGGACTCTCTACATGTTCAAGACGGCATTCTGAGGCGGAAATGGGAGATGCCCGATGGAAAGACATGTAGGATGCAGCTCGTGGTGCCACGTTCAAAAGTGCATGAAGTGCTGCAGGAAATGCACGATGGCGTATCCGGAGGACACCTGGGTGTAAATAAAACGCTGGATAAAGTACGGGAACGATTCTACTGGCTCAGTGCGAGAGACGACATCGAGAGCTGGTGTCGAAAGTGCGTCACGTGTGCAGCGAGCAAGGGACCAAGCGTGAAAACCCGGGGAAAGATGCATCAGTACAACGTGAGCGCACCGTTTGAACGAATCGCTGTCGACATCGCAGGGCCGTTCCCGGAAACCGACCAGGGCAACCGATACATCTTAGTTGTTATGGACTACTTCAGCAAGTGGCCTGAAGCGTTTGCGATTCCCAACCAGGAGGCTAAGACCGTCGTAGAAAAGATTGTCAACAACTGGGTGAGCAGGTTTGGTGTACCCATGGAACTGCACTCGGATCAAGGACGGAACTTCGAGTCCAAGATATTCCAGGAAACGTGTCAACTACTCGGAATCAAAAAGACTCGAACGACTCCACTTCACCCACAGTCCGACGGGATGGTAGAACGGTTCAACAGGAATGAATGAACATCTCTCCAAAGTCGTGAGTGATTACCAACATGACTGGGATCGACATATTCCCTTGTTCCTGATGGCTTACCGTAATGCAGTTCACAGTTCAACGGGACACACTCCGTCCGAAATCCTGTTTGGTCAACCTGTCCGGCTACCTAGTGAGGTGAAATTTGGTTCTCCCATGGATGAGCCGAAATCGGAAGAAGAATATGTGGCAGACCTAAGGGAAAGGATCGCCGACATACACCAAAGAACTAGGACGAAGATTAAGATAGCCAGTGACCGCATGAAGACCAGGTACGACGCGAAGACAACGACGTCAGGATTTCGGGAAGGAGATCTGGTATGGCTGTACAGCCCACATCGACAAAAAGGGAGGTCTCCGAAGCTGCAGCAGGACTGGGAGGGTCCCTATACAGTGGTTACACGAATCAACGACGTTGTCTACAGAATTCAACGGGGACTAAGAGGCAAGTTGAAAATCATACATGTGGATCGTCTACATCGTTACCATGGAAACAACGCCGATGCTCTTGTTCGGGACGAACAAGTTTAGGAGGGGGGCAGTGTAATATCGACTGCATTAGCGACATTTAGTGGAATTGTTATATCGACTGTATTAGCGACATTTAGAACATCGATCAGTGACATCTAGTGGGGAGTAGTACTAAATTTAAGTGTATTCAGCAATTATAAGAACCTTCAGGAATTTTCTAGTACTTACCTCAGGCACGTTCCAGAACTATCGATATCTCACTCAATGGCCAAATCGTCGCCAGGAAGGAAGATTCTAGATTCGTATCTCGGGTATAAATACTACGAGCATTGAGAGAGAGATTTAGTAGAGATACAGTTGAAAAGTGATTTGGATAGAGATTTTAATAGTGAATTAAAATTACAGAAGAATTTGATTGGGATTAATTGTTTAAGTTGTTTGGAATAAAAGAGTTGTGAATAATTGCATTTAAAGAGTTGAATGTTGTTGAAATAAATAAAAGATCATCAGTAGTTTGTGAAAAGATTAAATAAAGACAAATAGAATAGAAAGGAGGAAAAAGTTTTATCATTGCGAACCGGCAAACACGTTACATTATTATGAATGCTAAACATATTTTAAGTTTAAAAAAAGAAAAACAAGAACAAGACAAATTAGTCTTGCAATTTTAATAAATCATCGAACGAACTAATAGAAATAACCCTACCCTCATCAACCTTACGCAACAGTATTTGAGAATTTTGAAACCACACATATTTAAATTTTTTAGCTATTTTAATTTTTTTGGCTTCCATAAATAAAGCACGATTAAATTTAGTTAAGGAATCATTCACGTAAATATTACCCTTTTTCCCTTTTACAAATAATGCAACATTCAGCTTCTTAGTCGCGCTCCTCTTTCCCTTTGGTAATTTTTTGTTTCACGGCATGCGATGAGAGATGCACACATAAAACGTCACGACATATGTACATCTATGCTGGGTCCCGCGGTGCCAGTGGGATTGTTTGATGAATCGCTGTTCTTTCGTTCTCGTTTTACAAAACATTTCAATATTTCTATGGGCTCGACGGAGATATTCAACGCATCGGTTAGAATCTTCTCCAAACATTCGCTGGCATTGTTGTTTACACCCAGCACACCAACGATCTCAATATAATTCTCCAAACATTTTTGTTCTCTCCAATTGAGTCTATTTGCAAGAGATGTCACCTTCGATTTTAGTTGTGTATTTTCCTCTCTGAAATTCTCCATTATGCCGAGTATGTCTGTATTGATTTTCTTTAGATTGATAATCTCTACGTAGAGCAGGTCCAGGGTTAATGAACTCCGGTGCCGTTGTGCAGTATCATCTTCGGTCTCTGCGGCGGAATCCACTTGTTGTTTGTCTGCTTCTCCAGCTGACACACGCACATTCGCACGTATGTAAGAATTTGGCTGCATACAATTGGTTTTTGATGTTTGACCATTTACTACTGCTACTGTTTTTTTTTCCAGGTCTAGCTGGCTGCTGACGATGACGGAGTGTCTTGGACGACGATGCACTTTTTAATGGTACTTCTGCATGTTGTTGCTGCAGCGATTCTCTTCGGAGAGAGGTGCACCTATCACATCGATATTTAATGTCGTTCGCGCTCATGTAATCTAGGTCAGTTGAATTAATATTAACGCACTCGCAATGGAAAGTGGAATTACAATCCGAACAAGAGATTTTAGAGGCACAAGTGTGCTTTATTATTTGATTGCAAACTAGGCAGTTCATTTTAGGAAGTTGGTAACTTGGAAATAAGAAATTCGACTTAGTTAAACTGTGCACTGTGCACCCCACGACAGACACAACTGATGCAATTGTCCACGTCTATTTCAATAGGACGATTCTTAAAGTTCCACTTCTGCCATAGGCCTTTATGAAGTTTCGATCTAAGCCGAAGATGTCGTCACCTATGAAGTAGAATGGCGTTTTGATTTGTTGACCCTTCAAAGGCGTGATATTCAATTTTCCACCTGTAAGTCCTTGGTACAAGCTGGAATTTTTCAGCACCAACAACATCGGACGCTCTCCCGTTACCGCCCACATCGATATACAAAAATTTGCTGTGTGCATCAACAACTGCCAATAATACGATGCTGAAGAAGCCTTTGTAGTTAAAATAGTCGGATTCCGATTTTGGCGGAGCTTTGATCCGAATATGTTTACCATCTACCGCACCTAAGGTATGCGGAAAGTCCCAAAATCCTTCGAAATCTTTCGCGATTGAAGACCATTCGTCTTGCGTGGAAGGTGTCTAAATAAAATTAATTAAAGCAATGAATACAGATAAAAAAAACAACAAACTACCTTTAAATATTGGCATTCCATAGCTTTGTTTATAGCAATTAATACTTCTGGTTTACATTTTGACATTGTTTTTCTTGATATTGTAGCGTGTTTGCCGGTTCGCAATGATAAAACTTTTTCTCCTTTCTGATTCTATTTGTCTTTATTAAATCTTTTCACAAACTACTGATTATCTTTTATTTATTCCAACAATATTCAACTCTTTAAATCCAATTATTCACAACTCTTTTATTCCAAACAACTTAAACAATTAATCTCCATCAAATTCTTCTGTAATTTCAATTCACTATTAAAATCTCTATCCAAATCACTTTTCAACTGTATCTCTACTAAATCTCAAGTCAACTGTGTCCATGCTCTCAATGCTCGTAGTATTTATACCCGAGATACGAATCCAGAATCTTCCTTCCTGGCGACGATTTGCCCATCTAGTGAGATATCGATAGTTCTGGAACGTGCCTGAGGTAAGTACTAGAAAATTCCTGAAGGTTCTTATAATTGCTGAATGCACTTAAATTTAGCACTTATCCCCCAATAGATGTCGCTGATCGATATCTAAAATGTCTAAATGTCGCTAATACAGTCGATATAACAATTCCACTAAATGTCGCTAATGCAGTCGATATTACACTGCCCCCCTCCTAAACTTGTTCGTCCCGAACAAGAGCATCTGCATTGTTTCCATGGTAACGATGTAGACGATCCACATGTATGATTTTCAACTTGCCTCTTAGTCCCCGTTGAATTCTGTAGACAACGTCGTTGATTCGTGTAACCACTGTATAGGGACCCTCCCAGTCCTGCTGCAGCTCTCCAGATCTCCTTCCCGAAATCCTGACGTCGTTGTCTTCGCGTCGTACCTGGTCTTCATGCGGTCACTGGCTATCTTAATCTTCGTCCTAGTTCTTTGGTGTATGTCGGCGATCCTTTCCCTTAGGTCTGCCACATATTCTTCTTCCGATTTCGGCTCATCCATGGGAGAACCAAATTTCACCTCACTAGGTAGCCGGACAGGTTGACCAAAAAGGATTTCGGACGGAGTGTGTCCCGTTGAACTGTGAACTGCATTACGGTAAGCCATCAGGAACAAGGGAATATGTCGATCCCAGTCACGTTGGTAATCACTCACGACTTTGGAGAGATGTTCATTCAATGTCCTGTTGAACCGTTCTACCATCCCGTCGGACTGTGGGTGAAGTGGAGTCGTTCGAGTCTTTTTGATTCCGAGTAGTTGACACGTTTCCTGGAATATCTTGGACTCGAAGTTCCGTCCTTGATCCGAGTGCAGTTCCATGGGTACACCAAACCTGCTCACCCAGTTGTTGACAATCTTTTCTACGACGGTCTTAGCCTCCTGGTTGGGAATCGCAAACGCTTCAGGCCACTTGCTGAAGTAGTCTATAACAACTAAGATGTATCGGTTGCCCTGGTCGGTTTCCGGGAACGGCCCTGCGATGTCGACAGCGATTCGTTCAAAC
Organism: Criorhina ranunculi; assembly: GCA_951813785.1. NCBI lineage: Eukaryota > Metazoa > Arthropoda > Insecta > Diptera > Syrphidae > Criorhina > Criorhina ranunculi. The sequence goes on along the minus strand of OX638381.1, from coordinate 57,340,606 downwards.
GGTGCGCTCACGTTGTACTGATGCATCTTTCCCCGGGTTTTCACGCTTGGTCCCTTGCTCGCTGCACACGTGACGCACTTTCGACACCAGCTCTCGATGTCGTCTCTCGCACTGAGCCAGTAGAATCGTTCCCGTACTTTATCCAGCGTTTTGTTTACACCCAGGTGTCCTCCGGATACGCCATCGTGCATTTCCTGCAGCACTTCATGCACTTTTGAACGTGGCACCACGAGCTGCATCCTACATGTCTTTCCATCGGGCATCTCCCATTTCCGCCTCAAGATGCCGTCTTGAACATGTAGAGAGTCCCATTGTGCCCAATATGCTTTGAGGGTAGGGCTTCTATCGGAGATATCTCGACCATCAGGTTTCTCTATGTTTTCCTTCCAAGCTAGTATCGGCTCGATATCCGGGTCTTCCTTTTGAGCGTTCCGGATCTCTTCTGTACTCCAACCGGTGATGGGTTCAGCTCTAACTACTTGGACGGGAACGATCTCTTTCTCCTCCTTTCGTACACAATGCTTACAGTCGGCTTTACAAGGTCGTCGCGACAATGCATCCGCGTTTGAGTGGAGTTTCCCCTTGCGATGTTGTATTTCGAACTCGTACATCTGTAATCGCTCTGTCCACCTCGCGATCTGACCCTCCGGATTTTTGAACTGCAACAACCATTTCAGAGCTGCATGATCTGTACGTAGGAGGAACTTTTGACCGTAGAGGTACTTGTGGAAATGTTTCGTCGCCATAATCAAAGTTCTAAGATAGTTCTCTCGAGGCTTCGGCGATTGCTAGAACTTCCGCTTGGAACATGCTGCTGTGGTTGGGGAGTCTTATCGACCATGCGATGTTTGGCTCCTGTGCATAGATTCCTGATCCTACATTCGCATCCATTTTTGAACCATCCGTGAATATGGATATATGGTTGGGGTTAATGACCTCTCATTCTGTCCAGCTCTCTCTCTAAAGGGAATTTTGAGTTCGAGGCTGAATTCCGGGATCGATGGTAAATAGTCGGTTCTGGTTTCAATTTCACACACAAATGACGGTAAGACAAATGGATATTGGACGACGTTCCTGCTATGCACGCGGACAACGAAACAATCGTCGACAATAGCGTCGTTAATGTCGTGAATTGGGCCGTCAATGTCAAAAAACGCCAAAAACAACTGTTGGTGAGCATTAATATGAAAATTAATAAATAAAAATTGAATGGTGATGAAAAATGAAAATTCAATCGTCTTAATTTTTTATTAACTATGTATATATTATTATAATTACTGATTAAACTATTGTTGACATATCGTGTCAAATTTGAATTAACGACAGGACATTAGTCTACATCGTGAAGTATACGCGGCACAACACTGCAAAGGACATAGAATAAGCTATGTTTAGCTTAGAGTGCCCGTGTTGGGCCAGTAAGTTAGTATTGTATAGTTGGGCTAGTTTTAAGCGTTTTTTGTCTAGCACGTTAGTTAAGGAATTGAAGCAAATAAAAAGTCGATAGTCTTTGCCATTTCTGTAGCATATGTACGAACGGAGCCGCCATCAAATGTCAACCCTTTAAGTGTCACTGTCAAGTCAACCAAACCAGTCTTCAGTTGGCGGTCTTAGTGTTCGGGTTTATTATATTTTATCGATGTATGAATTATTGAAACTGTAAATTATTTGAAGTATAGCTATATTTAATCATAAGTATAACATTGGCGACGAGTCTTAAGAAGCCGCGTGTGCGTTTAAGATTAAACATAACTGTGTACTGTGTACTAGTAATATGCCCGAAGTTGATGCAATAGCAAAATTACTCAAATCCCAACAGGATTTTATGAACCATATTCTGCAGCAACAGAAAGAATTCATGGAGAGTCAAAGCCAACGCATACATACACAGAAGCAGCAGCAGCAGTCCCAGCATTCCACCGTTTCAACCTTTTGACAAAGACAAATGAAGCTGGGAAATTTACCTCCAGCAACTGGAGCAGCATTTTGATGCATACAACGTTTTAACAAGTGATAAGAAGAGACCATATCTTTTGTCGTGGGTAGAAGCGGAAACATATGAACTCTTACAAAAACTTTTTGATTCATGCAAATTGGCAAGCAAGGAATATGACGAAATAACCAAGAAGCTGACGGATAATTTTCAGTCTAAAATTCATATATGTACGGCACGTCACGAATTTTTTAAGTGCAGAATGCAGCCCACTCAAAGCTACTCCGATTGGATTGCCGAATTACGGGGCCTTGCACCGCAGTGTCAATTCGTGTGTACTGGTGACAGCTGTACCAAAGAGTTTGTAGATGACATGATCCGTGACGTCATTGTTTTACACACACTACATGACAGCGTGCGAACCGCTACTTTGCAGAAAGCCAATGCTTCTCTATCGGATGTCATTTTAATAGCAAACGCATACGAAACCACATAACAATCCCTGCAGAAATTAAGGAATGAGCCGGGAATCATCGAAGTACATCAGATTACATCAAAACGAAGTGGAGGTAAGCAGAATCATACAAATATCAACAAACGCAAAATGCCGTCGTGTTCTGGATGTTTTGTGCACCATCCACGCGAAAAGTGCAAATTTCTTAACGCCACTTACCGTAAGTGTGGAGTAACGGGTCACATAGCACCTGTTTGCCAAAGTTCAAGCAACAAGAAACCAATTCGCCATCGCAACAGCAACAAAAGTGAGCATATTTATAACATCGAACACATCCTATGAGTGAAAGCCAACCGTGAGCAAAGCAATTAGTTAATATACGATCTGTGCATCAACGACGTTAAAATTGAGTTCTTATTAGACACTGGAGTGAGTGCAACAGTAATTGGTCTCCCTGGGTTTCAACAACTCAATTGCCCTGGATTAAGCACGCCTTCTTGTTGTCTCAAATCATTTGGAGCACACAGTATACCTATCCTTGGGGAAACCATGGTGACGGTGAACTTCAACGGTGCAACACATCAACTTCCATTACTGATAGCCAATATACCCGACGCTGACAACATCTTTGGCTTGAATTGGGCCAAGCACTTTGGACTAGAAGTTTCATTCGCGCCTAAAAGTCACCTGGCTCTGATGCTGAAAGATACCAATAAGGAATCACTGTCCCCAGGTAAGAACCTGCCACCGCCGAGCACAGACGTCGACGAGCTCTTGTCGGCTTACCCAGAGCTATTCGCAGACACTCTAGGACGCTGTACTTCTGTCAAAGCCCATCTCTACCTCAAGCCACATGATAGACCGAAGTACTTCAAGGCTAGGCCAATGCCATGTTCCCAACTGGAGGCTTTTAAATGCGAAGCAAAGAGACTGGAAGACGCGGGTATTTGGAAACCAGTTCGGTTCAGCGAGTGGGCAGCCCCCGTAGTAGTAGTTACAAAATCTAATAACAAACTGAGAATATGCGGAGACTTTAAGGTAACTATCAATCCTCAACTGGAAGTGGACCGTCACCCACTTCCTCGTCCGGAGGAACTCTTTCACAAATTAGCAGACGGAAAGACGTTCACAAAACTCGATATGTCGGACGGATACCTACAAATTGAACTGGATGACGAATCAAAGCCGCTAGCTGTCGTAAACACACCAATTGGACTTCTGCAATACGAACGCCTTCCATTTGGTGTGGCAAGCGCTCCTGCTATTTATCAACACATACTTGAAATGATTTTAGCTGGCCTAGAGTGCGGAATTTGCTGGGACGACATCATTATAACCGGAAAAACACATCAAGAACACCTGCGTAGATTGAAAGCAGTCCTGCAGCGCCTATCCGAAAATGGACTACGGGTCAACCGAAGTAAGTGTCAATGGTTCCAGCCAGAAGTGGAGTACTTGGGCCATATTATCGACAGTAATGGAGTGCGCCCTTAAATTATTAAATCATAAATATAACAATTTCTAATTCATGTATTTTTATTGAATTTCGTCCTGGTTCTCTTTCCAAAATTAACATTTAATGCCACATTGCACATCAATAGCAGAGAGTTATTGGCGACAACTGTTACGCGTACATTATTTGCGGCAATACAATTGGATGGAATTGATTGAATCGGCACGGCCCCGAACATTTCGGCGATATTTTCAATATCGACTCTTGGCAAAATATCGTTTTCATCGATTACGAAATTATGAAGCACAGAACACGATAGAATGATGTAACGGATCGTTATCATTTCCATTTTCATGCCCAACGGAAGGAAATACCGAAAATCGGCGTTTCAGCACTCCGTACGAACGTTCAACACAGGTGCGCGTCCGAACTTGGAACTCGTTGTAGAGTGATTTGATGGTATTGTGCCACGTCACCAAATAGACGGTGTTTTTGTCCGGAATCACAAACGAGAATAAATTGCCGGAACTTTCCATTTTCGAAATTCATATTCAAGGCCGAATTATTTAAGATTGGTCGTAAAGGGTCTTCCAAAGGGGACTTTCGAACTTTGACAGTTAATAGCGGCCATACTGTTGAAGCTACATCTCTCAAATTGGCTCTCATTTATTCAGTCTGTTTTGCCAAATCACCATGGATGGATATTGCGTTCAACAACACGTGTAAATAATAAAATTGTTTTATTGGAAACTGACCCTAATTTTCATCGAAAAATTATCTTCAGCGATGAGGCCCATTTCTACGTCAACAAACAAAAATGTCGAATTTGGGATGATACCAATCCACATGAGATCCAAGAGCGGCCAATGCATCCCGAAAAAGTCAGTGTTTGGTGTGGATTTTGGGCTGGCGGCGTCATCGGTCCATATTTGTTTGAGAACGATGATTACCAACTTCTTTTGGCCTGAATTGGATGATATGGACACCAGAGACATGTGGTTTCAACAGGACGGTGCTACGTGTCACACAGCTCATACCACATTGGAAATTCTAAACAAGCGATTCGAGGGCATGGTGGAGGTGATGTGAACTGGCCACCGAGGTCATGCGATTTGTCCTCGTTAGACTTTTTCTTATGGGGTTTTCTGAAGTCGCAGGTCTATGCGAATAAGCCACAAACCACAGCGGCCCTCAAAGCCAACATAATCCATGTCATCGGTCAGCCTGAGCGCCAGAGTCATGGAAGATTTGACATTTCGGATGCGCGCCACCCAGAGAAGCCGTGGCGGACATTTGAACGTTGTTATATTCCATACATAATGGCATCGATAGGCCTTTCAAACGAATAAAAAATTTCGATGATATCTCACACACACTTTGTTTTATTTAAATTTAAAGATCATCGCTCCAGGCCAACGTGCAACGAGACTGATGATTTTCAGGTCGTGCCATTCGCCCAATTGCTTCCGATACTTTTTGCAATATACGGCAAACAGAAGAATTGCTGATGCCTATAAATTCTGCAATCGCCAGTTGAGTGGAACCATGCGCATAAAATTGCAGAGCAATGAGCAATTGTACAATCGGCTTTATGTATCACGGCTTAGAACAAATACATATGTTCACACAGTGGTCGTCAGTCGGAATCGATACACGAAGTCAACGTCGTCCATTTGCCCGTATTGATTCTTTACAACCAACACTTTTTGTCGTCGTCGTTGTCAAAGTTGCTCCATACCCCCCAAATATGTTGCCTTTCGGCAATATGTTCGATCTCAGCCATTTTTTCGCAGCTACTAATAATGTGTACTCACTGTCGTCAATTCTTATCGATTACGCTAAATAAAATAGTGAATAAAACAAACACGCACACTATCGCAAAAGTCCCGGCGCTAAAGGCCCAACTATAATGGACTTTAGTGGGATTAACCTTATGTCAAAGCCGAACGAAAAGCCCACTCAATTTCTGTCAAACGTTTTAGTTACTTGAGTAAACTTCGTGATCTGTCAAATTGTTTTCATTCGGTTTGGTTTCATAAAGACATTTTTTTTCCACCAGTAGAATTAAAACAGTTAAAAATTCGTATTCAGAAGTAACTTCCACTGACATCGTTCCTTTGTTATTTTTTTAAGATTTCGTGTCATCTATCAAATTTCCGTACGGAATGTCTCATTCCATTAGGGGGGTTCACATGATCCGGTATACCGGACCGGCTTGCAGTATAGTTACCGGACAGACCAATGTCATTAGCGTTCGAATGGTCCGACCGTGCCATCAGACTTCACTTTTCAAGTAAATTTCAGAGATGGTGGACGTACAGCGCTTCTGATAGATTGTAACAGGCAAGAACGAGTGGACGTTGGGGAGTTGAGAATTTGAAATTGGAAGGAAGTGAGGATGTGGACTGGATTTTAGGACGGGAACGGAAATGAAAAGGAAAGAGTGTCGAGTGCGAGGAGCGGCACGCTTGCAATGCACGGCTGGGCTCGTCGGATGGGAGGGTTCTTCCTCCCCACACTTCAACATTGCCTACCACAAAAACATAAATCGTGCCGAAAACTTACACACACTAACGAACGGACATACCACACAAAGGGGCGCTGTTGTTGGTATTCAGTGCGGCCAATACCCACCCAACCTGGAAGTCCGATGGCCATCTTGGACTTCCCCAACAATGCTGAAATACCCGCCAGATCAGCTCTTCATTCCACCGGAAACTTCATCGCCTTCCGCACCCCTGAAACTTTAACAACGTTTGCAAAATTGTAATGAACGAATAATTTTCCAAAAGACACGGAAAGATACAAAAAAAAACTTTGAAATAAGTCAAACGTTATATACAAAAACAAGATTTCTCCACTTGCCCATAAGGGGTCTATGCTCCACTCATGTTCGTACTGAGGGGGTAGGAGGCTCACTTCAAACCCCGACAGTTTCACGGGAGGTAACTTTTGCAGCGGTTTCGTGTTGTTAGTTTTTCCCCCTTTTTGTTTTCCTAAGCTTGGTCGTTGACTTTGATTCTTTTTACAAAAAAAAAAAAAAACGCTGACGATCACCACTTCCTTTCTTTGGTGGGGGTGATCGCCAATGGTAGAAGTCTCTAAACATTAATGTTGTTAATACAATACATTAAGCTTATAAGAAACTCCAAAAAGCCCGAACTTTTTTCTCTTACAACCGAGTTTTTCTCGTACCCGGAGAACGGATATAAGAAAAAAGTTTCTTGTACGAAAAAACGGATATAAGAAAAATCTTTCTTATACGAAAAGAAACGCATATGAGAATTTTTTTTATAAAAATAAAAAGTAAATAAATAAACTTTAATAAACTTTATTATTGCTAGTTTTGTCTTTAATGTTATGTTATTCCTCATTCCTGATGCAGACATTTTGCTGCAAAAGTACAACGTCGAAACCAATTTCAAACTGAACACTAACTGAATTTCCCGATAAATGTCAAACTGACGTTGTCATTTTCTTTATCAACTATTTTCTTAAGGGCTCGTTTACACAATTTGCATTTATTGAAAAATGTTTATTTCAAATATTTCTGATGTCCATCCAACTTTATATGGAATAAAGAAGGTTGGTGATATAAAAACTGTTTCTTTTATATATGTTTTTCTTATAAACGTTTTTCTTATAAATGATATATTTTACATTGGTTTTTATTAATATTCTTTTAAACGAGTTTTTCCTATAAGCGAGTTTCTTATAAGCGTAATGTACTGTATTACTATTTTTAAGAAAAACTCAAACACTCACTCACCCCTTTAAATTTATATTTCTTTACTTTAAGTTGGGGTTGCACCACACTTCACTTTCCCCTTTTGTTTTCTTTAGGTGTACGTCGTTTTGTTCACTTCTATTTTCCTTTTCTTTATCTTTAATTTTTACCAGAAATCTTATTTAAAATTTTTTATTTTTTTTTTAATTTAGACTTTCACCACACTGACTGCTGAGAGACGTCTTGTCTCTTTGGCTGTTCCAATCGGAATATCCAATTGTTTACCTTCTTTTTTTTTGTGTATCTTGCTCTATCGACCCATCATCAGCCCACTATGGTCTGATTACCACGACCACCACCGTTGCGGCTTACCCCGACCCTACAACTAATTTCGTCCCTTTCTGTTTTGCTTTTGGGTTCGTGCCTCTACTATTGTATTTTTATGTAAGCTTTTATTTCGAAAAGAATCTACTACCTGCTTCGTCGGTAGTGGATCCTGTTTCGCTATCTATCGACGATGCTGTCAAACGTCAAACAAAACAAACAACAAAAATGGCAACCACTGGAACGTGTACGCAAGCGAGGTAAGTTGGTTTCTTTTTTTTTTTTTCAGTTTACCCCTAACAATCTTTTGCAGGTACCTACAACAAGATACAATTTCAGAAAGAAAAAAAGAAACCGAAGAAAGAAAAGAAAGAAAAAGGAAGCGAATTTGGGTGGATTATCCAGCGGATTACAGAATTTTCCAAAGATGGATGCGGAATCGTATAATAAATTGTTGGCGAAAGTTAAACCATATATTAAACGGCAAAATATGAAAACATGAATATGAAATATGAATATGAGAGATTCTATCTCACCCAAGGAACGACTTACCGCCACATTGCGTTAGTAAACATAACTTTATTATTGCAACTGGTGCAGTGATCTCAATTGATGAAAACTTCTTTACAAAACCATCCAATAAATTCAAAAGATTCCCAATATACATCATTTAAAAAAAAAACCCACATAACTAATCAAATACGAACTTTGGTAAATACCCTCAGTATTTACCCTCAAGGGATATTTAGCAGGTATATGCTCATCACCCGGTCAGACACGAGTTCGCACGGCCAGCCCTTATCCGCGCACAACCGCACGCTTTGAATAATTTTCGAAAATGAAATTTCCTCCAGGCCGGGCAGACAAGCAATCGAATGGTCCGGTATGTCGATTCAACCACCAACAAATTTGAAAACCATCTGGTAAACCGGACAGACCGTCGTTTGTTGCCTTCACATTGAAAAAATTCCGTCGTTCCGGTATGACCGTCCGGTATACCGGATCATGTGAACCCCTCTATTGAGATGTAAGCCCACAAAAGTCAACGAAAACTTGAAGAAACCGTGAATAATCCCATTATGGGTATGCCATACTATTTGCATGTAATGTGACATTTCATTAAGCAGGCGTAAGCTCATCTAAAGGCCCAACCATAATTGACTTTAGTGGGATTAACCTTATGTCAAAACCGAACGAAAAGCCCACTCAATTTCTGCCAAACGTTTAAGATACCCATAATGAACTTGAGCAAGCTTCGTGATCTGTCAAATTGTTTTCATTCGTTTTGGTTTCATAAAGACATATTTTCTTTCTACCAGTGGAATTAAAACAGTAAAAAAGTCGTATTCCGAAGTAATTTCCACTGCCGTCGTTCTTTTGTTATTTTTTTGTGTCATCTGTCAAATTTCCGTACGGAGTGTATCATTCCATTGAGACGTTCCGTAAGCCCACAAAAGTCAACGAAAACTTGACGAAACCGTGAATAATCCTATTATGGGTATGCTATACCATTTGCATGTAATGGGACATTTCATTAAGCTGGCGTAAGCTCATCTAAGTCTATTATTATTGGGCCTTAAGTCTATTATGGTTGAGCCTTAAGTCTATTATGATTGGGCCTAAAGGCCTCTAGCGGCCCGAAATTGGTTTGTTAGCTGTCGTACATGCTAGGACTAGCGAGACGCTTGGTAGCGTTCCGCCTTCACGCTAAGTCACCGTGTGTGAAGACAAGAAATCTAATTTAAGCTAAATTTTAAAAATTCAATTTTAGCGTGACGCTAAAATCTAGCGTTGGGTGAAGAAAACGACCCTAAATAGAAAGAAAAGAAGTCGATGTGTTAAAACAATTAGTTGGCAGACAAATTTAATGTTGTGTTTTGTGAATTAGATTTTTGTTTGTGCGGTTTCAAAAAGAAAATTCTTACGAAAAATTTCGCGATAAATATATCCACATCTTCTATGGTTTAATAAACTTATTTTCAACTTCAATTTTTATTGGTGTTTTACTAAAAATTTGGACATCAATTTTGCGCCTCAAAATTTGTTTTGTAAACAAGAAAAGAAAATGGAATTTCTATCTCCTGTTAAGCGCTTAATAAAAAAGTTGTTCCACGTAAAAGCGCTTTTGGTGTGTCTGGAACGCACGGATTAAAATGGCTGAGGAAGAGGGAAAATAAAACTAAAAATTATGAATTGGATAAAAACTCGTTTGATCTTATTAGGTTGTCTGCTGTTTTAAAAGGTAGCGGGGTAAATATCATTATGGAATATCTGTGCTATGAAGTTTTTATGATGAATTAATAAGCGCCGTTCTTGTATAGCAGCCCATCTTTGCGCTTTGCCCACTGAACTCGTATCGCTTTTTATAAGCGGATGCCTGAACGCAGTTAACTGTGCCTATTTGCATCGTCAAGTGTATACATACGTACGAACGTAAAAGGCTTTGGATTTATGTACATGATATGAAAGTGGATTTTACGTTGGGCATTCTTCAACTAATATATATAGCCTCGTATTTGAAAAAAGAAAAAAAAAAGGAAATATCGTGAGTCGCGTTTCCGTCAATTGTTATTTTTGGTGAAGAAATTTTAAAGTCGCTTAACAAAAGTTATCAATACGTTAATTGTACAAAAATTTGTATTGGAAGATTAACAATTTCTTTCCTTTGTTAATATTTAATCGTATAGTGCTTCGTTTATTAGTTCAAAAAATCGATAGAAAAATAACCAAAAGGGAAGAAAGAATCAAACAGCATCTGACTGGATAGTAATATGAGTAATGCTATTAATCAAAATGGCACAGGTCTAGAACAGCAGGTAAATACAATTAATCAGTTATTTTTATTTCCGATTTGTAAATAAGTGTAAAGTTATTTTAACTCATCTAATTTGAGGGTTACTAGGTATTGCCTAATTTAATATATGTATCTTAAAAAAAATTTATGTGTATATGTACATATGTAAACCTACAGATTGCTGGTCTGGACTTGAATGGCGGTAACGTTAATAGTAACAGTCCCTTAAATAAGAATTCTAATTCAACCTCGGCTGCGCGTTACGTACCACCGCATTTACGTGGTAGTAGTAATTACGACTCTGTGGATAATCGCGAAGATAGAGAAGAAAAGGAATTAAAGTACGAAAAGGATAGAGAACACCGGAGCGATTTTCGCAGGTGATTTATTTTTTTTATAATATATAAAATATGGAAGTAATGATGAATTTCTCCGTTTTTTAGAGGAAGCAGTAGGAATCTTAACAACCGTGACCGATCTGATCGAGCGATCTCTGACTTTGGAAATTTTTCTAAGCGTAAAAGTGATGAAAATGGTCAAAATGGTGAGTGTATGTAAATATAATCCCAATTGGAATTCCTTATATTTACCGATCTTATTCATCTGTATTAGCTACATTAAGTTCGTTGCAGTTGCTTTTTATAAATTCTTAATAAGGAAGCACAGTGTATGAAAACTGCTGGCACGTTTGAGGTTTAAAGTCATAATTGACAATTAGAGACTCGCATGGAACTTCATATTTCACAGTTGTATGTTCTATGTATTTATATGCCAAGTAAAAGAACCAAAAAGTTATTTGAACAACAAGTAAAATGTATGAGGCTTGTCCATAGGCAATCATCGTTAAGTAATCCATACAGATTACAATTGTTTAATTTTAGAAGTTAAGCAAATGTATATGTACATATGTGTAGTTATACACATATGTGTATGCAACATCTATAGTTCTAAAGTGGGGGACAGTTGTGTTCGCCACCGAAGTTAGTAAGTGGTGCAGCAATGCAGCCCAATTTTCAAAATAAAATCACAAGAAAGGTAAAAAGTTTCAGTGATTCTCTGTTATTGAAGTGAAACTTGAGATATCCTATCAGTGATCAAGTAGCAAGACAAAAAAAATAGCAATATGTAATAAGTACAATGAGGAAAACTTACAACGCGATCTCGACTAGACGAAATGAGACTTTCAAAGATATCTTACAACAAAAGCACGAGTATCATTGTGTACTCTTTCAAAATTTTAAAATCTGGAATATATGAAACAATCACCCCGATCGTGGAATCCGTCGGGGGGAAAGATTCGCTATAATTTGTCCTTCGGTATCGTTGAATCCGATGAAGTGAACCATTCCCTTGTCGGCAATGTGAATGAGTTTCACTGTATTGTGGAAATCGTTTAGGTGGAACTCACCCATACAAAATTGTTCACTTCTAATTCGCAGCTCAAGAGTTGCGGATTGATTTTATTTTTGTATTCAAAATGTAAGTTAATTAAATTTACATATTTAAATTCTATAATTTGCACAACAAATAAGTAATTTAAAACAAATTTCTTAGGAAAAAAAACGAAAACTCGAAACCAATTTCAGAAAAAATTGTATCCAAGTAAAGTAAATACATTTGGTAATTTCATAATGTCTTGCAGCTCTTGCTCTTCATCTGAATCTGAACCATTCAAAAATAAAACAATGCTATCCATTTTTAAATTTGATTTTATTTTGAAAATAAAAATTCCCCATCTGTCACTTATCACAAAAATTGTCTTCTTTCTGCGACACTGCCTTTTCGACACACTCGTCGGTAAGGAGGCCTCGCCGGCAGATTCTACAATAGCCGTGTTTTTTTGAGAAATATACTCGCTTCAGTCAAAAAAACGATTCATATTCAGTAGCAGGCGTACCAACCAATTGGTTTGCGGCTCGAATTTTTTTCTTTATTTGACAGTTTTTAAATGTCAAAACTGAAGAAAAGCAACAAATACGATCGGCTAAAAGCTAATTTATGAGATTTTTTGCACTCTGGTGGTTAACTTATGTAGTTTTATCCTCACTTGGTGCTACTGGGAACGCTACCGCCGGTTGGTGTGTTGTTTTTGCTATGTTTGAAAATTTGACTGGGCCGGGTATACAGCTCCCAAAAAAACGCGGCTAATACCAACATAAAGTGAAAGTGAATCGAATAAGTGAAGGGAATCTCCGAGCCGGCAGATTCCACGATATGGGTGAATAAACAGGAGTGACCCTAAATGAGTTCCTTGCGGAACTCCAGGCGTGCAAGAAATTAATCTTGAGAAATAATTTTCAATTCCAATTTTTTGGAACCTTTCCATTCAAAATGATGAAATCCTGTTCAACATTGCTGAATGAAATCCAAAATGTTCTAGCTTCTTTATCAGCAGCACATAGTTCACAGAGCCAAAAGCTTTGCTGAAGTCAGTATAAACGCCGTCGACCTGGCATCTACATATTTTCAACAGGATTAATTGCGAAAGATGTAAAGGGGACCAGATTAGATGTTGTCGAACGACTTGAAACTAAATCGTGTTGAAACTCAGATATAAGCTCTTTTATGTGGAATTCAAACTTAATTTTTACAATGGATTCAAAAAGCGTCGGTGTAGCGAAAAGTTTGCTGATACCTCTATAGTTTTCAACATCATTCTTGGAACCAGGTTTATAAATAGGCATCAAAAACGAGATCTTCCACGCATCAAGAAGCAGACCCGACCTTCGTAATAAATTGAATATTATTAAAAGAGATTTGCAGATGGCATTGCAACAGTTGCTTAATAATATTGTAGGAATACCATCGGCTCCTGGTTAAGGATTCGGCTTAAGGCCACAGATAGTAGTCTCAATATTCTGAAACCGCAGAACTAATTCTCCAAAGTTAGTTTCGGGCATTGTGCAAAGTTCAGGCAAAGTAAGAATCACTGGGTGAGAGAAGCAGGGTATGGAAACGCAAACTCATGTGCGCACACAAACAGCTCACTGCTCATTTTCGACTCACGAGCATCTGCGGTTTTCCAAAAACTCGTATGCGCTTGCGTGCGTGTGCGCTCTTGTAAAATCCGCAGAATGAGAATAGGGAAACTCGTGTGCGCACGCGAGTCGCACACGAATGACGCATTAAGTATTGTAAAGGAATGGAGTAATAAAAAAAAGATTTGATTTTACAAAATTAGTTTACGTTGTAATTTACAATGTGTTATCATTCTGAAATCTTAGCTGCTCATGAGTACTCACAATCGACTCATTTTCGCTCTCGCACACGAGTGTGCGATTTCCTAAACGCACATATCGTGTGCGCACAAGGAATGAGTTTTCTTAAACGCACACACTCGCGAGCAGCTCACGAGTGTACGTTTCCGTACTGTGGAGAGAAAACAGATTAAAAAAAAAACTGCGCAAATAGTTCGGCTTAGTTTTTAACGTCATTAGACACAATTTTTATGGAACATTTGCTTGGGCAATCCACTGGAATACCTTTTTGGTTGATGAAAGACCAAAATGATTTGGAGTTGTGTTTTATTTTGTTTTCAACATGAATAAAAATGTACTTAAGATCGTAAAATCTTTGCGCAGCTTAATAAAAATGTCTCTGTCACCAGAGTTTCGAGATTTTTTAAATCGTTTATAAGCTTTGTTTTTTAAGATTTTAAGTACAGGAGTCGTCTATTATACCATGAGTGCCTAGTATTGTATTTCCCCACTGAGCATGGAACAAACATGGAAAACCCGACATTTTATTTTATTGAGACAATGGTTATACATATCGCGTATACATTTTCAAATTCAGTATTCCAGTTGACAGAATTAAGATACTCATTTAAACCCTCAAAATTACTTTTAAGAAAATTTAAGCAACTAAGAACACTCATTTCTACTTTTATATAAGAGTATTAGTTAATTTCAATCAACATTTGTTTATTATAAATCGCGTCATTCAGAAGAGTAGATGAGACTTCGGAAACTTCTGTTATGATAGCATTACAATAAATAAAAACAAGATCTACTGAATGGCTTTGCGAATTAGAAATTGAACTAATTTGACATAGATTTAATGAGAACATACAATCAATAAGAGCAATTTCGTTATCTTTTTTTTAGCATTAAGTGGTTACACATGCATACACAAAATTTGTTCCATATTTTTGTGTCGATTACACGATATGTGTTCTTCGCATATTAACGTCATAAGTGCACAGTGACAATTTGGCAAAAGTGATTTTAGTTTATTTGCAAATATGTCGCAAACAGATCTTTGCAAAAAAAATTAATGGATGGTGATGCAATAAAAACAAGGATCTTTGGAAAACTAAAGCATGTGGGCAAAAAAAATAAAAAATTTCTTTGGAAAAACAAAGGATGGTGGGAAATAAAATCATTATAGCTGTAAAAACAAAACAAAAAAAAACAATTTTATAATTAGCGATCAAAATGCCAAATCATCCTGATTTTTTAACACCAGCAAATAACAAATATATGTAGCAAATGTAGCTGTAGGTTTTTAATAGGTGCACATCATTTTGACTGACACATATTTGTGTAACAAAACTTTCATATGTCAAAAATTGTATGTAGCACCCGATTACGCGATATGTAAAAATTCATATTTTTATGTGCAGTGGGTTACACATATAGTCGACATAATTATGTCTATAAGATGATATGTAACCTTAATGACAGCCGTGTGACGTTATTTTGACGCCAGAGACACATAATTATGTAGTTTTTACACATCGTCTAATCCTAGCTTAAGTTTTAACCGAGAGCGAATTATCATTCAGTTTTGTTATCATTGATTTTAATAATTTTGTTTTTGCTATTACTCAATTTAATGTTTTGAAAATACACCGTGCATTTTTAAACTCGACAAAATCCGATTTAAGTTCATTAAGGGAGTTTAGAACACTATTGATTCTGGTTAAGCACATATCAATTGGGTTATTTATACAATCGAACTCTAATCTTTGTTGGAAGTTTATAAATAATTTAGTTTTAATTAACTATTAATTAGATTAAACATTTTGAATTTATTACGATGATTTTTAATTCAAATTGTATGTTCTTTTGGGCTATTCTTTCCCACGTATTGGAAACTTGACAGATGTCATCTCTTCAACGTTTCATTTGTCTTCTGATTCTTCTTGTTCAACTTTTAGCAATCCACTGAGTTGCTTTAATGGTCCAACGGTTTTCTTTTATCCCAGCCCAATTCCATTTTTGCTGTCTTACCTTATATATATAAAACTAAGTGGCAAAATGCGTATGTTTACCTCTATCGCCCGTAATTCTCAACCAATTTAGTTGGTTGGTATGTAGATAATTACGGAACAAAGATAATAGACAAAAAAAAAAAATTACAAGAACATGGAACAAAATACTTATGCCCAGTTTCACAGTGCGAGTTTAAACTTCAGGTTTACTTAACTAACTATTGAGTTTAAATCGTTCGGTTTCACACTGTATTTTTAAACTCAGTTTGTTTAAACAAAGTTTATCACACTATTGTGAATTACAGTGATGTATTTGAATGACAGTATTTGAATTAAATGTCAAACAATTTTTAATTTTTCCTATTACGGTGTTTGATTTCGAGTAAAAGTCACTAAGAATAGACAAAAGAGAGACAATGGAGAAAGCAAAAAATAATTATATTTATCAAAAGAAAAGGAGTACTAATTTTTCCAATAGCGAAAAGGAAAATTTAATGAATTTAGTGGTCAAATTCAAAGACACGATTGAAAATAAAATAACTGATAGGATTCATTGGACGGAGAAAAATGCAGAATGGGATGCTATCGAAAAGCAAAGTCAATAAAAACTTGATTTCGGCTGATATTGAATTGTTCCTTGAAGTAAAACATTTTATTTTCATATAAATCAAATTACATGTACATATGTTTTATTTTCTGAGTTACCAGTTAGTTGGATTTTAAATTTTTGGACGTATTTCCTCCAAAACATTATACGCTGATTGTTTGGACATGCGAAATCTGTTAAAAAAGTCCATATCATCCCAAAAATAAAAGTGATTTGTCCTGCAGCGAAATTCTGTTTGTCGTCTCACGTTAACCAGGATATTATAATATTCTTTATCATTTCTATCATCAGAATCACTATTTGAACTTGAAAACATTATTTTACACACTGTTTATTAATATTTTAGAAGAAAAAAACAATTTGACATTTCACAACAATAGCAGTCATAACCACATTTTTAACTTAAACGAACTTTAAACGGTAGAATCGAGTTGTTTAACTTAAACCGAACGTGAAACTCAGTTTAAAGTTTAAACGAACACTGTGAAACCAAACATTTGGTTGAACTTTAGTTTAAACCGTAAACTGAGTTTAAACTCGCACTGTAAAACTGGGCATAAGACATTTTATGTGCGATACCGTTGTGGAACATACAGCTGACTACAACAATAAAATGCATTCGACGCGCTGTGTGTATTTATGTGTGAGTAGCGTCTCTATTGAAACAAACGAAGCATACACAAACGATCGTACACGCAAATGTTCGACTTGAACGTTCGATGATTTTTAATGCATGGCGGTGCGGGCGGGGTTTAAGTTAGTTTGTTATATTTCTGATGGTGTCCTTCCATATTTAAATATATTTAACCCTCCGAGAGCCTGGTGGTGTCTGAAAGGCCCGAACCATTTTCAAAACCTTGTTATTTTAATAGGTACGTTAGCGATTTAAAATTATCAGTAGCTGAAGTTATTTACTTACGGCGGCGATTCCCACCAATTCCTTAGAGCAATGTACGAGTTGGCGCGAAAATGACGTTTCCGCGTGAGCTTTAGTCCTCAGACCCTACCAGCCTCGCGACGTTGCAAAAATGTTGTACTTGTAGAATAACTAATTCCAGTAATTAAGTAGATAAAACTTATGTTGATATTATTTAGCTTAGTTTATTGTATCCAAAGGCAAAATAAAAAGGTTTTAATTAATTTAAGTCATGCTTTTCATATAAAAGAAGTATCTATTTCTGTGACAACAGAAAAAGTTTAGATTTGTTTTCCGTGACTTATAAAATAAAATATTTTGCATAAAACAGGTTTCTTTTTTATTTTTGTAATGCATTTATGTTTATTACAAAGTCTTTTCGTGATTCTTAAACCTCATTTTATTTGCCGTGTTGTTAATTTATGAGTTGATTTAGCTGATAAATTGCAAGTTTGGGAACCGTAGGTCATAACAGGTAATACAGTCGCATTAAAAAAATATTTTCTGGAGCTTGAACTAAGATTCGAATTGTAAATATGTTTCTAAAACTGTTTCCAGCTGTTGAAAATCCTTCAGTAAATTTATTTTTCTTCCATATTTTCAAGAGATATTAGGTGCCCTAGGTAAATGTATTCTTTAACATATTCAATATTTTTGTTATCTACCGTAATTTCCTGTCGTTCATCTTTGTTCATAAACTTCGTTTTTTTCTACCCTGTACCCTTGGGTATCCTTTTTCTAAGTTTTCTATCATTTGCTTCATATCTTCCGCTGTTGTTGCCATGAGCACATTTGTCATCCGCGAATCTAAGAGTATTTAAATATTCTCCGTCTTGTTTTATTCTGTCCCAATCCCAAAGTGAATTGATCCCAATTCAAAACTGAAAAAAAAAAAAAATATAAATTAAAGTGAAAGTGGGTCTCCTTGTGCAAGGTATATAGAATACATGGTAGAACATTCCGAGTTTCATTTTTGGTTCGTTCTGCGCATGTACGTCACATGACGACAAAAAATGATAGCTGTGTACTTTACACTGTATTTTGATCGTTTGAATCCATTATTTTTACAATAAACTTAGTAGATTTCAAATAAGGCATTTATTGAGGGTATTATGAGGGAAGAGCTTTGGAAAGAATGTTGAATCCAGGTAAAGAATATTTAGTTTTATGGCACTTTTTTGTTTTATTCCTTTAAATTGGTTCAAATTAGTCAAATTACTAAAACTATATTACCCTCAATAAATTCATTAACATTAATTGAGTTTTTCCTAATTATCATAAGTTTCTAATTATCGAGATGCAGTGTAAGTGATGCGATTGAGTTCTGTAATTGAGCGCATACATGATATTATTTTTATTTGATTTCTTTTTTTGGAATTTACATTTAAAAGCGATTTGGTATTCAATATTTTAATTTTAAAAAACATTTTACATAATAAAATGTTGTCCAGTTTTAAGCGTTGTACCATTCGTTTCGTTAAATATTTCTTTTAATTATTTCAAACGCTGAATAAATTCCTCATTTGGTTTCTGAAGTCCTCCTTCAGACAGCTGATTGGTCCAAGAAAATGAGCTTGACGGTTCACTTTCGGAATATTATTCCAGCATATCCGGGATTTTACATTTCAACCGATATATTATATGTATAACCTGCTACATGTTCCAGCGAATCATATTCTAAGCCACTCATTTCTTCGGTCGGATTCTGCAAATGCATTTCAGGTTCTTCAGCGAATCCTGAGAGTAAAGTCCCAGTAAGGATTTCTTCAGATTCTGCGAATGTTTCTTCATCAACATCATCATCAGGAGCATTGTCAATAATAGTGCTATCCAAATCCATTTGTTTGTCTTCGCAATAATCGGACTCGATTTTTGCAGATTGGGATAGTACGCACTCATTTCTTTCAAGTTTTTTATATTTTATTATTGTTGCACCATATTTATAAAGGAATAATTCCTCGCACAAACTGAACAACCATACACAAAACAAAAGTGAAATCAAATAAGTTGTCAGCACGTGACGTCGTAATGTGCGAGAGAGATAGGATAACGATATGCGCAATGTTCTACCATGTATTCTTTATGCTATGTATGGTATGCACCGCATACTCATTGCAATGTGTGTGTATGCACACATTGTTTAAAGAGAAACACCGCTGGCTCGTTTTCCCATATTGAGTCTTTTTCACAATATGTATATGATTATTAAAGCTACACATTTCACTACACATTTTAAGAATGGCATCTTCAGTGGATCTGCCCTCTCGAAAACCAAATTGTTCATTACCAACAAATTTATTTCTGTTGAGAAATGTTACTATGCGGACTTTTATAAGTTTTCAAATAATTTAATAAACGTTGGGAGTATAGAAATCGGCGGGGATAACTTTAGCAAATTCTAAAGACGAGGGAATGATACCACAATTGACACTCAAGTTAAATAAATGGCCCAGGATATCGACGATAAACAATGATATACGTTTTAGAAAGCAATTAGTGATAATGTCGGAAGTACTGGAATTTTTGCTATCAAGGCACATGATTTGTTTACAGATTTCCAGTGGGCTAAATGGTTCAAAAACAAAAGTATTGTTTTGAGATTTGTCATCAATAGGGCAACCGGAAATATGCAAAAGCATGTTTTTTGGGAGTTCGTATTGGAAATTGGATTACACAGAAATACGTTTTATACAAAACTAAGCGTTTTGAGCCCTATTCGTTAGGGCATATTTGTGCATATTTTGGGTATAAATGCATATTTTTGCATATTTCACTTTTAAGAGCATATTTCGGCATATTTTTGCATTTTTAGGACATATTCGAGCATATTTGTGAATTTTTTCAATATTTTTCCATTGACTGCAAAATAGGGAGAAAAATAAAGACCAAAATGTCAAATGTTTTGGAAAAAAACAGTGGTTTTAAGACTTTAAAATAAATTTCCAGTTGTCTGTCCGGACAAAATTCAACAGTTGAATTTGTCTTGCTCATCTGTCAAATTTCAGGCTGTTGTCCAATCAGAACGCTCCCTTAATCTGAAATGTCAGATGATCTGGAAATCTGAACGCGCCCAATGAATACACAGTCTCTGAGATAATGGCATTTAAATTTGCGCTTATTACATCCGTTGAGGTAGAAGGAAGCTTTTCTATGTACAAAAATGTCTTTAGAGCAAATAAGCAAAGTTTTCTTTTTGACATTTTAAGCAAAACTATTTGCATTTATTGCAACAAAAATTTAAATTAATTATAATTCAAGAAGAATTTTTATACATTTAAGTTATTGCTTATTTATTTGTGTTTCCTCAAATAAAAATTATTTAAATTTTTTTTTTTTTTTTTTTTTTTTTTTCCCGAGGGTAGGTGAAAATCTTACATAGACACTATGAGGATAGTGTCTCATAGTAGTGTCAGATTCCTACTGACTAAAAACACCTCCCTTCGATTTAAATTCGTTCGATATTGCAACTAAGTTAAAACTTATCAAGCAATTTTTTTATCACGAAATAAAACGTTTGGCAGGTTACTTTCCAATGAAAGATCCTGCATGTTCCGCAATTTAATCGCGGTTAGTCCTTATCTCGCCAAGTCGCAAGGTTTTGTTCTTTGTAGTCGGCGAAATAAATTGCTATCATCCAAAACAGCTAGGACTGTATTGTTAACATGTCCCATTATTCGGTTTCTATGTTTTCGCGCGAAGCTTCTAGTTTCCGCTTCGATTGCAGGAATTCCGAGATCTCTGTGGATATCGTCGTTTCTGGAATACCACGGTGCTTGGGCAATTTCTCTAAGCACTTTATTTTGGAATGTTTGTATGATATTCGCATTCGTTTTCTTGGTACAACCCCAAAGTTGTATACCGTAGGTCCATACCGGCTTTAGCACTTGCTTGTATAGAAGCAGTTTGTTCTCGGTACTGAGCTGGGAATGTTTTCCGAGTAACCAGTACATTTCTCTATATTTCATTTCGAGTTCTTTGCGTTTCATTTTCACGTGGGAATTCCACTTCAGTTTTGCGTCTAGTGTCATTCCCAGATATTTGGCTTCGTTAGCAAAGGGTATTTGGGCCAAGTTTAGAAAAATTGGCAAGTCATTCGTTTTTTTATATGTGAAGTTCACGTGGACAGATTTAGTTTCGTTGAGGGCAATCCGCCAGTCCCTCGTCCATTCGTTAACTTTATTCAGTGCGCTTTGCAGTTTTGCAGTCGTTTCTTCGACTGTTTTACCTACTGCAAGGATAGCGGTGTCATCGGCAAACGTAGCAAGGGTAGTGCCATCTTCTTTCGGTATATCACGAGTATATAACATAGAGAAGCGGCCCAAGAACGCTTCCTTGCGGTACGCCGGCCGAAATTTCTTTAAGCTCCGAGTATTCGTTTCCATGTCTAACACGGAAGAGTCTATTCCCGAGGTACGATTTTAGAATATCGTATAGGCATACGGGGAGAACTTGTCGTAGTTTGCATTTAAGGCCATCGTGCCACACCTTATCAAAGGCTTGCGAGACGTCAAGAAATACGCTTGAGCATATCTTTTTTTCTTCTAGTGCTTTCTCGATTACGTCAGTAATTCTATGCACCTGGTCAATCGTCGAATGCTTACTCCTGAACCCAAACTGGTGGTCAGGGATAAGACTGTTTCCTTCTATAACCGGTTAAAGGCGCCTTAGTAATAGCCTCTCGAAAATTTTGGATATGATTGGAAGAAGCGAGATTGGTCTGTACGATTTTACCTCATTTGGCGGTTTTCCTGTTTAAAACCATTATAACTTCCGCAACTTTCCATTGGCTCGGCACGTGTTTTAATCTGAGTGCGGCATTCATTATATGGAGAAGCTTGATTAGTGCTTTCCTAGGTAAAGCTTTGAGAATTTCTCCGGTGATTAAATCATAACCAGGAGCTTTCTTAGGTTTTAAATTCACGATCTCCTGTTTAAGTTCTATTAGCGTTGCACTTCTGAGTATTAAATCGTCAGACGGTAATTCCGGCCTGTTAATGTCGTCGTAAACCACTTGACCATCGTGCGGTTTGAAGGTTTCTTCCAGATGAGTGGCAAAAGCGTTCGCTTTTTCTTTATCTTCCCTTGCCCATTCATTTTGATTTATTTTTAAAGGCGGCGAGGGGATTTTGGGCCTTTTGGTGCCTTTTACAGCTTTCCAAAGTGAGTAATTGGAATCTTTTTTCGCTGTAAGACTTTCAAGGTAAGAGCCTATCGCACGGTTCTTAAAATCCCCAATTGTCTTCTTCAACAAATTGGACAATCGATTCAAATGTGCTTTGTGTTGCGGGGCACGACTCTGTTGCCATTTTTTACGCGCTTTCCTCTTTTCTCTGACCAAATCAATTATTTCCGGAGGATATCGTAAACCGAATTTGTCCGGCGTTTTCCTTGGGTTGGGCGTATTATTCCAGGATGCAAGCTGTATGATCTCAACGAAGCGGTCAACTTCCACCTCAAGTTCATAGGGTGTCGTGAGTGGAACGCTCAGTACAGTATTCTCTTCAGTTTCGTTCTTAAAGCCTTCCCAGTTTGTTGTTCTACCAGTAAGTCTCGCTGGCTCTAGGTTATAGGCTAATGTCAAAATAACTGGGGAATGATCAGACGACAGATCAAAGCTCTCTTCAACTTTTATGTGATTTGTAGATATTCCTTTCACAACGAAAAAGTCGATCAGGTCAGGTATTTTCGAAGGATCAGCTGGCCAGTAAGTCGGTTTGCCCGTCGAGTGGAAATCACAGCTGAACTCCATACCTGCCCCATAGAGTATTCTTCCTTTTTGCGAGATGTATCTAGAACCCCAGAACGTATGTTTCGCATTAAAATCGCCGCCAATAATGAAATTAGGTTTCAGCGATTTAAACACATTAGTAAAATCACTTTTTTCTAGCATGTAACGCGGAGGACAGTAGATAGATGCGATTTTAAGAGTACGCTGATTGTTTTTAACTCTAATTGTGCACAGTTGCAAGGTTTCAAGCTCTATCTTCAGGTCTTCGAATTGTTCGATGCAGTCTTTAATATACAAAGATGATCCGCCTCTCGCTTTCCCCGAGGGGTGACAAGCGTGGAAATCATTATAGCCTTTGATTTTTAAATGCGATCCATTTTTCACGTGGGTTTCAGTAATCAAGCAAATGTCAATATCTTTTTCACCCATGAATATTTCCAATTCATCGAGTTTTTGCAAAAGTCCGTTTGCATTCCAAGTACATATTTTTATCATTCGTTTTTCATTCATATTCTAGTTGAAGTACGCGTTTTCCGTGAATTACTTTCGAGCTTAACTAACCTATCGAGAATAATTGTATTTATTTTGCTTTGCTCTTCAAGTTTGGACAGAATAACTGAGAAAACGTGAGAAACAGGGTCTGTAGAAATTTCGGCGTTTTTTGGTTTTTCGGATGCCGCGGCCTGAGCGTAAGTCTGCACTCCTGCTGTCCGAGGACCATTACCCGATGGCTTTTCTAATGGTAACCGTTTCTTTTCGGAGTAGGTGTCGAGGACTTTTCTGTTGTCACTCTTATTTAAAATTAATATTTTTTGTTTAATTTTTCGTGATTTTTCCAATTTTCAATAGTTTTTAGAGCATATATCGTCTTTTTTAGAGCATATTTAAAGCGCTATAAACGGTTTTTTAAGAACATATTTCTGGTTGCCCTATCAACAACGTCTGCATATAAATTATAAGTACAATTTTTTTTTCATGAGTAAGGGGCTTTGATTGAGTTGCAACAGACACAAAGAATTCGTTAAATCTTATACAGGGTGTTATGCATTCCGAAGCTATTATAATATTCTGAGAAAAAAAAAGTTCTGTGGAAGGGGTCTATCTCTATTAAGACTCTTCTTTAACTTTTTGTATCTTAACGGATATTAGAGATGGATCCCACCCACAGAACATTTTTTTCTCAGAAAACTCCCACGAACTACCTCTTAATGGATTAGCATCGGAATGCATAACACTCTGTATAAAATCTAGCCAATGAATGCATCCGCCCTATTCTTCCTTCATAACTTTTATTTTACTAAATTTTGCGACACTTATTTATAATCAGTTACCTACTATTGTATTTTTATATGAATAAGTGTTTAATTTAAATAATAAAAAGCAAATTTATTTAATAATTGCAGATGAACCCGATTCCCGTAGAGACGATTGGAATCGTGGCGGAGGACGTTTCCAAAACAACCGGAACGTGGATAGAGACCGTCGTGATGACTACCGTAACGATCGTCCTCGTGAACGTAATAATAAGGAGGAGGGTCCACGAAATGATCGTTGGGTGGAATCTGAACGGCGGAGTGAAACAACTGGTGGTGCAGGAAATTCATTTGGCGGTAAATGGAAAGATGATAAAAGAAGCGAAATTGACTACACCTCTTTGGGGCCTCGTGATGAGCGCATTGAACTCGAACTTTTTGGCACTGCTAATACTGGTATCAATTTTAACAAGTACGAAGACATACCCGTGGAAGCGACGGGTAATCAAGTCCCATCACATATCACAACGTTTAATGACGTCAACTTGACGGAGATAATTAAAAATAACGTTGCGTTGGCAAGATATGACAAGCCGACACCGGTTCAAAAATATGCAATTCCCATTATCATAACTGGCCGTGATTTAATGGCATGTGCTCAAACAGGATCTGGTAAAACTGCCGCTTTTTTGGTACCCATTCTTAATCAAATGTATGAACATGGTGTTTCGATGCCACCACAAGCAAATCGTCTTTATGGCAGGCGTAAACAATATCCATTGGGATTAGTTTTGGCACCAACCAGAGAACTAGCAACGCAAATATTTGAGGAAGCAAAAAAATTTTCTTATCGTTCGCGGATGCGTCCTGCTGTTCTTTACGGGGGTAATAACACAACCGAACAGATGCGGGAGCTGGACCGTGGGTGTCATCTGATTGTCGCTACACCTGGGCGTTTGGAAGATATGATAACTCGTGGGAAAGTTTGTCTTGATAGTATTCGCTTCTTAGTTCTTGATGAAGCTGATAGAATGCTTGATATGGGATTCGAACCTCAAATTCGACGTATTGTTGAACATAGCAATATGCCAGCAACTGGGGAACGCCAAACTCTAATGTTCTCAGCAACATTTCCTAAAGCCATTCAAGAACTGGCAAGTGATTTTTTGCATAATTACATTTTCCTTGCAGTTGGCAGAGTAGGATCCACCTCTGAAAACATAACTCAAACGATTTTATGGGTGTATGAACAAGATAAGCGATCTTACTTGTTGGATTTGCTGCAATCAATTAAAGAAGGACCAGAATATTCCAAGGATAGCCTGACATTAATTTTCGTTGAAACTAAAAAGGGGGCTGACTCTCTGGAAGAATTCTTATACCAATGCAATCATCCTGTAACAAGTATTCATGGAGACCGTACACAAAAAGAAAGAGAAGAAGCTCTGAGATGCTTCCGTTCGGGCGATTGTCCAATACTTGTGGCTACCGCCGTGGCTGCACGCGGTTTAGATATACCACATGTGAAACATGTTATTAATTTTGATTTGCCCTCAGATGTAGAAGAGTATGTTCATCGCATTGGTCGAACCGGAAGAATGGGTAATCTTGGCGTTGCCACAAGTTTCTTTAATGAGAAGAATCGGAATATTTGCGCAGATTTAATGGAGTTGTTAATTGAAACAAAACAAGAGATTCCGAATTTTCTAGAAGAAATGATAGCTTCAGATCGCTCTCATAGTGGTGGTAAGAGATCAACAAACCGTGGTGGTGGTGGTGGAAATAATCGATATGGCGGTGCATTCGGCTCCAGAGATTATCGTCAACAATCCGGTTCAAATCCTAGGGGGAATAGCAATCGCTCAGGAGGATCGTACCGCAGCAACGGCAATTCATTTTATGGTATGTGCAAGTTTTTATGACACAAATTTATAATAAAATATATATATATACAGTGAAAATCGGTTATAACAATACCTGATATAGCGATGAACCGGATATAACAATATATTTTCAAAGTCCCGGCAAAACTCCGTTTAACTCAGAGTAATTTGCAATCGGTTACAACGATGTCGGATATAACGATGGAATCGGTTATAGCGATGAAAATATACAAGATTTAAGTGTAAAAACTGTTTATAACGATGGGAAAAATATTTTTTCTTATATTTCTACGAATTGATATTTTCATTCTGCTTCTAAATATGTGTCGACATTATGTATGTACATATACCACGTACGAGGATATAGACAATTGTTAATTTTCCTTTAGCGACTGCAGTGACTGGTCTGTGCATGTTCTTACATGTCTACATGTAGTGCTAAAGGTAATTTTATCACATGCCCTGTTCGATTTCCATATCTGGTATCTGAAGAGTTCAGTAAGTGTTGATTCTTATTTGAAATAAGTGGTGCGTGTAGATAATTCTTAAGATGGTGACAATAAATAAGCGAAAATCATTTTCCATTGCCCAAAAATACGACATTATTTAAAGAATTGAAAGTGGTGTAAGAATTTCTGATTTGTGCAAAGAATGTATGGGCCACTTCGAATTAAAATCCAAACGTTGAAATCCAAGCATTGGACAACTCTCAGAAAAATATTTTACTCAGCCAAATGTACAAAACAATCACAAATTAGTTATTTCTTTCCTCGAAAATTTCCTTAAGGATTTGATACGGTTTTTTAAATAAAGTTTTTTTTAATTTTATTTTCATTGTATCGGATATAACAATGAATCGTTTATAACGATGAAATTCTACGTTCCCTTCGATATCGTTATAACCGGTTTTCACTGTATTTTTTTTTTATGTGTGCAATTTTAAGCAATGTATTTAATTTTATTATTTAAGATTAATTCAATAATGGTTTAAGTATATAAATATATTTAAGTAGATAAAGACAGCCTTTATTTAATACCAAGTTGAGATACCGTTTTCAAATTAACATATAAAAAATAAACTATTTATCTCTAAAACCATAACCGTTTGAAAAGTGAAATTCGGTACATATATATACATATATGCAGATAAAGATAGTTCTAAATTCAAAAGGTAGTTCAAAAGTCAATGTTTCAAAAATTGTGTGTCACGACCCCTTTGGGGGTCCAAAATGGGGAAACTTTAAATATTATTTTTTTTTAAACCAGGTAAAGGGGATATCGTTTGATATATGGAAAGATTTCAAAACGCTTTTTTTAATGTAATTTTGTCTTGATACTAACCATTTTTTTTTCGCTACAATCACACTGCACAACGGACAAAGGCATAAATTCATATTCCTTCGAACGAGCTGCTTGTGCGCACATGAAGAAGTTAATGAAAGTTAAAAGGAATCACTTTTTTAGCATTTTGCAGACATCCTCCTTGAAATACGTCATATTTAATATGAGCTCCAAAAATGTTGTTAAATCGGGAATACAATGTTGTGTACTTGATTGTAAACGATTCAGACGGCATAATCCTTATGTGAGACTTTTTAAGTTTCCTTCATCAGATATGGCAATAGGTCAAATCTGGCGTGAAAAATATGGGATATCTGAAAATGATTGGAAAAAGAAATTGTTTATTTGCGACCGGCACTTTAATGTCGAAGATTTATGCAAGAAAAGATTAAAGAACGGAGCAGTCTCAATGGTGTATTTTACACCGACTGATATAAATTGCGCAATAGAGGCTTGTAATTTCTCTTGCCTACAACCATCTCCTATAAGAAATTCTTCCTTTCTATCCTTAGAAATCACTTGTACAAATTGTGAAAAATATGTGAAATTGACTGCTGTATACCGTAAAAAATACATAAATTTGAGTCCACTGGTTCAATAAACGATCAACCAACACCCGTACGTCGATGAAACGCAAGATCTGCCGAAAACATCGCCGCTGTCTGTGAGAGTGTGCAGTAGGATCCAAAACAGTCGATTTCGCGTCGCTCACAAAGAACTCGGCCTTTCGCAGACCACAACTTGGCGAATTTTGCGTCGTGACTTGGGCCTGCACCCATTTCAACTGACCCAGGAGCTGAAGGTAAACGACCATAGACAACGACGTGTGTTCGCTGAATGGGCTCTGAAGCAGTTGGAAACTGACCCTAATTTGCATCGAAAAATCATCTTCAGCGATGAGGCCCATTTCTGGATGAATGGGTACGTCAACAAACAAAATTGTCGAATTTGGGATGATACCAATCCACATGAGTTCCAAGAGCGTCCAATGCATCCCGAAAAAGTCAGTGTTTGGTGTGGATTTTAGGCTGGCGGCGTCATCGGTCCATATTTCTTTGAGAACGATGATTACCAACTTCTTTTGGCCTGAATTGGATGATATGGACACCAGAGACATGTGGTTTCAACAGGACGGTGCTACGTGTCACACAGCTCATGCCACATTGGAAATTCTAAACAAGCGATTCGAGGGCATGGTGGAGGTGATGTGACCTGGCCACCGAGGTCGTGCGATTTGTCCCCGTTAGACTTTTTCTTGTGGGGTTTTCTGAAGTCACAGGTCTATGCGAATAAGCCACAAACCACAGCGGCCCTCAAAGCCAACATAATCCATGCCATCGGTCAAATTCAGCCTGATTTATGCGCCAGAGTCATGGAAAATTTGATATTTCGGATGCGCGCCACCCAGAGAAGCCGCGGCGGACATTTGAACGATGTTATATTCCATACATAATGGCATCGATAGGCCTTTCAAACGAATAAAAAATGTCGATGATATCTCACACACAAATTTAAAGATAGGAAGCGCTTAATGAAAGACCCTTTAGAAAAACAAAATAGGAGATTGAAGACAAATAAGAAAAGCAATTAAGACGGAAAAAACAAGTAAAAAGTAAAAAATTATATTGGGCGCCTTCAGAATTCTAGGCACTAAAATGTTAGTCAAAACCTAACATTCTAAACGGCAAAGTGACTAAATTTGCAGTTGACATTTCCATATGACACATATGTCATAGTTTAAGTTTTACTTTTTATTTTCACTTCAGATTTGTTTGTGAATTGAATTTGTTTCCAGAATTCCAAGGGTGATGCGGCCTACCCACTATTAACTAATTAGATTACTCCGTTTAGGGATAATGGGCATCTTAATGAACAGCAAACCCATGTCAACACACGTCTCAGCAGTGCACGAGTAACAATAGAAAGAGCATTTGGGTTGTTAAAAGGTAGATTTCGCCGCCTTAACCCTTTCGGTATTTTGTTGCCATATGGCAACACTCACTTAAAGGGCGCATTTTCTTTCTGTGAGCTTATTTTTTCGTTTTTGTTGTATTCCCAACTTCTTGCAGTATATGTTCAATCATTTGAGCCAAAAAAATTGGTTGCTGTTTGCCGTCAGTATGCTTTGGCTCTCGTGCAAAAAAGTCCTGCTAATGAATGCAATTTTTTGGAAAGAAGGCAATTTTTATTATTTTTTTTTTATTTAGATGATCGTCAATTACATTTACGTTTTCGAATGCAATTTGAAGATAATAAATAACAGGTGCAAAGTAAAAAAAAATTTTGCGAATTTTTCATGTTTTTCTATATTTTTCAGATATTTGTTGCCATATGGCAACGTTCGCAAAAACCACTTTAGAAGCGATACTGATCAAAAATTATTTTTCAATGTTGTTAGTAGCAGCCTCAGTAAGAACAAAAAGAAAAAAATATTTGTTTACCTTTACAACAAAAAAGAAGTACCGAAAGGGTTAAGTATATAGATGCAGCCAACAAAATGGTAGCCTCTAGTGTTGTATTACACAACCACATCCATTTATTTGGAGACGACAAACCAAAAATATTCTGCAAATTACTTATAAGCACTCGCCCAAAATAGTACAATGGGGAAGTTAGATGGTTGTCTCAAAATATTTTCTCTATTTCGCAATCTACATATCTATTTATTAGGAATAAATTAAATCTGAATATGCCACACATCTCAACACTACATCGCTGGGCTCCTATCGAGTCTCTTCAACCTGGATTAATAAATAGATATTTTGAAGAATTTAGAAATAAATGTCTTTCTCTGGAGGAAAATGTAAAAAAAAAACTTTGTTTTAATATTTGATGAAATTGTAATTCGAAAGGAACTGATTTATAACTCCAAACTAGATTTTATCGACGGTCATTTTGACTTGGGCATTTTGAGAAAAAATAATATTGGTACACAGGTTTGCGTATTTATGATTAGAAGATTGTTGACCAACTGGAAGCTGGTATTTAATTATTTCGTTTCCAAAAATGGTATTTTATATCTGGAAATGATTTAAAAATAATTGTGCAAGAAAATATAAAGATTCCCTTTGAAATTGGCATAGTAGTACGAGTGATAATCTGCGACCAGGGGTCCTCAAACAGAAAATGCTGCAGTCTTTTAGGAGTTTCTGCAGACAACCCATATTTTTCAGTAAATGATCGTAAAATCTTCTGTTTATACGATTTCCCCCATTAAACAAAATCTCTTCGAAATGGTTTGTTGAAGTCTGACTTACATACTCCTGATGAAGTGGTTAGCTTTAAGGTAGTTCAAGAGCTATGGGAACTTCAAAGAAATGGAAAGACCAAAATGTGCACGAAGCTAACAAGTCAACATATATTTCCGAATAGTTTCGAAAAAATGAGAGTCAGAATAGCTACACAAGTCTTTAGCAGAACTGTTGAAGCCGCTTTCAAAACCGGCAGATACCTGTGGTTTTCAGAAATGTTCAAAAGAAACTGCCATGTCCACATCGACTTTTATTGGAAAATGTGAAAAGATTTTTGATTGTATGAATAGTGGGTCATTAACTTTAGATCATTTCTTTAGATCATCCATTCAATTAAACAACTGCCCACATGAATTCATTATGAAGTTCAAAGCGTATGTTGCTGAAATATTTGTTAAAAAATCAAAACCTGTTTTTTCTAAGGGTATTGAACAAACAAGCAATGGATTGCTGCAATTGACAGAAGAAATTTTAAAGTAGGATTCTGGAGTATTTTTTCTTTTGACCAAGCGCCTTAACCAAGATTCGATTGAAAATTAGTTTTCAGTTGTTCGACAGAGAGGCGGCGATAAAAGAAATCCTTCATCGGAATTTACTGTTATTATTGCCAAGTAATAGCCACGAACATTATTCAATCTAGTTCTATATACAACTGTCAACAGGACGACGGTAGCATGTTAAACACTGTTGGACTCGTGGAGAACTTATCAACTTCCGATAAACAAAATGAAATTTGTTGTGATAAAGAAATAGCTGACTTTGATGTGTCTGAAAAATATCCTGACTATTTTTCAGACCAAAACTATATGAGATGCGTCTTCTTGGGTATTATATATTCTTTGCGCAGTGGGACCTGGGTAAGTGGAATACCTCTATTGGTGGTCCAAATTGTAACGCACCGTAGTTTTTTTTAGGTGGATTTCGAAGAAATACTAGCTATTGCAGAGGTCCTCATGACGCAACTTTCCAAAATTTTTAATACAACTTTTCAAGACCTCTATAGTAAACACCAAAACCATGGTCCGTTCAAATGTTTATATATATATCTATATACATTTATATATATATCTATACACATGTTGATATGGTGAATAGCTCGGACGAGTTCATAGATGGTCGTAATCGGTTGGCAGGGGGGCGTGTCACACCCCTTTAAATTTTTCAAATTCCGCATTAATAATTTTTGTATTTTCATTTTTAATAGTATAGAAATGGTAATAGTATAAGCAAATTTTTGAAAAAAAATTCCCGCCATTTTGAATCCGCCATCTTGAAATTCTTTAAAATTGCTCCGATTTCGTTGAAATTGAAAATGTATACTCGTCTATGGGTAGTTGTTATAATTTCGCCATTTTGGATTACTTTAATATTACTTAAAAGTTGCATACAAAGGAAGTCCACCTATCTCTTGCGGCTGGTGCCGGAAGGTCTTTTTTTTGTTTTCAAAGAAATACTCTCTAAGTGAAACTTTCCACCTCTATAAGTGAAACTAAAATTTATTAAATTTACCTATGTAAATAGAATTATTTATTTTAACCCCCCCTGAGACATACTTGTAAGAAAAATGAATGTTTTTTCGCTAGAAATTTGTCCACGTGTTTGTTTTAACACATTAGGCGTGTTTTTTTGAAACTTAGCTAGCCAGGCGTTCATTTAGACGATCCCCAGCCAGCCAAAGCCAGCCGATTTTTTATACCTTCAAGTTGGCAACTGTCAAAGTATTAAAGGGTGTTCCGCGTATAAAATAAGTGAAAGTAAAATTTAAGACTGGAAGTGGGTAAAATTTTTTATAAATTACTTCGTTTACATGAGGATTGAATTCGAATTGAATCCTCAAAAACTATCATATATACCCAGATCGAATGCAATAAGGTTACTCGATTCGATCACAAAAATTTGTGCGATTGAATTCAATTTATGCATGTATACCCAGATTGAAAATCGAGTTTGACAGCTTAAAAAGGTGGAGGGGATTTTTCTCGCAGAGACGTCAGGGAGCAATAAAATATTGGTTTTACCCTAATTATCTTTCCACCAGTATTGCCATAAGACAAAGTTCCGAACAAAAATTTGGAAATATAAGTATAAAGAGAGGTAAGCAATAATCACGAAACAAAAAAAAAAATGCAAAACTAAAATTGTGTCCATATTAGAAGTAAATGTACTGTCTTTTTCTAATTCAAGAAGAGCAAAGTGATTTAATTCCATTAAAAAATTAGACTTATTACATGAGAAGATGGATTTGAGGGTCTCGGAAGCATTAAAATGTATTTAAAGTTAAAGCATTGCTTAAAACTAAGCCGCAAATTTCAGTTTAAAAATGTAAAAATGTACCTATATGTTAAATGTAACAATAACATTTAAACAAACATAAAAACAAAGATCGAAAGGAGAAAAACATCAGACTAAGTGACAACAGAGATAAAGAATATCCTACAAAATTATATGTACGAGTACAATATCTTTAAGTATTTTAATAAAAATAGCACGCAATCTAATGACAAAACAAAATTATTTAGCCTAACACATATGTGAATGCTTTATGTATCTTTTATAAAATGCTTAAAAAAAGTTATTAAAAAATTAAATGACCGGAACACCCTGTGTTCTGAAATAATAGCCGTGTTTTTTTGATAATCATACTCACTTCAGTCAAAAAAACGATCTATACTCACTTCCAGCCGCACCAACCAATTGGTTTGCGGCTCGAATTTTATTTAAATTGTTGTCTTTGTTTAAAAGCTTTTAAATGTCAAACGCAAACAAAAGGAAAAAATACAATCGGCTAAAAGCTCATTTATGAGATTTTTCGCGCTCTGGTGGTCAACTTATGTAGTTCTATCCTCACTTGCTGCTACTGGGAAAGTTATCTCCACTTTTTGTGTTGTTATTGCTTTGTGTGTAAAATCTTACTGGGCTGGGTATACAGCTCTCAAAAAAACACGGCTAATTTTTCTGATCTTTTGTCTTTCTTTCACTGCCGTCTTTCTATTGCTGTCTATTTCCCTACTACTGTCAAGAGAACATAGTTACCAACGTCTATAAATAAAAACATCGCTTTTGGCGCCGCCTACCCATGAGATATCATAAGATTCCTAGCCAGTTGCTTTTCACTGAGTATAATATAAAGAGTTGTAGCCAGCCGGTTGTTGTATTTGTTTTACGTGTGAAATTTGACTTCACTAGCAACTACTGGCTAGCAAGGTTTCAAAAAAACACGCCTATTGTTTTTGCAGTCCTTTTCTCCCTTTTCTTGTTTTCCCGCAAAAACAGTTAACTTTTCATACATATTTTCAACTTCTGTCTTTGAGTATCTCGACGGCAAATTTGTATCGCCTTTTTCCAGTTTACGGTTTTGATTGCAATTTAAATCTACTTGTAAAATCCTCCTCTAGTGAAACAAATCTCTGTAGTACCTGGGTAAGTGAAAAACTGGGTAGACGTAATCCACTCAAATCCAAACTTATACCTTACAAACAACCTTACTTACTTACTAAGGTGGCGCTACAATTCGGAGTGAACCTGGGCCTCAACCAACAAGCTTCTCTAATTAGCCCGGTCCTTAGCTAACCGCCTCCAGTTATGCAGTCCAAGTTGGTTGAGGTCCTCTTCTACTTGTGGGCGCCACCTTAGGCGTTGTCCCTCCGGGTTGGCGTCCATTCGCTCTACATGTTCTAGTCATCTTAAACGACTAGTGCGAAGTTTTTCTGACTAGGTCTATGCTCGTATAATTCGTCGTTGAACCTCCTCCTCCATAACCAGTCAACGCACACGGGACCGAATATCTTACGAAGAATTTTTCGCTCGAAGCGACCAAGGGTATCTTCATCCGCCTTTGATAAAGTCCATGATTCAACGCCCATAGAGCTGGACTGGGATCATTAAAGTCTTGTACTAACCAAGGTAGACAAAGTCCCTTACTACCTCGAAGTTATAGCTGCCTATAGTGACGTTCTGTCCGATTCGTCGATGTTGAGTGTCCCTACTCGTCGACAGCAAATACTTAGTTTTGCCCTCGTCGATCGCTAGTCCCATTTTGGCCGCTTCTGTCCCAATACTCGCGAACGCACCGGTGACTGCTCGCGGATTTCTTCCGATTATATCAATATCGTCAGTGTACGCGAGTAGTTACACAGACTTCTGAAAGATTGTGCCGCTGTTGGTGGCTCGAGCGTTTCGCACAATTCATTCAAGAATGATGTTGAAGAAGTCGTATGATAGCACATCACCTTTCCTAAATCCTTTTTTGACATCAAAGGTTTCGGTGAGATCACCAAACCATCCCCCCGTCTGCTTTAAATAGCTCGGCCGGTAATCCGTCCGATCCAGCAGCTTTGTTGGATTTTAGTTTGGATATTGCTATCCGCACTTCGCTTTGGTCAGGTGGACGGGGCTCTTGGTTACCATTGTCCAAAGTGAATCGTTCGTTCTACCTGACGGCGATATGTTGGTCTTCATCGCCGTTATACAGTCTACAGAAGTGGTTTTTCCATATTCTCAGCACCGATTGTGATTCTACTATGAGATTTCCTTCTTCATCACAAGTTTCTGTACGGGGTCTGTTTCGCTGACAAGTCCTTTTTACCTGTTGGTAAAACTTCCGTACATTATTCCTGGAGTATAGTCGCTTAATATCCTCAATCGCGTGTTTCTCGTGCTTTTTTCTTCTTTTGGAGAAGCTGATGTTCTTCCCGTCTCTTTTGCTCATAGAGGTTGTGAGCAGATCTCGTCCTGTTTTGCAGCGCCGCCTTATATGCATCTTGTTTAGCTGCATGTACTTGCCGGCATTCCTCATCGAACCAGGGGTTTCGTAGTGGTGGTCGTGTGAAACCTAGCACATCGGTTGCGGCAGTTCTGATTGCAGGTTGGCAAAGTTGCCACTGGTCCTCGGCACTTGATGCTGGTGGTATAAGGACATAAACATTCGTTTAAGCGCATTTGCATATTTTTCTCCAATTCCCTGATATTTTCTTAAAAAGAAGTGAACTAAAGTACTTTTATTTCCAGACATCTTCTTCTGGAATACCGTTATTAGTAATTACAAGGCAAAATGATTTCTGAGTGTCTTTTGGGTATTTTCTCCGTTTTGGCACATTTGCGCATTCTGTATCGAGCATTGAAATTGAATCATTCGTTTAAGCCCAGCTACGGTTTCAAAGGAATTAGAGCTTGTTTTGTTTTTTAAGTTTTTTTTTTGCCGGTGAGTTACAATAAGTTGCATCATTTTTCTTAGTTTACACACCTGAAATCAATTTTTTAATAGCAATGGGAAAGGGAAAAAGGCTAACCGTTGAAGAAATATTTAAAACAACATTTTTGAGGTCTCAGACACCACACGTCAAACTTTCCAATCGAGAAATTGCAAGGGAAATTGGAAGATCCGAAATAGTTATACGTAATTTTCTGAAAAAAAGGTGGCAACTATAGAAAAAAAAAAACGAAAACGAAAGGCAATACTAAGCTAACGCCTCGACACAAATGCCAAACAGCCTTGTAACATTTCTTTCCATTTAATATTCTTTAACATGAAAACCAAAGTCTTTGCACAAGCAAAAACGATTGCTCTTTGCCAAAAAATACATGCACTGGACTAATGAGTGGCTTAATGTCATATTTTCGGACAAAAAAAAGTTTAATTAAGATGGTCCGGATTATTACAGTTGCTACCGGCCAGATCTGTCAAATGCTAGTGTGCCCCGCTAGTGTGAATTCCGCAATGTATAATGAATTGCTGGACGACGTTCTCGTTTCTTTTCTCAATCGAGAACATGAAAAACAATTCATTTTCCAACAAGACAATGCTGCAATCCACGTGCCAAAGGAATGGTTTCAACAAAAAGACATAACCTTACTTGATTGGCCATCTTGTAGCCTTGCAATCCCATTGAACACCTTTGGGGTATCCTTGCTTCAAAGTAGAGCTCTCGATTACACGGATAAGCAAGTACACAAATATCCGTGTTTTTAATGGATCCGGATTTCGATCCGTGTAATTATAAATACACGTGTATTTTTTATTACACGGATAGTTAAATACACGGGTATCCGTGTACTTATTTAATTATCCGTGTATTTAATAATCCGTGTATTAAATTGTCCGTGTAATCAAAATAAATGTGTTTAAGTTCATTAATAAAAATAAATACATGAAGAACAAAATAAATTATTAATAATTGCTTTAAAAAACGTTTTAATCCATTAGTGCAGAGGTTCCCAATTTTTTTCGGCCACGGAACCCTAAATTATTAAACTTTTTTTGGCGGACCCCCATATTGATATTAACAGAAATCATCATTCCTTGAAGTGCGGTTTGGATATTTTTATGTTTGACAAGAAAAGAAAGAATAAATGATATAAAAATAATTATTTTAAGTTTTACAAAACATTATTTATTGTACAACAAAAAATACATTGTAACTTTTTAATGTGATGAATGAAATTTTTTCACATATTTACTTAAGGGGGTATTCTCATGTGAACGCATAAATTTTACCTCTTTTTAGGGATTTTTTTTTATAAGACAATAAAATTCAATCATTTAAATTTTTTTATATGTTTTTATTTGTATCTTAAACTGTTTAAAAAAAGTTTTTTTTTTCTTATTTTACATTTTTTATATATATTTTTTTTAATTAAATTAGACACAAAAAAAAAGCAGGTCACTGGTCATGGTAATAGCGGCTGTTTATGTTGTCTGAAATGAAAAAATCTAATGGATTATTGTTCAGTAGGTCTGTCGCTATCGTCCCTACCAAAATTAATCAATTTAATTGAAAAAAAAAAAATGGTGGACTGTAGAAAAAAAAGTTACGAAAATCTTGTTTTTTTTTTGTTAAAAATCGTTTAAAAAATAAGAAAGTATTTTCGAAAATAAGCAATTTTGGTACGGACGATAACTATTAATAAGTAGAAGAACCTATATTAGTTTTAAAGCAATCAGTTGAATAGTTCTTTTTTTTAGGACTATGACAGTTTCAGAAAATGATGTTTCGAGAAAAATGCGTTTAAAGTTTCAAGAGCCAGCATACTAGTAGGCGTTTCGGCCAATTTGCGTACCAAAAATGAGTTGTAACTTATTTAATACTAGTAATTTCGGTCTGAATTTTTCACAGCATATTTTTGATAGGTTTTACTATCGAAATATGAAAAAAAAAAATCGATTTTTCGAAGTGGTCACATGAGAATACCCCCTTAAAATATCCTTAGAATCAGGCTTAATGTCCGACAACTGAATGCGAAGGTCTAGAGCTGCGTCCAGTCTGTTTCTGTATTTGTTTTTTGTGTAAGTGTAAGCCGAAAACCCAGCCTCGCATCGATAAGTTGTTACAAATGGAAGGAGAACCATAAGAGCTTTTTCTGCGACTGCAAGGTATTCATCTTTCAGTCCAATCCAAAATATATTCTAATTAGAATCTTCTGATTCAAAATTTTGTTTAAGAAGGGATGAACATTTGATGTCGATCAAATTTTCATACTCTGGCACAGTTAGCATCGATGGTTTGCTATCATTTGCAAACGGATTCTGTACCCAGTCGATGTCGTTCATTTTCTCGAGGAAATACTCTTCCAAACAATTTTTAAGGGTAACCAAATTTTGATGTATGCTTCTTTCATCATCTGAAGTAAGCTGCAACATGTTTTCTTCCAAAAATCCGTTTGAAAGAGTAAAACTTTCGTAATTTTTTTGGTTAACACATTCTATCGGAAGATAAATATTTTGTTTTTAACTGTAAATTTGGTTGTGGTTCTTCCCTGTAAGGACTGGCAAATAACGTTAAGTTTATCGAATATATCGGCCAAATAAGCCAATTTCACCAACCATTGCTCATTGTGCAAGAGTTCAACAAGCGTCCTTACGGATGCAGAAATG
Source organism: Criorhina ranunculi (assembly GCA_951813785.1). Lineage (NCBI taxonomy): Eukaryota > Metazoa > Arthropoda > Insecta > Diptera > Syrphidae > Criorhina > Criorhina ranunculi. The sequence goes on along the minus strand of OX638381.1, from coordinate 57,301,857 downwards.
GGCTGTTCGACGAAGAATATCTTGAGCTCGTTGTGCAATTCAAATACTCTGGATAAAACTTTTCCCCTCGAAAGTCATATCACTTCCGTGTGTAGAAGAAGAGATTATGAATTTCGGTGGGACGCGACGGCACGATAACGTTTTTTCTACGGAACCCCTTTGACCCTTCCACGGAACTCCAGAGTTCCGAGAACACCATTTGGGAAACGCTGCATTAGTGTTCTATTTCGATACAAAAAACTAAAATATTAACATTTTCAAGCAAAAGACAATTTCTTTTCATATGTGTAAACAACTTGTTTTTTATGACACTTGTCATACACTTCATCGAAAAATTCCTTTTAATTTAATGCACATTTATTCAACACTTTGGTTTGAAAAAATGTCATTTACATTTCTCATAACAAAAGTCATTAATGGCAAATGCACTAATTTCCAAAATGTGTAAGAAATCGCCACGATTTTCCAAACAAACTACACACACACAAACTACGCAAATGACAAAAATAAAAATCCGTGTATTTAGAATCCGTGGACCTACTTAGAATCCGTGTATTTAAAATCCGTGTACACGGATAATAAAGTAGAATTACACGTTTTTTAAGAACACGGATTTGTTTTGGCATATTCTTAATACACGGACTCCGGGTATCCGTGTTTTCTAAGTACACGTTCAAAATCGTAGGCTCTACTTCAAAGGTTTTTGCAAATGGAAGGCAATTCGAGAGCGTTTCCGAGTAATGCATTAAGGACGAAATTCAATCAGAAACCTTAAAAAATCTGACAAGCTCAATGTCAAGCAGGGTTTTTGAAGTTATTACTAATAAAGGAAGTAACACTAGCCGTGTTTTTTTTGAGAATTATATTCACTTCAGTCAAAAAAACGATTTATACTCACTAGCAGCTGCACCAACCATTTAGTTTGCGGCTTGATTTCTTTTTCTTCATTTGACAGTTTGTTAATGTCAAAACCAAGGAAAAGCAACAAATACGATCGGCTAAGAGCTGATTTATTAGATTTTTGGCGCTCTGGTGGTCAACTTGTGTAGTTCTATCCTCACTTGCTGCTACTGGGAAAATTATCGCCACTTGGTGTGTTGTTATTGCTTTGTGTGAAATTTACATACAGCTCTCAAAAAAAACACGGCTACTGAATATTAATTTTTCAAATTTTTGTTTAATTTATAATAAACATAAGGTACGTTCTTTTGGTTATCTATATAGACTTAAAAAATATTTTCCATGTTAATTACATTAACAACTAAGCCTGTATCGAAATGCGAAATCTGGATAACTATCCAGCGTTATTTCCTTAGCCGCGATGAAAACGGTGCTACCAAACTGTTTTTTCTCGATTTTTATCGAAACATGCTTTCGAAAATGTCAAAATGACATAAAAGACATTTGTAAAAAAAAATGCTCAGTAAGGAACACAAAAAATGAAAAAAAGAAGTAAATTAAAGAGAATTTGCAATAAAGAAATCATCTAAAATTAATAATTAGTCAACAAACATACGTTTGAGTTTTTTTCATCCACAATTTTGTTTACAATCCGCATTTTTTTTTAAATCAACAAGAAAAAACAGCTGATACGTGTCATTTCACATAGTGCTGCCAAACTGCTATGATGGCATTCGTTACCCTCGATAGGCGTGTTTTTTGCTCACACTTTTTTTTAACCTATATAGATTACCAAAAAAACACACCTATAGTTTAAAAATAAAGTGCGTTTAAACGAATATTTCAAAATTCATCATATTTTTTCTAATTTTGTAAGTTAAATATAAATCTTTTTCAATGATATCTGATACGCGTTCGGCAAAGGTTCGGGCGGTCTTTTGCGATTGCAATCTGCCGACGTCATATCTTCTCACAGTATTTCTACCTTCTGGTGGCGTTCGGGTTCGAGTCAATGCTGGCCGCTCGGAAGGTTCGAACATCAAGAATACTAGAGGCATGCCTTGTGTCGATCGCAATGTGATCAATTTGGTTGACAGTTTGATGATCAGGAGACCGCCACGTCCCCTCCTCTTGTCAAGGAGCTCGTAAAAGCAATCTTTGGTGGCGTCGTCCTTATCTTCTGTGGGAGCATGAGTGCATATAAGGCTGATATTTGAGAATTTGGCCTTGATACGGATTGTCATAAGACGTTCGCTTACGTGTCTGAACCTTAAGACTTCTTGCCTAAAACTGCTGCGTGTGACAAATCCGCATCCGAATAAGCGCTGCTTCTGCTCTCTGTAGCAATCACGATAATAGATGTCACAGTTTTTCATCTTCCTTTTGCCCGGTCCATCCCATCGTACTTCCTGGATGGCAGTTATATCTGCTTTATAGCAGTCCAGGGCCTCTGCTAATTGCTCGGCTGCACGCGGCCTGTTAAGGGTCCAAACATTCAGTGCCTACCCTATTTCTACAGCAACCAACCATCTACAAACAACCTTACGGATTAGCAATAGCTTTATAAGATCAAAACTTGAATTTTCACAAACTGTTGAATAAAACCGAACTGACAAATGAAGTACTCTTATTTACCAAACAAATACACAGTGTAGCCGAAATTTAATACCCAAGGCTAATAGTGGATCTTATAGCTGAAAAGAGAAAGGTTAGAAAAAAATGGCAGCAGACGAGATATCCACTCTACCAATCACTACTTAATGGGCTTACTGAATTGATGAGACACCATCTAAAGAATTTTAAAAACCAATCATTCAACCGCTTTGTGAGTGAATTGACTGCTGATACGCAAACAGAATACTCTATTTGGAAGTCTAAGAAATACCTAAAACGTCCAATACAACAGAACCCACCTTTAAAATCAAGAAACACTTGGGCTAAATATAGGGTCTTTCATTAAGCGCATCGATCTTTAAATTTAAATAAATAAAGTGTGTGTGAGATATCCTCGAAATTTTTTATTCGTTTGAAAGGCCTATCGATGCCATTATCTATAGAATATAACATCGTTCAAAAGTCCGCCGCGGCTTCTCTGGGTGGCGCGCATCCGAAATATCAAATTTTCCATGACTCTGGCGCATAAATCAGGCTGAATTTGACCGATGGCATGGGTTATGTTGGCTTTGAGGGCCGCTGTGGTTTGTGGCTTATTCGCATAGATCTGCGACTTCAGAAAACCCCACAAGAAAAAGTCTAACGGGGTCAAATCACACGATCTTGGTGGCCAGTTCACATCACCTCCACCATGCCCTCGAATCGCTTGTTTAGGATTTCCAATGTGGCATGAGCTGTGTGACAAGTAGCACCGTCCTGTTGAAACCACATGTCGTTGGTGTCCATATCATCCAATTCAGGCCAAAAGAAGTTGGTAATCATCGTTCTCAAAGAAATATGGACCGATGACGCCGCCAGCCCAAAATCCACACCAAACACTGACTTTTTCGGAATGCATTGGACGCTCTTGGATCTCATGTGGATTGGTGTCGTCCCAAATCCGACAATTTTGTTTGTTGACGTACCCATTCATCCAAAAATGGGCCTCATCGCTGAAAATGATTTTTCGAACGGAACGTTGCCCGAACAGAACACCCATTTTGATAAAACAATTTTATTATTAACACGTGTTGTTGAACGCAATATCCATCCATGGTGATTTGGCTGAATAAATGACAGTCAATTTGACAGATGTAGCTTCAACAATATGGCAGCTATTAACTGTCAAAGTTCGGATGTCCCTTCTGGAAGACCATTTAAAACAAATGCCGAAAAGGCTGACTTATTTGCTGATCATCCAATGGAGACCTTCCAACCCAGTGAATCTCGAATTGTTGACATTTGGCCAGAAGTAGTCTGATGAAAAATGCTATATGTTTCGCCGAAGGAAATCAGATTAATTATCAAAAACGATTTCAAACGCAAAAAATCGCCTGGGTACGATTTAATAACTGCCGAGGCCCTACAGGAACTGCCACCAACGGCTTTTCTCAAGTTAGCAATATTAATGAATGCGTGCTTTAACCTGAAACATATTCCCTGTCACTGGAAAGTTGCAGACGTGATAATGATTCCCAAACCAGGAAAAGACCCTCATGAACCATCATCTTATCTAAATTATCTCTTTAATGACACAGCTATATTTACAGTTGCGAAAAACGAACGCGAGTCAACTGAACACCTTCAAAGTGCTATAGATATAGTTCTCAGATGGACAAAAAACAACCCAATTCACTTGAATAACTCAAAATCAATTCATGTAAACTTAACGTTTAAAAAATTCGTTCAATTCCCTATAATTATTTCTGGAGTTCAAATTCCCTACTCTAATTTAGACAAATATCTCGGGTTGAATCTAGACGCCAAGATAAGATGGAAGGAACACGTTAAAAAGATAAAAGAACTCAATTTCAAACTAAGAAAACTTTATTGGCTCATTGGTAGAAAAACGGCACTGTCGATCAAAACAAATTTTAATTTATAAACAGATACTGAAACTAGTGTGGACATACGTTATTCAACTACGGGGATGTACTTCCAAAACCAAAATTGCTATAATCCAACGGTTCCAAAACAAGGTCGTGCTCTTCGAGGCACCCTGGTATGTTAGAAATTCCGACCTTAACCTCGAATCGACAAAGGAGACTATCGCCAAATATGCGAGGATTCACTTCACACTTCACGTCAACCGAGAAGCAGCAATCCTGAGTAATACCACCGGACTGACCCGAAGACTTAAGCGTATGAAACCACACGAGCTTTGCGATTAAATTAACATTTTTTACTTTATAAACATGTATAAACTTATTAATTTAAAAAAAAATAAATATTGCAAATAATTGTAAATTCGTCCAACACTGTATAAAATGTTATACGTATTTCTCATTTTTTCAAATTAAAACTGCTCGTTAGTTTATACTGGATGTAGTATCCTGAAATGTTGTTATCTTTATAACGTTACAATTGAAAAAAGAGCATGTAATTACGTAATTTTGTACATAGAATGCTTACAATCACGTTGTCCGTTTGTTTGTTTGTTCTTTCTTCACGCAAAAACTAGTGAACCAATCAATCTTTTAATTTTTGCACACAGAGTGGCCATACCTCTATAGAGAAAGTATTCCAATTGTTGATAAAAAAAAGCCCTTTGTGTGTGTATACTGGACACAAATTTCGCCGTGATAAAACGTAATACGAGGTGGGAAATATACAACCGTGTGCAAAATAATAGCAGTGCTGCTATAGAGGAAATATAAACTTAGTTTAGCAATAGTATTAAGTCATTTATGTCAAAGTTTTGCAGCTGATCATGACGGTTCATTAATACTCTAAATACTTTATGATGTTTCAGCTGAACCCTTCCTTGGATTTTATATTACTGTTATACAATTTGAAAAACCACAGTTTTCGTCTGTGCAAAATAATAGCAATGTTTTACAAAATCTCTTCTAATTGCTAAAATTTTTTAAGTACAAGATACGTTTTAATTCTTTATTGAAATTAGTAAGTGAACTGAGTTATAAGCATTCAAAATTATTCACTTTCTTCAATTTTGGTGGTCAAAAGGGGTCAAGGAAAACACCGTAGCCAGAAAAAATGGTAGTTGATAAAAAAAATTCCTTGAAGAGGGTAAAATCTACAAATTTATATAAGAAGCATTTTCCTGCTCTGCTAAAATGATAGTTAATGATAAAAAATGTAATCAAAAGCAGAAAAACGTAGGCGAAAATAAAAAATTCAAGAACATAAGATGAAGAAGATCGTCCGCTTAGCTCAAATAGATCCTTTGGCGACGTCTACCAAAATTAAACAAGATTTTAAACCTCAAGTTGACCCTTCTACAATAAGGAGTCCAAGAAAAATACTGTCGTTGCAACCACGGCACAGTAAAAATAAAAAACAGTTTGCTAAGGACCATTACAATTGACCGATAACTAAATGGCAACACATTTTGTGGTCAGATGAGTTTTTAGTGGTCTTCTTTGGCTCCAGTGGACGAAGACAATATATAAGAAGACCAAAGAATGCCGAATACAATTCTCGGTTTGCGACGCGGACTGTAAAATATGGAGGTGCAAAACCTAATGTGTGAGGTTGCTTTGCTTATTACGGTGTAGGACCTTTATACTGGATAAAAGGCACAGTAGATGCAAAATTGTATGTTGAAATCATGCAGTCGGCCATAATTCCCTACGCGGAATGGAACATGCCACTTTTAATATGACCCCAAACACACTTGTGTATTAGCCAAATCCTGGTTTCCAAGCAATGGGGTCAAAGTTATATGGTGGCCGGTTCTATCTCTTCGCCTTTATACTATTGAAAACCTCTAGCCCGATGTTAAGGAAGGTGTTTTCAATACAAAACCTAAAGCTGTTGGGGCATCATGGTCTACAGTGCAAGCTGCGTGGGCGGCCATTCCACAGGAAAGGTGCGGGCGTCTGGTTGAATCCATGTCACGTCGATGTGCTGCTGTACTCACAAACAAAGGTCAATCAACAAAACATTAAACTATTTTAGGACTTTCAATATTTTTTTCACGAACAAATGAATTTTTAAGAATTATTATTATGCACACTTACTTTTTTGAATTTTTTTATGTTTGATGCATTTTTTTTATATTAAATTGATCTATAATTTTTTTTTAATTTTTTTTTTTTCGATTCGTTATTTAATGTAGAAGTTATAAAATAAAAAATAAACTACATATGTACCATCAATACCATTTTTATTTTATTACAAAAAGTTTACCATGTACCACTGCTATTATTTTGCACACAGTTGTACATTGGGATCGTTTTCGACAAATTTTTTTCACTCAAAAATTAAAAAAAAATTCTGTCAATATTTGCCTATGCTTTCATGGCTTTGTAACTTATACCCTACTAGCAGTCCTCCCGCGGCTTCGAACGCGCACCATACATACTAAAGGTTATACTTAGTCGTTAGAAATCGTCTGTTCCTATTGAACTTTCAAAGGTAAAAGATAGCAAAATGTCACCCCTATTCTTCAACTCGAATGCCGAGTCGTATTTTCTTTCGTATTAAGAGTCATATCGAAATTAAATTCCTATTCTTCGACTCGTATGCGATGCATACGACTTCTTAAAAAAACCAACGTATATCATCGCAGTTATGCAAATGTCAAACCAATAAAACGGAAAAATAAACATTAAGTTCGGGGGTGATTTTTGAAGCAGAGTGAAGTTTTTGGCGAATAAAATAAATCACAAATGAATTAAATAGATTTTCTTAAATATATATTTATTTCTTGCTGTTCTTTCAAAAGTAGGGACTGTATTTTTGTTTGCTCAATTAGAAATTTCACTCTTTCATCTTCAATAGACATCGATGTTTTGTTCTCTAGCAGAAACCAGCCTTTCAAATTGACTACGATTCGTTATTTTCCTACGATTAAAGCACACAAAAATAAAAATGTATATATTTTTAGCAAAAATACATGTATTTACATATTTTTTTCTTCCATTTTCCTCCACTTTCAATCTGAGTCGTAGCCAGCTTTGTATGCGAGTGAAATACGAGTGTATTCGTTAAATACGACTTCGTAATAACTAAATGCGACTATGGTCGCATCCGACTGTCGTATCCGAGTTGAAGAATTGGGGTGAGTGTCACCATTTCAGTATTGAATTTTTGAAATCAGTTCAGTAGTCTCATAGATACTTAAAGATCCATCTGACCAAATCATCGTTCATGTCACCCGTTCCCCGTCGAATTACTTTAAACTACGAATGCATAGTAAATAAACTACGTAGTGTATTCATAGAAGCAAGAATCCGATCAAAGAAAAATAAACAAAAAACAACCCTTGCGCAACTCGGCAAAACAATAACAATAACTCTATAAATCTGCAAACTTTAACACTCTGTATCTTGGCTCGTATTCATAATTTTGAAAAACGGTGAAACACGTATTTCTTTATTTTTATTGTAGAATTTACCTACTAAATTTGAATTCTTAATTTAAATTTTTAATTCCATACAAACTTGAACACCCTGTATCTCCCCTTTGGAGCTGAATTCCGAAAAAAAAATTCATAGTAGATGTCTACGTCACAAAAAGAAACCACTGTCCATATTTCAACTTTCTAGCATCAGCCAGTCAGTCAGGACTTATCCTTTTATTTGCAGACTTTAACACCCTGTTTCTTCGACTGTAGACATAATTTTGAAAAACGGTAAAACTCGTGTTTCTTTATTTTAGTTGTAGAACATACCTACCAAATTTCAATTCTTAATTCCAATTTAAATTTTTGTTTCCATACAAACTTGAACACCCTGTATCTCCCCTTCTGGATTAAAAATTCGACAAATTCTTTCATAGTGGTTGCCTACGTCGCAAAAGGAAACAACTGTCTCAATTTCAAGATTCTAGCATTAGCCGTTTAGGCCTGGCAGTCATGAGTAAGTCGGTCAGGACTTATCCTTTTATTTTCAAACTTTAACACCCTGTATCTTGGTCGGTGGATATAATTTTGAAAAACGACGAAACACGTGTTTCTTTATTTTAGTTGTAGAATTTACCTACCAAATTTGAATTCTTAATTCCAATTTAAATTTTTTTTCCATACAAACTTGAACACCCTGTATCTCCCCTTTGGAGCAAAAATTCAAAAAAGTGGCTCCATTGTTTTTCCCTACGCCACAAAACAAGACTACTGTCTAATTTTCTAGCGTTAGCCGTTTAGGCTCGGCGATGATGAGTCAGTCAGGACTTACTGCTTTATATATATAGATGGAGCAAAATACTTGCATACTAGACTGTAAACTGAACTGAAGGGAAAATTTAATGGAAAGAACAAAAAAAGCTTGAATTGCCTTCTTCGCATGCAACAGAATCTTCGGCAAAAGATGGGGCCCAAGCCCGCTACTATACACTGGATGTACACAGCCATTATAAGGCCCATACTTACGTATGCATGCCTCGTCTGGTGGCCAGCCGCCGTAAAAACCACAAACTTAAACATCCTGACGAAGATCCAGCAACTGACTTGCATAAGAACCACAAGTGCAATTATAACAACACCAACCGCAACACTCGAGGTCATGCTGAGGATAATACCTGTCGCCCTTTTCACAAAGGAAGTGGCCGCGAAAAGTGCGCTCCGCCTACAACAATCCAGTCTGTGGAAAAAAGGTCTGATAGGTCACCAAGCAATCACCAAGTGGGTGAACACTGATACCAAAACTGACTTTTTAACACCAATTCTGGAATTTACCCTAAACTTCGAATTCAAAATTCCCTCCAGAGAAAGCTGGACAGAAGGAGAGGTCATTAACCCCAACCATTTTTACGGATGGGTCAAAAATGGATGAGGGAGTGGGCTCCGGGATTTATGGAGCAGAACCAAGCATTGCACGGTCAATAAGGCTCCTGAATCACAGCAACGTGTTTCAGCGGAAGTCCTAGCAATCGCCGAGGCCACGCATGAACTATCGGACAGTCAGCAAAAATCAAGTCTGTGGAATCAGTTTCTCTAAACTCAATAGTAGCTCTGATTAGCGATTGTTTCTCACAGAGATTTTTGTAATATTTTCCTCTGGTAGGCGTAAAACAGCCAAAATAACAATAAATATGATGCATTTCTTAACGAAATTGACATCTTCATAAGAAACAATAAATGGTTTGGCTACCGACTATTTTTCAAGTATCTCCCGTTCTACTGGATCTATGAAAATTTTGCATGTATACTTTTTTACTCAAAATTAAATTCCCTATAACACGAACTTAGTAAAAGTTAAATTACTTCAATAGTTTCGTTGGAATATACCTATAAGATATATTTGCCGCATATGATTTTAGCAGCGACATTCAATCTTTGCTTGCGTCTGGCAGGGTGTTAGACCCGAGGTTCTCGTCTGGCAGTTGTGAATAATTACTCAGGGAGATCCCAATTAACGATTAAAAAAAAATTAGCCTTGCCGTTATGACGTTACCGCCTCTCATTTTTATGCAGGTTCAAGCCCGTCTGGCACCCTTTCCGACCCGACCAAAATGTCTGGCAGTGGTAAAATATGACATGTCATTAGGTCAACTACTCATATATAAAAAATTAGCTTTGGTCATATGACGTAACCGGGTCGCTTTTTTTGACGCCTTTACCCCTCCACCCTCGCCAAACGCACCAGCAGAAAACTGCCAGACGTCGATTTTTGTTATATTTAGCTCCAGTTTAACAAAAAAATATATAAATTTCCTTTGCTCAAATGACGTAACCAAAACGTTCACCAGCTCTTAGACTAATATATGTACCTACATAAACTATAATATTTGTGGTAAACGTTGCCTGTTTATTTGTTCCTCTTCGCTAAAAAAAAAAAATAATTTTTTAGTATTCAAGGGTCTATGTTGATTTTTTATTTTATTTATTTTTTTTCAAACGCATTTTTATTTGGCCAATTCATTAATTCTTAAGAGCCAGACAAAAAAAAAGCTTAAAACTAGCTAAACTAACTTAACTGTTATTCTCAATTGCTGGTCACACACGGGCAATAGCTAATAGCAGGTGGGATAATATCAACACTTGTCTTCTGTCAAAACAGATCTGGCTCAACCTGGATGTGAGGAGAACGGGAAGACTTCTGCCCGTGAATAGGAAATACATAAGAAATATAGTAGAAGTCCTTACGGGGCATTGTTTAGTTGGCAGGCATGCTATCAAAATGGGCGTACCTTCTTACGACTTCTGAAGAGGCTGCAGAAATGAGGAGGAAGAAGAAACGACTACGCACCTTCTCTGTACATGCCCTGCTCATTGAAGAGTACTTCTTCAATGACCTCAATGGCCTAGCCAGGCTCGACATCTTAAAAATCAAGAGTTTTATATTCGGGTCTAATTGGTTCTGTACTCAGTGTGGCACAATATAGGGTTTACACCGGTACAGTTGCCCAAACTTAAACCTCACTTTCTCTTACAGGAAATTACACATGTGAGGTCTATGAGGCTTGTTTTCGGCTTTCACAATGGGCCTTGTTCTGGCCTAAGTGATCCGATAGATCCGACAACGAACACTTCGAGAATATGAAGCACAACTGGTGAAAATTAAAAACGGTTGATTGGAGACGGATTTACAAGGTGCATGTACAAATTGAAAAGGGATTTCTTTGCATGCAACAAGGCTTGGCGTCCATTCAAACGATTCCTGTAGAGGCTGCATGGGTGAAGAGGAGGAGGAAACTAGTTCTCACTTTCTTTGTAACAGTCCAGCTCTCTCGTAAAAGAAGACTCCATTTAGGGGAATTCTACTTTAACGACTTAGGCGATCTGATAAACACAGATATCAGAAACCTCTTTCGCTTCATAAAAAGCTCCAATTGGTTCAACGAGTAGGTATGGAAATCTCTTCAGATCCATGTGGTATCACAATGGACCTATCACTGGTCTAAGTGTACTGGCTAGTGACGACGCGTCCTATTGTTCATTTCGTTCATGAACGCCTAACTTTCAGAGAACAATATTTTTGTTTCTATAATTTCCTTAACTGACATCAACCACTCACAAATGTGTTTCCACTTGTCCCCGAAGTTCTAACTTCAGTCAATTTCTCAGTGTATTTCCCAACTCGTGCAAGCCTCTCGTGCACTTGAGCCAAATGATAATTCATACAGAACAAAATACTCACAGCATTCAACTCGTTCAGTTGAGTTGGAAATGAAATGTACCCATCAAAAATATATGCCAAAAAAAAAAATTTTAACGCATATCGTATCAACAAATTCGTTCATCTTAGCAGTGAACGAAATCAAGCAAAAGGGGTGAGTTTTGCTCAAGTCAACTTTACATGCCGATATGGAAAATGTATAGGTATAGGTCGTTGTGTGTTTGTGTAGTAAAAACAAAATAATGAGTAATTATGTCCCTTTACGTTCTATTCGTTGTGGAAGAATATGAACGAAATGGGAAATTTGTATTGGATATGTGATGGATTGAGTTTAGTTAGAGTTTTTTATTTTGAGTGGAGATTTGAAAAGGAAAATCATCTCAAAGTTGGTATAATTTTAGTGGAAGAGCTGTTTTTTGTAAAGGGTCTTTCATTAAGCTCTTCCTATCTTTAAATTTAAATAAAACAAAGTGTGTGTGATATATCATCGAAATTCATTTGAAAGGTCTATTGATGCCATTATGTATGGAATATAACATCGTTCAAATTTCGCAAAGCTGTGGTCTGCGAAAGGCCGAGTTCTTGTGAGCGACGCGAAATCGACTGCCTTGGATTCTCCTGCACACTCTCACGGACAGGGGCGATGTTTTCGGCAGATCTTGCGTTTGATGTTGGTTGATCGTTTACTGAATCAGTGGACTCAAATTTATCCACCACACTGCGAATAGTCCTCTCGGAAGGACGCTTATGGCGACCGTAAAATGGGCGAAGCGCGCGGAACGTTGCCCGAACAGAACACCCATTTTGATAAAACAATTTTAATATTTGCACATTTTGTTGAACGCTATATCCGTCCATGGTGATTTGGAAAACAGACTGAATAAATGACAGCCAATTTGACAGATGTAGCTTCAACAATATGACCGTTATCAACTGTCAAAGTTCGGAAGCCCTTATTGGAAGACCCTTTACTTTGCGACTATCTATAACTTAAAAAATGGCATCTGGTAGTGAAAAAGTTATAAATAAGAACAGTTGTGAATGCATAATTGAAAAATATTTAATTTTACGAACTGAACGCCTACACTTTTTACTCACTCGTCGCCACTGGTACTGGCTATAGCCGGCAGCCACTTCTACCTAACCTAACCTTACCCTTCCTTCATTCATAAAGTCGTGTAAAAGAAGTTGGCTAATTTTATGACTGCTCCATAATAAATCGAATTTTAGAAAAATAACTAAATAACTTTAAATACACCCCAAAACTAAATACTGACCAAATCAATTCTGAAAATATTTCCTTTTTCTTTTTTTTTATTAAAAAAGACAATTGAGAACATAAACTAAGATTTTAAATAACCTCCTGCGGACAAGCCTTATGGCTTCATAGGAAAGAGAAAAATGTTTAGGTCAAACATGTTCGTCAACTACATCTTTAAGCCCGCTAAGCACAATTGAAAACGTTAGCTGATCTAAAGCAAGGTCGTAATCATTACCAACACAGTTTTGGTAACTTCCCTGAGTTTGCACTCAGTCAATAATCAAACTAGTTTTATTATGTCGTAAATGTAAGCAGTTCTTTCACACTTCCTTAATTTACGCTGTATGTGTTATAATAGATTTATTTATACTTTTATTTTTGTGGATCGAAATTTATTTTTAAACCTAATTTAAACAACTATGAAACTTAACTTTTCCATGGGAAATCTATTTCCACCCATGTCCAGGAGACTAGAGTGCACTACGAACCTCGTTTATAAATAAAAATATCGAACCTAATAAAACTCATTATTTTGGCTAAAATCAACTTCTATGTATTTTCAAGACAATAAACAAAATTGAAGTTGATTTGACATTTGAGTTGAAAGCTCAATTTGATAGCTTTTTATTTTCTATTTCAAAAAGTCGATTCTATTTAATCAATTCTATTGCGTTACATGATACCACAACTTCGTTTAATAGAATCGAAAAAGGTCGAACAGACATTTTCGAAGAGATTCTCGCATTAAGCCCCTGAATTAAACGGAAATAAATTGAATTGTAAAAAAAAAAAAAAACAATGGTTGCGCGCGCATTACTCTTACAAATAGTAGAAGTTATAGAAATAAGGAGTTGACTCGAGTTAGGGTTAAAAAAGAAATAGTAAAAATAAAAAATAAAAATCTAATGAACAAATTCAATTCATTGTCATTGTGGAAAAAAACCCGGAGTTATATTCTATGCGATGCGACATCACTGCTTATTTGCGACGCTAATACTATGCGTAGGTAATTGATGCGATGTGATGCTGATAGAATATTTCGTTGACGTTTTAGAACGCATTGTTTATATATAGCAGAAACTTCATAAAAAAAACTTAAAATTCTAATTGATAACAACAAACTTTCATATTCTAGTTAAAAAGTTAAACAAATTTACGTTTCTCTTTTTTTTTTAGGTTTTTTTTTTTTTCAATGCATTCTTATTTATGCTTTTTTGCTTGCTCTTTTACACATCAGATACGACAAATTTGCATAAATAAATGATTGACGTTAAAAGTGATGCGAATTTTTGTTTTTTTTTGGACGTTATGCAAAGTTGATACTGCATCAATGCAGCAGTGATGCGTTTCTGAATTCTGAATTCACCTTTTTTGTATTCAATACTAGCGTTTGCCCGAGGGAAATTGGAAGTGTTCGCAATGTGAGATTTTACTGTACATGATCAGCGAATTCCATCTTCGGCGAAAGTGAATCGAAAAATGTATATAAAACTCATTGTACTAATATATCTATGTTTATTTGTATGCTATGGACTCCGAAACCACCGGACAAATTGAGCTCAAATTTCCAGACAATCTTCGGCCCGAGAGTGTTTCTGTGAAGTTTAGTCAGAATCGGTCAAGCAGTTTGCCCACAACTACATTTTGAGTGAGACAAGTTTTTCGCTCTATGTATATAACAAAACTCAAAAATGGTAAACCATTGTAAAATGGTAAAGTTGTATCCCATGAAAAAATACAATTTGGAGTCTTATAATTTTCATCACAAAATGCTCAAAAAACAAACCGGCCAAATCATTTTCAACAGTTTACACATGCATGAGTGAGTTAATTTTGCGATATTGATACAGTTAGAATAGACGTTCAATTCTGTATTGATTTCATTCGCGTTCCGTTTCTAATTAGTTTTGTTTGTGTTCAATCAAATACATACTAAACATCCCATTCTGGGACTGCTCGCAGGAAGATGTGTGTGACCATTAGTAGTTTTTTTTATTTTTAAATTCGAACTTGCGCTACACCGTGATTGTGATTTTAAATAAATTGTTGCCATTTGTGTGTTCGTTTTGATTTTTTAAACAATGTTTTTATTGGAAACTAGCTGACCCGACAGACGTTGTCCTGTAGAGTTGAGTCGTTCCGGATCTGTATAGTTCCCGGAACTATGTCCTCTGTCGGAAACATGTCCGATCTTTCCGTAAACTGAACCTAAACATGTCCGTAGTTCCATATAGTTCCGACTTCACAGAGGGATGAATGAACGAAAGAACTATGCACACACATAACATACATGCGGAATTTTGCTTGCTGATCGACAAGAACCGTGTGTGTGAAGCTTATCGCTGGTATGTGCGTGCCAGAATTTGAATTGTATGCGTTCTAAAAGGAAATCTTCATCATGTCCATACGTATATTTCATTTGGAGTGGAACTGCGAACGAAGGGAACTATGGAACTAAAAGAGGGAGAGAACTGTTAACATGTCCGAGAACGAATACATCGTAATAGTTCTTGGACCTGGATATGTTCTTTAGCTCTTTTAGTTCCATAGTTCTTTTCGTTCGTAGTTCCACTCCATTTGAATTGAAATCAATGTGCTACGTTTGGAGAATGGAATATTTTTGTGTTGTTTTTTTTTTTTTTTTTTGGCAATTTGAAGTGAAGTGAAATTCAAAAATATCTACGTTGGATAGAACTAAATAGTTCCGCGGACATGTTTCCCGGAACTAGTTCCGAGCAAAAAAAGAATCGTTCCATGTCCGTTCCATCATTGGAACTGTTTCGCGCAACTCTATTGTCCTGTCTAAATCACATTTTCGTTCATTGCAATTGCTTTATGATACACCACATTTATTGTTTTGTTGTCTGGTAAACAATCGAAGCTGATGGTTTTCCGAAACGGGAACATTCGGCATACAATTGACAATGCGAAAAGCATGGATTTTCAACGTTTATGCCGCAAACACTCAATGACTGCCCTTGTGATTTGTTAACTGTAATTGCGAATGCAAGCCGTACCGGAGACTGCAACCGAATGGCATGCACCTGCATGTTATGAAGTGAGAATCATAACAAATATATTGTGTAAGTTTCAGCTCAATCGGATGGTTAGTTTTTCAGATTTTAATATACAGGGTGTTTCCAAATTAAATGTCAATACTTTGGGAAATGATTCTTGGGTATAATCAAAAAAAAAAAAAAAATCGTTCTACAGCAGGGATCTATTTGGACATCATTTACCGAAAATTTAAGAAAACACCTACTAACACAAATATCTCCGGTAATACTTACTACAGTTGGCGCCGTGGCTTAGTGGTTAGTGCGTTGGACTACTAAGCGAGAGACACAGGTTCGATTCTCAAAAACCACCAAACGTTTTTTCGCGGCACCACCTCTTCGCAGGCATGACAAACCTGCAAGAGTACAATCTGTCATGAAAAGCTTCTCAATTCACCGTTCGGAGTCGGCACTAAACTGTAGGTCCCTTCCATTCGTGCGAAGAATATAACACGCACAACATGAATGGTTGTGAGAAGCTAGGCCTTGGCTCTGCATGAGCTGCCGTGCCAAATATACATACATACAATACTTACTACAGACACTTAAATTTAAGAAGAAATAATACTTCTTTTAACTGCGTTTAAATAAAATTTATTTCTTTTTTGACTTTCCAGATATTTATTTTTAAGTCAGTTAAATTTTTCCTGCCCAGGACAATTTTTAACATTCAGATCACTTTGTTTTATTTTTGTTCGTGAGACCAACTCGTTGGGCTTGTTCTTCTAAGCCAATCGAATTTCTGAATCCGTGAAAAAACGTTCACTAAATTTGATCGAGGCCACAATCATCACCGGCAAGAGCAAAAGCGAAGATGTGCTGATTCTGCGCATACCAATGCTTTCTACCGATTTGCCATTTAATTTCAAGCGACTGCAATTTCCCGTGCGCCTCGCCTTCATGCCACCATCAACAAAGCGCAAGGGCAATCGTTAGCTATTACTTGATTAAATATAGAAAATACATGCTTTTCTCACGGCAAATTGTATGTCGCTAGCTCGCTATGTTAGTTTCCTCCTCCTCTTCGTCCATGCAGCTCCTACAGAAATCATTTGAATGGACGCCAAGCCTAGCTGCATGCTTTTAGACAGTGTCCCGTGATGATACCTATAATGGAACTGATGTGCAATCTGTTGAGAGAAATCAAATTCATAGAGCGCTTCAGATCCAGTCGTGGCCAAATCCGCTTTGTCGCTAGACACGTTAAACCATTTGTCCACCTAGAATTTGTTTTCTCAATGGCATCCAGCTTGAGCTTGAGTTTACAT
The DNA here is from genome assembly GCA_951813785.1 of Criorhina ranunculi. Lineage (NCBI taxonomy): Eukaryota > Metazoa > Arthropoda > Insecta > Diptera > Syrphidae > Criorhina > Criorhina ranunculi. Next base: position 57,284,696 of record OX638381.1, on the reverse strand, counting down.
TTAGCGATCGGTATACCCAGGGTGTCTCTTTCTGTGAGCACGGTTGTTCCATACCTGGCGAGTTCGTCAGCCTTACAGTTCCCTTGAATATCTCTATGCCCCGGCACCCAACAAAGGTGAATATTGAACTGCTTCGCCATCTATATAAGAGATGATCGGCAGTCTAGAGCTACTAATGAATTTGAAGAGACTGATTCCAGGGATCTGATCGCTGCTTGACTGCCTGAAAAGATACATATATCTGTGGAAGATATCCACGTTTTTCTTAAGCCAAGATAAGACTTCTTTGATTGCCAGTATTTCCGCCTGGAACACGCTACAATGATTTGGAAGACGGAAAAGGAGGCTAAGATTAAGGCTATCGGAGAAAACACCACCACCTACACCCTCATTGGTTTTAGATCCGTCGTTGTAAAAGTGGATCGAATTATCCTGAAGAAATAACTCATTCTCCCACAGTGACCTGGAGACCAGTGTGAAATTGATTTGAGGATCCCGGTTAATAGCCTTATTTAAGGCGGTCCACCAGACAGCCACCGAGTGATATAGAGCCAGTGAGTGATACGAGGTTTTAAGCCCCATTTATTCCCAATCGCTTTTTTGCAAGTGAAAAGTGCTATCGTAGCTTTCCTAACTCTTTCTTTTATGTTGCGTTTCCAGCTTAATTTCTTGTCTAAAATAAGACCCAAATATTTTGCTTCATTAGAGAAAGTTAAGCTTGTCCCAATAAGGGAGGGAGGGTCAATGGGTGGTGTGAATAAAAACGAAGTGTGAGTGTTCCCTCAAGTTTTCATAATGAACACTCCATTTGAGGTGAATAAAAATGTCTTTCGTTAAACTTAACGAAAACACTCCACTCACACATTTTGACATTTGAGGGTTCCCTCGATTTTGGTGTGAATAAAATAGCATTTTATTGAGGGAACACTCGAAAAGGCTGAGGGTGATTGGGAGGTACTTTTTCAGTTATAAAATATGGAAAATCATTATTCAGACGAGGAATACATAGACGAAATCAAAGAAATAAAGAGATTTGGCATGGAAGAATAAGATTTTGTCAAAATATTCAAATTTTATCCAGGGATTAAAATTTAAAACTTTTATTTTACTTTTGGCGGCACATCATAAGCAACTTGACAATTGAATTTGACAGTTGTTCACTCCATTTCTACAACTTCAACTTGAGGGGACGAACCTAGTTAAGGAAAATTTTTATTCACACCGAACTGAGTGTTTCCTTTTAGGAAAACACTTCCCTCAAGAGGGTTTACTCGGAGTGTTCCCTCAGTTTTTATTCACACCACCCAATGACTGGATTTTTATATTTCCTGGAAAAGAGTACCAATTCAGTTTTATGGGGGTTTACACCCAGATCACACCGAACCGTCCATCTTACTAGCTTGTTTAAAGCTCTTTGGAGGAGTTCTTTTAGGGTATTCAGGTGCTTTCCCGAGACTGCTAAAGCCACGTCATCCGCATAAGCAATCACCGTGCATCCCTCTGCTTCTAAGGATATCAGTATTTCATTTATCACCAAATTCCAGAGAAGAGGGGATAGAACGCCGCCTTGTGGGGTGTCACTTCTAACCGATCGTCTGGCAGATACCCCACCCAGCTCTGAGTTAATGATACTGCCGGAGAGCAGGAAGTTAATCAATGCGCCAATCTTCTTTCAAATCCGCTAGTGCATCCGCGATTGCTGATGTGTTGACGTTGTTGAATGTTCCTCCTATGTCTAGGAAAGCTACCATAGTGTACTCCTTATGATGCAGGGAGTACTCAATTTTACTTACAAGCGTGTGTAACGCTGTTTCCACTGATTTACCCTTGCAGTAAGCATGTTGTGACGGTGACAGCAGTTTAGTATCAATACTTCCACGTAAATGGATATCAATCAGTCGCTTTAGAGTTTTTAGAAAGAATGAAGATAGGCATTATAATAGTAAAATAGAAAACTTTTAATAAAAATAATATTTTCTTTAATACTAAAAAAACATGCATTTCTTTTTGTTAGGCACCCACAAGTGTTTTCAATAAAGTACATGAGTACATACATGTATATTTTTGTATAAACAATAAACAAACATTGTAATCGAAGAATATTTTCAGAGGACGTACAATTCCGGTCTACAGGTCTCTAACCATGAGAGATTTCGATGTAAATTGTATATGCTTTTATTTTAGGCAGAGGTCTCATGACGCGTCCCCAGCACCAAAACCACAGTTCATTCAAAAGTGTATATGTTAGAATAGAACCAACAAAAGCTGTTATTTTAAATTTCGCGCCATAGTTGAACTGTCAACATTCAACTATCATAACGATGACTTTTAATAAGTAAAAACTAGGAGGTTATGAAATATGGATAGATACACACTCGCACAATGTGTTGAAATAGTAGAAATTAACATATATTAATTTATATGATCATAAAGTTCTTTTGTTTTCATTTGATTTAAATGATTTTTATTACACTTGAAAGAAACGCAATTCGATTTTGAATCCTGCAAGTATGACCGAATAATAAAAATCGAACTGAGATTTTCATGACTAAGTTTGTTTCTTTTTTTTGTTCTAACATCTGTTACGATAGAAAATATTCTTTCCGCGTCAGCATTTGCGTGAGGAAGAGTCAAGACATATTTTGAAAGACAAGATAAAATAGGAAACATAAGTTTATCATTAAAAGTGCGTATCTTACTTATTTTCAACCAAAACTGTTCAACGTCTAATTCAATCAAAATGGCCTTTTCTTTATCTGTAAAATTGTATTCTATTGATCTCCATTCTTGCGTAAGATCGTTTAAGTTCAAAGAAAGTTGTTTAGAAAGAAGTACGAATAAAAATTCAGATCTGTCCCCATCTAATCCCAATACAATTTTAGGGTTCAAAAAACCAATTTCTTTGAATATCGTTTCACTTTTTATGGGTAATCTTTTTTGTATCTCCTCTAACGCGGTAATGTAAAATTGTAAACAATCAAGTCTTATCTCACCGCATTCTGGTCCAACGTATATTTTATCGACTTGCAAAGATACATGAGGTGATCTTACATTGCAATTCAATTTAAGTTCGGATTTTTTAATAAAATTTTGTCCCAATTGAAAAAAAATTTTCACAGACTCACTATGCAGTTCATGTATTAAAGTTTTTTTTGAACTGAAAAAGTGCATTTAAAGTGTTAAAATATCCAAGGACATACTTGAGAAATAACAAACATGCTTTGTTACATTGATTTGTTAGTTCTGCTAAAATTAATTCTGCCGATTTCAATTTGTCTGATATTACTGCCTGTCTAAAATATTCTGAAAGTACATCCCAATTTTCTAAAATTCGCTCAATACATTTTTGATGTGATAACCATCTTGTTGCGGATGTACGTAAAATCTTCCTTTTCTTTTGATTCAACAAAACCTGGAATTCTTCCACTTGCTGACACCTTTTCGAACTTCCAGAGACGGAAGAGCCAATTTGTCGAAGCAATTCTTCTGGTGCTCTAGGTTAAGCCAAGCAAGCTTTATTTGCAATAATTGCAGCTGAATGACAAATGCATTTTATTACAACGGTTTTTGGATTGTCAGCAACTAATCTTGATGCAAATGAATTATGTTGACCAACCATGACGCTCGCCCCATCACTACACATGCCTAAATCACAATAAATTAAATAAAGAGTTATATAAGCTTAAGGAGGAATATTATCTACATAATGAAAAATTATTATTACCGATTATATTATTAAAGGGAATTCCATTTATTATAATAAATTCTTTAAAATTCGTGTATAAAGCTTCAGCAGAACATTCAGATCCAATCTTGAGCAAATCTAACAATTTAACAACAACTCTGCCATTTTCATTATCAACAAATCTGACTATAACACACATAGACTTATTTAATCCGATGTCAGTGCTTTCATCGATCATTACTGAAAAACTATTTGTTTTTAGTTTTTCGATAAGATTTTCCGTTACATTACTGGCTAAAACATTTTTTATAATGCTGGTACATTTTTTTCTTCCCAATTTCGAATTTTGTATAATTTTTGAATCTGGGACAATGTCCTTAAGAAGTGGAAGCAAATGTTCCACAATTTGGAGAGCGACGTTATGCTCTGCGAAAAACATACTTAATTTAATTTCGAAATTGTGTACTTCCCCTTCAATACTCTGAACTGTCTGTTTTGCTTGGAAAAATGAACTGACGGGCTTTGAATTTTTTTACTGAGGAAACATTTTTTTTATGCAACTTAGTGTCACCATGTTTAATGAGCTCAGATTTTCCACAGTTTAATATTTTATCACATGCTTCGCACTTGCATTTAAATAAATCATCTTCCAATTTGGTCAACCATCCACTGAAACAATCTGCTTCTAGCAATCCATCGTTGAATTTTTGTTTACGGTACTTTTTTTGTCTACCGTTTTTAGAATTGGTTTCTTTCTTACTATCGGCAGAATTTGACCCTGACGTCATATTATATTACTATATTATATTAATTTAACTAATATAAAGCTGATAATATTATTGAAAAACAATGCGAAACAAATACAATTACAACAATTACTTTTTACGAACACGAAAACAAACCGAGCCCAACCAATCCAAAGAAAACGAAATTTGATCTGAATTTGACAAGCGTGGTTGAGTTTTAACGAAGATTCCCAACTCGCGTGAAGTAAGTGGTGGTTAGAAAATCATCAAGGGGAAAACACAAAAGGCTGAAGGTAAGATAACATTTAGGCATTCATGAAATCATAAACGAAAACTCTGGAAGAATTCAAATATTGAAATAAAAATTAACCGAGAGTTTTTAATATTAAAAGTACCTACATTTTCGCTTATTTTAAAAATCTGTCCTTTTTCCCCTACGGGCTCATTTTTGAGGTGAAAATACCTACATGTAGGGATTTTCCCCTACGTTTACCATCACTGCATATATACAGTGACTCAACTTTTTGATCACCATATATATAGAAAAAAGGTTTTTTTTGTTGTTACATTTTTATTTTTATCCTTAATGCAACAAATCTTTGTCACATAACAAACACAGATGTTTAGAATTAACATACTCAAGAAAAAGGAAATGCACCGTTAGGGTCTCGATCGCATTAAAAAACCCTTTTTGAATACATGTGATCAATTACTTGACGCAGTCTCAGTTGTGCATTGAGTGTGGTCGAAGTCTTGGAAAATTTGTAGGAGGTGCTGTTATTATTATTATTTTTTTTTTTAACTGAAAAATTACGTGTTGAAATTACTGAAAAGTAAACATAATTTACTTTTATTTTTGCATTTTTAAAGTGGTTTTGTTTGTTTGCCGGATGAAGGAAATAAGATGTTTAAGAATAGAAAAAGTAGAAAGGCTTATCGATTTCAAGGTCATTTGCCGTAAAATTTCTCTTAAGGTTGGAGTTGCGTTAGGGGTCATCTCAAAAGTTTAAGAAAAAAAAAATGCAAGCCTGAAGTCAAAAAGAACAAGCCCGGTAAAAAAAAAATTGTAAAACAAATGAATTCCTTAGTACAAAGTTGTATTTAACAAAAAAAAATCAAGTATGGAGTGCACTATAGTGCAGTTCAGAGTGCACGAGCTGCACCAGAATGACGGCATAAATGTTTCAAACGAGGCCGTAAAGAACGTTTTGAGGAAAATGGTTTTTACGATGTTAAAGTAAAAAAAAAAACCACTCCTGACAATAAGCAACAAAAAACTAACGCTCGAATTTGCTAAAAAAAAAAATATACAAAAAATAACAAATTCTTAAGCTATATTCAGACGATTGCCAGATCTGACAATATTGTCAGGTCTATCAGTAAAAAAATTGTCCCAAATGTCTTACAACCGTGTGAACTTACAATTTTGTCTGACAATATTTGCAGAAAACACATTGTCAGATCATTGTCAGACAGCCATCTGACAATGAAATTGTCAGGTATTTGGCAATCGTTTGAACACACAATTTGTATCATTGTCAGACGTTAGGACATTTGCAGACTCATTTGCTATTGTCAGATGTACTGTGTTTATGATGTCTGACAATTTTTTCATTGTCAGACAAATATTTCACAAATTTGAACGAGCAAATCGAAGTTTCGGTGCTATATTTTAATTTTCGAGTTCAATTTTTTTGTGAAAATGAATGAAATCATTTCTGAATATGCTGTCGTAGAAAACGATCCAACATTTCGGCCCCGGTTGAAATTCCACTACTTTCACATTCGCCGACTTTAGGTAGCCCCGTGGGACCCACTTAGGCTCATAGCTCATTGTGATACCTATAGAATCTCTCTAAGAGAGAATTCTACCCGTAGAACCATTTGGAATTGTTAATAAATGAGAGGATTTTGCGTAAGGCTATTTGACTAAGATAACTATTATCATTGAAATGATAGAGCCCAAGAAATCTTCTTCTGTGGGAGAATGCTGGACAACGGCAGAGGAGATGGGTTGAACTCCTCCTCCTCCTCATCTCTACAGCTTCTGCAAAAATAATTAAAGAGAGCCCCTTATCTTCTGGCGTGTTGTCCTAATAGGCAGTGGCCTGTGATGACACCAATAATGGCGCGAATTTGTGTTCTTTTGAGAGTTTTATCACAATGGTTTGGTAGGTTGTGGAATCTGTGTAAGATACGGGAGTGACCGTAAGGTAATTGTGTCCAAAGCTTTTAGACGAGCAACTGCGTTTTCCGCAACTTGTTTGGAGGTGTAACCCCACTTGCGACCAATGGTTCTCTTGCAAATGAAAAGGGCTACCAAAGCTTTTTTGACTCGGTCAGTGATAGTGGGTTTCCAGCATAGTTTCCTATCGAAAATGACTCCAACCGTGTGAACTGGCAATTTTCAACCTGACAATATTTTCAGACAAAATATTGCCAGGCCAACTATCTGACAATAAAATTGTCAGAGTTTGGGACAAAATCTGGCAATTGTGTAAACTGACAATTTTGCATTGTAGGGTAGTTCGCTATTGTCAGCTCATTTGCAGCTCATTGTCAGACCATTTGTAGATCTGACAATATTGTCAGATCTGGCAATCGTCTGAACATAGCTTTAGGAGTTGTTTGGTCGAACGAAACCAAAATTGGCCGTTTTGGACCCGACGGTTTCCAATGAACCTGGAAGAAGTCTAGTGGACCAATCAAAGATCGCCATGTAAAATCAACCAATGGGTAGTGTGAATAAAAACTGAGGGAACACTCCGAGTACACCCTCTTGAGGGAAGTGTTTTCCTAAAGGGAACACTCAGTTCGGTGTGAATAAAAATGTGCGTTCCGATTTCTAGATATCTGAAATTTCGGATAGACTAGAATACGGAACGCAAAATCTTGACTGAAAAGCAAGACAAAGTCGTATATGACATCGAAGTCAAAATTTAATTTTTACTTTCTGTTCTCGCATTGGATTTGCTTTGAAAATTGTAACTGTGCACAAAAAAAGTGAATTTAAAAACCCAATAATTGAAAACCGATTTAATAATCAAAATTATTTGCAAAGCTCAGCAGTTTTGCAAAAATATATTTGGCATATAAATCATTTTGTGACATTTTTTCAACTGACAAGGAATTTTTAATTAATTTAATTTTGAAATGAAGGTAATTGAAGGACAACAATTTTTAGACAAATAATCCAGTCCACTTCCTCAAAAAATTTTGTCTTGCTTATCAGTCAAATATCAAGCTGTCGTCCAATCAGAACGCTCCCTTCATCTGAAATTTCAGATATTCTGGAAATCGGAACGCGCCCATGAGTGTAGGACTGTCAAATTCAATTGTCAAGATGCTTATGATTTGCCGCCAAAACTAAAATAAAAAATTTAAATTTTAATCCTTGGATAAAATTGGAATATTTTGACAAAATCTTGTTCTCCCATGCCAAATCTCTTTATTTGTTTAATCACGTCTATGTATTCCTGGTCTGAATAATGATTTTCCATATTATATATATAAAAAAGTACCTTCCAATCACCCTCAACTTTTTCGAGTGTTCCCTCAATAAAATGCGCAGTGAAATAAGGCCGCGTGAATTTAGACCGCGCTCGAAAAATTAAATAAGACTGCGCCGTCATTTTGACGAATTCACCTTTTTTGACGTCGAGGTCGACGTAATCCGCGCGGTCTAGCTTCATTTTTCGATCGCGGTCTTATTGCAGACCGCGATCGAAATATGAAATAAGACCGCGCGGTCAAAATTCATTTTGAGGAATGAAATTAGACCGCGATCGAAAAATGAAGCTAGACCGCGCGGATTACGTCGACCTCGGCGTCAAAAAAGGTGAATTCGAGTAGGCGTTGCTACGATCTTTGAAGAGGAATTTGTCTTTAATGACTTTTGTTGTGCTCGTTACGGCAGGCTACGTATCAATGAATTAGATGTACTACCGTCTCTTCCTCTCCTTTTTAGCAGCATAAAGCTTTGTAATATCGTTGTTCTTCTTTACCAAAGACAATCCTCACCGCTGTTCCGGTATGCAGCCCCCCAGTTTTTTGATGAATACCTCGATGCGCCCTTTACTGTAGAAGAAGTGCAACAAGTCATCAAAAGTAAGAAAATCTCCAGATGATGATCGTATCCCTTTCAAATTATATAAGAATTGCACCACGAAATTCATATTGGCACTTACATCGGAATATAATCGGATCTTCCACACAGCAATGGTTCCAGATAACTTTAAAAAATGGATAATCTTTCCCATAAATAAAAAAGGAGACTACGATAATCCCTAAAATTACAGGCGAATATCATTCCGGAATATCTCGGTGAAGTTGTTTGGTGCCTTGATATTCAATAGACTAACCCAGTGGGTCAAAAACAAGAAAGTGCTGCACGAGTTTCAAGCTGGATTTAGGAAAAATTATTCCACTATTGACCAAATTTTTACATTTGTTAATATTGCCGAATACTACAAAAGAAAACATAAGAAACGATATGCCTTTTTTGTGAATTTTCGCACAGTATTTGATTCGATAGCCCGCGGAGCACTTTTCTACAAATTGTATAAAATCGGAATCTCTACCAAAGTTATCAACACCGTGAAAGCAATGTATGATAACAACGTGGCATATGTGTGGGATGGATATCTTATATCCGAAGAATTTACTACTTCAATGGGGGTGAAATAGGGATGTATTTTAAGTGCAGTTTTGTTTGTTTTATTCATTAATGACATAACGGATGCTGTGAGGGGTGGAATTCAATTTGGGCAGACACTTCCTGCACTTATTTACGCAGATGAAATTTTTTTTTTATCGCTGATAGAATCACAGGTATGCAGTTAATGATTAATAAGCTTGAGGAATACTGTAAAACCTAGAATTTGTCGGTCAATCTAGAGAAATCGAAGATAATTATTTTCAGGGATGGCGGTGGAAGATACTATCGAAATGAAAAGTGGACTTACCAAAGAGAGCGTATCGAGATTGTACGAGAGTATAAATATCTGGGATTTTTTATTTCAACTAATTTAAATATGAGCAAGCATTTGAAAACCAAGTTATCTGAAGCTAAGAGGGTAATATCTTCGGTATGGAGTACTTGGTATTAGAAATAACTATGTAAGCCACGTATCAAAGCAAAAAATATTCCGTGCAACTGCTACTTCCATACTTTTCTACAGCGCCTAAGTTTGGGGTTACAACTCATTTTACTTGTTGAAAAATTCCTTCGGTATTTTCTCAAAAGAGTATTTCGATTGCCGAGCAGTACCCCCAACTACATGCTGCATCTTGAGACGGGTTGTTCGCCCCTATTTCTAGATACTTTAAAGCTGCACTTCGATTACGTGATAAAAGTAATGGAACTCGAAGAAGAAAGATTGCCAAAAATTTTATTTTCTTATGTTCTAGCGACAAGGGGAAATCTAGTCCAAGAGTGGGAAGAACTAGCGTCGAATTGTGGATTTCATCTGCACATCACTGCCAATGAAGAACTCGCATCATTAAGAAGAACGTTCAATATTTTATTAGAGAAAACGAGACACACCATGTTCCAAATTATGCAAATCAAGCGAGATCATCGCAGCACAGAAGTTACTATAGCAAAATGAGCCATAACCGTGAAAACAGAACATACTTCTTAAATTCTTATACCACAGATATGATCAGTACTATATTTAAAATACGAGGAGGCATGACCAATTTAAACTACATACCGCGCATCGTCCAAATCTTACGATTCTATGCGAGGTTTGCAATCTGCAACAAAGAGAAGATATAATACACCTCCTTGTGACTTGTCCCATCTTTAAAACGTTCCGCATAAGATACTTTGGCTGTCACACATTGCAAACATCAGAAGCTATTAAAATTTTGAACGGCGACCAAGGATGGGATGTACTATATAACTACGTAGTGAACACACTCTGCTATAGAAAGCGTATAATTGGAGGCAACTTTTAAAATATAAATTAAATTTGACTATTCACGTATCTAAATATTTGTATTCAACCATGTACTATAAAGAGTGTATGTAGTTCTAGTAAAATTACTACTGTCAATCTGGTAGATGGTCATAGGCTAAACCAATAAGACTATGTGAATACTTTTAATGTATATTTTCCTATTTTTTATGAAATATAGGTTTCTTTAACTAACTAACAAAGGTGAATGACAACAAACTTCCGATCGATTGGTCAGCATGATTTGGTAACAGTGCAATTGCAAAGTCCATTCATTTCCGGACATTCGCGTTGTCAGCAAGAAACCGCTGAACTCTGTTGAAACCAAATCATGATGACCAATCATTTGTGAGTGCATTCACTCTCTGCATAGTAGGCTAGCTTTTTAAGATATGAAAAATAGGAAGCAGGGATAAAAAAGAGGAAAGCTAATAAAGTCGTGAAAAATTAACCCGGTTTTTTTAATTTTCGCTCCGGAATATTTCGCTGCGGCAATTTTATCCGTAATGCCTGAAACAGATGTGCTGTAAAATTAGAGAACATGGCTTTATATGGAAGAGGACACATGTGTTTGCTGCACGGCCATGCATCAACGCAAGTTGTTTCTATTTCTAATTTCAATGCAAACCCACAGTAGTAGAACAGCAAAATAGTACAATTTAGTACAATTTTTATGTTTTGAGGTTTCATGTAAGAGACATTATACAATTTGAAGTCCACTGAGGAATAAATACGAAACACAGTACTCAAATTCCAAATAAGTTTTGAAAACTAATAATAAAATAATTATTTTATATAATTTATCACGTCTTTCCATATCCATGGCAAAAAATTTGTTTTCGGAATTCAATTGTCACATCTGACAATAACAGCAAACTATTCAAGGAAATATCAACAATTTACTGCACGTCTGTTTCACATACGTTGCTGCATGCATCTTTACTGCACATCTGTTTCAGGCATAACTCGCGGGCTAAGTTCATCAGACAATATGAATTGAAACCGCGATGTAAAAATGAAACTAATAAATTTTGACCGCAGTGAAAATCATGTCGAAAAAAGTCAAGATTAACAGTTAACAATAACGATTGAGCGCGTTCCGATTTCTACGTGTCAGAAATTTCAGGTAGACAATGATGAAACACGCATTGCATTAAAGAGAACATTTTATAAAAGTAACACACATCAAAAGCAACATCATGTGCGATCAACATTCTGTTGAGTACTACAAAATCTATAAATTATACTACGAAACTATTTACTTCCATTAAATTATAAAACTGTATTTTATTTATACCAATGTTCTTTCAAGCACAAAACAAAACAAAATTTCTTACAAAGCTCATGCAAAAATACATTTTGTTTTAAGTGAACGTTTCGATCGGATCATTACAAAATGGTCATTTAAGTCGCGGGCGGTACTCTTCTTCCAAACAAAGTTCCAAGAATTTGGCCAGCTTGGTATCATTATTTGTTACAAGGGTTGTCCAGCAATCAGAACAAACTTTTAAGTGTCCACACGGGTACATAACGACTTGACTTATATTGTCAAGACACCCACAACAATGGGATAATCTTTCCCATAAATAAAAAAGGAGACTACGATAATCCCTAAAATTACAGGCGAATATCATTCCGGAATATCTCGGTGAAGTTGTTTGGTGCCTTGATATTCAATAGACTAACCCAGTGGGTCAAAAACAAGAAAGTGCTGCACGAGTTTCAAGCTGGATTTAGGAAAAATTATTCCACTATTGACCAAATTTTTACATTTGTTAATATTGCCGAATACTACAAAAGAAAACATAAGAAACGATATGCCTTTTTTGTGAATTTTCGCACAGTATTTGATTCGATAGCCCGCGGAGCACTTTTCTACAAATTGTATAAAATCGGAATCTCTACCAAAGTTATCAACACCGTGAAAGCAATGTATGATAACAACGTGGCATATGTGTGGGATGGATATCTTATATCCGAAGAATTTACTACTTCAATGGGGGTGAAATAGGTATGTTTTTTAAGTGCAGTTTTGTTTGTTTTATTCATTAATGACATAACGGATGCTGTGAGGGGTGGAATTCAATTTGGGCAGACACTTCCTGCACTTATTTACGCAGATGAAATTTTTTTTTTATCGCTGATAGAATCACAGGTATGCAGTTAATGATTAATAAGCTTGAGGAATACTGTAAAACCTAGAATTTGTCGGTCAATCTAGAGAAATCGAAGATAATTATTTTCAGGGATGGCGGTGGAAGATACTATCGAAATGAAAAGTGGACTTACCAAAGAGAGCGTATCGAGATTGTACGAGAGTATAAATATCTGGGATTTTTTATTTCAACTAATTTAAATATGAGCAAGCATTTGAAAACCAAGTTATCTGAAGCTAAGAGGGTAATATCTTCGGTATGGAGTACTTGGTATTAGAAATAACTATGTAAGCCACGTATCAAAGCAAAAAATATTCCGTGCAACTGCTACTTCCATACTTTTCTACAGCGCCTAAGTTTGGGGTTACAACTCATTTTACTTGTTGAAAAATTCCTTCGGTATTTTCTCAAAAGAGTATTTCGATTGCCGAGCAGTACCCCCAACTACATGCTGCATCTTGAGACGGGTTGTTCGCCCCTATTTCTAGATACTTTAAAGCTGCACTTCGATTACGTGATAAAAGTAATGGAACTCGAAGAAGAAAGATTGCCAAAAATTTTATTTTCTTATGTTCTAGCGACAAGGGGAAATCTAGTCCAAGAGTGGGAAGAACTAGCGTCGAATTGTGGATTTCATCTGCACATCACTGCCAATGAAGAACTCGCATCATTAAGAAGAACGTTCAATATTTTATTAGAGAAAACGAGACACACCATGTTCCAAATTATGCAAATCAAGCGAGATCATCGCAGCACAGAAGTTACTATAGCAAAATGAGCCATAACCGTGAAAACAGAACATACTTCTTAAATTCTTATACCACAGATATGATCAGTACTATATTTAAAATACGAGGAGGCATGACCAATTTAAACTACATACCGCGCATTGTCCAAATCTTACGATTCTATGCGAGGTTTGCAATCTGCAACAAAGAGAAGATATAATACACCTCCTTGTGACTTGTCCCATCTTTAAAACGTTCCGCATAAGATACTTTGGCTGTCACACATTGCAAACATCAGAAGCTATTAAAATTTTGAACGGCGACCAAGGATGGGATGTACTATATAACTACGTAGTGAACACACTCTGCTATAGAAAGCGTATAATTGGAGGCAACTTTTAAAATATAAATTAAATTTGACTATTCACGTATCTAAATATTTGTATTCAACCATGTACTATAAAGAGTGTATGTAGTTCTAGTAAAATTACTACTGTCAATCTGGTAGATGGTCATAGGCTAAACCAATAAGACTATGTGAATACTTTTAATGTATATTTTCCTATTTTTTATGAAATATAGGTTTCTTTAACTAACTAACAAAGGTGAATGACAACAAACTTCCGATCGATTGGTCAGCATGATTTGGTAACAGTGCAATTGCAAAGTCCATTCATTTCCGGACATTCGCGTTGTCAGCAAGAAACCGCTGAACTCTGTTGAAACCAAATCATGATGACCAATCATTTGTGAGTGCATTCACTCTCTGCATAGTAGGCTAGCTTTTTAAGATATGAAAAATAGGAAGCAGGGATAAAAAAGAGGAAAGCTAATAAAGTCGTGAAAAATTAACCCGGTTTTTTTAATTTTCGCTCCGGAATATTTCGCTGCGGCAATTTTATCCGTAATGCCTGAAACAGATGTGCTGTAAAATTAGAGAACATGGCTTTATATGGAAGAGGACACATGTGTTTGCTGCACGGCCATGCATCAACGCAAGTTGTTTCTATTTCTAATTTCAATGCAAACCCACAGTAGTAGAACAGCAAAATAGTACAATTTAGTACAATTTTTATGTTTTGAGGTTTCATGTAAGAGACATTATACAATTTGAAGTCCACTGAGGAATAAATACGAAACACAGTACTCAAATTCCAAATAAGTTTTGAAAACTAATAATAAAATAATTATTTTATATAATTTATCACGTCTTTCCATATCCATGGCAAAAAATTTGTTTTCGGAATTCAATTGTCACATCTGACAATAACAGCAAACTATTCAAGGAAATATCAACAATTTACTGCACGTCTGTTTCACATACGTTGCTGCATGCATCTTTACTGCACATCTGTTTCAGGCATAACTCGCGGGCTAAGTTCATCAGACAATATGAATTGAAACCGCGATGTAAAAATGAAACTAATAAATTTTGACCGCAGTGAAAATCATGTCGAAAAAAGTCAAGATTAACAGTTAACAATAACGATTGAGCGCGTTCCGATTTCTACGTGTCAGAAATTTCAGGTAGACAATGATGAAACACGCATTGCATTAAAGAGAACATTTTATAAAAGTAACACACATCAAAAGCAACATCATGTGCGATCAACATTCTGTTGAGTACTACAAAATCTATAAATTATACTACGAAACTATTTACTTCCATTAAATTATAAAACTGTATTTTATTTATACCAATGTTCTTTCAAGCACAAAACAAAACAAAATTTCTTACAAAGCTCATGCAAAAATACATTTTGTTTTAAGTGAACGTTTCGATCGGATCATTACAAAATGGTCATTTAAGTCGCGGGCGGTACTCTTCTTCCAAACAAAGTTCCAAGAATTTGGCCAGCTTGGTATCATTATTTGTTACAAGGGTTGTCCAGCAATCAGAACAAACTTTTAAGTGTCCACACGGGTACATAACGACTTGACTTATATTGTCAAGACACCCACAACAAGGCATTAATTTCAAAACGACCGCGTTTTCTGCTGATTGGCTTGCAACTTCAATATCTCTTCATCGTCATATAAATCGCAATTGTCGTTTTCAGCTCTGGGGTCATCAACATTTGTAAATTCGTCCAAATTTTCGCAAATACGTTTGACTTAATAAGAGATCCGATTTAAAAATGTTGCTCCACTAATTTTCCCTTTTTCCAGATCCTCACTTGCTTCACCAATTTTGTTTGCTCGATCCCAGGAATGAATCAAAATTCAATCATGTTAATCGACTTCAAACATTCACAATCAATCTCATTAAACAAGATCAAAAATTTTATATCATAGTTACTTTGTAAGCACGCTTTTTCGCTGGGGCAGTCGAACCACCACTTGCTATCAGTAAGTTATATTCTCTCGACTTCGAATATTCATACTTCAACGAATAAGCAACATGAACTTAGACCGCGATCGAAAAATGAAATAAGACCGTGCGGTCTAAATTCATTTTGTGGAATGAAATTAGACTGCGATCGAAAGATGAAATTGGACCGAGCGGTATTATTTCATTTCACTATCGCGGCCATATTTAATTTTCAAAATTAATTTTGACCGCCGTACAAAATCGTGCGAGGCCTAAATTCACGCGGTCTAAATTCCATCCACCAAATTTAATCACCCCAAAATCAAGGGAACCCTCAAATGTAAAAATATGTGAGTGGAGTGTTTTCGTTAAGTTTAATCCATTAGCTGTATAACAATATTATAATATAAGCATTGTGTTCTGAAAATTACATTGATTTATCTTTAAAAATAAATAAGTTGCAATAAAAAAATATTTTTCTTGCTTTTATGTGATCAGAAAGTTGAGTCACTTGTATGAATATAACTTTAGTCAGTTTAAAATCAATCTTAAACAGTATCCTGATTCCGAAATTTAAAAAATAAACGTCCATATTTGAATTTTAAACTACATATTTTATTAAGTGTTCAGATATTTTTTTCTCTTAAATTTGCATACCTTTTGGGTGTTGACATTGGGTCAATGTATTTATATGTAAATATTTCACTTTTATATGGTATTATTCAATAGTGTGTAATTAGAAATATGTTTTACATGAAACCTCATTTGGGCTACAAAAAAAGAAACATCAAAAATTAGAGGGCAAATATAAACTTTCTAGTTTTATTTTGGATTTTAATCGAAACTCCAAGAGCTCTATTATGCTTGTAAAAAAAAAAACGGATTTGAAGGTTCAAATGTTCATGACTTAATGAAATAGAACTGCAAGTGCATTAACATTTTCAATTGTTTAGCAAAAAAAATAAAAATAAAATTATGGGTAAAAAATATGTATTAAAAGTTATTGAAATTGTCTTATTATTTTCATTTTAGGCGGAAATTCTGGATATTTTGGTGGAAATGCTGCGGGTGGCTCTTATGGAGGGAGCTATAATCAACCGTACACAAATAATTCATCAGGTCCTGACTGGTGGGCCAATTAAAGGAAGTTGAAAACATCATAAGTTAAATAAATGTACTTTAAATATGGATACATGAAAAATTCCTCAAAAATCATTGTGTATGGATTGAGTTATTTGTTTTTAAAGCTGTTTTTTCATATTATATTTTAAATTGCATTATTAGGGAAAGTTTGTCTTTTCGTTTGGGATATATTTGAGAATTTATTTTATTATTTCAGAGGTATTCTAAACTTATGGTTATGAAAATCATACACCGAAAAAGGAAATTCATTTCTCAATTTATTAAAATGTTTTTTCTGCCTTTGTATGCGAATAACTCTATCTATTACAGAATTACAGTCTTATATCCATATGTACAAATTTGTTTATATATTTTTGTATGCTCACCAAACACAGGCACACAGAATAACATAGATCTGAATTAATGTCTAATAATTTAATAAATGTTGGATATTGAAGAAAAAAAGGTTGATTATTTTTAATCTATCTATATATATAAAAATCAATTGCTGTGCGTTAGTCTCGCCAAATCTCGAGAACGGCTCAACCGATTTGGATGATTTTTTTTTGTTTTGTTTGTCTAAATACAGGGGTAGGTAAGGAAAAAAAACAAAACAAAAAAGAAAAGCCGGAAAATCGAAAAAAAACAAATTTTGCATTTTGTATGGATATTCACTTAACACCCCCACTTTCAATAGAAGGCATTGGTGGCGGACCTATCGTTTGACAGCTTTTACTAGATTTTAAAAAGTCGTTAAAGCGAACGAGTTTAATTATATTTTGCGAACAATCATTTCTATTAAGGTAAATTGACGTTGCAGGCTCAGACATAATCAAAAATTCATTCAAATGTTTTTTAGCAAGACACGATGATTTTCGTCAGACTCTTCCTGTTATTCCACGTTCAACTGCAGCTGACGAACTAAACGCGTGCTTGAAATCATCAAATTTGTGGCGGCATGTGAAGACTCTCCGATTTACAACTAACATGCGAATTAAATAATTTATAAGACACGAGAAAGAATCAAACACAATTAAAGAATTTATAACACAAGAATTAAACCCAATGCAAAACGACCGGACGGTTTGGTTGTAAGAGTACCAGTCTTTTTCTTTATTAAATCAAAATTAATTACATTTTTATTGACCCGAACAGCACAAGTTCATTGGCTGGTATCCGGTGTCAGCACTGCCCAATAAGTGTGCTGTGTTTACAGTTTTTATTTTAAATGCTTATTTCTGCGGTAGGTTTCCGGCCAATGAAAGTGTTGTCGTTTACACTTTTGTTTTGAATAAATTTATTTGAAGCCTTTCCGGTGGAATACCGCCGTACAAATATATAACTTCTCCCCCCTCATGAGTTTTAAGATTCTCCTGAATCGTTGGAGTTTCAACTGTTTCTATTCGAATTTGGTTTTTTGGTTCAGGGTTTGTTATATTTTTAATCTTAATTTTTAACTCTCTATTCGTCTTGGATATGAATGCTACCACAATGATAATGATAATGATTATAAAACAGATTGAAGAGTAACTTATATAACTTATTGTTCTATGGTATTGCAATTCCTTAATATGTTTCAAATTCTCAATTTGTTTAATTTTTGTAATTTCTTCAAAATTAAGTTTTTCTGTTAAATTTATGTTTTCGCTATCTTCGTAATGAAATTTTTGGTGAAATTCTAATTTGGTATTGGCAATAGTTACATTTAATAAGGTTATTGAACAATTATTTACATTTATATTATATTTTCCAGAAAGCTTTAATTGTCTGTCGTCACAATGATTAATAATGGTATCTTTTTCTAAATTTTTACAAATTATCGTATTCTCATCAACTTTTAACATTTCTGTTTTTGTGTTTGAACGGTAAGTACATGAGTTTTGTTTGATACAATTTTTGCTTATGTTTAATTCTTTCATATAGACATTGTTAGCATTATAATCATATTGGATATAATTTATTTCTATTATCTGCATTGTTTCCATATCTATTTCTCTCTTATCTCTATTTGGTATAGGGAATATCATTTTAAGTTGGGCTGTTATATAGTCTTTCGGTAGTTTAATAGCTAAAATGAGTCTATCCCTATCATATTCTAATAATCCTAATCTAGCATGTTCGAGTTTATAAAAATCTATTTTTGCTAATCTTATTTCTGTTCCTGGATGAAGTATCCCTTGTTTCGCTGATGCGATATTGTCTAATATACTATCTATCTTACTTTCTAGAATTTTTAATTTTAAAAGTTGGTCGGTATTCCATAGTCTCACAATGATGTCATTTTGACTACTTTTGATGCTGTTGTAGGCATCTGTTATAAGCATTCTATCTCTACTAATTAAATTTTTAAAGTTATTTAATGAATCCATAATTTGTTTGTTAATACCTATCTGTTGATTTAGATTTGTAATAGAAGCATGATTGTTTGACTCAATTACTCTCATATGTTCGATTATTTCTTTTCTGTCTGAGTTATCCATTGTTCCAAACAACCATTTTTGTGCCGATCCTACAAAATTCAAAATCCCTCGTTTTTTCTATTATGTGGCATAATTGCTCGAATTTTTTCTTTTAAAGTCCCTAATTCGTGCTGTAATTCAGTATCGTTCCTAAGGTTTAATTTATACAAATTTGATTCAGCTAGTTCTAAGGTTGATTGAATTTCTTTAATGTCTATAATGTGCAGTATTGTTTGGCTGTTATTTATAATTTCTATTTGTCCCATATTAAGTGTAGAATAGCCATTATTGGATTGAATGACTGTTATTACTAATGTTGCTTCCACCGTCATCGTTGTTAGGAAGAATACAGCCAGGATTGCCAGCCAATTGAGTCCCTGAAAAAATATTTGGTCGTTTAATATTTGTCGGATGAACATTCTTTAAGGTATGTTTCCTCGTTTTTATGTCTCAAATGTTTATAGTTTCTTATATATCCTTCATTTCGTTTTTCCTGATAGTTTTCCCTATAAATATTTCTTTTGCCTATAATATTCTTTTTTCTATTCTCGATTCTCTCTTTCAATGTTTTAAAATCCGATTTTTCGGCTTGGTTGGGACTCATTCCCAGAGTGGAATGAAATCTGTTATATATTTGAATAGCTCTACATATTTTCCTATTAGTGGAAATGTCGTTATTTTTAGTAGTAAGTAGTATTTCATGCAGAGTGGAATGTAGTCTCTCAATATCTGAGTTTCCTGTATGAGCATTTGCCTTGGTCATATGCATTTCTATTCCCTGTTCTTGAAAATACTCTTTGATATTTTCGGAGTTAAATTCATTATCACATATTATCTTTTCCGGTTTTCTAAATTTTGTCAACTGATCTTCTATGCATTCTAATTTACTAGTCCAATTTTTGGAAGTTAAGCTATACCCATAAGCTTTTTTTGTAAGCTTGTCTATAAATGTTAAATAAATTAGTTTAGTGAAATGATATATATCCATATGGAGGACTTCATTTCCTTTATTTGGAGTTTCTTTTAATGCAAATTTAGGTTTTATTGGCTTTCTGTCATACTTACCTTCTTGACATGTTTGACAATTTCCTATTACTTTTGAAATCTCACT
The DNA here is from genome assembly GCA_951813785.1 of Criorhina ranunculi. Taxonomy (NCBI): domain Eukaryota; kingdom Metazoa; phylum Arthropoda; class Insecta; order Diptera; family Syrphidae; genus Criorhina; species Criorhina ranunculi. The sequence goes on along the minus strand of OX638381.1, from coordinate 57,264,418 downwards.
TATTAACTTTGGGAAATAGATTTTGTCTTTTAATGTATGATAAGTTTCTATCACACCAGAATGATTACTTTCTCTTGTATGGTAAAGAGATATCTGTCTATGAGCTTCGTCTGCTGTATTTAAGTTTCTTGCTCTTTTTGTTAATTTATAAAACTTTAGTTGTTTGTTGTGTCCAAACATTTCTATTAAAATTTGTTGTACTTTATTATATTCGTTCTCTTCAACTTCGGAAAATATTCCTTTTTTGATTTCTCTTCTAAATAGATTTTTCCAATATTGTTCTCCTTTTGTCACATCTACCTCAATAATCTTTTTCTTGTGTATTAACTGTATTTCGTTTTCTACTGCGTTTTTTAATATCAGTTGAGTATATATTAACTATTCCTTCCTTTATGGGTATGTGATCAAGCATTTGTTGTTCCGCTGAATGTATGGTGTCTTCATCTGATGTTTCATTTACTTCTCCTGGGATTCTACTTAAAAAATCGGCAATTTTATTTTCTTTGCCTTTCAAGTATTCTATGTCGAAATCAAATTCTTGCAGCTTGAGAAGCCATCTCTGATTTCGTTGGCTAAATTCTTTTCCATTGTATTTCTTGGTTAGGTATTTGGTATTGTGGTCTGTGATAATTTTAAATTTGGTTCCCCATAGATAAGGTCTAAAATATGTAGTGGCCCATACTATCGCTAGAAATTCTCGATCCGTTGTTGAGTAGTTTTTCTCGTGTTCGTTTAGGGTACGAGATGCATAGCTTACTGGTTGTCCTCCTTGAGTGAGTACTGCTCCTAACGCAAAACTGCTTGCATCGGTATACAACGTAAATGGTTTACTGAAGTCGGGGAATTTAAGTATGGGGTGATTGATAAGGTTTTCTTTTAATTTTTCAAAAGCTTGAATATATTCTGGGTCTTGTCTATTGATTTTTGCGTTCTTTTTTAAATACTTTACCATAGGATATGCAATTTTGGAATAACCCTTTATAAATTTTCTATAATTTCCTGTACTGCCTAAAAATCCTCTTAATTGTTTTTCTGTTAGCGGTAAGGGATAGTTTTTAATGACCTAAATTTTATTCGGGTTCGGTTTCATCCCTTCTGTGGTAAGTGTATGGCCTAGATATTCTGTATTCTTTTTTAGAAACGAGCATTTACTTATTTGTATCTTCAGATTATGGTCTGCCAGTTTTTTGAGAATCTTGTCCAATGAAGCTAAATGTTCTTCCAATGATGTTGAAAAAATCAATATATCATCAATGTATACTGTATAAATTTTTCCTATATACTCTCTCAATATATCATTCATAAGCCGTTGGAAAGTGGCGGGGGCATTTTTAAGCCCAAAAGGCATTCTCACGAATTCATACAGACCGTTTGGTGTTACAAACGCTGTCTTATGTATATCGTCAGGGTGCACCTTTATTTGATGATATCCCTTGGCTAAGTCAAGGGTGGAGAAATATTGTGATCTTCCTAACTTATCGAGTATCCCTTCAATATTAGGGAGCGGATATTTATCATCAACTGTAATGCTGTTTAGTGTCCGATAATCAACGCATAATCTGAATTTCATTTTAGCTTCCCGGTCGGGTTTTTTTTGCTACTACTACGATTGGTGAAGCATAACGGCTATTCGATTTCCGAATGATACCTTGCCTTTCCATATCGTTTATTTGATTCCTTACTTCTTCTTCGTGTTTCGGAGGTAGTCTATAAAGTTTTGCATTTATTTGTTGATCGGTCGTCAATTTTATTTCATGTACTACAGTTTTAGAGTTGGTGAGCTGATCTCCCTCTCTATACAAAAGATTTCTATACTTTTTTAATAGTTGGCGGATCTTGGTTTGCTCATCTGCATTTAGATGATCCAATTGAACATCAGAGTTGCTTTCTAGTTCAAAACAGTGAAGACTGCCAGGAACTTGGTCTATAATCGGAATTATAGTTTGATTGCTCAATCCTAGCTCTCTTCTTTTTACATTAATACTTGCTATCATATTACTTATGACATCCATCCCCAGTAAGAGACTATATGATTTATCTCCTAGGGACTTGCCATATGCCTGAATAAATACATTGGATCGGTATCCAAATTCCTGAGGTACTGGGACTTTATAAACTTTCAACTTTTCGTTGGTTTGAATATTAACAGTCAATAGGCTGATATTTACCTCGTCGATTATTTTATAGTTACTACAATCTATTTTTGCAGTATTGATTATGGTCATTGTTGACCCTGTGTCTATGAGACAAATATGTTTCTTACTATCTAGTGAGAATGCTACCTGGATTTTCTTTCCGTTGAAGCTACATTCAGAAAAACCGGGGCTTCAATGGAGTGGGTTTCCTGTTGTATTGTAGAATTTCGGTCAGTATTATCTACGTCCATTGCTCTTTGGCTTTGTCTAGATTGTCTTGTTTGACCTGAAGTATTGGGGAAATATTGTCTTATTTGACCTGACGTATTTGGGAAATGTTGTCTGACTTGACCTGATGTATTTGGTACACAGGTTGGTCGTTGTTCCAATTTGGACGAGAATCGGTGTAGTTCCTATTGGTTTGAGCACTTCGATTGTTATGTCTATAACTCCTGTGAGACTCTTTGGCATTTCTATCTACTATTATATTTCCGTTGTCGAACCCTACATATGAATAAAGTATGGTTTTTACTTGATGTAAGTCATATATATCTCTTATTTCCCTAGCTAGATTTCCTGAAGCTACTTCCCTAATTTTATTTACTACAAGACTATATAACAACGCTTTGAGATTCTCTTTATTGTTTTCATATAACACTACTGTATGGATCTCTGCCATAAGATACTCTATTTTATTGCTTAAATCTAGTATTGAACTTACTTTTAAACTATTTATTTTTCTTGTCACCTCCTTCTGGTCGATGACTGGTCGAAAATGTTTCATAAGGATGTCTTTTGCAGCTTCCCACGTTGTCACTCCATTGGTGAGCAGCAACTCCTTGGCTTTCCCAGTAACTTTACTTTGCGAAATTGCTGTCCAGGTTGACGCCCTTTGGCTCTCGATGGTAAACCCCAGGTGGTTGTCAACGACGTTAATGAACTGTGTTAGTTCGTTTCGATTGCCATCGAACCGTGCTATGTATTGTATTTCGTTCATGATGGCACTGGCTCTAGTTTGATGGCTGTTGTTCTCCATTCGGCTCAGAATTTCTGCCATTGTTGAAAGTATGCCGCTTAATTCGTTGGCCATTATATATTCTGTTTCTTCTTCCACTTCTTCTAATGTTGGAAGATTCCTTCTTGAATCGTGCAGTTTTTGTCGCGAAATTTTGACTGATCGACTGATTTGTAGTCGAGATTTAAGTCTACACTTCGGTTGCACTGTTAGTTATTTTGCACTTTTTCTTTACGACTGATTTGTAGTCGCGATTTAGTTTCACACTTCAGTTGCACTGTTGGTTATCACTTTTTCTATAACGACTGATTTGTAGTCGTGATTTAGTTTGCCACTTCAGTTGCACTGAATGTCCGTTCTCTATGGATATCCTCCGTTTAGGGATATCCTACCGACTGCGCCAATTAAATAATTTATAAGACACGAGAAAGAATCAAACACAATTAAAGAATTTATAACACAAGAATTAAACCCAATGCAAAACGACCGGACGGTTTGGTTGTAAGAGTACCAGTCTTTTTCTTTATTAAATCAAAATTAATTACATTTTTATTGACCCGAACAGCACAAGTTCATTGGCTGGTATCCGGTGTCAGCACTGCCCAATAAGTGTGCTGTGTTTACAGTTTTTATTTTAAATGCTTATTTCTGCGGTAGGTTTCCGGCCAATGAAAGTGTTGTCGTTTACACTTTTGCTTTGAATAATTGAATTGGAGCAATGACCTAGGTCATTGCCTTTCCGGTGGACTACCGCCGTACAAATATATAACTTGCGCGTGTTTTTGCAACAAGATCGAACTGCAGATGTGTTTTCGAAACAATTGCTAGAAATTGGTAATGGGAAAATCGCAGCTGACATTCCGACCAGGTTCCTCATATTGCCCACTGATTTCTGCAAGTTGACCGAATCAAAAGAAGAGCTCATTCGACGTGTTTTCCGAACATAGTGTAAAACTTCAAAAACCATAATTGGATGACCTCACCTCACCACCTCACAATTTACAATTTAAAAGTAGGCTCAGTCTTCATCATGTAGCGTAACATAAATCAACCTCGACTGTGCAATGGAACGAGACTGGCTGTGAAAAAGCTCATGAACAACGTCATCGAGGCGACGATTATTAAGGCAAACTACAAAGGGGAGGTTGTTTTAATTCCGCGCATCCCGATGATTCCAACGGACTTGCCATTCAAGTTTAAACGGCTGCAATTCCCTGTGCGTCTGGCCTTCACTACGACCATTAACAAATCATAAGGCCAGTCATTGGAAGTTTGTGGGATTATCATGGAGTTTCCGTGTTTCGCACATGGACAACTGTATGTCGCGTGTTCACGTGTTGACAAGCCATCATCTTTGTTTGTTTACGCGCCAGAAAACAACGAAAAACTTCGTTTACCACAAAGCTTTGCATTGAATGGTTACTTCATGTGGTGATCGCCGTGGCCTAGTGGATAGTGCGTTGGACTGCTAAGCGAGAGGACACAGACTCGATTCTCAAAAAGCACCAAACTTTTTTTTTTGCGGCCCCACCTCTTCGCAGGCCTGACAAACCTGCAAGAGTATAATCAGTCATGAAAGAGCTTCTCAAACCGTCGTTCGGAGTCAGCAAAAAAAACTGTAGGTCCCTTTCATTCGTGTGAAAAATATGATATAACACGTACAACATTTTTGTTGAAAGCGCCAATTATTTGTCTTTTTTTTTTTTTTTTTTGTTAACCTAATGTCTTTTCCATGCAAGTAAATTGAATTCATTTTCAAATTGAGTTTCATTTAATCACCAAACGAAACTCAAACCGATTTCAATGAATTGGAGTTGGGAGGTTTATTGGGATTCATAATCGCTTATGAAGAGACGTCGCAATGATCGTTTATGCGTAGTAATGCTTACTAGTATCACCTGTGGTCGAAATTCGACCATTTGAAATGAAATTCAATTTGTTTTTCATATAATTAATTGAAATTTATTTGTATGCAAATTTGTATCACTATGGACATGGAAAGTTGCGCAGAGAGAGCAACGAAATATTTGCTCTCATTTGCTGCCTGGAAAGTGGCATTTTCGAAGCGGCTGAACTTTCTCCATTTCCTTTCATATATTATCCTATCGATTCCCTACACGTTCTACCACCTACCTGTTTGACTTGGAAACCCCTTTTTCCCTAATTTTCGGGTTTTCCCGTTTTTTGTTCAGTTAGTTATGAAAATTAATATTCGCAATGATGAGAAATAAAACTTTTTTGACAAACTTTAAATGATTTCTGGATCACAAAGATATGTTACATATTTAGACAAAAATAAACACATTGCTTTGAGCAAAACATTCTTTCTTTTTTTCAACGCCATAACTGAGAAGTAAACACGTTCAATGAAATTGTCTGAAATTGTCATTACCATGTTCACTGTAAAAAATAATCCATACTTCACGCATTTTTTCTACCCTCGGTTTTCACATTTGGCAACAGATAATTCTTATATTTTCAATAAATTTCACAACATATCGCCCAATCTCATTCAAGAAACTGATCAGTAGGCGTTGACGATCGGTACAGCAACATTAAAGTGATAGTGTATGCTGTTTTTTTATGTCACTGGAATAGAGAAAACATGCGCGGCTCATGTCCGTACCGTAGTGATTTGAAACGGACTATAGCATAATATTTTTTTGTAATATTCTCCCGTGCAGGGTGATCAAAATGCTTTCATTTAATTAGCTAAAGCTTTTTGTATGGGTAAAGCATGTGTGTATGTTCACTTTATTTTACCTGCCTTATCCCTTTGCAGCATATATTTTTCTATTGATCAAACATTTTGGAAATTGGTTTACCAAGGTTTTTAGGGCCGTTGATACAAATCTGCAATCAGATATCATATTTGTTTAATCAAAATAAAATCTGAAAGGGTTAACGGCAACATACACACATGCTTTCTTGTGCACATCTATGGCACATTCCCTTTCGAATGATACAAGTTTCATTCCCATCCTTTCATAATAAATACTTAAAAAATACTTGAACCGGCGTAAAAGGTACCAAAATGTTCGATGTTCACTTATTAATAGAAGATTTGCCATTTCTGCCCCGTCTGCGGATTTAGGTCATCCACCGCCGCAAGGCACCCAAACGAAATAAACATGTTCCTTGGACTATCTACAGAGATGTAAATTAGAAATTGATGATGTCATAAAACAATTTTAACAAACCTAATACACCCTGTCCATTCTCTTTTGTGCGCACTTATTATATTACACATTTAAGTTTGTAAGTGAAAAAGCAGCAACAAATACAGCAATAAAAAATATAAAAGAGAACGAAGAAAAGAGGAGTAATAAAGGGAATAGTATAGTCCGTTTCAATTTTTCAAATCAAAAGCGACATGGAGAGCTGCACAAAGAGAGCATTGAACATTTTGTTCTCTTTTATTCCCTGGAAAATTACATTTACGAATCGGCTAAACTTTCTCGATTTCCTTTCAGATTTTGTCCTATCGATTTTTACTTACACGTACACCTACCTGTTTAACTTGAAAAAAATCTAACTGCGAGGAACAAACCACTTTATTGGTGCACACCCCTTTTTGTAACAACATTTAACTACTTCTTGCACTAATTGTGTGTGTAATTGAAAAGGGTTCAATAAATAAATATAAAGGTACACATTTACACAAAAAGAAACATATTGCTTTAATTTTTTCAAATTTTTACATTCATATATTCGAGTCAAACTCATATCAGCAAAACATTCTTTCTTCTTTTCAACGCCATAAGTGAGAAGTAAACAGTTTCAAAAAACGTGTCATTACCATGTTCACTGAAAAAAATAGTAATCCATACTTCACGCATTTTCTCTACACTCAGTTTTCGCATTTGGCAACATAGACTCCTTACTTTTTCAATATTCATTTCAAAAATTCTGCAAAGAACGACCTTTCTAACGGTATATAATTTATGAAAATCCGTTCAGTAGAATCGTCGTAAATGGTACCTTAAGTTTCGATGTTCACGTATTAATATATAGATTTTTACGTGACGAGTTACTCGATCACAGATGCAGTAAATCGACCACAGGGGCCAAATCGTCTCTTCCGTGATCGTATAACTCGTCACGTAAAAATGAACATTATTTCGACTATACGATCATTCCAAAGTAATGCCCGTTTTTACGTGACCTCTGGGGCCAAATTGTCTCTTCCGTGATCGTATAACTCGTCACGTAAAAATGAGCATATCCGTTAAACGATCACGGAAGAGACGATTTGGCCCCAGGTCTTTTTTCGCAGAACCACATACACACATGCCATTCCGTTTTACTGCTGTGTGTTGAGTTCATGGATACAAGTTTAATGTTTGCTTTGTTGAACAATATCATTCGCAGTGTCCTTTTAATTCCACATGGCCTCCCCAGGTTTTTTTGCGCTGGGAGGTGGTAATCTTCAAAAAACGAAACTGAGCCCGTACTCAGTAACAGTGTGGGATTTTTACCTACTAACCCCTTCTCCCTTTTTCCCCTTTTCCCTACGGTAAGGCCATCTTGGCATTTCATCGCAGGAGGGGGAGAAGCCAGCCTTTCCAATTATTGCACCTAGCCGTTCGACTAATCAGCAATTTGTCTTTCATATAATTATTTGATATTGTGTTGGGTCAACTATATACTATTGTTTTAGTTCCCTTTCTTTTACTCTAACTATCTTTAGGTGGTTAGTTCAAATGGTTTTTTCCTTCTTAATCTTCTAACAAGTTTGTCAGTATTAAGTAAATCTGTCATTTCTACGTTGACGTGGTTGAGAAGACTGAGTCTATGTCTATTGGCTACTGTTTTTACTTCATCTTCAACCATTTCAACATTTAGATCTCTATGTAGATCAGCATTTCTTATGTACCATGGTGCATTTACTATGTTTCGTAGTACTTTAATTTGGAATGTTTGTATTTTTTGTAAATTTGTTTTGCATGTGCATGCCCACAGCTGGAGCCCTTAGGTCCATACTGGTTTTAATATTTGCTTATAAAGAAGCAGTTTATTGTAATTTGACAGACAAGAGTATCTCCCGATAAGCCAATACATTTTATTGTTCATGTTCAGTTCCCCTCTTTTTTTCTTTACATGCGGTTTCCAGCGCAGTTTTGCATCTAAGGTCATGCCTAGATATTTGGCTGTGTTTGCATATTCTACTGCATTACCATTTATGAACACTGGGATATGCTGAACATTCTTGTTCGTGAAATTTATATGGACCGACTTTAGGTCATTTAATTTAATTTGCCATTTTTTTGTCCATTTGGATATGTTATTTACTGCCATCTGTAGTTTTTTTTCGTCGCTTCTTCTCCCACAGCAAGGACAGCAGTATCATCTGCAAATGTTGCCACGATTGTTCCATCGCTATTTGGCAGATCCCTGGTAAACAGAAGATATAATACAGGGCCTAACACACTACCTTGTGGCACTCCAGCATCTATTTCTTTCAGTGTGGAGTAATCATCTTGTTTTATTCTAAAAAATCGCTGCAATATGTAGGATTCTAGAATATCTGAATATTGCTTAGGCAGATGCTTTTGCAATTTATGGATCAGTCCTTTGTGCCATATTTTATCGAAAGCGTGTGCTATATCGAGAAATATAGTAGAGCATATCTTTTTCTCTTCAAATGCTTTTTCGATTTTATCTGTTATTCTGTGCACCTGATCAATCGTGGAGTGCTTATTCCTTAAATCAAATTGATGGTTTGGAATTAGTGATTTTTCTTCAATGATTTTATGCAGACGTTTAATCAACATCTTTTCAAATAGCTTGGACAACATAGGCAGTATCGATATGGGGCGATAGGAGGTGACTTCACTAGGTGGTTTGCCTGGTTTTGGTATCATAATTACCTCCGCTACTTTCCACATGATGGGTACATACCTTGTCCTGAATGCCGCATTTATAATCTGCGCTAGTTTGTTTAGGCCTTTTTTTGGGAGTTGTCGTAGGATTTCCCCTGTTATCAAATCAAATCCCGGGGCTTTTTTGGTATTGATGCCTTCTTTTATTTCTTTGGCAATTTCTTTCGCCGTTACCGGTTGAATATGTCCCTCTTCTTCGCACAGTTCTTCCGTTTCTTGACAGTCTTTATCTTCATACGGTTGGAAGACGCCTTCAAGATACTCAGCAAATAAATTCGCTTTTTCTTTGTTGCTTTTTGCCTAGTTACCTTCCCTGGTTTTAACTGGTGGAATATGTGCTATTGGCCTTTCATTCTCTTTGTCGCCTTCCAGGGCGAGTAATCGGTACTAGCATCATTCGTCAAATTGGAAAGGTATGATTTAAGAGATTCATTTTTAAATTCTCTTACCGATCTTTTGAGTTTACTGACTAGATTATTGAGCATTGTTTTGTCGCTTGGCGCCCTTGATTGTTGCCAGCGTTTTCTAGCTTTCCTCTTTTTTGCAATTATTTCACATATTTCCTTTGGATAATAATTCTGTTTTAGTTTGGTTTTTGTTTTAGGTGTTGCAGCCCATGCAGCTTTTTGGATATTAACTGTAAGAGTCTGTACAGCCTCCTCTAATTGATCTTTTGTTTCAATTGTTTCTAAAAGGTGGATAATATCCTCAAGATTCTGTCTGAAGTAGTTCCAGTCAGTCAGTTATTAGCTAGTCTTGGGATATTTTCTTTGAGAGTGATTTTTTCGCCAAGTATCATAAGTATTGTGAAATGATCTGAGTCAAAATCTGGTCCTCCTACTACTTGTATAGTGTTTGACGAGATATTCTTTGTTACGAAAAAATCGACAAGATCCGGGGTTTTATTCCTATCTGTTGGCCAGTAGGTAGGTTTTCCCGTTGAGTGATATTTGCCGCCAGTTTCTTTAATCATTTCATATAATTCTTTTCCTCTCGTATTTGTCAATCTAGATCCCCAATACTTATTTTTGGCATTAAAATCTCCACCTGCGATATATCTATTGCAAAATATGCGGAAGAGGTTACTAAAGTCATGTTTTTTGATATTATAGCTGGGAGAACAGTAAATTGATCCAACTGATATTCGCCCACTTTTAGTTTTTACATTTATAGATATTCCTTGAATCTCACATGATTGGAATTTAGCCTCTACATGGTGATCGTTTGTCTTCTTTATTATAACTGCAGCCCCGCATTTTCCCGAATTATGGGGGTGTGGGGAGTGATATAATTCGTACCCCTGCAGTTTGAAATCTGTTTTAAATTTAAAGTGCGTCTCTGAGACAAGACATATATCTATTTGGTTCACGTCGAGAATTACCTGAATTTCTTCTTTGCGCTTCTCGATACCATTAGCATTCCATTCTAGAATTTTTATATGATCCATCATATTTGTCTTTTTTGTACAGCCTTTTTGTTGCTGCTTTTCCTCTCAAGGAGTGATTGCTTTTTTCCATGTTTTCCATTTTATTTAGGATTTTTTGCAAGAAAGTTTCCATACTATTATTCGAATTTGTTTTTATTATGTTTAATGGTTTTTCTTTATCTTTTAATGCAGCCTGTGCATATGCCATTTTTGTACCTGTCCCTATCTGCCTTAGATCCTTTTTCGTATTTTTCTGGCCGTTGGGAACTTCTATTGGCGTTCTCAGTTGTAAGCCCTTTTTGCTTTTTGGTGCGTCCTTTTTGCTTTTAGGTGCATCCTTTTTGCTTTTTGGTGCGTCCTTTTCAGAGTTTGGATGTGTTTGTCTATGTTTTTTGTCTTTTACCAGTTGAATCTGTTTTGCAACTAAGCAAAAGCCTCTATAGTTGGCTGGATGCATTTCGTTGCAATTGGCACATTTTGCTGGTTCCTCTTTTTTCTTCATACAGTCTTTCGTATGATGGTTTCCTACACACTTAACGCATCTTGGGTTAGAGCTGCAGTACTTGTGCGTATGTCCATACTTTTGGCAATTCTTGCACTGTGGGACGAGTTTTGATTTCCTTAAGGCGTGAATCTCTACTTTCATTCCAAGGATATCTCTAATATCGTATATCTTTTTGATATCTTCGTCGTGCTCAAAAGAAAGCGTAAACACTGGAAGCGGTATTTTGCTTTTGAATTTAAGCATATTGACAGCTTCCAAGATCTTGAAATTTTTCTTTCTTAGATCTGAGACTATATTCTCTGGTGAGCAAGAGAAGTGTAATTTTTTCACAACAACCTTAATTGGTCTTGTTTGCTTGCTTTCATAGGAGTACCATTGTACTCTTTTTTGGTTAAGTATTTTTGTAAGTTTTCTATAGGAGTCTTCTTCAGCTACATTGATTTTAATGTCGTTACTATTTATTAATGCTGTATTAGCTTTAATTTTATTTTCCTCCATTAACTTAACTAAGCTTTCATACTTTGTTATTTGCAGTGGAGGTTTGGCTGGCTTTTTAATTTCTTTATTTGGGGCATACTCCGTAGTTTTCTTTTGGAGATGAGATTTTTGGTGATGTACTCATCTTCCTTTTTTTATTTTTGTTCCCATTTTTAAGTTTGCCTTCGGTCTCTCTAAGTAGCTCTTCTTCATCCGTTGAAAACTCTACTATTTTTTGTTTTTCTTTTTCTTTATTTTGGCTGTTGATCTGTTGTTTCAACATTTGCAACTCTTGCTTTAAACTATTAATTTCATTAATTAATGTTTCGTTGAGTTGCTTTAACCCATCTCTTTCTTCGCAGGCTTTTGAATATTTAGCCTTCAGGTTTTTGTTTTCGTCTGATTTATGAGATGGGGGTGTTCTCTCTACCCTCTTACATTTTTCAAAAGGGTTTTCGTTAAGCAATAAAGGGTCCCCCCCAGAATACGTGGGACCGACCTCCGAGAAGGGTGGATTTACCAAATTAAATGGCGAACCACATGGGGTATTAAAATCTATTGTTTTGTTCATTGCATATTTGTCATTAACTTTTGCGAAAATTTTAAACTGGTGGACTTAAGCCGCCTTTTACGACAGGCATACCTTACCTCGGGTATATTCCACTCCAGCCCTATCCCGAAGGACTGCACGAGTGTTGGATAATTTTATTTTCGTTTTACGTCGAATTTGCTCAGTCCCGAAAACGATGAAAATCGACATCTTGTCGTTTCCGTTTTTAATGCATTTTTATTAATTCAATTCATTAAATCGTGCATGATAGACAAAAAAATGCTTAAAACTTGTTCAATTAACATAACTATGTTACTCTAACTTACTGGCTCTATACGAGCACTCTAAGCTAAACTCAATACTTATTCTATGTCTTTCAACGTAACCTAACTTAATTTACTTAAACAATCTAAGGACTTAACTATTGAAAAAACTAAGGAATTTATTTTTCAAAAAAAAAATTAGTAGCTGGACTTTTATTTTTACGAGGTCTTCTTGTATTTCAATACATGTGTACACGTGTAACACGCCACCATAGACCACATGTACCCGTTTAAAGAACATGTAATTTTTTTTTTTTTTAATTTACATTCCTATTGTAATATCGACTGCATTAGCGACATTTAGTGGAATTGTTATATCAACTGTATTTGTGACATTTAGTTGATGGGTTGAAATTTGGAACATCGATCAGCGACATCTAGTGGGGAGTAGTGCTGAATTTAGGTCAATTTAGCAATTGTCAAAACCTTCGAGAAGTTTCTAGTACATATCTCAGGTACGTTCCAGAACTATCCAAATCTCACTAGATGGTAAGATCGTCGCCAGGAAGGAAGATTCTAGATTCGTATCTCGTGTACAAATACGACGAGCTTCGACGGCAGAGACACACTCCGATTGAGATGTCAGTGAAGTAAAGTTCGAATTGAGATTTAAGAAGAGATGCAATTGGAAAGATATTTGGATAGAGATTTTAATAGTGAGACAGTTGAATAGAGATTTAAGAAAAGTGATACTTGGAAAGATTGATGTTATCAGAGAATTAATTGTTTGAGTTGTTTGAATTAAAAGAGATTTGTGAATATGTAGTTGAATTTAAGGAGTAATAATTGTTGGAATAAACGGTGATTTATGAACAGAGTAAATAAAGATAAATAGAAGAGAAAAGAGGAAAAAGTTTTATCATTGCGAACCAGCAACACGTTACACTATATTTATTTTCTTATTTAATGATAGTAATGATGGAAATGTTATTTCTCATTTAATATTTAACATTTCCATCAAAAACTTCTAGTTCCTTTCAGAAAACGTCACGATCGATCCGTGTAGTAAATAAATATACGTATAATTGATATATGTACGTCCAGAGTACACGTGCTACTACACTCATTTCTTAAATACACTACACGTGAAATACAGAGCTTTAGTGGACATATTTTTAGAAGAAAAAAATGTAAGAATTGTTTTATTCGTTGTAGTTTGTGTATTGTTTTATTATTTAAAATGTATTGCAGGTTTTTGCTGCTTGAATGGACTCACAACGTTCGTCTTCTGAATTCTGAATTCTGAAAAATACAGCAAATATTCCATTTTAAATGGATTAACTTATTAAAAAAACTGATTTCTTTCCGCAAAATTTACAAATAATTAAAAAACTTCACATGTGACAGTCATTTCAAATAAATGTAGTAGAATTTAACTAGTACACGATATGTGACCATTTGTATGTTATCATACCAAGGTAGTTACTCAATCATACGATAACGTATGTAGGTATATACGAGCAGTTTACTTAGTTTATACTTAAGCTTGTACTAAGTCGCTAGAAATCGTCAGTCCGTATGATAAAGCAAAGATAAAAGGTAGCAAAAAGTGTTACCATTCTAATATTGAAACTATTTTTGAAATGGGTTCCGTAGTTCCAAAGATACTTAAAGATCCATCCAACTAAATCATCGTAGACACCCGTTCCCCGTCGAACTACTGCGAATGCATTGTAAATAAAATGCGTAGTGTATCCATAGAAACAAGAATACGATCAAAGAACAGTGCCCCTACTCTGTATTGCGATCCTAAAGTTCGGATCGTTCGAAAGCGAACATTTTTTATGGATTTTATGAATTGCGTTTCACATTTCCCATACAAAATTTACACTTTCGAACTAAAGCGAATTCCACAATTTGGATATTTTGTTCTTTATTATGGTAAATACAGAAAGGAAAAGTTCAGATAATATAATACTATTCAACTGCTGGTCTCGGCGTCTCGAACAAGAGTCCTGCTATTCGAAACCAAACCGCAGGAAAACGTTCTCTTTTTGAACTGCAGTCAGGAATGACAGAGACAGTTCTCTTGCTGGCGAGGTTGCGAAGGTGTTGGCTTTTGAGTTCACGAATATGGAGGGAAGATGTCGCCACAGAACGATCCGAACTTTAGAATCGCAATACAGAGTAAGGGCCCTGGAAACTATTATCCAAATTTCAAATTTCTAGCTTTAGCCGTTTAAGCAAGGCTATGATGGTGAGTCAGTCAGGACTTTATCATCCCTATCGTGGAATCCGACGGGGGGAAGATTCGATATAATTTGTCCGTCAGTATCGTTGAATCCGGTGAAGTGAACCATTCCCTTGTCAATATTCACCCCTATCGTGGAATCCGCTGGATCGGAGGTTCACTTCACTTGTTCGATTCACTTCCACTTTACGTTGGTATTGTAGAATCCGCCGGGGACGCCTCTTTACCGACGAGTGTGTCGAAAAGGCAGTGTCGCAGATTGACAGCAAATTGTCATTGACAGCTAGATCCTTGTAAATGAACGTAGCTTGGTGTCCATGTCTTGAACCGCTGGTTGAACTTAAGGCGTGTGCATGTTGTCGGAGCATCTCTACAAAGTCGGACGGATCTGCCTCTGCTCTGCTCGATGGAGCTAGGAACTCTCCCGGTAGCCGCAGTGGCTCACCAAAGATCATCTCTGCTGCTGTTGACTGTAGGTCATCCTTCCCGGCCGCACGGATTCCAAGCATCACCGTCGGCAAGATCTCACTCCAACGCGGGTTGTTTTGACATTTGATGGCACCCTTTAGCTGCCGGTGGAACCTTTCCACCATGCCATTAGCTGCTGGATGGTAAGCGGTGGTTCTGAAGTGAGTCGTCCCTGTTAAGCGGTTCAATTGCCTAAACAGCATCGACTCAAACTGTCGTCCCTGGTCGGTTGTAACTCTCAGTGGTGTTCTAAAGCGAGAAATGCAGTGGGAGTAAAAAGCGCGAGCAAATGTTGATGCTTCCTGGTCCTCGATGGGGATTGCTTCCGGCCACCGAGAAAATCAATCGACGCAGGTAAGACAATACCTGTACCCCTCGGAAACAGGCATGACCACGATATCGATGTGTATATGCTCGAACCTCTGGGACGGTGGCGTGAATGTTCCGGGCGTTGTTGAGATATAGCGAATAACCTTGGAGCGTTGGCATTCGACGCAGCTTCGGGCCCACAACCGACAATCTCTTTTCATCGATGGCGTTGAACACTGTTTGGCGGAAATCCATAGGGACAAACGGACGGGCTGTAGCTGTTGACACATCGTAGCAAATCCAAAAGTCGACTTCAGGCATCCTTACCAACTTCATTTGCAGAGACGTTGTTGATTCAGCTATACTTCGGAGTTCTGCGTCGGTCTTCTGTGCAGCTGCTAGTGCTTTTAAGTCTAGTACAGCGTTAACTTCCTCGATGCGTGAGAGTGCATCAGCGACAATATTTTCCTCGCCAGATATATAACGGATATCTGTTGAAAACTGATGAAGTCTAAATAGCGAAATTGGCGAGGAGTGCACTGATGATCCTTCTTACGAAACGCGTACACGATGGGCTTGTGGTCGGTATAGATGGTAAACGTTTTTGCTTCGACCATAAATCGAAAGTGTTTGATCGATTCGTATGCGGCGAGCAGTTCCCTATCATAAGCTGAGTACTTGCGTTCAGTGGAACTGAGTTTCCTCGAGAAAAAGGCCAGAGGTTCCCACTCGGAATTGATTCGTTGTTGAAGAGCTGCTCCCACTGTGAAATCTGACGCATCGCAGAATATGGCTAGTTGGGCGTTCAGTCTTGGATGAGCAAGTAAAGCTGCTCGAGCTAAACTATCTTTGCAGGAATTGAAGGCGGCTTCTGCCTCTGGTGTCCAGGCCACAGGTGTTTTTCCTTTCTCGTTGCCCTGGAGAAGATCATGCAATGGAGCCTGTGTCGATGCAGCATTACGGATGAATCTCCTATAGAAATTCAACATACCCAAGAATTGTCGAAGTTTCTTTATATTCTCGGGCCGAGGAAATTTGTACAGGGCTTCGGCCTTGGTTGGTAAGGGCTGCGTACCGGTGCTACTGACGAGGTAACCAAGGAATTTCACCGATGACTGTCCCAAAACGCATGGATGAATTGACGATGACACCATAATCTTGCAAACGCTTAAACAGGATCTCGAGATGATTTAAATGCTCCTCTGGAGACGTTGATGCCACGAAGATGTCATCAATGTTCGCATAGCAAAAGTCCAGCCCTCTGAGTATATCGTCGATGAACCTTTGGAACGGAGGCCAAAGCTCATGAACGGAAACTCAAACATTCCGAATGGCGTGGTTATGGCCGTCTTGCATATGTCGTCAACCGCCACTGGGATTTGATTGAAAGCTTTCACCAAGTCGATTGTGGAAAAAATGCTCTTCCCCGAGGGAGACTGTGAAAAGTCTTGTAGGTGTGGAACAGGATATCGATCTGGTTCAGTCCTGGCATTTAGGGCACGATAATCCCCACATGGTCTCCACTCGTGGCCCTGTTTGGGTACCATGTGGAGCGGTGATGACCAAGACGGTCTGGCGGTTCCCAGCTTCAACATGGCATCGAACTCCTTCTTTGCTGCTTTTCAATCTATCCGGAGCCAGCCTTTGTGGCTTGAGAGTTGCTGATGGGCCAGGTGTCGTCTTGATGTGGTGTTGCGTTTGGTGTTTAAGCCCCTCTTCTGCGTGGCCGTGGGGTCGAGTAATGTTCGAGAACCTGGCCAACAATTCGTGGAAGGGTGTTGAACCTTACTTACTTACTTTAGGCGGCGCTACAGTCCGGGGTGGACCTGGGCCTCAACCAACAAGCGTCTCCAGCCAGCTCGATCTTTAGCTAGCTGCCTCCAGTTTCGCACGCTAAGTTGGTTGAGGTCCCCTTCAACTTGCGTGCGCCACCTGAGTCGCGGTCTTCCTCTACTGCGCTGTCCCTCGGGGGCGGATTCGAAGATTTTTCGGGCCGGAGCATTGGTGTCCATCCGCTCTACATGACCCAGCCACCTCAGTCGTTGGACCTTCACTCTTCTGGCTAAGTCGATGTCGCTGTACAGCCCGTACAGTTCGTCGTTGTATCTCCTCCTCCACTCACCGTCTATGCAGACGGGACCGAAAATCACCCGAAGAATTTTCCTCTCGAAACAGCCAAGAGCACCCTCATCCACTATTGATAAAGTCCATGCCTCTGCGCCGTAGAGGAGGACTGGGATTATTAAGGTCTTATATAGGGTCACTTTTGTTGTTCGAAAGAGGGCTTTGCTAGTCAATTGCCTTCTTAGCCCAAAGAAGCAGCGATTGGCAAGGGTTATTCTTCGTCTGATCTCAGCGCTGGTGTCATTGTCTGAATTGATAGCGGATCCTAGGTAGACAAAGTCCTTAACTACCTCAAAGTTATATCTGTCGAGGGAGACGTTCTGTCCGAGACGTCGGTGTTGAGTGTCCTTTCTTGTTGACAGCATATACTTGGTCTTGCCCTCATTTACCGTTAAACCCATCTTTGCCGCTTCCGTCTCAATACTCGCGAAAGCGCCACTGACATCACGCTGCTTTCTTCCGATTATGTCAATATCATCGGCGTATGCGAGTAATTGGACGGACTTTTGAAAGATTGTGCCTCTTGTGTTGACGCGCGAGTTTTGCACAATTCTTTCAAGAATGATATTAAAAAAGTCGCATGACAGCGCATCGCCTTGTCTAAATCCTTTTTTGACATCAAAGGTCTCGGTGAGTTCCTTACCGACCTTGATGGAGCAGCGTGCATTCTCCATCGTCATCCTGCACAAACGGACGAGTTTTGCAGGGATGCCAAAACTAGACATAGCTCTGTATAGCTCGTCTCTATAAATGCTGTCATACGCGGCCTTAAAATCGATGAATAGATGGTGTGTATCGATTTGGAGCTCATGGGTTTTTTCCAAGATCTGCCGTAGTGTGAATATTTGGTCGATGGTGGACTTTCCTGGCCTAAAGCCACACTGATATGGACCAATCAGGTTGCTGGCGAACGGCTTTAGACGTTCACACAATACGGCAGATAAGATCTTGTAGGCGATGTTAATTAGACTAATACCTCTGTAGTTGGCGCAGTTTAGAGGGTCTCCTTTCTTGAGGATCGGACAAACAATGCTGAGGTTCCATTCATCGGGCATACTTTCTTCCGACCATATTTTACAGATGAGTTGGTGTATGCTCCTTACCAAGTCCTCGCCTGCTGCTTTGAAGAGCTCGGCAGTCAGGCCATCTGCTCCAGCAGCTTTGTTGGATTTCAGCTTAGATATGGCTATCTTCACTTCATCCAGGTCGGGTGGACGGAATTGTTGGTCTCCATCGTCCAAATTGAAAGGTTCATTCTGCCTGACAGCGGTATTCGGTTCGTCGTCGCCGTTATACAGCCGTTATAGAGCTCGTGAGCAGCTCTGGCAGCGCCGCTTTGTATGCATCTTGCTTGGCTGCATGTGCTTGCCTGCACTCGTCGTCAAACCAGGGGTTTCGTTTTGGTGGCCGAGTGAAACCCAGCACATCAGAGGCGGCATCTCTGATGGCTTTTTGGCAGTGTTGCCACTGGTCTTCAATACTTGATGCTGGCAGCATAGGACCTCTTAAGAGATTGAGGGAGACTCGATCGGAAAAGGATTTGGCGATCTCTTGCGATTGTAGCCGTCCGACGCCAAACTTCCTCGCAGTATTAGCTTGTCTTTGCGGTGCTCGGGATATCCGCACCCGTACCTTGGCTACAACAAGGTAATGATCCGAGTCGATGTTGGCCCCTCGGAACGTTCGGACATCCATAATACTGGAGGAGTGCCTTGCGTCGATCGCAATGTGGTCAATCTGGTTGACGGTTGATTGATCAGGAGATCTCCAAGTCCCCTTATGAATATCGAGATGCGGGAATCGCGTGCTAGCAACGACAACGTTACGCCCCGCCGCAAAGTCGATTAGCCTGAATCCGTTATCGGAGGTGGTGTCGTGCAGGCTATACTTTCCGACAGTACTACCAAAGATGCCCTCCCTTCCTAGCTTGGCATTAAAATCGCCAAGGACAATTTTAATGTCATAACTAGGGCACTGCTCGTAAGTCTTGTCCAAGAGCTCGTAGAAGCTATCTTTGGTGTCGTCATCTTTCTCCTCTGTGGGGGCGTGCGCGCATATGAGGCTAATGTTGGCAAATTTAGCCTTGATACGGATTGTTACGAGGCGTTCGTTAACATGCCGAAAACTCAAGACTTCTTGCCTAAGTCTGCCTCTAATAACAAATCCGCATCCAAATAAGCGCTGCTTTTGCCGTCGATAGCAATCGCCGTAGTAGATGTCGCAGTTTTTCATCCTCTTTTTGTCCGGCCCATCCCATCGCATTTCTTGAATGGCGGTAACGTCTGCTTTGCAGCAGTCTAGGGCCTCCGCTAGTTGTTCGGCTGCACGTGGCCTATTAAGGGACCTAACATTCCACGTACAGATCCGAAGTTCGTTGTCCTTATTTCGTTTGCAAGGGTTGTCAACAGTAGATCCGTCCGTATCCGAGGCTTGTGGTTGCTTCGTAACTATTGTTTTTTTCCATGGCCGGGCAGTTACCCCGGCGGCACAACCCCCAACCTGGAGGGCCAGTTCCATTTTAGAAACCCCTAGGACGAGGGGTCGGTTAGACCGAAGCCAGTAGCCCATTCGGGGATGTGAGCGCTGCCGTTGGTCCATTAAGGGCTCATCCGCCACCATCTCTTTTCCAAGACCCTGACTAAGTCTCGGAAATCCTTACCGGCCTGAGCTCCAAATATGTTGGAGTAGCCCGGATAAGGTTTTGTTTTATTTGTTCCGGGATTTCTTCACCGTTGATTCCATCTGGGGAGTTCATCCGCTGTCCCGTTTATAGTGCTGCTATTTTTGTCTGCTGGTCAGCACTCGCGCTTATAAGTTTGGCAAGTCGAGTCCGGATGGACATCGACCAGTACCCGACGGTTACCACTTGGAGGTAAAATAAGCACAATTGATGTGTAGAAATAGTTACAACACTGGGCATCGCCAAGTTGACACCTCTCAGTGCCTACCCTATTTCTACAACATCCAACCATCGGGTGTTGAACCAGTGACCATTTTAATGCTTGGCGTATTGCTAGTGACTGCCTTCCCTTGGGCTGCAAGCAGTATTTTGGCGTCGAAAAGCTTTCGATTTCTCACATCCACAAGGAGGTCGTAGAATGCGAGAAAATCTACTCTGATGATGAGTTTTGACACGTCGGCAATGACGAATCTCCAGGTAAAATCTCGACGCAAGCCAAAATTGAGGGTCACAGTGGTTGTGCCGAATGTTGCAATTGTTGTTCCGTTGGTTGCAGAAAGCTCGTAGTCTGATTTCTCGCGATGCCCCCGAAGAAGGTGACGGGGAAAAACGCATAAGTCGGCACCTGTGTCCACAAGAAATTGTATTTTGGTTTCCCGGTCTGTCACAAATATGCGGCGAGATGTTGTTTGGCACTGGTCAACTACCGCTCTTAACGAGTGCCCTTGAAGTTTCCCTGGTTAAACGAGCACTTTTTGGCTTCTTGCCCGAACCTTGCATGGTACCAACACAAACCCTCCGAATGGTTATTGTTGCGGGGTCTGGAGGCTCCACGAGAACGGGATCTTACACGCTGATTGTGATTGCTTTTCCACTCATCTACCTCACGACGAACTTTTGCGATCTCTTGCTGCAATGTGACTGTTAGGTGCTGCAGCTGTTGTGACAGCGATTTTCCAACTGTAGCTTCCGAGACTATTGGGCGGTGTGATGTTATATCGGCGATGGATTTAGATTTAGATTTATTTATTCCAATTCACTGTACAATATTCATAACAACATTTTTATAAAGAATACAGAGTTCTTTTATTAATTTGGTTAAATTTACTTGAACTTCAATAGATAATTTACTAGATTGTTTAAATGGAATAGAACACTTAGTGGTTAGAGGAACCAGTGGCAAGTGTTATAAAAAAAAAAAACTAGTCAGCTAGTTCGGCGATTTTCTCAATACTGAGGTCCTTGCACGCTGCGAGAATAGTTTGCATGCTAGCTGGAAGGCGTGCTAACCATAGCGTCCGTAGCATCGATTCGGGAACCGTTGTACCGGCGAGACTTTCAAGGTGGCGAAGAAACTGAGACGGTTTCCTGTCGCCCATCTCCTCCAACTCCAGCAAGCGGCGTGTTTTCTCATCCTGTGAAGAGCTCAGACGTTTGATGAGTTCTGTCTTCAATTTCAAATATGCATCCCTCGCAGGCTTCCGGACAATAACATCCCGCACCTCCAGTGCATGGCGCGGTTCCAGCACTCCAGTTACGTAGCCGAATTTTGTGGAGTCAACCGTCACCCTGGCGCAAGCGAAATTCTCTTCAACCATAGCGAACCATAGCTCTGGATCTGATGCTATAAAAGGTGGTAGACGCACTGCTACGTGGTTGATTGCACAGACAGGGCCAGGCTGTTGTGCCACTACGTCATTCGGTTGCTCCTCTTCGTTCATCTTAAACGAAATTTATTGACGAATAACGTATCTTGTTATCACGTCGGGGTCACCACTAAAGCGACTTCCACAATTTGGATATTTTGTTCTTTATTATGGTAAATACAGAAAGGAAAAGTTCAGATAATATAATACTATTCAACTGCTGGTCTCGGCGTCTCGAACAAGAGTCCTGCTATTCGAAACCAAACCGCAGGAAAACGTTCTCTTTTTGAACTGCAGTCAGGAATGACAGAGACAGTTCTCTTGCTGGCGAGGTTGCGAAGGTGTTGGCTTTTGAGTTCACGAATATGGAGGGAAGATGTCGCCACAGAACGATCCGAACTTTAGAATCGCAATACAGAGTAAGGGCCCTGGAAACTATTATCCAAATTTCAAATTTCTAGCTTTAGCCGTTTAAGCTAGGCTATGATGGTGAGTCAGTCAGGACTTTATCATCCCTATCGTGGAATCCGACGGGGGGAAGATTCGAAATAATTTG
Organism: Criorhina ranunculi; assembly: GCA_951813785.1. Classification (NCBI taxonomy): domain Eukaryota; kingdom Metazoa; phylum Arthropoda; class Insecta; order Diptera; family Syrphidae; genus Criorhina; species Criorhina ranunculi. Next base: position 57,242,131 of record OX638381.1, on the reverse strand, counting down.
TCCGTCAGTATCGTTGAATCCGGTGAAGTGAACCATTCCCTTGTCAACATTCACCCCTATCGTGGAATCCGCCAGATCGGAGGTTCACTTCACTTGTTCGATTCACTTCCACTTTACGTTGGTATTGTAGAATCCGCGGGGGACGCCTCTTTACCGACGAGTGTGTCGAAAAGGCAGTGTCGCAGATTGACAGCAAATTGTGTGATAAGTGACAGAAGCAGCTTTTATTTTTGTTTGATTTTTTTCAAAAATAGTGAAACAAATTAAAAAATGCATAGAATTGTTTTATTTTCGCATGATTCAAATTCAGATGAAGAGCAAGAGCTGCAAAAGGCATTATGGAATTACCAAATGTATTTACTTGGATAAAAAAGTTTTTGAAATTGGTTCCGGTTTTTCTGTTTTTTCGTAAAAAAAATTGTTTTAAATTACTTATTTGTTGTGCAAATTATAGAATTTAAATATGTGCATTTAATTTACTTACATTTTGAATACAAAAATACAGAAATAACAAAAATAAAAACAATCCGCAACGTAATCCGCAACTCTTGAGCTGCGAATAAAAAGTGAACAATTTTGTATGGGTGAGTTCCACCTAAACGGTTTCCACAATACAGTGAAACTCATTCACACTGCCTACACGGGAATGGTTCACTTTAGCGGATTTAACGATACCGACGGTCAAATTATAGTGAATCATTCCCCCCGGCGGATTCCACGATAGGGGTGAATGTGAATGAGCTTCACTGTATTGTGGAAACCGTTTAGGTGGAACTCAGACCATACAAAATTGTTCACTTCTAATTCGCAGCTCAAGAGTTGCGGATTACGTTGCGGATTGATTTTATTTTTCTATTCAAAATGTAAGTAAATTAAATTTACATATTTAAATTCTATAATTTGCACAAAAAATAAGTAATTTAAAACAAATTTCTTAGGAAAAAAACGAAAACCCGAAACCAATTTCAGAAAAAATGGTAAAGTAAATACATTTGGTTTTTTTTTATTTACCAAAAGTTTTTATACATCTGTCTATAACCGACATTTAGTACATTTTATAACATTAAGGGTATTCACTTAAACTCGTAAAACCACGTAAACCGTAAATATTTACCATCGCGTAAATGATCTGTCAAATTTTATATGAAAAATTATTTACGCGAGTCTCATAAATTTCTGCGACGATTTGGGCTCGGAAATCACCCTCGTAAAATTACACATTTCCCATACAAAATTTACACTTTCGAACTAAAGCGACTTCCACAATTTGGATATTTTGTTCTTTATTATGGTAAATACAGAAAGGAAAAGTTCAGATTATATAATACTATTCAACTGCTGGTCTCGGCGTCTCGAATAAGAGTCCTGCTATTCGAAACCAAACCTCAGAAAAACGTTCTCTTTTTGAACTGCAGTCAGGAATGACAGAGACAGTTCTCTTGCTGGCGAGGTTGCGAAGGTGTTGGCTTTTGAGTTCACGAATATGGAAGGAAGATGTCGCCACAGTACCCACCTACCAATAGAATACGATGAAAGGTCAATCCAACAAGCGATCTGGGAAACGAACGCGTCTTCCCGATCGAGTCGTTTGAACTGGCTGGTGGATTGCGGGCTCGGCTAGCACTGCTGGTTCCCCCGTAGCGGTGGTGGCGTCCTCTGGGTATGTCTCGATTACTGTGTCATCATTTTCGTGGGCTGTTAAGACATGCGCTGGTTTTAATCGGTCGATAGAGACGGTAACGTTTCTTCCTCTGATGTTCACTACCATTGTTTTGTTTGACCTGGATACCACTTCGAAGGGACCCCCATATGGCCGCTGGAGCGGTGCTTTCGGCCCATTATGTCGAACGAACACATGGCGAGTTGTTGCAAGATCCTTGTAAATGAACGTAGCTTGGTGTCCATGTCTTGAACCGCTGGTTGAACTTAAGGCGTGTGCATGTTGTCGGAGCATCTCTACAAAGTCGGACGGATCTGCCTCTGCTCTGCTCGATGGAGCTAGGAACTCTCCCGGTAGCCGCAGTGGCTCACCAAAGATCATCTCTGCTGCTGTTGACTGTAGGTCATCCTTCCCGGCCGCACGGATTCCAAGCATCACCGTCGGCAAGATCTCACTCCAACGAGGGTTGTTTTGACATTTGATGGCACCCTTTAGCTGCCGGTGGAACCTTTCCACCATGCCATTAGCTGCTGGATGGTAAGCGGTGGTTCTGAAGTGAGTCGTCCCTGTTAAGCGGTTCAATTGCCTAAACAGCATCGACTCAAACTGTCGTCCCTGGTCGGTTGTAACTCTCAGTGGTGTTCCAAAGCGAGAAATGCAGTGGGAGTAAAAAGCGCGAGCAAATGTTGATGCTTCCTGGTCCTCGATGGGGATTGCTTCCGGCCACCGAGAAAATCAATCGACGCAGGTAAGACAATACCTGTACCCCTCGGAAACAGGCATGACCACGATATCGATGTGTATATGCTCGAACCTCTGGGACGGTGGCGTGAATGTTCCGGGCGTTGTTGAGATATAGCGAATAACCTTGGAGCGTTGGCATTCGACGCAGCTTCGGGCCCACAACCGACAATCTCTTTTCATCGATGGCGTTGAACACTGTTTGGCGGAAATCCATAGGGACAAACGGACGGGCTGTAGCTGTTGACACATCGTAGCAAATCGAAAAGTCGACTTCAGGCATCCTTACCAACTTCATTTGCAGAGACGTTGTTGATTCAGCTATACTTCGGAGTTCTGCGTCGGTCTTCTGTGCAGCTGCTAGTGCTTTTAAGTCTAGTACAGCGTTAACTTCCTCGATGCGTGAGAGTGCATCAGCGACAATATTTTCCTCGCCAGATATATAACGGATATCTGTTGAAAACTGATGAAGTCTAAATAGCGAAATTGGTGAGGAGTGCACTGATGATCCTTCTTACGAAACGCGTACACGATGGGCTTGTGGTCGGTATAGATGGTAAACGTTTTTGCTTCGACCATAAATCGAAAGTGTTTGATCGATTCGTATGCGGCGAGCAGTTCCCTATCATAAGCTGAGTACTTGCGTTCAGTGGAACTGAGTTTCCTCGAGAAAAAGGCCAGAGGTTCCCACTCGGAATTGATTCGTTGTTGAAGAGCTGCTCCCACTGTGAAATCTGACGCATCGCAGAATATGGCTAGTTGGGCGTTCAGTCTTGGATGAGCAAGTAAAGCTGCTCGAGCTAAACTATCTTTGCAGGAATTGAAGGCGGCTTCTGCCTCTGGTGTCCAGGCCACAGGTGTTTTTCCTTTCTCGTTGCCCTGGAGAAGATCATGCAATGGAGCCTGTGTCGATGCAGCATTACGGATGAATCTCCTATAGAAATTCAACATACCCAAGAATTGTCGAAGTTTCTTTATATTCTCGGGCCGAGGAAATTTGTACAGGGCTTCGGCCTTGGTTGGTAAGGGCTGCGTACCGGTGCTACTGACGAGGTAACCAAGGAATTTCACCGATGACTGTCCCAAAACGCATGGATGAATTGACGATGACACCATAATCTTGCAAACGCTTAAACAGGATCTCGAGATGATTTAAATGCTCCTCTGGAGACGTTGATGCCACGAAGATGTCATCAATGTTCGCATAGCAAAAGTCCAGCCCTCTGAGTATATCGTCGATGAACCTTTGGAACGGAGGCCAAAGCTCATGAACGGAAACTCAAACATTCCGAATGGCGTGGTTATGGCCGTCTTGCATATGTCGTCAACCGCCACTGGGATTTGATTGAAAGCTTTCACCAAGTCGATTGTGGAAAAAATGCTCTTCCCCGAGGGAGACTGTGAAAAGTCTTGTAGGTGTGGAACAGGATATCGATCTGGTTCAGTCCTGGCATTTAGGGCACGATAATCCCCACATGGTCTCCACTCGTCGCCCTGTTTGGGTACCATGTGGAGCGGTGATGACCAAGACGGTCTGGCGGTTCCCAGCTTCAACATGGCATCGAACTCCTTCTTTGCTGCTTTTCAATCTATCCGGAGCCAGCCTTTGTGGCTTGAGAGTTGCTGATGGGCCAGGTGTCGTCTTGATGTGGTGTTGCGTTTGGTGTTTAAGCCCTTCTTCTGCGTGGCCGTGGGGTCGAGTAATGTTCGAGAACCTGGCCAACAATTCGTGGAAGGGTGTTGAACTAGTGACCATTTTAATGCTTGGCGTATTGCTAGTGACTGCCTTCCCTTGGGCTGCAAGCAGTATTTTGGTGTCGAAAAGCTTTCGATTTCTCACATCCACAAGGAGGTCGTAGAATGCGAGAAAATCTACTCTGATGATGAGTTTTGACACGTCGGCAATGACGAATCTCCAGGTAAAATCTCGACGCAAGCCAAAATTGAGGGTCACAGTGGTTGTGCCGAATGTTGCAATTGTTGTTCCTATGGTTGCAGAAAGCTCGTAGTCTGATTTCTCGCGATGCCCCCGAAGAAGGTGACGGGGAAAAACGCAAAGTCGGCACCTGTGTCCACAAGAAATTGTATTTTGGTTTCCCGGTCTGTCACAAATATGCGGCGAGATGTTGTTTGGCACTGGTCAACTACCGCTCTTAACGAGTGCCCTTGAAGTTTCCCTGGTTAAACGAGCAGGGTGTTGTGCACTTTTTGGCTTCTTGCCCGAACTTTGCATGGTACCAACACAAACCCTCCAAATGGTTATTGTTGCGGGGTCTGGACGCTCCACGAGAACGGGATCTTACACGCTGATTGTGATTGCTTTTCCACTCAGCTACCTCACGACGAACTTTTGCGATCTCTTGCTGCAATGTGACTGTTAGGTGCTGCAGCTGTTGTGACAGCGAATTTCCAACTGTAGCTTCCGAGACTATTGGGCGGTGTGATGTTATATCGGCGATGGATTTAGATTTAGATTTAGATTTATTTATTCCAATTCACTGTACAATATTCATAACAACATTTTTATAAAGAATACAGAGTTCTTTTATTAATTTGGTTAAATTTACTTGAACTTCAATAGATAATTTACTAGATTGTTTAAATGGAATAGAACACTAAGTGGTTAGAGGAACCAGTGGCAAGTGTTAAAATAAAAACTAGTCAGCTAGTTCGGCGATTTTCTCAATACTGAGGTCCTTGCACGCTGCGAGAATAGTTTGCATGCTAGCTGGAAGGCGTGCTAACCATAGCGTCCGTAGCATCGATTCGGGAACCGTTGTACCGGCGAGACTTTTAAGGTGGCGAAGAAACTGAGACGGTTTCCTGTCGCCCATCTCCTCCAACTCCAGCAAGCGGCGTGTTTTCTCATCCTGTTAAGAGCTCAGACGTTTGATGAGTTCTGTCTTCAATTTCAAATATGCATCCCTCGCAGGCTTCCGGACAATAACATCCCGCACCTCCAGTGCATGGCGCGGTTCCAGCACTCCAGTTACGTAGCCGAATTTTGTGGAGTCAACCGTCACCCTGGCGCAAGCGAAATTCTCTTCAACCATAGCGAACCATAGCTCTGGATCTGATGCTATAAAAGGTGGTAGACGCACTGCTACGTGGTTGATTGCACAGACAGGGCCAGGCTGTTGTGCCACTACGTCATTCGGTTGCTCCTCTTCGTTCATCTTAAACGAAATTTAATTTTATGAAAGTCGCTATATATGCTTTATTGACGAATAACGTATCTTATTATCACGTCGGGGTCACCACTAAAGCGACTTCCACAATTTGGATATTTTGTTATTTATTATGGTAAATACAGAAAGGAAAAGTTCAGATAATATAATACTATTCAACTGCTGGTCTCGGTGTCTCGAACAAGAGTCCTGCTATTCGAAACCAAACCGCAGGAAAACGTTCTCTTTTTGAACTGCAGTCAGGAATGACAGAGACAGTTCTCTTGCTGGCGAGGTTGCGAAGGTGTTGGCTTTTGAGTTCACGAATATGGAGGGAAGATGTCGCCACAGAACGATCCGAACTTTAGAATCGCAATACAGAGTAAGGGCCCTGGAAACTATTATCCAAATTTCAAATTTCTAGCTTTAGCCGTTTAAGCTAGGCTATGATGGTGAGTCAGTCAGGACTTTATCATCCCTATCGTGGAATCCGACGGGGGGAAGATTCGATATAATTTGTCCGTCAGTATCGTTGAATCCGGTGAAGTGAACCATTCCCTTGTCAACATTCACCCCTATCGTGGAATCCGCCAGATCGGAGGTTCACTTCACTTGTTCGATTCACTTCCACTTTACGTTGGTATTGTAGAATCCGCGGGGGACGCCTCTTTACCGACGAGTGTGTCGAAAAGGCAGTGTCGCAGATTGACAGCAAATTGTGTGATAAGTGACAGAAGCAGCTTTTATTTTTGTTTGATTTTTTTCAAAAATAGTGAAACAAATTAAAAAATGCATAGAATTGTTTTATTTTCGCATGATTCAAATTCAGATGAAGAGCAAGAGCTGCAAAAGGCATTATGGAATTACCAAATGTATTTACTTGGATAAAAAAGTTTTTGAAATTGGTTCCGGTTTTTCTGTTTTTTCGTAAAAAAATTGTTTTAAATTACTTATTTGTTGTGCAAATTATAGAATTTAAATATGTGCATTTAATTTACTTACATTTTGAATACAAAAATACAGAAATAACAAAAATAAAAACAATCCGCAACGTAATCCGCAACTCTTGAGCTGCGAATAAAAAGTGAACAATTTTGTATGGGTGAGTTCCACCTAAACGGTTTCCACAATACAGTGAAACTCATTCACACTGCCGACACGGGAATGGTTCACTTTAGCGGATTTAACGATACCGACGGTCAAATTATAGTGAATCATTCCCCCCGGCGGATTCCACGATAGGGGTGAATGTGAATGAGCTTCACTGTATTGTGGAAACCGTTTAGGTGGAACTCAGACCATACAAAATTGTTCACTTCTAATTCGCAGCTCAAGAGTTGCGGATTACGTTGCGGATTGATTTTATTTTTCTATTCAAAATGTAAGTAAATTAAATTTACATATTTAAATTCTATAATTTGCACAAAAAATAAGTAATTTAAAACAAATTTCTTAGGAAAAAAACGAAAACCCGAAACCAATTTCAGAAAAAATGGTAAATTTGGTTTTTTTTTATTTACCAAAAGTTTTTATACATCTGTCTATAACCGACATTTAGTACATTTTATAACATTAAGGGTATTCACTTAAACTCGTAAAACCACGTTAACCGTAAATATTTACCATCGCGTAAATGATCTGTCAAATTTTATATGAAAAATTATTTACGCGAGTCTCATAAATTTCTGCGACGATTTGGGCTCGGAAATCACCCTCGTAAAATTACACATTTCCCATACAAAATTTACACTTTCGAACTAAAGCGACTTCCACAATTTGGATATTTTGTTCTTTATTATGGTAAATACAGAAAGGAAAAGTTCAGATTATATAATACTATTCAACTGCTGGTCTCGGCGTCTCGAACAAGAGTCCTGCTATTCGAAACCAAACCTCAGGAAAACGTTCTCTTTTTGAACTGCAGTCAGGAATGACAGAGACAGTTCTCTTGCTGGCGAGGTTGCGAAGGTGTTGGCTTTTGAGTTCACGAATATGGAGGGAAGATGTCGCCACAGTACCCCCCTACTAATAGAATACGATGAAAGGTCAATCCAACAAGCGATCTGGGAAACGAACGCGTCTTCCCGATCGAGTCGTTTGAACTGGCTGGTGGATTGCGGGCTCGGCTAGCACTGCTGGTTCCCCCGTAGCGGTGGTGGCGTCCTCTGGGTATGTCTCGATTACTGTGTCATCATTTTCGTGGGCTGTTAAGACATGCGCTGGTTTCAATCGGTCGATAGAGACGGTAACGTTTCTTCCTCTGATGTTCACTACCATTGTTTTGTTTGACCTGGATACCACTTCGAAGGGACCCCCATATGGCCGCTGGAGCGGTGCTTTCGGCCCATTATGTCGAACGAACACATGGCGAGTTGTTGCAAGATCCTTGTAAATGAACGTAGCTTGGTGTCCATGTCTTGAACCGCTGGTTGAACTTAAGGCATGTGCATGTTGTCGGAGCATCTCTACAAAGTCGGACGGATCTGCCTCTGCTCTGCTCGATGGAGCTAGGAACTCTCCCGGTAGCCGCAGTGGCTCACCATAGATCATCTCTGCTGCTGTTGACTGTAGGTCATCCTTCCCGGCCGCACGGATTCCAAGCATCACCGTCGGCAAGATCTCACTCCAACGAGGGTTGTTTTGACATTTGATGGCACCCTTTAGCTGCCGGTGGAACCTTTCCACCATGCCATTAGCTGCTGGATGGTAAGCGGTGGTTCTGAAGTGAGTCGTCCCTGTTAAGCGGTTCAATTGCCTAAACAGCATCGACTCAAACTGTCGTCCCTGGTCGGTTGTAACTCTCAGTGGTGTTCCAAAGCGAGAAATGCAGTGGGAGTAAAAAGCGCGAGCAAATGTTGATGCTTCCTGGTCCTCGATGGGGATTGCTTCCGGCCACCGAGAAAATCAATCGACGCAGGTAAGACAATACCTGTACCCCTCGGAAACAGGCATGACCACGATATCGATGTGTATATGCTCAAACCTCTGGGACGGTGGCGTGAATGTTCCGGGCGTTGTTGAGATATAGCGAATAACCTTGGAGCGTTGGCATTCGACGCAGCTTCGGGCCCACAACCGACAATCTCTTTTCATCGATGGCGTTGAACACTGTTTGGCGGAAATCCATAGGGACAAACGGACGGGTTGTAGCTGTTGACACATCGTAGCAAATCGAAAAGTCGACTTCAGGCATCCTTACCAACTTCATTTGCAGAGACGTTGTTGATTCAGCTATACTTCGGAGTTCTGCGTCGGTCTTCTGTGCAGCTGCTAGTGCTTTTAAGTCTAGTACAGCGTTAACTTCCTCGATGCGTGAGAGTGCATCAGCGACAATATTTTCCTCGCCAGATATATAACGGATATCTGTTGAAAACTGATGAAGTCTAAATAGCGAAATTGGCGAGGAGTGCACTGATGATCCTTCTTACGAAACGCGTACACGATGGGCTTGTGGTCGGTATAGATGGTAAACGTTTATGCTTCGACCATAAATCGAAAGTGTTTGATCGAATCGTATGCGGCGAGCAGTTCCCTATCATAAGCTGAGTACTTGCGTTCAGTGGAACTGAGTTTCCTCGAGAAAAAGGCCAGAGGTTCCCACTCGGAATTGATTCGTTGTTGAAGAGCTGCTCCCACTGTGAAATCTGACGCATCGCAGAATATGGCTAGTTGGGCGTTCAGTCTTGGATGAGCAAGTAAAGCTGCTCGAGCTAAACTATCTTTGCAGGAATTGAAGGCGGCTTCTGCCTCTGGTGTCCAGGCCACAGGTGTTTTTCCTTTCTCGTTGCCCTGGAGAAGATCATGCAATGGAGCCTGTGTCGATGCAGCATTAGGGATGAATCTCCTATAGAAATTCAACATACCCAAGAACTGTCGAAGTTTCTTTATATTCTCGGGCCGAGGAAATTTGTACAGGGCTTCGGCCTTGGTTGGTAAGGGCTGCGTACCGGTGCTACTGACGAGGTAACCAAGGAATTTCACCGATGACTGTCCCAAAACGCATGGATGAATTGACGATGACACCATAATCTTGCAAACGCTTAAACAGGATCTCGAGATGATTTAAATGCTCCTCTGGAGACGTTGATGCCACGAAGATGTCATCAATGTTCGCATAGCAAAAGTCCAGCCCTCTGAGTATATCGTCGATGAACCTTTGGAACGTTTGAGCGGCATTCCGGAGGCCAAAGCTCATGAACGGAAACTCAAACATTCTGAATGGCGTGGTTATGGCCGTCTTGCATATGTCGTCAACCGCCACTGGGATTTGATTGAAAGCTTTCACCAAGTCGATTGTGGAAAAAATGCTCTTCCCCGAGGGAGACTGCGAAAAGTCTTGTAGGTGTGGAACAGGATATCGATCTGGTTCAGTCCTGGCATTTAGGGCACGATAATCCCCACATGGTCTCCACTCGTCGCCCTGTTTGGGTACCATGTGGAGCGGTGATGACCAAGACGGTCTGGCGGTTCCCAGCTTCAACATGGCATCGAACTCCTTCTTTGCTGCTTTTCAATCTATCCGGAGCCAGCCTTTGTGGCTTGAGAGTTGCTGATGGGCCAGGTGTCGTCTTGATGTGGTGTTGCGTTTGGTGTTTAAGCCCTTCTTCTGCGTGGCCGTGGGGTCGAGTAATGTTCGAGAACCTGGCCAACAATTCGTGGAAGGGTGTTGAACCAGTGACCATTTTAATGCTTGGCGTATTGCTAGTGACTGCCTTCCCTTGGGCTGCAAGCAGTATTTTGGCGTCGAAAAGCTTTCGATTTCTCACATCCACAAGGAGGTCGTAGAATGCGAGAAAATCTACTCTGATGATGAGTTTTGACACGTCGGCAATGACGAATCTCCAGGTAAAATCTCGACGCAAGCCAAAATTGAGGGTCACAGTGGTTGTGCCGAATGTTGCAATTGTTGTTCCGTTGGTTGCAGAAAGCTCGTAGTCTGATTTCTTGCGATGCCCCCGAAGAAGGTGACGGGGAAAAACTCATAAGTCGGCACCTGTGTCCACAAGAAATTGTATTTTGGTTTCCCGGTCTGTCACAAATATGCGGCGAGATGTTGTTGGGCACTGGTCAACTACCGCTCTTAACGAGTGCCCTTGAAGTTTCCCTGGTTAAACGAGCAGGGTGTTGTGCACTTTTTGGCTTCTTGCCCGAACCTTGCATGGTACCAACACAAACCCTCCGAATGGTTATTGTTGCGGGGTCTGGAGGCTCCACGAGAACGGGATCTTACACGCTGATTGTGATTGCTTTTCCACTCAGCTACCTCACGGCGAACTTTTGCGATCTCTTGCTGCAATGTGACTGTTAGGTGCTGCAGCTGTTGTGACAGCGAATTTCCAACTGTAGCTTCCGAGACTATTGGGCGGTGTGATGTTATATCGGCGATGGATTTAGATTTAGATTTAGATTTATTTATTCCAATTCACTGTACAATATTCATAACAACATTTTTATAAAGAATACAGAGTTCTTTTATTAATTTGGTTAAATTTACTTGAACTTCAATAGATAATTTACTAGATTGTTTAAATGGAATAGAACACTAAGTGGTTAGAGGAACCAGTGGCAAGTGTTAAAAAAAAACTAGTCAGCTAGTTCGGCGATTTTCTCAATACTGAGGTCCTTGCACGCTGCGAGAATAGTTTGCATGCTAGCTGGAAGGCGTGCTAACCATAGCGTCCGTAGCATCGATTCGGGAACCGTTGTACCGGCGAGACTTTCAAGGTGGCGAAGAAACTGAGACGGTTTCCTGTCGCCCATCTCCTCCAACTCCAGCAAGCGGCGTGTTTTCTCATCCTGTGAAGAGCTCAGACGTTTGATGAGTTCTGTCTTCAATTTCAAATATGCATCCCTCGCAGGCTTCCGGACAATAACATCCCGCACCTCCAGTGCATGGCGCGGTTCCAGCACTCCAGTTACGTAGCCGAATTTTGTGGAGTCAACCGTCACCCTGGCGCAAGCGAAATTCTCTTCAACCATAGCGAACCATAGCTCTGGATCTGATGCTATAAAAGGTGGTAGACGCACTGCTACGTGGTTGATTGCACAGGCAGGGCCAGGCTGTTGTGCCACTACGTCATTCGGTTGCTCCTCTTCGTTCATCTTAAACGAAATTTAATTTTATGAAAGTCGCTATATATGCTTTATTGACGAATAACGTATCTTGTTATCACGTCGGGGTCACCACTAAAGCGACTTCCACAATTTGGATATTTTGTTCTTTATTATGGTAAATACAGAAAGGAAAAGTTCAGATAATATAATACTATTCAACTGCTGGTCTCGGCGTCTCGAACAAGAGTCCTGCTATTCGAAACCAAACCGCAGGAAAACGTTCTCTTTTTGAACTGCAGTCAGGAATGACAGAGACAGTTCTCTTGCTGGCGAGGTTCCGAAGGTGTTGGCTTTTGAGTTCACGAATATGGAGGGAAGATGTCGCCACAGAACAATCCGAACTTTAGAATCGCAATACAGAGTAAGGGCCCTGGAAACTATTATCCAAATTTCAAATTTCTAGCTTTAGCCGTTTAAGCTAGGCTATGATGGTGAGTCAGTCAGGACTTTATCATCCCTATCGTGGAATCCGACGGGGGGAAGATTCGATATAATTTGTCCGTCAGTATCGTTGAATCCGGTGAAGTGAACCATTCCCTTGTCAACATTCACCCCTATCGTGGAATCCGCCAGATCGGAGGTTCACTTCACTTGTTCGATTCACTTCCACTTTACGTTGGTATTGTAGAATCCGCGGGGGACGCCTCTTTACCGGCGAGTGTGTCGAAAAGGCAGTGTCGCAGATTGACAGCAAATTGTGTGATAAGTGACAGAAGCAGCTTTTATTTTTGTTTGATTTTTTTCAAAAATAGTGAAACAAATTAAAAAATGCATAGAATTGTTTTATTTTCGCATGATTCAAATTCAGATGAAGAGCAAGAGCTGCAAAAGGCATTATGGAATTACCAAATGTATTTACTTGGATAAAAAAGTTTTTGAAATTGGTTCCGGTTTTTCTGTTTTTTCGTAAAAAAAATTGTTTTAAATTACTTATTTGTTGTGCAAATTATAGAATTTAAATATGTGCATTTAATTTACTTACATTTTGAATACAAAAATACAGAAATAACAAAAATAAAAACAATCCGCAACGTAATCCGCAACTCTTGAGCTGCGAATAAAAAGTGAACAATTTTGTATGGGTGAGTTCCAACTAAACGGTTTCCACAATACAGTGAAACTCATTCACACTGCCTACACGGGAATGGTTCACTTTAGCGGATTTAACGATACCGACGGTCAAATTATAGTGAATCATTCCCCCCGGCGGATTCCACGATAGGGGTGAATGTGAATGAGCTTCACTGTATTGTGGAAACCGTTTAGGTGGAACTCAGACCATACAAAATTGTTCACTTCTAATTCGCAGCTCAAGAGTTGCGGATTACGTTGCGGATTGATTTTATTTTTCTATTCAAAATGTAAGTAAATTAAATTTACATATTTAAATTCTATAATTTGCACAAAAAATAAGTAATTTAAAACAAATTTCTTAGGAAAAAAACGAAAACCCGAAACCAATTTCAGAAAAAATGGTAAATTTGGTTTTTTTTTATTTACCAAAAGTTTTTATACATCTGTCTATAACCGACATTTAGTACATTTTATAACATTAAGGGTATTCACTTAAACTCGTAAAACCACGTAAACCGTAAATATTTACCATCGCGTAAATGATCTGTCAAATTTTATATGAAAAATTATTTACGCGAGTCTCATAAATTTCTGCGACGATTTGGGCTCGGAAATCACCCTCGTAAAATTACACATTTCCCATACAAAATTTACACTTTCGAACTAAAGCGACTTCCACAATTTGGATATTTTGTTCTTTATTATGGTAAATACAGAAAGGAAAAGTTCAGATTATATAATACTATTCAACTGCTGGTCTCGGCGTCTCGAACAAGAGTCCTGCTATTCGAAACCAAACCTCAGGAAAACGTTCTCTTTTTGAACTGCAGTCAGGAATGACAGAGACAGTTCTCTTGCTGGCGAGGTTGCGAAGGTGTTGGCTTTTGAGTTCACGAATATGGAGGGAAGATGTCGCCACAGTACCCCCCTACTAATAGAATACGATGAAAGGTCAATCCAACAAGCGATCTGGGAAACGAACGCGTCTTCCCGATCGAGTCGTTTGAACTGGCTGGTGGATTGCGGGCTCGGCTAGCACTGCTGGTTCCCCCGTAGCGGTGGTGGCGTCCTCTGGGTATGTCTTGATTACTGTGTCATCATTTTCGTGGGCTGTTAAGACATGCGCTGGTTTCAATCGGTCGATAGAGACGGTAACGTTTCTTCCTCTGATGTTCACTACCATTGTTTTGTTTGACCTGGATACCACTTCGAAGGGACCCCCATATGGCCGCTGGAGCGGTGCTTTCGGCCCATTATGTCGAACGAACACATGGCGAGTTGTTGCAAGATCCTTGTAAATGAACGTAGCTTGGTGTCCATGTCTTGAACCGCTGGTTGAACTTAAGGCATGTGCATGTTGTCGGAGCATCTCTACAAAGTCGGACGGATCTGCCTCTGCTCTGCTCGATGGAGCTAGGAACTCTCCCGGTAGCCGCAGTGGCTCACCATAGATCATCTCTGCTGCTGTTGACTGTAGGTCATCCTTCCCGGCCGCACGGATTCCAAGCATCACCGTCGGCAAGATCTCACTCCAACGAGGGTTGTTTTGACATTTGATGGCACCCTTTAGCTGCCGGTGGAACCTTTCCACCATGCCATTAGCTGCTGGATGGTAAGCGGTGGTTCTGAAGTGAGTCGTCCCTGTTAAGCGGTTCAATTGCCTAAACAGCATCGACTCAAACTGTCGTCCCTGGTCGGTTGTAACTCTCAGTGGTGTTCCAAAGCGAGAAATGCAGTGGGAGTAAAAAGCGCGAGCAAATGTTGATGCTTCCTGGTCCTCGATGGGGATTGCTTCCGGCCACCGAGAAAATCAATCGACGCAGGTAAGACAATACCTGTACCCCTCGGAAACAGGCATGACCACGATATCGATGTGTATATGCTCAAACCTCTGGGACGGTGGCGTGAATGTTCCGGGCGTTGTTGAGATATAGCGAATAACCTTGGAGCGTTGGCATTCGACGCAGCTTCGGGCCCACAACCGACAATCTCTTTTCATCGATGGCGTTGAACACTGTTTGGCGGAAATCCATAGGGACAAACGGACGGGCTGTAGCTGTTGACACATCGTAGCAAATCCAAAAGTCGACTTCAGGCATCCTTACCAACTTCATTTGCAGAGACGTTGTTGATTCAGCTATACTTCGGAGTTCTGCGTCGGTCTTCTGTGCAGCTGCTAGTGCTTTTAAGTCTAGTACAGCGTTAACTTCCTCGATGCGTGAGAGTGCATCAGCGACAATATTTTCCTCGCCAGATATATAACGGATATCTGTTGAAAACTGATGAAGTCTAAATAGCGAAATTGGCGAGGAGTGCACTGATGATCCTTCTTACGAAACGCGTACACGATGGGCTTGTGGTCGGTATAGATGGTAAACGTTTTTGCTTCGACCATAAATCGAAAGTGTTTGATCGATTCGTATGCGGCGAGCAGTTCCCTATCATAAGCTGAGTACTTGCGTTCAGTGGAACTGAGTTTCCTCGAGAAAAAGGCCAGAGGTTCCCACTCGGAATTGATTCGTTGTTGAAGAGCTGCTCCCACTGTGAAATCTGACGCATCGCAGAATATGGCTAGTTGGGCGTTCAGTCTTGGATGAGCAAGTAAAGCTGCTCGAGCTAAACTATCTTTGCAGGAATTGAAGGCGGCTTCTGCCTCTGGTGTCCAGGCCACAGGTGTTTTTCCTTTCTCGTTGCCCTGGAGAAGATCATGCAATGGAGCCTGTGTCGATGCAGCATTAGGGATGAATCTCCTATAGAAATTCAACATACCCAAGAACTGTCGAAGTTCTTCGGCCTTGGTTGGTAAGGGCTGCGTACCGGTGCTACTGACGAGGTAACCAAGGAATTTCACCGATGACTATCCCAAAACGCATGGATGAATTGACGATGACACCATAATCTTGCAAACGCTTAAACAGGATCTCGAGATGATTTAAATGCTCCTCTGGAGACGTTGATGCCACGAAGATGTCATCAATGTTCGCATAGCAAAAGTCCAGCCCTCTGAGTATATCGTCGATGAACCTTTGGAACGTTTGAGCGGCATTCCGGAGGCCAAAGCTCATGAACGGAAACTCAAACATTCTGAATGGCGTGGTTATGGCCGTCTTGCATATGTCGTCAACCGCCACTGGGATTTGATTGAAAGCTTTCACCAAGTCGATTGTGGAAAAAATGCTCTTCCCCGAGGGAGACTGCGAAAAGTCTTGTAGGTGTGGAACAGGATATCGATCTGGTTCAGTCCTGGCATGTAGGGCACGATAATCCCCACATGGTCTCCACTCGTCGCCCTGTTTGGGTACCATGTGGAGCGGTGATGACCAAGACGGTCTGGCGGTTCCCAGCTTCAACATGGCATCGAACTCCTTCTTTGCTGCTTTTCAATCTATCCGGAGCCAGCCTTTGTGGCTTGAGAGTTGCTGATGGGCCAGGTGTCGTCTTGATGTGGTGTTGCGTTTGGTGTTTAAGCCCTTCTTCTGCGTGGCCGTGGGGTCGAGTAATGTTCGAGAACCTGGCCAACAATTCGTGGAAGGGTGTTGAACCAGTGACCATTTTAATGCTTGGCGTATTGCTAGTGACTGCCTTCCCTTGGGCTGCAAGCAGTATTTTGGCGTCGAAAAGCTTTCGATTTCTCACATCCACAAGGAGGTCGTAGAATGCGAGAAAATCTACTCTGATGATGAGTTTTGACACGTCGGCAATGACGAATCTCCAGGTAAAATCTCGACGCAAGCCAAAATTGAGGGTCACAGTGGTTGTGCCGAATGTTGCAATTGTTGTTCCGTTGGTTGCAGAAAGCTCGTAGTCTGATTTCTTGCGATGCCCCCGAAGAAGGTGACGGGGAAAAACTCATAAGTCGGCACCTGTGTCCATAAGAAATTGTATTTTGGTTTCCCGGTCTGTCACAAATATGTGGCGAGATGTTGTTGGGCACTGGTCAACTACCGCTCTTAACGAGTGCCCTTGAAGTTTCCCTGGTTAAACGAGCACTTTTTGGCTTCTTGCCCGAACCTTGCATGGTACCAACACAAACCCTCCGAATGGTTATTGTTGCGGGGTCTGGAGGCTCCACGAGAACGGGATCTTACACGCTGATTGTGATTGCTTTTCCACTCAGCTACCTCACGACGAACTTTTGCGATCTCTTGCTGCAATGTGACTGTTAGGTGCTGCAGCTGTTGTGACAGCGAATTTCCAACTGTAGCTTCCGAGACTATTGGGCGGTGTGATGTTATATCGGCGATGGATTTAGATTTAGATTTAGATATATTTATTCCAATTCACTGTACAATATTCATAACAACATTTTTATAAAGAATACAGAGTTCTTTTATTAATTTGGTGAAATTTACTTGAACTTCAATAGATAATTTACTAGATTGTTTAAATGGAATAGAACACTTAGTGGTTAGAGGAACCAGTGGCAAGTGTTATAAAAAAAAAAAACTAGTCAGCTAGTTCGGCGATTTTCTCAATACTGAGGTCCTTGCTCGCTGCGAGAATAGTTTGCATGCTAGCTGGAAGGCGTGCTAACCATAGCGTCCGTAGCATCGATTCGGGAACCGTTGTACCGGCGAGACTTTCAAGGTGGCGAAGAAACTGAGACGGTTTCCTGTCGCCCATCTCCTCCAACTCCAGCAAGCGGCGTGTTTTCTCATCCTGTGAAGAGCTCAGACGTTTGATGAGTTCTGTCTTCAATTTCAAATATGCATCCCTCGCAGGCTTCCGGACAATAACATCCCGCACCTCCAGTGCATGGCGCGGTTCCAGCACTCCAGTTACGTAGCCGAATTTTGTGGAGTCAACCGTCACCTTGGCGCAAGCGAAATTCTCTTCAACCATAGCGAACCATAGCTCTGGATCTGATGCTATAAAAGGTGGTAGACGCACTGCTACGTGGTTGATTGCACAGGCAGGGCCAGGCTGTTGTGCCACTACGTCATTCGGTTGCTCCTCTTCGTTCATCTTAAACGAAATTTAATTTTATGAAAGTCGCTATATATGCTTTATTGACGAATAACGTATCTTATTATCACGTCGGGGTCACCACTAAAGCGACTTCCACAATTTGGATATTTTGTTATTTATTATGGTAAATACAGAAAGGAAAAGTTCAGATAATATAATACTATTCAACTGCTGGTCTCGGTGTCTCGAACAAGAGTCCTGCTATTCGAAACCAAACCGCAGGAAAACGTTCTCTTTTTGAACTGCAGTCAGGAATGACAGAGACAGTTCTCTTGCTGGCGAGGTTGCGAAGGTGTTGGCTTTTGAGTTCACGAATATGGAGGGAAGATGTCGCCACAGAACGATCCGAACTTTAGAATCGCAATACAGAGTAAGGGCCCTGGAAACTATTATCCAAATTTCAAATTTCTAGCTTTAGCTGTTTAAGCTAGGCTATGATGGTGAGTCAGTCAGGACTTTATCATCCCTATCGTGGAATCCGACGGGGGGAAGATTCGATATAATTTGTCCGTCAGTATCGTTGAATCCGGTGAAGTGAACCATTCCCTTGTCAACATTCACCCCTATCGTGGAATCCGCCAGATCGGAGGTTCACTTCACTTGTTCGATTCACTTCCACTTTACGTTGGTATTGTAGAATCCGCGGGGGACGCCTCTTTACCGACGAGTGTGTCGAAAAGGCAGTGTCGCAGATTGACAGCAAATTGTGTGATAAGTGACAGAAGCAGCTTTTATTTTTGTTTGATTTTTTTCAAAAATAGTGAAACAAATTAAAAAATGCATAGAATTGTTTTATTTTCGCATGATTCAAATTCAGATGAAGAGCAAGAGCTGCAAAAGGCATTATGGAATTACCAAATGTATTTACTTGGATAAAAAAGTTTTTGAAATTGGTTCCGGTTTTTCTGTTTTTTCGTAAAAAAATTGTTTTAAATTACTTATTTGTTGTGCAAATTATAGAATTTAAATATGTGCATTTAATTTACTTACATTTTGAATACAAAAATACAGAAATAACAAAAATAAAAACAATCCGCAACGTAATCCGCAACTCTTGAGCTGCGAATAAAAAGTGAACAATTTTGTATGGGTGAGTTCCACCTAAACGGTTTCCACAATACAGTGAAACTCATTCACACTGCCTACACGGGAATGGTTCACTTTAGCGGATTTAACGATACCGACGGTCAAATTATAGTGAATCATTCCCCCCGGCGGATTCCACGATAGGGGTGAATGTGAATGAGCTTCACTGTATTGTGGAAACCGTTTAGGTGGAACTCAGACCATACAAAATTGTTCACTTCTAATTCGCAGCTCAAGAGTTGCGGATTACGTTGCGGATTGATTTTATTTTTCTATTCAAAATGTAAGTAAATTAAATTTACATATTTAAATTCTATAATTTGCACAAAAAATAAGTAATTTAAAACAAATTTCTTAGGAAAAAAACGAAAACCCGAAACCAATTTCAGAAAAAATGGTAAATTTGGTTTTTTTTTATTTACCAAAAGTTTTTATACATCTGTCTATAACCGACATTTAGTACATTTTATAACATTAAGGGTATTCACTTAAACTCGTAAAACCACGTTAACCGTAAATATTTACCATCGCGTAAATGATCTGTCAAATTTTATATGAAAAATTATTTACGCGAGTCTCATAAATTTCTGCGACGATTTGGGCTCGGAAATCACCCTCGTAAAATTACACATTTCCCATACAAAATTTACACTTTCGAACTAAAGCGACTTCCACAATTTGGATATTTTGTTCTTTATTATGGTAAATACAGAAAGGAAAAGTTCAGATTATATAATACTATTCAACTGCTGGTCTCGGCGTCTCGAACAAGAGTCCTGCTATTCGAAACCAAACCTCAGAAAAACGTTCTCTTTTTGAACTGCAGTCAGGAATGACAGAGACAGTTCTCTTGCTGGCGAGGTTGCGAAGGTGTTGGCTTTTGAGTTCACGAATATGGAAGGAAGATGTCGCCACAGTACCCCCCTACCAATAGAATACGATGAAAGGTCAATCCAACAAGCGATCTGGGAAACGAACGCGTCTTCCCGATCGAGTCGTTTGAACTGGCTGGTGGATTGCGGGCTCGGCTAGCACTGCTGGTTCCCCCGTAGCGGTGGTGGCGTCCTCTGGGTATGTCTCGATTACTGTGTCATCATTTTCGTGGGCTGTTAAGACATGCGCTGGTTTTAATCGGTCGATAGAGACGGTAACGTTTCTTCCTCTGATGTTCACTACCATTGTTTTGTTTGACCTGGATACCACTTCGAAGGGACCCCCATATGGCCGCTGGAGCGGTGCTTTCGGCCCATTATGTCGAACGAACACATGGCGAGTTGTTGCAAGATCCTTGTAAATGAACGTAGCTTGGTGTCCATGTCTTGAACCGCTGGTTGAACTTAAGGCGTGTGCATGTTGTCGGAGCATCTCTACAAAGTCGGACGGATCTGCCTCTGCTCTGCTCGATGGAGCTAGGAACTCTCCCGGTAGCCGCAGTGGCTCACCAAAGATCATCTCTGCTGCTGTTGACTGTAGGTCATCCTTCCCGGCCGCACGGATTCCAAGCATCACCGTCGGCAAGATCTCACTCCAACGCGGGTTGTTTTGACATTTGATGGCACCCTTTAGCTGCCGGTGGAACCTTTCCACCATGCCATTAGCTGCTGGATGGTAAGCGGTGGTTCTGAAGTGAGTCGTCCCTGTTAAGCGGTTCAATTGCCTAAACAGCATCGACTCAAACTGTCGTCCCTGGTCGGTTGTAACTCTCAGTGGTGTTCCAAAGCGAGAAATGCAGTGGGAGTAAAAAGCGCGAGCAAATGTTGATGCTTCCTGGTCCTCGATGGGGATTGCTTCCGGCCACCGAGAAAATCAATCGACGCAGGTAAGACAATACCTGTACCCCTCGGAAACAGGCATGACCACGATATCGATGTGTATATGCTCGAACCTCTGGGACGGTGGCGTGAATGTTCCGGGCGTTGTTGAGATATAGCGAATAACCTTGGAGCGTTGGCATTCGACGCAGCTTCGGGCCCACAACCGACAATCTCTTTTCATCGATGGCGTTGAACACTGTTTGGCGGAAATCCATAGGGACAAACGGACGGGCTGTAGCTGTTGACACATCGTAGCAAATCCAAAAGTCGACTTCAGGCATCCTTACCAACTTCATTTGCAGAGACGTTGTTGATTCAGCTATACTTCGGAGTTCTGCGTCGGTCTTCTGTGCAGCTGCTAGTGCTTTTAAGTCTAGTACAGCGTTAACTTCCTCGATGCGTGAGAGTGCATCAGCGACAATATTTTCCTCGCCAGATATATAACGGATATCTGTTGAAAACTGATGAAGTCTAAATAGCGAAATTGGCGAGGAGTGCACTGATGATCCTTCTTACGAAACGCGTACACGATGGGCTTGTGGTCGGTATAGATGGTAAACGTTTTTGCTTCGACCATAAATCGAAAGTGTTTGATCGATTCGTATGCGGCGAGCAGTTCCCTATCATAAGCTGAGTACTTGCGTTCAGTGGAACTGAGTTTCCTCGAGAAAAAGGCCAGAGGTTCCCACTCGGAATTGATTCGTTGTTGAAGAGCTGCTCCCACTGTGAAATCTGACGCATCGCAGAATATGGCTAGTTGGGCGTTCAGTCTTGGATGAGCAAGTAAAGCTGCTCGAGCTAAACTATCTTTGCAGGAATTGAAGGCGGCTTCTGCCTCTGGTGTCCAGGCCACAGGTGTTTTTCCTTTCTCGTTGCCCTGGAGAAGATCATGCAATGGAGCCTGTGTCGATGCAGCATTACGGATGAATCTCCTATAGAAATTCAACATACCCAAGAATTGTCGAAGTTTCTTTATATTCTCGGGCCGAGGAAATTTGTACAGGGCTTCGGCCTTGGTTGGTAAGGGCTGCGTACCGGTGCTACTGACGAGGTAACCAAGGAATTTCACCGATGACTGTCCCAAAACGCATGGATGAATTGACGATGACACCATAATCTTGCAAACGCTTAAACAGGATCTCGAGATGATTTAAATGCTCCTCTGGAGACGTTGATGCCACGAAGATGTCATCAATGTTCGCATAGCAAAAGTCCAGCCCTCTGAGTATATCGTCGATGAACCTTTGGAACGGAGGCCAAAGCTCATGAACGGAAACTCAAACATTCCAAATGGCGTGGTTATGGCCGTCTTGCATATGTCGTCAACCGCCACTGGGATTTGATTGAAAGCTTTCACCAAGTCGATTGTGGAAAAAATGCTCTTCCCCGAGGGAGACTGTGAAAAGTCTTGTAGGTGTGGAACAGGATATCGATCTGGTTCAGTCCTGGCATTTAGGGCACGATAATCCCCACATGGTCTCCACTCGTCGCCCTGTTTGGGTACCATGTGGAGCGGTGATGACCAAGACGGTCTGGCGGTTCCCAGCTTCAACATGGCATCGAACTCCTTCTTTGCTGCTTTTCAATCTATCCGGAGCCAGCCTTTGTGGCTTGAGAGTTGCTGATGGGCCAGGTGTCGTCTTGATGTGGTGTTGCGTTTGGTGTTTAAGCCCTTCTTCTGCGTGGCCGTGGGGTCGAGTAATGTTCGAGAACCTGGCCAACAATTCGTGGAAGGGTGTTGAACCAGTGACCATTTTAATGCTTGGCGTATTGCTAGTGACTGCCTTCCCTTGGGCTGCAAGCAGTATTTTGGTGTCGAAAAGCTTTCGATTTCTCACATCCACAAGGAGGTCGTAGAATGCGAGAAAATCTACTCTGATGATGAGTTTTGACACGTCGGCAATGACGAATCTCCAGGTAAAATCTCGACGCAAGCCAAAATTGAGGGTCACAGTGGTTGTGCCGAATGTTGCAATTGTTGTTCCTATGGTTGCAGAAAGCTCGTAGTCTGATTTCTCGCGATACCCCCGAAGAAGGTGACGGGGAAAAACGCAAAGTCGGCACCTGTGTCCACAAGAAATTGTATTTTGGTTTCCCGGTCTGTCACAAATATGCGGCGAGATGTTGTTTGGCACTGGTCAACTACCGCTCTTAACGAGTGCCCTTGAAGTTTCCCTGGTTAAACGAGCAGGGTGTTGTGCACTTTTTGGCTTCTTGCCCGAACTTTGCATGGTACCAACACAAACCCTCCAAATGGTTATTGTTGCGGGGTCTGGACGCTCCACAAGAACGGGATCTTACACGCTGATTGTGATTGCTTTTCCACTCAGCTACCTCACGACGAACTTTTGCGATCTCTTGCTGCAATGTGACTGTTAGGTGCTGCAGCTGTTGTGACAGCGAATTTCCAACTGTAGCTTCCGAGACTATTGGGCGGTGTGATGTTATATCGGCGATGGATTTAGATTTAGATTTAGATTTATTTATTCCAATTCACTGTACAATATTCATAACAACATTTTTATAAAGAATACAGAGTTCTTTTATTAATTTGGTTAAATTTACTTGAACTTCAATAGATAATTTACTAGATTGTTTAAATGGAATAGAACACTAAGTGGTTAGAGGAACCAGTGGCAAGTGTTAAAATAAAAACTAGTCAGCTAGTTCGGCGATTTTCTCAATACTGAGGTCCTTGCACGCTGCGAGAATAGTTTGCATGCTAGCTGGAAGGCGTGCTAACCATAGCGTCCGTAGCATCGATTCGGGAACCGTTGTACCGGCGAGACTTTCAAGGTGGCGAAGAAACTGAGATGGTTTCCTGTCGCCCATCTCCTCCAACTCCAGCAAGCGGCGTGTTTTCTCATCCTGTTAAGAGCTCAGACGTTTGATGAGTTCTGTCTTCAATTTCAAATATGCATCCCTCGCAGGCTTCCGGACAATAACATCCCGCACCTCCAGTGCATGGCGCGGTTCCAGCACTCCAGTTACGTAGCCGAATTTTGTGGAGTCAACCGTCACCCTGGCGCAAGCGAAATTCTCTTCAACCATAGCGAACCATAGCTCTGGATCTGATGCTATAAAAGGTGGTAGACGCACTGCTACGTGGTTGATTGCACAGACAGGGCCAGGCTGTTGTGCCACTACGTCATTCGGTTGCTCCTCTTCGTTCATCTTAAACGAAATTTAATTTTATGAAAGTCGCTATATATGCTTTATTGACGAATAACGTATCTTATTATCACGTCGGGGTCACCACTAAAGCGACTTCCACAATTTGGATATTTTGTTATTTATTATGGTAAATACAGAAAGGAAAAGTTCAGATAATATAATACTATTCAACTGCTGGTCTCGGTGTCTCGAACAAGAGTCCTGCTATTCGAAACCAAACCGCAGGAAAACGTTCTCTTTTTGAACTGCAGTCAGGAATGACAGAGACAGTTCTCTTGCTGGCGAGGTTGCGAAGGTGTTGGCTTTTGAGTTCACGAATATGGAGGGAAGATGTCGCCACAGAACGATCCGAACTTTAGAATCGCAATACAGAGTAAGGGCCCTGGAAACTATTATCCAAATTTCAAATTTCTAGCTTTAGCCGTTTAAGCTAGGCTATGATGGTGAGTCAGTCAGGACTTTATCATCCCTATCGTGGAATCCGACGGGGGGAAGATTCGATATAATTTGTCCGTCAGTATCGTTGAATCCGGTGAAGTGAACCATTCCCTTGTCAACATTCACCCCTATCGTGGAATCCGCCAGATCGGAGGTTCACTTCACTTGTTCGATTCACTTCCACTTTACGTTGGTATTGTAGAATCCGCGGGGGACGCCTCTTTACCGACGAGTGTGTCGAAAAGGCAGTGTCGCAGATTGACAGCAAATTGTGTGATAAGTGACAGAAGCAGCTTTTATTTTTGTTTGATTTTTTTCAAAAATAGTGAAACAAATTAAAAAATGCATAGAATTGTTTTATTTTCGCATGATTCAAATTCAGATGAAGAGCAAGAGCTGCAAAAGGCATTATGGAATTACCAAATGTATTTACTTGGATAAAAAAGTTTTTGAAATTGGTTCCGGTTTTTCTGTTTTTTCGTAAAAAAATTGTTTTAAATTACTTATTTGTTGTGCAAATTATAGAATTTAAATATGTGCATTTAATTTACTTACATTTTGAATACAAAAATACAGAAATAACAAAAATAAAAACAATCCGCAACGTAATCCGCAACTCTTGAGCTGCGAATAAAAAGTGAACAATTTTGTATGGGTGAGTTCCACCTAAACGGTTTCCACAATACAGTGAAACTCATTCACACTGCCGACACGGGAATGGTTCACTTTAGCGGATTTAACGATACCGACGGTCAAATTATAGTGAATCATTCCCCCCGGCGGATTCCACGATAGGGGTGAATGTGAATGAGCTTCACTGTATTATGGAAACCGTTTAGGTGGAACTCAGACCATACAAAATTGTTCACTTCTAATTCGCAGCTCAAGAGTTGCGGATTACGTTGCGGATTGATTTTATTTTTCTATTCAAAATGTAAGTAAATTAAATTTACATATTTAAATTCTATAATTTGCACAAAAAATAAGTAATTTAAAACAAATTTCTTAGGAAAAAAACGAAAACCCGAAACCAATTTCAGAAAAAATGGTAAAGTAAATACATTTGGTTTTTTTTTATTTACCAAAAGTTTTTATACATCTGTCTATAACCGACATTTAGTACATTTTATAACATTAAGGGTATTCACTTAAACTCGTAAAACCACGTAAACCGTAAATATTTACCATCGCGTAAATGATCTGTCAAATTTTATATGAAAAATTATTTACGCGAGTCTCATAAATTTCTGCGACGATTTGGGCTCGGAAATCACCCTCGTAAAATTACACATTTCCCATACAAAATTTACACTTTCGAACTAAAGCGACTTCCACAATTTGGATATTTTGTTCTTTATTATGGTAAATACAGAAAGGAAAAGTTCAGATTATATAATACTATTCAACTGCTGGTCTCGGCGTCTCGAACAAGAGTCCTGCTATTCGAAACCAAACCTCAGAAAAACGTTCTCTTTTTGAACTGCAGTCAGGAATGACAGAGACAGTTCTCTTGCTGGCGAGGTTGCGAAGGTGTTGGCTTTTGAGTTCACGAATATGGAAGGAAGATGTCGCCACAGTACCCCCCTACCAATAGAATACGATGAAAGGTCAATCCAACAAGCGATCTGGGAAACGAACGCGTCTTCCCGATCGAGTCGTTTGAACTGGCTGGTGGATTGCGGGCTCGGCTAGCACTGCTGGTTCCCCCGTAGCGGTGGTGGCGTCCTCTGGGTATGTCTCGATTACTGTGTCATCATTTTCGTGGGCTGTTAAGACATGCGCTGGTTTCAATCGGTCGATAGAGACGGTAACGTTTCTTCCTCTGATGTTCACTACCATTGTTTTGTTTGACCTGGATACCACTTCGAAGGGACCCCCATATGGCCGCTGGAGCGGTGCTTTCGGCCCATTATGTCGAACGAACACATGGCGAGTTGTTGCAAGATCCTTGTAAATGAACGTAGCTTGGTGTCCATGTCTTGAACCGCTGGTTGAACTTAAGGCATGTGCATGTTGTCGGAGCATCTCTACAAAGTCGGACGGATCTGCCTCTGCTCTGCTCGATGGAGCTAGGAACTCTCCCGGTAGCCGCAGTGGCTCACCAAAGATCATCTCTGCTGCTGTTGACTGTAGGTCATCCTTCCCGGCCGCACGGATTCCAAGCATCACCGTCGGCAAGATCTCACTCCAACGAGGGTTGTTTTGACATTTGATGGCACCCTTTAGCTGCCGGTGGAACCTTTCCACCATGCCATTAGCTGCTGGATGGTAAGCGGTGGTTCTGAAGTGAGTCGTCCCTGTTAAGCGGTTCAATTGCCTAAACAGCATCGACTCAAACTGTCGTCCCTGGTCGGTTGTAACTCTCAGTGGTGTTCCAAAGCGAGAAATGCAGTGGGAGTAAAAAGCGCGAGCAAATGTTGATGCTTCCTGGTCCTCGATGGGGATTGCTTCCGGCCACCGAGAAAATCAATCGACGCAGGTAAGACAATACCTGTACCCCTCGGAAACAGGCATGACCACGATATCGATGTGTATATGCTCAAACCTCTGGGACGGTGGCGTGAATGTTCCGGGCGTTGTTGAGATATAGCGAATAACCTTGGAGCGTTGGCATTCGACGCAGCTTCGGGCCCACAACCGACAATCTCTTTTCATCGATGGCGTTGAACACTGTTTGGCGGAAATCCATAGGGACAAACGGACGGGCTGTAGCTGTTGACACATCGTAGCAAATCCAAAAGTCGACTTCAGGCATCCTTACCAACTTCATTTGCAGAGACGTTGTTGATTCAGCTATACTTCGGAGTTCTGCGTCGGTCTTCTGTGCAGCTGCTAGTGCTTTTAAGTCTAGTACAGCGTTAACTTCCTCGATGCGTGAGAGTGCATCAGCGACAATATTTTCCTCGCCAGATATATAACGGATATCTGTTGAAAACTGATGAAGTCTAAATAGCGAAATTGGCGAGGAGTGCACTGATGATCCTTCTTACGAAACGCGTACACGATGGGCTTGTGGTCGGTATAGATGGTAAACGTTTATGCTTCGACCATAAATCGAAAGTGTTTGATCGAATCGTATGCGGTGAGCAGTTCCCTATCATAAGCTGAGTACTTGCGTTCAGTGGAACTGAGTTTCCTCGAGAAAAAGGCCAGAGGTTCCCACTCGGAATTGATTCGTTGTTGAAGAGCTGCTCCCACTGTGAAATCTGACGCATCGCAGAATATGGCTAGTTGGGCGTTCAGTCTTGGATGAGCAAGTAAAGCTGCTCGAGCTAAACTATCTTTGCAGGAATTGAAGGCGGCTTCTGCCTCTGGTGTCCAGGCCACAGGTGTTTTTCCTTTCTCGTTGCCCTGGAGAAGATCATGCAATGGAGCCTGTGTCGATGCAGCATTAGGGATGAATCTCCTATAGAAATTCAACATACCCAAGAATTGTCGAAGTTTCTTTATATTCTCGGGCCGAGGAAATTTGTACAGGGCTTCGGCCTTGGTTGGTAAGGGCTGCGTACCGGTGCTACTGACGAGGTAACCAAGGAATTTCACCGATGACTATCCCAAAACGCATGGATGAATTGACGATGACACCATAATCTTGCAAACGCTTAAACAGGATCTCGAGATGATTTAAATGCTCCTCTGGAGACGTTGATGCCACGAAGATGTCATCAATGTTCGCATAGCAAAAGTCCAGCCCTCTGAGTATATCGTCGATGAACCTTTGGAACGTTTGAGCGGCATTCCGGAGGCCAAAGCTCATGAACGGAAACTCAAACATTCTGAATGGCGTGGTTATGGCCGTCTTGCATATGTCGTCAACCGCCACTGGGATTTGATTGAAAGCTTTCACCAAGTCGATTGTGGAAAAAATGCTCTTCCCCGAGGGAGACTGCGAAAAGTCTTGTAGGTGTGGAACAGGATATCGATCTGGTTCAGTCCTGGCATTTAGGGCACGATAATCCCCACATGGTCTCCACTCGTCGCCCTGTTTGGGTACCATGTGGAGCGGTGATGACCAAGACGGTCTGGCGGTTCCCAGCTTCAACATGGCATCGAACTCCTTCTTTGCTGCTTTTCAATCTATCCGGAGCCAGCCTTTGTGGCTTGAGAGTTGCTGATGGGCCAGGTGTCGTCTTGATGTGGTGTTGCGTTTGGTGTTTAAGCCCTTCTTCTGCGTGGCCGTGGGGTCGAGTAATGTTCGAGAACCTGGCCAACAATTCGTGGAAGGGTGTTGAACCAGTGACCATTTTAATGCTTGGCGTATTGCTAGTGACTGCCTTCCCTTGGGCTGCAAGCAGTATTTTGGCGTCGAAAAGCTTTCGATTTCTCACATCCACAAGGAGGTCGTAGAATGCGAGAAAATCTACTCTGATGATGAGTTTTGACACGTCGGCAATGACGAATCTCCAGGTAAAATCTCGACGCAAGCCAAAATTGAGGGCCACAGTGGTTGTGCCGAATGTTGCAATTGTTGTTCCGTTGGTTGCAGAAAGCTCGTAGTCTGATTTCTCGCGATGCCCCCGAAGAAGGTGACGGGGAAAAACGCATAAGTCGGCACCTGTGTCCACAAGAAATTGTATTTTGGTTTCCCGGTCTGTCACAAATATGCGGCGAGATGTTGTTTGGCACTGGTCAACTACCGCTCTTAACGAGTGCCCTTGAAGTTTCCCTGGTTAAACGAGCACTTTTTGGCTTCTTGCCCGAACCTTGCATGGTACCAACACAAACCCTCCGAATGGTTATTGTTGCGGGGTCTGGAGGCTCCACGAGAACGGGATCTTACACGCTGATTGTGATTGCTTTTCCACTCAGCTACCTCACGACGAACTTTTGCGATCTCTTGCTGCAATGTGACTGTTAGGTGCTGCAGCTGTTGTGACAGCGAATTTCCAACTGTAGCTTCCGAGACTATTGGGCGGTGTGATGTTATATCGGCGATGGATTTAGATTTAGATTTAGATTTATTTATTCCAATTCACTGTACAATATTCATAACAACATTTTTATAAAGAATACAGAGTTCTTTTATTAATTTGGTTAAATTTACTTGAACTTCAATAGATAATTTACTAGATTGTTTAAATGGAATAGAACACTTAGTGGTTAGAGGAACCAGTGGCAAGTGTTATAAAAAAAAAAAACTAGTCAGCTAGTTCGGCGATTTTCTCAATACTGAGGTCCTTGCTCGCTGCGAGAATAGTTTGCATGCTAGCTGGAAGGCGTGCTAACCATAGCGTCCGTAGCATCGATTCGGGAACCGTTGTACCGGCGAGACTTTCAAGGTGGCGAAGAAACTGAGACGGTTTCCTGTCGCCCATCTCCTCCAACTCCAGCAAGCGGCGTGTTTTCTCATCTTGTGAAGAGCTCAGACGTTTGATGAGTTCTGTCTTCAATTTCAAATATGCATCCCTCGCAGGCTTCCGGACAATAACATCCCGCACCTCCAGTGCATGGCGCGGTTCCAGCACTCCAGTTACGTAGCCGAATTTTGTGGAGTCAACCGTCACCCTGGCGCAAGCGAAATTCTCTTCAACCATAGCGAACCATAGCTCTGGATCTGATGCTATAAAAGGTGGTAGACGCACTGCTACGTGGTTGATTGCACAGGCAGGGCCAGGCTGTTGTGCCACTACGTCATTCGGTTGCTCTTCGTTCATCTTAAACGAAATTTAATTTTATGAAAGTCGCTATATATGCTTTATTGACGAATAACGTATCTTGTTATCGCGTCGGGGTCACCACTAAAGCGACTTCCACAATTTGGATATTTTGTTATTTATTATGGTTAATACAGAAAGGAAAAGTTCAGATAATATAATACTATTCAACTACTGGTCTCGGCGTCTCGAACAAGAGTCCTGCTATTCGAAACCAAACCGCAGGAAAACGTTCTCTTTTTGAACTGCAGTCAGGAATGACAGAGACAGTTCTCTTGCTGGCGAGGTTGCGAATGTTTTGGCTTTTGAGTTCACGAATATGGAGGGAAGATGTCGCCACAGAACGATCCGAACTTTAGAATCGCAATACAGAGTAAGGGCCCTGGAAACTACTATCCAAATTTCAAATTTCTAGCTTTAGCCGTTTAAGCTAGGCTATGATGGTGAGTCAGTCAGGACTTTATCATCCCTATCGTGGAATCCGACGGGGGGAAGATTCGATATAATTTGTCCGTCAGTATCGTTGAATCCGGTGAAGTGAACCATTCCCTTGTCAACATTCACCCCTATCGTGGAATCCGCCAGATCGGAGGTTCACTTCACTTGTTCGATTCACTTCCACTTTACGTTGGTATTGTAGAATCCGCGGGGGACGCCTCTTTACCGACGAGTGTGTCGAAAAGGCAGTGTCGCAGATTGACAGCAAATTGTGTGATAAGTGACAGAAGCAGCTTTTATTTTTGTTTGATTTTTTTCAAAAATAGTGAAACAAATTAAAAAATGCATAGAATTGTTTTATTTTCGCATGATTCAAATTCAGATGAAGAGCAAGAGCTGCAAAAGGCATTATGGAATTACCAAATGTATGTATTTACTTGGATAAAAAAGTTTTTGAAATTGGTTACGGTTTTTCTGTTTTTTCGTAAAAAAATTGTTTTAAATTACTTATTTGTTGTGCAAATTATAGAATTTAAATATGTGCATTTAATTTACTTACATTTTGAGTACAAAAATACAGAAATAACAAAAATAAAAACAATCCGCAACGTAATCCGCAACTCTTGAGCTGCGAATAAAAAGTGAACAATTTTGTATGGGTGAGTTCCACCTAAACGGTTTCCACAATACAGTGAAACTCATTCACACTGCCGACACGGGAATGGTTCACTTTAGCGGATTTAACGATACCGACGGTCAAATTATAGTGAATCATTCCCCCGGGCGGATTCCACGATAGGGGTGAATGTGTACAATGTACTAAATGTCGGTTATAGACAGATGTATAAAAACTTTTGGTAAATAAAAAAAAACCAAATGTATTTACTTTACCATTTTTTCTGAAATTGGTTTCGGGTTTTCGTTTTTTTCCTAAGAAATTTGTTTTAAATTACTTATTTTTTGTGCAAATTATAGAATTTAAATATGTAAATTTAATTTACTTACATTTTGAATAGAAAAATAAAATCAATCCGCAACGAAATCCGCAACTCTTGAGCTGCGAATTAGAAGTGAACAATTTTGTATGGTCTGAGTTCCACCTAAACGGTTTCAACAATACAGTTAAACTCATTCACACTGCCGACACGAGAATGGCTCACTTCAGCGGATTCAACGATACCGACGGTCAAATTATAGTGAATCTTTCCCCCCGACGGATTCTACGATAGGGGTGTATGTTTCGTAGTACTTTACTTTGGAATGTTTGTATTTTTTGTAAATTTGTTTTGCATGTGCATGCCCACAGCTAGAGCCCATAGGTCCATACTGGTTTTAATATTTGCTTATAAAGAAGCAGTTTATTGTAATTTGACAAATAAGAGTATCTCCCGATAAGCCAATACATTTTATTGTAACGCATGTTCAGTTCCTCTCTTTTTTTCTTTACATGCGGTTTCCAGCGCAGTTTTGCATCTAATATCATGCCTAGATATTTGGCTGTGTTTGCATATTCTACTGCATTACCATTTATGAGCACTGGGATATGCTGAACATTCTTGTTCGTGAAATTAATATGGACCGACTGTAGGTCATTTAATTTAATTTGCCATTTTTTTGTCCATTTTGATATTGTAATATCGACTACATTAGCGACATTTAGTGGAATTGCAATATCGACTGTATTAGCGACACTTGGTCAATTGGTGGAAATTTGGAACATCAATCAGCGACATCTAGGGGGGAGTAGTGCTAAATTTAAGTGCATTCAGCAATTATAAGAACCTTCAGGAATTTTCTAGTACTTACCTCAGGCACGTTCCAGAACTATCGATATCTCACTAGATGGGCAAATCGTCGCCAGGAAGGAATATTCTAGATTCGTATCTCGGGTATAAATACTACGAGCATTGGGAGCATGGACACAGTTGACTTGAGATTTAGTAGAGATACAGTTGGATAGTGATTTGGATAGAGATTTTGATAGTGAGACAGTTGAAAAGAGATTTAAGAAAAGTGATACTTGGAAAGATTGATGTTATCAGAGAATGAATTGTCTGAGTTGTTTGAATTAAAAGAGATTTGTGAATTGTTGAGTTTAAAGTGTAAGAATTGTTGGAATGAACGGTGATTTATGAACAGAGTAAATAAAGATAAATAGAATCAGAAAAGAGGAAAAAGTTTTATCATTACGAACCGGCAAACACGTTATATTTGGTGTCAGAAGTGGGATATAACTTCTTCAGAGTGATAAGAACGTTTAAGACACAGTTTCTGAACAAGAGAACAGTGTTTGAAATTTGAACAGAAATGGGTCGTAAATTGAAAAATTTGTCCCTGGTCCAGTTAAAAGCAGAGCTGAGTAAGAGAAATCTTCAGACCAGTGGGCTAAAAAGCGAATTAGCGCTCCGGCTGCAGAATGCTGTGGTGGAAGACGGTGGAGACCCCGAAACTGAGCTATTTGATGTAGAGGAGGAGGAGACTGTAAGTGCAACGATTGACATGTCTGCGCTGTTCAAACTGCTCACCGAGACGAAGAACGGCATGGACGCCAAGTTCGATGAGCAGAGTAAGAAGCCCGACGAACAGAAGAACTCAATGGACGCCAAGTTCGATGAGCAGAGCAAGAAGTCCGACGAACAGAAGAACTCAATAGACGCTAGGTTCGACGAGCAAAAGAACTCTCTAGACGTCAAGTTAGACGAGCAAAAGAACTCTCTAGACGTCAAGTTAGACGCCAAATTTGATGTTCTGGACGGTAAATTCGAAAGCCTGGACGTCAAATTCGAGGCCATCGACCAACAAATCGAAGATGTCGAAAAGAGATTGGAAGCGAAATTCGGAGGTCAGTACGAAGAAATGGAAAAACAATTCAAACATCTGACCAATGAACTCGACGGTGTGAAGAGGCAAAAACTTCGCGTGAGTTCAATCGAAGGTCCGAGAAGAAAGGAAATGCAGCCCCCGGTATTCGATGGTCAAACATCATGGCCTATATACAAGAAACAATTTGAAGCCGCCGCATTGGCCAACAATTGGGATGAGGAAGAAAAATCGATTGCACTCACACTTGCACTCCGCGGCTCAGCCGCCGAACTACTCCAAACTCTTGCGGACGACAAACATCGCGACTACGGTTTGCTAGTGAAGGCCATTGAGATGCGATTCGGCGATGACCACATGCAACAAGTGTACAGGGTCCAGTTGCGCCGAAGGGCTCAAATGAAGGGAGAGACACTGCAGCAGCTGCAGGCAGATGTGGAACGTCTGGCGCATCTGTCCTACCCCAATACTGGAAAGGAGATCATCAACGAAATGGCAACAGAAGCGTTTATCCAAGCCATTAACGACGAAAAACTACAAATGGCTGTTCGAATGGCTGGGAAGAAAACACTTGCTGAGGCTTTGGCTTTTGCCCTGACAATGGAGGCAGCAGATCAGGCCTCCCAGAGGATTCATCGTGTCAGAGAAATAGTCACCGAAGAACGCTCCTGCCAGAGAGTGGACGTCGAGCGCCAAATTAACGCCGTAGAAAGGCAGATTCGTTGCTGGAATTGCAACAAGATTGGACATCTACAACGGCAGTGCAGAGCACCACGAAGAAACGGAAGCTGTCCGCATGATGAAAGCCGAAGACACAACTTTGACCGAAAGGGGGACGACAATTGGAATCGCAGCTGGAACAACGATTGGCGTAATAATCGCAACAATGGATATCGAGGTAGAGTTGGGTTCGGTAGTGGTTGCGATAGAGAATGGTGGAGAGATCGACGAGATGATGGATACGCATTTCGTAGCAGACGCAATTACGACGAAATGAATAGTGTTGCGTATGTAGCTGAGTGTAGTTCCGATCGAGAGAGAAAGTTCAATGAGCAAGGGACTCAAGAGGAGATATCGTCGTTGCATGTTTTGGTGCAGAAAACAATTGAGGAGTCTTTCAAGTGTAAGGCAGATCTAGAGAAGCTGCAAGAGGACAATAGTCGATTGATACAGGAGAACAGGAAACTTAAGGCAGGCATTCTCCAATACCAACAGGAAACCCCAGGCATAGCTCCAGTAGTGAGTAACGTTAAGAAGACTTTAGCACGCAAAGTGGGAACGGATTCAGCAACCAGTGATCATGATAGTCAGGACGACTCTATGCAGAAGGCTCAAGAAGATGCTAGTGTTCTACGATCATTGATGGTACCACTGGAAGAGGAAATCAAAGCTTTAAAGAAAAAACTTCGTTCTACCGATAAAGAGCTTCAAGAGCTACGAACTGAGAAAATGTCGCCACAAGAAATAGCCAGTAATCACGTGAAAACCAGGTATGATGCGAGGACAAGAACGCCGGGATTGCAGGAGGGAGATCTGGAATGGCTGTACCAGGCTGTACCCACATCGACAAAAGGGGAGGTCACCGAAGTTGCGGCAGGACTGGGAGAGTCCCTATACAGTGGTTACACGGATCAACGACGTTGTCTACAGAATTCAACGGAGACTAAGAGGCAAATTGAAAATCATACATGTGGATCGCCTACATCGTTACCATGGAAACAATGCAGATGCTCTTGTTCGGGACGAACAAGTTTAGGAGGGGGGCAGTGTAATATCGACTACATTAGCGACATTTAGTGGAATTGCAATATCGACTGTATTAGCGACACTTGGTCAATTGGTGGAAATTAGGAACATCAATCAGCGACATCTAGGGGGGAGTAGTGCTAAATTTAAGTGCATTCAGCAATTATAAGAACCTTCAGGAATTTTCTAGTACTTACCTCAGGCACGTTCCAGAACTATCGATATCTCACTAGATGGGCAAATCGTCGCCAGGAAGGAATATTCTAGATTCGTATCTCGGGTATAAATACTACGAGCATTGGGAGCATGGACACAGTTGACTTGAGATTTAGTAGAGATACAGTTGGATAGTGATTTGGATAGAGATTTTGATAGTGAGACAGTTGAAAAGAGATTTAAGAAAAGTGATACTTGGAAAGATTGATGTTATCAGAGAATGAATTGTCTGAGTTGTTTGAATTAAAAGAGATTTGTGAATTGTTGAGTTTAAAGTGTAAGAATTGTTGGAATGAACGGTGATTTATGAACAGAGTAAATAAAGATAAATAGAATCAGAAAAGAGGAAAAAGTTTTATCATTACGAACCGGCAAACACGTTATATTTGGTGTCAGAAGTGGGATATAACTTCTTCAGAGTGATAAGAACGTTTAAGACACAGTTTCTGAACAAGAGAACAGTGTTTGAAATTTGAACAGAAATGGGTCGTAAATTGAAAAATTTGTCCCTGGTCCAGTTAAAAGCAGAGCTGAGTAAGAGAAATCTTCAGACCAGTGGGCTAAAAAGCGAATTAGCGCTCCGGCTGCAGAATGCTGTGGTGGAAGACGGTGGAGACCCCGAAACTGAGCTATTTGATGTAGAGGAGGAGGAGACTGTAAGTGCAACGATTGACATGTCTGCGCTGTTCAAACTGCTCACCGAGACGAAGAACGGCATGGACGCCAAGTTCGATGAGCAGAGTAAGAAGCCCGACGAACAGAAGAACTCAATGGACGCCAAGTTCGATGAGCAGAGCAAGAAGTCCGACGAACAGAAGAACTCAATAGACGCTAGGTTCGACGAGCAAAAGAACTCTCTAGACGTCAAGTTAGACGAGCAAAAGAACTCTCTAGACGTCAAGTTAGACGCCAAATTTGATGTTCTGGACGGTAAATTCGAAAGCCTGGACGTCAAATTCGAGGCCATCGACCAACAAATCGAAGATGTCGAAAAGAGATTGGAAGCGAAATTCGGAGGTCAGTACGAAGAAATGGAAAAACAATTCAAACATCTGACCAATGAACTCGACGGTGTGAAGAGGCAAAAACTTCGCGTGAGTTCAATCGAAGGTCCGAGAAGAAAGGAAATGCAGCCCCCGGTATTCGATGGTCAAACATCATGGCCTATATACAAGAAACAATTTGAAGCCGCCGCATTGGCCAACAATTGGGATGAGGAAGAAAAATCGATTGCACTCACACTTGCACTCCGCGGCTCAGCCGCCGAACTACTCCAAACTCTTGCGGACGACAAACATCGCGACTACGGTTTGCTAGTGAAGGCCATTGAGATGCGATTCGGCGATGACCACATGCAACAAGTGTACAGGGTCCAGTTGCGCCGAAGGGCTCAAATGAAGGGAGAGACACTGCAGCAGCTGCAGGCAGATGTGGAACGTCTGGCGCATCTGTCCTACCCCAATACTGGAAAGGAGATCATCAACGAAATGGCAACAGAAGCGTTTATCCAAGCCATTAACGACGAAAAACTACAAATGGCTGTTCGAATGGCTGGGAAGAAAACACTTGCTGAGGCTTTGGCTTTTGCCCTGACAATGGAGGCAGCAGATCAGGCCTCCCAGAGGATTCATCGTGTCAGAGAAATAGTCACCGAAGAACGCTCCTGCCAGAGAGTGGACGTCGAGCGCCAAATTAACGCCGTAGAAAGGCAGATTCGTTGCTGGAATTGCAACAAGATTGGACATCTACAACGGCAGTGCAGAGCACCACGAAGAAACGGAAGCTGTCCGCATGATGAAAGCCGAAGACACAACTTTGACCGAAAGGGGGGCGACAATTGGAATCGCAGCTGGAACAACGATTGGCGTAATAATCGCAACAATGGATATCGAGGTAGAGTTGGGTTCGGTAGTGGTTGCGATAGAGAATGGTGGAGAGATCGACGAGATGATGGATACGCATTTCGTAGCAGACGCAATTACGACGAAATGAATAGTGTTGCGTATGTAGCTGAGTGTAGTTCCGATCGAGAGAGAAAGTTCAATGAGCAAGGGACTCAAGAGGAGATATCGTCGTTGCATGTTTTGGTGCAGAAAACAATTGAGGAGTCTTTCAAGTGTAAGGCAGATCTAGAGAAGCTGCAAGAGGACAATAGTCGATTGATACAGGAGAACAGGAAACTTAAGGCAGGCATTCTCCAATACCAACAGGAAACCCCAGGCATAGCTCCAGTAGTGAGTAACGTTAAGAAGACTTTAGCACGCAAAGTGGGAACGGATTCAGCAACCAGTGATCATGATAGTCAGGACGACTCTATGCAGAAGGCTCAAGAAGATGCTAGTGTTCTACGATCATTGATGGTACCACTGGAAGAGGAAATCAAAGCTTTAAAGAAAAAACTTCGTTCTACCGATAAAGAGCTTCAAGAGCTACGAACTGAGAAAATGTCGCCACAAGAAATAGCCAGTAATCACGTGAAAACCAGGTATGATGCGAGGACAAGAACGCCGGGATTGCAGGAGGGAGATCTGGAATGGCTGTACCAGGCTGTACCCACATCGACAAAAGGGGAGGTCACCGAAGTTGCGGCAGGACTGGGAGAGTCCCTATACAGTGGTTACACGGATCAACGACGTTGTCTACAGAATTCAACGGAGACTAAGAGGCAAATTGAAAATCATACATGTGGATCGCCTACATCGTTACCATGGAAACAATGCAGATGCTCTTGTTCGGGACGAACAAGTTTAGGAGGGGGGCAGTGTAATATCGACTACATTAGCGACATTTAGTGGAATTGCAATATCGACTGTATTAGCGACACTTGGTCAATTGGTGGAAATTAGGAACATCAATCAGCGACATCTAGGGGGGAGTA
Organism: Criorhina ranunculi; assembly: GCA_951813785.1. Classification (NCBI taxonomy): domain Eukaryota; kingdom Metazoa; phylum Arthropoda; class Insecta; order Diptera; family Syrphidae; genus Criorhina; species Criorhina ranunculi. The sequence continues at coordinate 57,204,143 of OX638381.1, read as the reverse complement.
GTGCTAAATTTAAGTGCATTCAGCAATTATAAGAACCTTCAGGAATTTTCTAGTACTTACCTCAGGCACGTTCCAGAACTATCGATATCTCACTAGATGGGCAAATCGTCGCCAGGAAGGAATATTCTAGATTCGTATCTCGGGTATAAATACTACGAGCATTGGGAGCATGGACACAGTTGACTTGAGATTTAGTAGAGATACAGTTGGATAGTGATTTGGATAGAGATTTTGATAGTGAGACAGTTGAAAAGAGATTTAAGAAAAGTGATACTTGGAAAGATTGATGTTATCAGAGAATGAATTGTCTGAGTTGTTTGAATTAAAAGAGATTTGTGAATTGTTGAGTTTAAAGTGTAAGAATTGTTGGAATGAACGGTGATTTATGAACAGAGTAAATAAAGATAAATAGAATCAGAAAAGAGGAAAAAGTTTTATCATTACGAACCGGCAAACACGTTACAATATGTTATTTACTGCCATCTGTAGCTTTTCTGTCGCTTCTTCGACATTTTCTCCCACAGCAAGGACAGCAGTATCATCTGCAAATGTTGCCACGATTGTTCCATCGCTATTTGGCAGATCCCTGGTAAACAGAAGATATAGTACAGGGTCTAGCACACTACCTTGTGGCACTCTAGCATCTATTTCTCTCAGTGTGCAGTGATCATCTCCTTGCTTTGTTCTAAAAAATCGTTGCAATATGTAGGATTTTAGAATATCTGAATATTGCTTAAGGCCCAACCATAATAGACTTAAATCAACTTAAGTTTCAGTTAGTGATGACGCGAACACATAGAATTCATATGAACTGACCATAATGTACTTCGCGCTCAGATTCGTTCAGTTTCGTTAAGTTTTCATCAATTTCATTCACTTAAGTGGGGAGCGATCGGGTTCGCTCGCACTTAATTGAATTTGACAGAAGAGAGAAGAACAAGAAAATTATCAAAACAAAACAAAAAAGAAATCGCAATGTCAGACGAGATACATTTTTCATCGTTTTTAATCAAATTTAATAACAAATCTGCGGGAAAAAGTTTGACAGATGTTTAATTTGCATTAATTGCATTATGGGCAGTTTCTATTTTTCACACAAATTAAGGAAAATTTTCGTTCGGTTATGACACTAGGTTAAGGAGATTTAAGTCTATTATGGTTGGGCCTTTAGGCAGATGCTTTTGCAATTTATGTATCAGTCCTTTGTGCTATACTTTATCGAAAACTTAGTAGAGCATATAGTAGAGCATATCTTTTTTTCTTCAAATGCTTTTCGATTTTATCTGTTATTCTGTGCACCTGGTCAATCGTGGAGTGCTTATTCCTAAAACCAAATTGATGGTTTGGAATTAGTGATTTTTCTTCAATGATTTTATGCAGACGTTTAATCAACATCTTTTCAAATAGCTTGGACAACATAGGCAGTATCGATATGGGGCGATAGGAGGTGACTTCACTAGGTGGTTTGCCTGGTTTTGGTATCATAATTACCTCCGCTGCTTTCCACATGATGGGTACATACCTTGTCCTGAATGCAGCATTTATAATCTGCGCTAGTTTATTTAGGCCTTTTTTTGGGAGTTGTCGTAGGATTTCCCCTGTTATCAAATCAAATCCCGGGGCTTTTTTGGTATTGATGCCTTCTTTTATTTCTTTGGCAATTTCTTTCGCCGTTACCGGTTGAATATGTCCCTCTTCTTCGCACAGTTCTTCCGTTTCTTGACAGTCTTTATCTTCATACGGTTGGAAGACGCCTTCAAGATACTCAGCAAATAAATTCGCTTTTTTTTTGTTGCTTTTTGCCCAGTTACCTTCCCTGGTTTTAACTGGTGGAATATGTGCTATTGGCCTTTCATTCTCTTTGTCGCCTTCCAGGGCGAGTAATCGGTACTAGCATCATTCGTCAAATTGGAAAGGTATGATTTAAGAGATTCATTTTTAAATTCTCTTTCCGATCTTTTGAGTTTACTGACTAGATTATTGAGCATTGTTTTGTCGCTTGGCGCCCTTGATTGTTGCCAGCGTTTTCTAACTTTCCTCTTTTTTGCAATTATTTCACATATTTCCTTTGGATAATAATTCTGTTTTAGTTTGGTTTTTGTTTTAGGTGTTGCAGCCCATGCAGCTTTTTGGATATTAACTGTAAGAGTCTGTACAGCCTCCTCTAATTGATCTTTTGTTTCAATTGTTTCTAAAAGGTGGATAATATTCTCAAGATTCTGTCTGAAGTAGTTACAGTCAGTCAGTTTATTAGCTAGTCTTGGGATATTTTCTTTGAGAGTGATTTTTTCGCCAAGTGTCATAAGTATTGTGAAATGATCTGAGTCAAAATCTGGTCCTCCTACTACTTGTATAGTGTTTGACGAGATATTCTTTGTTACGAAAAAATCGACAAGATCCGGGGTTTTATTCCTATCTGTTGGCCAGTAGGTAGGTTTTCCGTTGAGTGATATTTGCCGCCAGTTTCTTTAATCATTTCATATAATTCTTTTCCTCTCGTATTTGTCAATCTAGATCCTCAATACTTATTTTTGGCATTAAAATCTCCACCTGCGATATATCTATTGCAAAATATGCGGAAGAGGTTACCAAAGTCATGTTTTTTGATACTATAGCTGGGAGAGCAGTAAATTGATCCAACTGATATTCGCCCACTTTTAGTTTTTACATTAATAGATATTCCTTGAATCTCACATGATTGGAATTTAGCCTCTACATGGTGATCGATTGTCTTCTTTATTATAACTGCAGCCCCGCATTTTCCCGAATTATGGGGGTGTGGGGAGTGATATAATTCGTACCCCTGCAGTTTGAAATCTGTTTTAAATTTAAAGTGCGTCTCTGAGACAAGACATATATCTATTTGGTTCACGTCGAGAATTACCTGAATTTCTTCTTTGCGCTTCTCGATACGATTAGCATTCCATTCTAGAATTTTTATATGATCCATCATATTTGTCTTTTTTGTACAGCCTTTTTGTTGCTGCTTTTCCTCTCAAGGAGTGATTGCTTTTTTCCATGTTTTCCATTTTATTTAGGATTTTTTGCAAGAAAGTTTCCATACTATTATTCGAATTTGTTTTTATTATGTTTAATGGTTTTTCTTTATCTTTTAATGCAGCCTGTGCATATGTCATTTTTGTACCCGTCCCTATCTGCCTTAGATCCTTTTTCGTATTTTTCTGGCCGTTGGGTACTTCTATTGGCGTTCTCAGTTGTAAGCCCTTTTTGCTTTTTGGTGCGTCCTTTTTGCTTTTAGGTGCATCCTTTTTGCTTTTTGGTGCGTCCTTTTCAGAGTTTGGATGTGTTTGTCTATGTTTTTTGTCTTTTACCAGTTGAATCTGTTTTGCAACTAAGCAGCCTCTAAAGTTGGCTGGATGCATTTCGTTGCAATTGGCACATTTTGCTGGTTCCTCTTTTTTCTTCATACAGTCTTTCGTATGATGGTTTCCTACACACTTAACGCATCTTGGGTTAGAGCTGCAGTACTTGTGCGTATGTCCATACTTTTGGCAATTCTTGCACTGTGGGACGAGTTTTGATTTCCTTAAGGCGTGAATCTCTACTTTCATTCTAAGGATATCTCTAATATCGTATATCTTTTTGATATCTTCGTCGTGCTCAAAAGAAAGCGTAAACACTGGAAGCGGTATTTTGCTTTTGAATTTAAGCATGTTGACAGCTTCCAAGATCTTGAAATTTTTCTTTCTTAGATCTGAGACTATATTCTCTGGTGAGCAAGAGAAGTGTAATTTTTTCACAAAAACCTTAATTGGTCTTGTTTGCTTGCTTTTATAGGAGTACCATTGTACTCTTTTTTGGTTAAGTATTTTTGTAAGTTTTCTATAGGAGTCTTCTTCAGCTACATTGATTTTAATGTCGTTACTATTTATTAATGCTGTATTAGCTTTAATTTTATTTTCCTCCATTAACTTAACTAAGCTTTCATACTTTGTTATTTGCAGTGGAGGTTTGGCTGGCTTTTTAATTTCTTTATTTGGGGCATACTCCGTAGTTTTCTTTTGGAGATGAGATTTTTGGTGATGTACTCATCTTCCTTTTTTTATTTTTGTTCCCATTTTTAAGTTTGCCTTCGGTCTCTCTAAGTAGCTCTTCTTCATCCGTTGAAAACTCTACTATTTTTTGTTTTTCTTTTTCTTTATTTTGGCTGTTGATCTGTTGTTTCAACATTTGCAACTCTTGCTTTAAACTATTAATTTCCTTAATTAATGTTTCGTTGAGTTGCTTTAACCCATCTCTTTCTTCGCAGGCTTTTGAATATTTAGCCTTCAGGTTTTTGTTTTCGTCTGATTTATGAGATGGGGGTGTTCTCTCTACCCTCTTACATTTTTCAAAAGGGTTTTCGTTAAGCAATAAAGGGTCCCCCCCAGAATCCGTGGGACCGACCTCCGAGAAGGGTGGATTTACCAAATTAAATGGCGAACCACCTGGGGTATTAAAATCTATTGTTTTGTTCATTGCATATTTGTCATTAACTTTTGCGAAAATTTTAAACTGGTGGACTTAAGCCGCCTTTTACGACAGGCATACCTTACCTCGGGTATATTCCACTCCAGCCCTTTCCCGAAAGACTGCACGAGTGTTGGATAATTTTATTTTCGTTTTACGTCGAATTTGCTCAGTCCCGAAAACGATGAAAATCGACATCTTGTCGTTTCCGTTTTTAATGCATTTTTATTAATTCAATTCATTAAATCGTGCATGATAGACAAAAAACTGCTTAAAACTTGTTCAATTAACATAACTACATATGTTACTCTAACTTACTGGCTCTATACGAGCACTCTAAGCTAAACTTAATACTTATTCTATGTCTTTCAACGTAACCTAACTTAATTTACTTAAACAATCTAAGGACTTAACTATTGAAAAAACTAAGGAATTTATTTTTCAAAAAAAAAATTAGTAGCTGGACTTTTATTTTTACGAGGTCTTCTTGTATTTCAATACATGTGTACACGTGTAACACGCCACCATAGACCACATGTACCCGTTTAAAGAACATGTAATTTTTTTTTTTTTTAAATTTACATTCCTATTGTAATATCGACTGCATTAGCGACATTTAGTGGAATTGTTATATCAACTGTATTTGTGACATTTAGTTGATGGGTTGAAATTTGGAACATCGATCAGCGACATCTAGTGGGGAGTAGTGCTGAATTTAGGTCAATTTAGCAATTGTCAAAACCTTCGAGAAGTTTCTAGTACATATCTCAGGTACGTTCCAGAACTATCCAAATCTCACTAGATGGTAAGATCGTCGCCAGGAAGGAAGATTCTAGATTCGTATCTCGTGTACAAATACGACGAGCTTCGACGGCAGAGACACACTCCGATTGAGATGTCAGTGAAGTAAAGTTCGAATTGAGATTTAAGAAGAGATACAATTGGAAAGATATTTGGATAGAGATTTTAATAGTGAGACAGTTGAATAGAGATTTAAGAAAAGTGATACTTGGAAAGATTGATGTTATCAGAGAATTAATTGTTTGAGTTGTTTGAATTAAAAGAGATTTGTGAATATGTAGTTGAATTTAAGGAGTAATAATTGTTGGAATAAACGGTGATTTATGAACAGAGTAAATAAAGATAAATAGAAGAGAAAAGAGGAAAAAGTTTTATCATTGCGAACCAGCAACACGTTACACTATATTTATTTTCTTATTTAATGATAGTAATGATGGAAATGTTATTTCTCATTTAATATTTAACATTTCCATCAAAAACTTCTAGTTCCTTTCAGAAAACGTCACGATCGATCCGTGTAGTAAATAAATATACGTGTAATTGATATATGTACGTCCAGAGTACACGTGCTACTACACTCATTTCTTAAATACACTACACGTGAAATACAGATCTTTAGTGGACATATTTTTAGAAGAAAAAAATGTAAGAATTGTTTTATTCGTTGTAGTTTGTGTATTGTTTTATTATTTAAAATGTATTGCAGGTTTTTGCTGCTTGAATGGACTCACAACGTTCGTCTTCTGAATTCTGAATTCTGAAAAATACAGCAAATATTCCATTTTAAATGGATTAACTTATTAAAAAAACTGATTTCTTTCCGCAAAATTTACAAATAATTAAAAAACTTCACATGTGACAGTCATTTCAAATAAATGTAGTAGAATTTAACTAGTACACGATATGTGACCATTTGTATGTTATCATACCAAGGTAGTTACTCAATCATACGATAACGTATGTAGGTATATACGAGCAGTTTACTTAGTTTATACTTAAGCTTGTACTAAGTCGCTAGAAATCGTCAGTCCGTATGATAAAGCAAAGATAAAAGGTAGCAAAAAGTGTTACCATTCTAATATTGAAACTATTTTAGGTGGATTTCGAAGAAATACTACCTATTGCAGAGGTCCTCATGACGCAACTTTCAAAAAATTTGAATGCAACTTTTCAAGACCTCTATAGTAAACACCAAAACTATGGTCCGTTCAAATGTTTATATATATATATATATATATATATATATATATATATATGCAATATAACGAAATCTTGTCACCACGATAGGGGCCGCAGTTCTTAACCGAATTGAACGAAACTTGGTACACATGTTGATATGGTGAATAGCACGGACGAGTTCGTAGATGGGTGAGATCGGTTGAGAGGGGGGCGTGTCACGCCCATGTATGCAATACAACGAAATCTTGTCCGCACGACAGGACCCGCAGTTCTTAACCGAATTGACTGATACTTTGCACACATGTTGATATAGTGAATAGCTCGGCTGAGTTCGTAGATGGGCGTAATCGGTTGGGAGGGGCCGTGTCACACCCCTTTACATTTTTCAAATTCCGCATTAATAATTGTTGCATTTTCATTTTTAATAGTATAGAAGTGGTAATAGTAAAATAATATTTGTGGAAAAAAATTCCCGCCATTTTGAATCCGCCATCTTGAAATTCTTTAAAATTGCTCCGATTTCGTTGAAATTGAAAATGTATACTCGTTTACGGGTACTTGTTATAATTTCGCTATTTTGGATTACTTTAATATTACTTCAAAGTTGCATACAAAGGAAATCCACCTATCTCTTGCGGCTGGTGCCGGAAGGTCTTTTTTTGAAATGGGTTCCGTAGTTCCAAAGATACTTAAAGATCCATCCAACTAAATCATCGTAGACACCCGTTCCCCGTCGAACTACTGCGAATGCATTGTAAATAAAATGCGTAGTGTATCCATAGAAACAAGAATACGATCAAAGAACAGTGCCCCTACTCTGTATTGCGATCCTAAAGTTCGGATCGTTCGAAAGCGAACATTTTTTATGGATTTTATGAATTGCGTTTCACATTTCCCATACAAAATTTACACTTTCGAACTAAAGCGAATTCCACAATTTGGATATTTTGTTCTTTATTATGGTAAATACAGAAAGGAAAAGTTCAGATAATATAATACTATTCAACTGCTGGTCTCGGTGTCTCGAACAAGAGTCCTGCTATTCGAAACCAAACCGCAGGAAAACGTTCTCTTTTTGAACTGCAGTCAGGAATGACAGAGACAGTTCTCTTGCTGGCGAGGTTGCGAAGGTGTTGGCTTTTGAGTTCACGAATATGGAGGGAAGATGTCGCCACAGAACGATCCGAACTTTAGAATCGCAATACAGAGTAAGGGCCCTGGAAACTATTATCCAAATTTCAAATTTCTAGCTTTAGCCGTTTAAGCTAGGCTATGATGGTGAGTCAGTCAGGACTTTATCATCCCTATCGTGGAATCCGACGGGGTTCACGAATATGGAGGGAAGATATCGCCACAGTACCCCCCTACCAATAGAATACGATGAAAGGTCAGTCCAACAAGCGATCTGGGAAACGAACGCGTCTTCCCGATCGAGTCGTTTGAACTGGCTGGTGGATTGCGGGCTCGGCTAGCACTGCTGGTTCCCCCGTAGCGGTGGTGGCGTCCTCTGGGTATGTCTCGATTACTGTGTCATAATTTTCGTGGGCTGTTAAGACATACGCTGGTTTCAATCGGTCGATAGATACGGTAACGTTTCTTCCTCTGATGTTCACTACCATTGTTTTGTTTGACCTGGATACCACTTCGAAGGGACCCTCATATGGCCGCTGGAGCGGTGCTTTCGGCCCATCATGTCGAACGAACACATGGCGAGTTGTTGCAAGATCCTTGTAAATGAACGTAGCTTGGTGTCCATGTCTTGAACCGCTGGTTGAACTTAAGGCGTGTGCATGTTGTCGGAGCATCTCTACAAAGTCGGACGGATCTGCCTCTGCTCTGCTCGATGGAGCTAGGAACTCTCCCGGTAGCCGCAGTGGCTCACCATAGATCATCTCTGCTGCTGTTGACTGTAGGTCATCCTTCCCGGCCGCACGGATTCCAAGCATCACCGTCGGCAAGATCTCACTCCAACGAGGGTTGTTTTGACATTTGATGGCACCCTTTAGCTGCCGGTGGAACCTTTCCACCATGCCATTAGCTGCTGGATGGTAAGCGGTGGTTCTGAAGTGAGTCGTCCCTGTTAAGCGGTTCAATTGCCTAAACAGCATCGACTCAAACTGTCGTCCCTGGTCGGTTGTAACTCTCAGTGGTGTTCCAAAGCGAGAAATGCAGTGGGAGTAAAAAGCGCGAGCAAATGTTGATGCTTCCTGGTCCTCGATGGGGATTGCTTCCGGCCACCGAGAAAATCAATCGACGCAGGTAAGACAATACCTGAACCCCTCGGAAACAGGCATGACCACGATATCGATGTGTATATGCTCGAACCTCTGGGACGGTGGCGTGAATGTTCCGGGCGTTGTTGAGATATAGCGAATAACCTTGGAGCGTTGGCATTCGACGCAGCTTCGGGCCCACAACCGACAATCTCTTTTCATCGATGGCGTTGAACACTGTTTGGCGGAAATCCATAGGGACAAACGGACGGGCTGTAGCTGTTGACACATCGTAGCAAATCGAAAAGTCGACTTCAGGCATCCTTACCAACTTCATTTGCAGAGACGTTGTTGATTAAGCTATACTTCGGAGTTCTGCGTCGGTCTATTGTGCAGCTGCTAGTGCTTTTAAGTCTAGTACAGCGTTAACTTCCTCGATGCGTGAGAGTGCATCAGCGACAATATTTTCCTCGCCAGATATATAACGGATATCTGTTGAAAACTGATGAAGTCTAAATAGCGAAATTGGCGAGGAGTGCACTGATGATCCTTCTTACGAAACGCGTACACGATGGGCTTGTGGTCGGTATAGATGGTAAACGTTTATGCTTCGACCATAAATCGAAAGTGTTTGATCGAATCGTATGCGGTGAGCAGTTCCCTATCATAAGCTGAGTACTTGCGTTCAGTGGAACTGAGTTTCCTCGAGAAAAAGGCCAGAGGTTCCCACTCGGAATTGATTCGTTGTTGAAGAGCTGCTCCCACTGTGAAATCTGACGCATCGCAGAATATGGCTAGTTGGGCGTTCAGTCTTGGATGAGCAAGTAAAGCTGCTCGAGCTAAACTATCTTTGCAGGAATTGAAGGCGGCTTCTGCCTCTGGTGTCCAGGCCACAGGTGTTTTTCCTTTCTCGTTGCCCTGGAGAAGATCATGCAATGGAGCCTGTGTCGATGCAGCATTACGGATGAATCTCCTATAAAAATTCAACATACCCAAGAATTGTCGAAGTTTCTTTATATTCTCGGGCCGAGGAAATTTGTACAGGGCTTCGGCCTTGGTTGGTAAGGGCTGCGTACCGGTGCTACTGACGAGGTTACCAAGGAATTTCACCGATGACTGTCCCAAAACGCATGGATGAATTGACGATGACACCATAATCTTGCAAACGCTTAAACAGGATCTCGAGACGATTTCAATGCTCCTCTGGAGACGTTGATGCCACGAAGATGTCATCAATGTTCGCATAGCAAAAGTCCAGCCCTCTGAGTATATCGTCGATGAACCTTTGGAACGTTTGAGCGGCATTCCGGAGGCCAAAGCTCATGAACGGAAACTCAAACATTCCGAATGGCGTGGTTATGGCCGTCTTGCATATGTCGTCAACCGCCACTGGGATTTGATTGAAAGCTTTCACCAAGTCGATTGTGGAAAAAATGCTCTTCCCCGAGGGAGACTGTGAAAAGTCTTGTAGGTGTGGAACAGGATATCGATCTGGTTCAGTCCTGGCATTTAGGGCACGATAATCCCCACATGGTCTCCACTCGTCGCCCTGTTTGGGTACCATGTGGAACGGTGATGACCAAGACGGTCTGGCGGTTCCCAGCTGCAACATGGCATCGAACTCCTTCTTTGCTGCTTTTCAATCTATCCGGAGCCAGCCTTTGTGGCTTGAGAGTTGCTGATGGGCCAGGTGTCGTCTTGATGTGGTGTTGCGTTTGGTGTTTAAGCCCTTCTTCTGCGTGGCCGTGGGGTCGAGTAATGTTCGAGAACCTGGCCAACAATTCGTGGAAGGGTGTTGAACCAGTGACCATTTTAATGCTTGGCGTATTGCTAGTGACTGCCTTCCCTTGGGCTGCAAGCAGTATTTTGGCGTCGAAAAGCTTTCGATTTCTCACATCCACAAGGAGGTCGTAGAATGCGAGAAAATCTACTCTGATGATGAGTTTTGACACGTCGGCAATGACGAATCTCCAGGTAAAATCTCGACGCAAGCCAAAATTGAGGGCCACAGTGGTTGTGCCGAATGTTGCAATTGTTGTTCCGTTGGTTGCAGAAAGCTCGTAGTCTGATTTCTCGCGATGCCCCCGAAGAAGGTGACGGGGAAAAACGCATAAGTCGGCACCTGTGTCCACAAGAAATTGTATTTTGGTTTCCCGGTCTGTCACAAATATGCGGCGAGATGTTGTTTGGCACTGGTCAACTACCGCTCTTAACGAGTGCCCTTGAAGTTTCCCTGGTTAAACGAGCACTTTTTGGCTTCTTGCCCGAACCTTGCATGGTACCAACACAAACCCTCCGAATGGTTATTGTTGCGGGGTCTGGAGGCTCCACGAGAACGGGATCTTACACGCTGATTGTGATTGCTTTTCCACTCAGCTACCTCACGACGAACTTTTGCGATCTCTTGCTGCAATGTGACTGTTAGGTGCTGCAGCTGTTGTGACAGCGAATTTCCAACTGTAGCTTCCGAGACTATTGGGCGGTGTGATGTTATATCGGCGATGGATTTAGATTTAGATTTAGATTTATTTATTCCAATTCACTGTACAATATTCATAACAACATTTTTATAAAGAATACAGAGTTCTTTTATTAATTTGGTTAAATTTACTTGAACTTCAATAGATAATTTACTAGATTGTTTAAATGGAATAGAACACTTAGTGGTTAGAGGAACCAGTGGCAAGTGTTATAAAAAAAAAAAACTAGTCAGCTAGTTCGGCGATTTTCTCAATACTGAGGTCCTTGCTCGCTGCGAGAATAGTTTGCATGCTAGCTGGAAGGCGTGCTAACCATAGCGTCCGTAGCATCGATTCGGGAACCGTTGTACCGGCGAGACTTTCAAGGTGGCGAAGAAACTGAGACGGTTTCCTGTCGCCCATCTCCTCCAACTCCAGCAAGCGGCGTGTTTTCTCATCTTGTGAAGAGCTCAGACGTTTGATGAGTTCTGTCTTCAATTTCAAATATGCATCCCTCGCAGGCTTCCGGACAATAACATCCCGCACCTCCAGTGCATGGCGCGGTTCCAGCACTCCAGTTACGTAGCCGAATTTTGTGGAGTCAACCGTCACCCTGGCGCAAGCGAAATTCTCTTCAACCATAGCGAACCATAGCTCTGGATCTGATGCTATAAAAGGTGGTAGACGCACTGCTACGTGGTTGATTGCACAGGCAGGGCCAGGCTGTTGTGCCACTACGTCATTCGGTTGCTCTTCGTTCATCTTAAACGAAATTTAATTTTATGAAAGTCGCTATATATGCTTTATTGACGAATAACGTATCTTGTTATCACGTCGGGGTCACCACTAAAGCGACTTCCACAATTTGGATATTTTGTTATTTATTATGGTTAATACAGAAAGGAAAAGTTCAGATAATATAATACTATTCAACTACTGGTCTCGGCGTCTCGAACAAGAGTCCTGCTATTCGAAACCAAACCGCAGGAAAACGTTCTCTTTTTGAACTGCAGTCAGGAATGACAGAGACAGTTCTCTTGCTGGCGAGGTTGCGAAGGTTTTGGCTTTTGAGTTCACGAATATGGAGGGAAGATGTCGCCACAGAACGATCCGAACTTTAGAATCGCAATACAGAGTAAGGGCCCTGGAAACTACTATCCAAATTTCAAATTTCTAGCTTTAGCCGTTTAAGCTAGGCTATGATGGTGAGTCAGTCAGGACTTTATCATCCCTATCGTGGAATCCGACGGGGGGAAGATTCGATATAATTTGTCCGTCAGTATCGTTGAATCCGGTGAAGTGAACCATTCCCTTGTCAACATTCACCCCTATCGTGGAATCCGCCAGATCGGAGGTTCACTTCACTTGTTCGATTCTCTTCCACTTTACGTTGGTATTGTAGAATCCGCCGGGGACGCCTCTTTACCGACGAGTGTGTCGAAAAGGCAGTGTCGCAGATTGACAGCAAATTGTGTGATAAGTGACAGAAGCAGCTTTTATTTTTGTTTGATTTTTTTCAAAAATAGTGAAACAAATTAAAAAATGCATAGAATTGTTTTATTTTCGCATGATTCAAATTCAGATGAAGAGCAAGAGCTGCAAAAGGCATTATGGAATTACCAAATGTATTTACTTGGATAAAAAAGTTTTTGAAATTGGTTCCGGTTTTTCTGTTTTTTCGTAAAAAAATTGTTTTAAATTACTTATTTGTTGTGCAAATTAAAGAATTTAAATATGTGCATTTAATTTACTTACATTTTGAATACAAAAATACAGAAATAACAAAAATAAAAACAATCCGCAACGTAATCCGCAACTCTTGAGCTGCGAATAATAAGTGAACAATTTTGTATGGGTGAGTTCCACCTAAACGGTTTCCACAATACAGTGAAACTCATTCACACTGCCGACACGGGAATGGTTCACTTTAGCGGATTTAACGATACCGACGGTCAAATTATAGTGAATCATTCCCCCCGGCGGATTCCACGATAGGGGTGAATGTGAATGAGCTTCACTATATTGTGGAAACCGTTTAGGTGGAACTCAGACCATACAAAATTGTTCACTTCTAATTCGCAGCTCAAGAGTTGCGGATTGATTTTATTTTTGTTATTTCTGTATTTTTGTATTCAAAATGTAAGTAAATTAAATGCACATATTTAAATTCTATAATTTGCACAACATTCCATTCGTGCGAAGAATATAACACGCACAACATGAATGGTTGTGAGAAGCTAGGCCTTGGCTCTCCATGAGCTGCCGTGCCAAATATACATACATACATACAATTTGCACAACAAATAAGTAATTTAAAAACGAATTTCTTAGGAAAAAAACGAAAATTTCCAAAAAAATTTTATTCAAGTAAATACATTTGGTAATTCCATAATGTCTTTTGCTGCTCTTGCTCTTCATCTGAATCTGAATCATTCAAAGATAAAACATTGCTATCCATTTTTTAATTTGTTTCGCTTTTTTTGTTTTAAAATCAAACAAAAATAAATGCTGCTTCTGTCACTTATCACAAAAATCGCTGTCTTTCTGCGACACTGCCTTTTCGACACACTCGTCGGTAAAGAGGCGTCCCCGGCGGATTCTACAATACCAACGTAAAGTGAAAGTGAATCGAACAAGTGAAGTGAAACTCCGATCCGGCGGATTCCACGATAGGGGTGATAGTAAATGCACCATGGTACATAAGATAAGACCCCGACGGATTCTACGATAGGGGTGTAGGGGTGTTTCGTAGTACTTTACTTTGGAATGTTTGTATTTTTTGTAAATTTGTTTTGCATGTGCATGCCCACAGCTAGAGCCCATAGGTCCATACTGGTTTTAATATTTGCTTATAAAGAAGCAGTTTATTGTAATTTGACAAATAAGAGTATCTCCCGATAAGCCAATACATTTTATTGTAACGCATGTTCAGTTCCTCTCTTTTTTTCTTTACATGCGGTTTCCACCGCAGTTTTGCATCTAAGGTCATGCCTAGATATTTGGCTGTGTTTGCATATTCTACTGCATTACCATTTATGAACACTGGGATATGCTGAACATTCTTGTTCGTGAAATTAATATGGACCGACTTTAGGTCATTTATTATTATTATTTAGGATTTTAGAATATCTGAATATTGCTTAAGGCCCAACCATAATAGACTTAAATCAACTTAAGTTTCAGTTAGTGATGACGCGAACACATAGAATTCATATGAAGTGACCATAATGTACTTCGCGCTCAGATTCGTTAAGTTTTCATCAATTTCATTCACTTAAGTAGGGAGCGATCGGGTTCGCTCGCACTTAATTGAATTTGACAGAAGAGAGAAGAACAAGAAAATTATCAAAACAAAACAAAAAAGAAATCGCAATGTCAGACGAGATACATTTTTCATCGTTTTTAATCAAATTTAATAACAAATCTGCGGGAAAAAGTTTGACAGATGTTTAATTTGCATTAATTGCATTATGGGCAGTTTCTATTTTTCACACAAATTAAGGAAAATTTTCGTTCGGTTATGACACTAGGTTAAGGAGATTTAAGTCTATTATGGTTGGGCCTTTAGGCAGATGCTTTTGCAATTTATGTATCAGTCCTTTGTGCTATACTTTATCGAAAACTTAGTAGAGCATATAGTAGAGCATATCTTTTTTTCTTCAAATGCTTTTCGATTTTATCTGTTATTCTGTGCACCTGGTCAATCGTGGAGTGCTTATTCCTAAAACCAAATTGATGGTTTGGAATTAGTGATTTTTCTTCAATGATTTTATGCAGACGTTTAATCAACATCTTTTCAAATAGCTTGGACAACATAGGCAGTATCGATATGGGGCGATAGGAGGTGACTTCACTAGGTGGTTTGCCTGGTTTTGGTATCATAATTACCTCCGCTGCTTTCCACATGATGGGTACATACCTTGTCCTGAATGCAGCATTTATAATCTGCGCTAGTTTATTTAGGCCTTTTTTTGGGAGTTGTCGTAGGATTTCCCCTGTTATCAAATCAAATCCCGGGGCTTTTTTGGTATTGATGCCTTCTTTTATTTCTTTGGCAATTTCTTTCGCCGTTACCGGTTGAATATGTCCCTCTTCTTCGCACAGTTCTTCCGTTTCTTGACAGTCTTTATCTTCATACGGTTGGAAGACGCCTTCAAGATACTCAGCAAATAAATTCGCTTTTTCTTTGTTGCTTTTTGCCCAATTACCTTCCCTGGTTTTAACTGGTGGAATATGTGCTATTGGCCTATTCATTCTCTTTGTCGCCTTCCAGGGCGAGTAATCGGTACTAGCATCATTCGTCAAATTGGAAAGGTATGATTTAAGAGATTCATTTTTAAATTCTCTTACCGATCTTTTGAGTTTACTGACTAGATTATTGAGCATTGTTTTGTCGCTTGGCGTCCTTGATTGTTGCCAGCGTTTTCAAGCTTTTATTTTTTTTTCAATGATTTACATAGGATATTGTCATGTACGAAGGAATATAAGATTACGCGCTTAGCTTTTAAAAATTTTCTCTACTGCGCACCTACTCAAAATTTCAGCTGTCATTCTCGTCAACATTGACTTATTATATATTGTGGGTTCTTTGTTTATTGTAAATAAAAGACCTACGAAATTATTTCTCTAACTTTATTAAATGTAAAACTAAAACTAAGTGTGTCCACACGGACGGTTGCACGAAGAATGAATAAGGAAAGGAATCTGATCATCTCTTTTAGGGGCTGGTTGTGTCGGCGCTGGTGTTGGTAGTTTAAAGTTTTGCTTCTTGCTGAATGTAGCGTTCTCTATCTGTGGGTAGCATATGCGTGGATAGAATACCGCCACAATATGGACTGCTAGTGAAATGTCATTTTCATACAATCTCTGCTGAAAAATGTGTTCAAACATCACTAGCCCTCCAGTTTCAAAGCGGGAAAAAAGGGAAACAGTTCTTTAAGTAGTGTACCTGTCAGTCGATCATATCCTGGGGCTTTCTTGAGATTAATCCTCTTTCTGATGCAGTGTTCTATTTGGTTTATTGTTAATTTTTTGATTCGAGTATTGTCAGTTGATGTGCAAGTAAAACGTGGTAGAGAATTGTCATTGCCCTGTTGGTTTCTGAAGACCTTTTCAAAGTGTTTTGCTAAAGTATCTGCCTTGTCGTAATTAGTCCTAGCTCAAGAGTTGTCCAATTTTTTCAATGGAGGTTGGTGTACAGTTATATTTTTAAGTTTTTTAGTAGCCTTCCACAGAGAATAGTTGGTTTCAGATGCAGGCGACAAGTTTTCTAGGTAATTTCTGACGTTTTTATTTTTTATAGTTTGCAGGTATTCCTTGAGGTCCTAGTAGCTTTATTAAGTTTTCTTTTGTTGTCCGGTGATCTTGTAGATTGCCATATTTTTCTTAGTTTTCTTTTCTCCTTAATTTTTTTCTGTAAGGTGGGAGAAGTTGAGAAGTCAAATATTTTTGGATAATTAGCTGGTGTCGATTTGATAGCTGCTTCGCTTATTACGTCACGTATTTGGATTTGAGTGGAATGTTAATTTGTAGCTGCGAGTCTATAAAGTCACGATAGGCATCCCAGTCGGTCTTCTTGTTGTTTAGTTGGGTTGGTTCAGGAGAAAGAATTATTTCCGATGTGTAGTCTAATTGGATTGGGGAATGATCAGAGGATAGTTCAAAGAGTGACTTTATTTTGAGTTCTTCGTGATAAACATTTTTTGTTATACAGAAGTCAATTAGGTCGGGAGTTGTTTTTGGATCTGTTGGCCAATATGTGGGGTCCCCAGTGCTTAAATGTTTGCAATTGTTGATCCGAATCGCATCTAGTAATTTCTTACCTTTACTGTTTGTAATTCGTGAGCCCCAGTCAGTGTGCTTTGCATTGAAATCACTTCCTGCTATGAACCGTTTTCCTAGTGATTTTAAATAGCGGTCATATTGTGCTGTCGAAATTTGGTGTCTAGGAGGACAGTAAAGAGCTGATATTGATATTGGACCGAGTCTCGCTGTTATTTCAATTGTAGTAGCTTGAATATGGTCAGTTTTGTATTTGTCTGGTTCAGGACACTTTATACTTTTTTAAATTATGATGGCTGATCCGTCGGGATGTTCGGTGCTGAAGATTTCGTAACCAGGGATTTTTATAAAATTATTTTTTGTGAAGTGCGTTTCTGCAATCAGTACAATATCAACTTGATGGTCCTTTATGAACTGTTTTAGCTCTAGAGCGTGTTGCCTTAAACCGTTTGCATTCCAAATGATTATTTTTAAGTTACTGTCCATGTTGTCCATTAAGTTTAGTTAAAAGTAGGGTAATAATATTCATGATGTTTGTCATTTGTTGTATAAGTTGTTTCATGTTGTTGTTGTGTTGTTTTGTGTTCCGTCATTGGGTTGGTTTGGGTTTTGTGATTTTAATACTGGGACAGTGTTTAGGGCAGCGGCATCGGCATAGCTTGTGACTGTTTGCGTATAAGACTTGGTCTCTTGTTTTTGGTCTACTTTATTGGTTGGATTAGTTGGAATCTCTTTTCTGCGCAGGGCGGGAAAACGTTGGATTTTAAGGGCTTTGTAGATCTCGCAGCCTTTGTAATTTGCTATGTGGTTTCCTTCGCATAACGCACACTTGACTTTACTTTTTTCTGTTGGGATCTGACAATCTATGGTCTTGTGATCCCCTGCACATTTGACGCACACCGGATCTCTAGTACAGTAATTTTTTGTGTGGCCATATTTTTGGCAGTTCGTACATTGGGATATAGTCCTTTTGAGATTTGGTGGTTCGAAGGATACTTTGCATCGTAGAAGATAGTTAATGTTATAGATGTTTTTGTTGTTTGCATCGCTTTTAAATTTTGTGGAGAAAAGCGGCAGTGGCTTTTTAGTGTTTTTGTTGTTGGATGTTATATATGTTAGTGACTATGTGACCTATTTCTTCAAGTTCATTTTTGATTTCTTCTTTATCAGCAGAGGGATGCATGTTACGTAGCACTACTTTGAACCCTCTTTCTTCTTTAGGCTTATATGTATTTATAATACTTTGCGTCTTTTTGTCGTAGCATTTTAATTATTGCAGTATAGTTGGTAGAGTCATTGGGTTGGATTCTGATCTCGTTGTTTGTTAACATTTTTTGCTCGTAATTTTGTTAAACCACTTCATTGAGTGCGTTGTTGAGAGTCTTGATGCATTCAACACCTTGCACGTAAATTGGAGGTGGTTTTTTGGTTTTACAGCGTTCGCTGTTGTTTTGAGGTTCCATTTCCTTTTGAGTTTCAGTTTCTTTTGTGTAGTCATCGGTATCGTCGTCTGTTGAGAGAAGGTCAAATCGGTTGGAGGAAATTGTTTCTTTCGGCTTACTAAGCCAGTAGTTGAGGGTTGATTGATTCCTTGATCTGAACTTCTTGTTATTTTTACTTTCTGTATTTTTGTTTGGAGTTGTTCTATTTCTTTTTTGGCGTATAGTATTTTGATTTTATGCTGGAGTAGCGTTGGTTGGTGCTGAGAATTTGCTTAATTCTTCTTCGCCATTTAGAGCTCGCGATATATGGGCAGTGTGTTGGTAGTACTTGGAGACGTTATCATTCTTCCACTATTAGTTGATACTGTTGAAGATCCACTTGCTGTTGCAAGCGTAGTGATGTAGCTAGTTGAAGTTGTCGTTGACGTCGTTATGGTGGTAATGTAGACGTTGTTTAAGCTGCTAGCTAGTAGTACGTGATCGCTTCCCATTGGGGGCGACCTGAAGACACTCATCTTATTGCTTAAGATAGTAAGTTGGATTCAGGTAGCAATTGTTACTTTCCTGTTTGGATTTTTGATTGGAAGGAAATGTGGCATCCTTCTAGGCTGCGGGCTGTGTTGTTGGCAATGGTGGCCAAGCTTAGTTAAGACACAAACCGCTAAGAGCGCAGCTTTTGTGGTTATTTTTCTATTCTATGTTTGCTTTAGGGTCAAAGTCCAATAAGTGAGTGTAATTGATAGCGGACAAAGAATAAGAAGTTTTAATAGATTGGTAAGAATACTCCTCACCTGGCAAAATGCACTTCCAGCGATGGTATCCGGTTGTACTTTGGTGTTTTCTGGTGCAGGTTGAAGAGCGCTTTAGTTAAGCGAATTTTAAAAAATTGTTTGGGATGTTTGAGTTGATAAAATTATTTTAGCACTGACTCACTTTTAATTACCTAGCAGAGTTGCCAGATCTTCAAAAATAAAACAATGCTATCCATTTTTTAATTTGATTCGCTTATGTTGAAAAAAAAAACTTTCCCATCTGTCACTTATCACCAAAACTGCCTTTTCGACACACTCGTCGGTAGGGAGGCCTCGCCGGCGGATTCTACAATACCAACATAAAGTGAAAGTGAATCGAATAAGTGAATAGAATCTCCGATCCGGCGGATACAACGATAGGGGTGTATGTACATATATAGATTTCATTCACTTGATAGCTGATGTAATTCGACCCCGGTTTGGCTGCGCGAACTCAACTGTCGATTCATCGCTCAATTGATCACATTCATGTAGTGTTGGTTAAACATCGATAGTTTCCATTTTCGATAGTATCGATATTATTAACAAAAAACTATCGATACTATCGATAGTATTTTCTATCTTTTCTGTATGCTGGCCTTAAAACGTTTATAATTGAGTTGTGCTTTATAAATAATAAATTATTTAAATTTGTACCCTTAAATCGATTTTTTCTGTTAGTCGTTATCTCGCCAGCTTTGGAAAAAATTCGTTCAGAAAGAACTGAACTTGCTGGAATGCATAAATTTTTCAATGCCTTTCTCGACGCTGACTTGTTGATCGGTTCCAATATTCAATTGAAGATGATTTTCTATCAATCACAGGTTTTTCCAAGTATTAACGGATGTCAATTATTGCTTCTGTTAATGGTGTTGTTATCCTTACTGGATCTTTACTTGAAAAAACAAATATTCACCTAACTTGGATGATGCTGTGAGAAACAGGGAACTGCTTGTCGAAGCAAGCGATGATGTAGAGGCTGAAGTAGACGCTTGTGCTGTCAGCACTTTTTCCTGTGTAAACGCAATCAGCACATAATATTGTTTTTGCAACTGCTGAATTGCACTTTCGGCATCTGAACCAAATTTTTTTTAAATCTCGGATCTAACACCGTTGCAAATATGAGAGCTGATCGCGTGTGATACGGCTTCAGACGTTTATTGACTGAGCTGATCAACGAGCTGACAACTTCTTGACCCTTAACAGTAGTTACCATAGTCTCAAAACTAGATAACTTTGCTGATATTCCTCTTATAAGCAGTATTATAAGTGAAGCGACATAATTCTCACCCGACATTTTTACCGTTGCAAGTTCAATTCGCTCAAGAAATATCAAAATTTCATCTATTGCTTTGAAATGCTCCACTGGCAAAGTATTAGGAGCTTTTTCACATTCACTTATAGCGACTGTTAGTTCGCTACGTATCTCCGAAATTCGCTTTACATGAAGTAAGAACTATTCCAGCGAGTATCTACTTGCTGAACAAGTTTTAGTTCAACTTTGTTATTGCGCTTTTCGATACCACGCAATGTATCGCTCGCTAACGTACTGCTCCGGAAATATATAATAGGCTTTGCCTTCGTTAATATCAAAGCAAAAGAATCCACCTTAAAGGAATCTTGGACAGTCAAATTTAAACTAGGAGCAAAACACGGAAGGTGACGAATTTTCAAAATATCTGCCGTTTTAATCATACTGGCAGCGTTGTCGGTGATTATCGTTACAACTTTTTCGCGAACTTTTTCCAAAGTTGCATTAATAGCCTCAAATAAAATGATGGAATGTTACAGCAAATAAAGATTAACCATAATTTATTTAACACCACACAATCCTACATGTGCAAACAAAAATATATAAATGTTTTTTTTAAATCGATAGTATCGATAGTTTTTTTTAAATAATTTAATACTATCGATAGTCAAAAACTATCGATACTATCGATAGACTATCGATGTTTAACCAACACTACTTTCATGCCTCCCTTGACCTCGTTTTGTTATCTAAGGCGGAACTATAACTGTGGATCGCTTTTGTTGTACGTAATATGTGGCGTTACTTCAGTGATCAAGTTTTGTTTTCGCAATCACTCCTATTATGAAAGTCATTTAAGTCCTCGTCACAAAACGACAATGTGACGTCGGTATTACAGTAGTCGTTTAAAATGACTTAAGTCGTTTATCTCTTGTGGAATGTATTCTTCATGTGGAATGTATTCTTCATGACTTGAGTCGAATAACTGATTGCATTGGTATTCTGAAAGTCGTTTTAGAGTCACAAAACGACAAGTTTAACGACAAAAAGAGTCGGTTACGATTTTGCAAACGACTGGTAGTGAAAATTGTCTCAAAATATAAATTTTGTATGTTTTTTAACTCGAGTAGTGTAAGTGAACGTGTTTTAAATAATAATTACTCTTTTAGGATAAAAGTATCAAATCCCAAACAGATGAAACGGTTGGTGGAATTAATGAAAAAAAATAATTCATTAGCGACGAGTTTTAAGAGGTGTTTCTCAAACGGCTGACATAAAAACTGGATGGGAAGAGGTAGCTAAGATTTTAAACGGCTTAGGACCACCTTTACGATGTGAAAAGGAATGGCAAAAGGTATGCATACATGCAAACGGAAGATAGGAAGAACATGTAATTAAGACTTAGGTATGTATGTTTTATATAGGTTTGGTTTGACCTTAAATTGAAAGTAAAGAAATAGCTCCTGTTCAATAAAAAAGTGCAAGAAGCTACTGGCGGAGGACCGTACAAACAAAAAATGTTAACTGAAATTGACGAAGCAGTAGCAAGACTTCTTGTTTTAAATGAAATAGTCGAATCTGTTAGAAAAGTATTTGGATGCTACCAAGCGATACAGACGACGAAACAAATTCCTTGTACATACTTCAAAATCCATACGTTCTGCAAATGAATCAATGATTAAGACTGCATCAACATTAAATGAGCAAACTTCAGATTGTTCACCGATAAAAACCACAAATGATTTTGATCTATTATTGTTCGCCAACCGTTTCATCTCCAGAAAGAGTTTTTTAAGATGAAACTGGAGAATCGAAAAGAATGAATCATCATTTGGACAAATTAAAACCACAAGCTCCCGTGAAAAACTTTGCTTAACAACGATGTTGGGGAAACAATTACATGTGCAAGAAAGTTTGTATAATGAAGTGACGGACTCATTAAAAAAAATAGAGACATATTTATATTTTGTAGTTTTCGTTTTTATTTAATAAACAAACAATTCGAATTTACGCTACCAATCTGATTTAAAGATATCAAATCGAAAGGACAATTTGAAAATATAACAACGAAAAATATCACAAATTTCAATCTGTAGTTGTGGAATCTATGTGGGATATAAATGAGAGGAGAGTCATGTCATTTAAGTTTCGTAATACCGACATCAAAACGGCTGCAAAATGAAGTGACTCGTAAAATGACATGAGTCGAACAATTTAAACGACTTTCGTAATAGGGGTGAATATTGTATTGATGTATTTTTTTTTCTTGCATTGTCCTTCGTTTATCGATGTTTCGTATTACTCTGTGGTAAGAAGTTGGACTCTCGAAGCCGCATTAGCCCATTGCTGCCGTGCACCCGTCGCCTATTGCCACAAACATTTTACTGCCTCCAACCAGTCGCCGCCTAGGACAAACTTGTTTTCGCTTAAGTCGCTGCTTGCGACGAAGTTGATCCCATTAAGGAACCGTGGATGCCCAACGGAACTAAGTTAAGGAAAAGTTCTCGCACAACGAAAGGGAAACCCTACACTCAAGGGAGACCAAATGCCCAGTGTTAGCGAAGTTAAAAAGTAGAAAGCGGTTCAAAAAAACGAACAATATTTTAAGGAAGGTCGTCAGAAACGATGGAGGAAATAAACAAAATGCTGGAGCTACACACAGAGTTCGAGGCCGCTGCAAACAGTGCAGCTGCGGAGAAGGCAGAACGTCAGCGTCTGCAGATATTGATTTATCAGCATGCTGATAGTTCCGCCAACACAGCCGCAACATCCTGTGGTGACTTTCAATATTGTTACTTTTCACTTATAATTATCTTTATATTTCTACTTATCATTTATAATTATCTTTATATTGATACTGATCATTCAAAATTATCTTTATATTGCTACTTATCATCAATCAATTTACACATCCACATTGTACCCGCTTACAGATTTCGCCATATTGCATTTAGAATTACATCGCGTAGCTGATTGTATTCACCGCTATTCCGTAAGGCGTTTACGACAAAATAAAATACGACACTACGAAATCGGTATTACGATTGGCGTTTTTATGTCGTTGAACACCTTGTGGAACCCATTACTTTACGACAAAACGTCATGTGAGTAACCTCACTCTTATACCGTAAGGTGTTGAACGCCACAAAAACGACAAAGAAACGACGATATCTGTCGTGGATATTTGTGATCGCCAGAAGTACAAATCGATTGAAAGTGTAACTTTTCTTAAATTTTTTTGTTTATTTAAGCAACTAGATTGGATTATTTTGATTTGGAGGGTCAAAATATAAAACCAAAACTAATTAAGAGGTCTGCTGGAGCTAATGGAAAAACTATTTCATTGGCATAGCATTTTTTTTTATTCTTTTTTTATTTACTTATGTTCGTCTTTGTCACTGGTCTGAAACATTACAGCTATTCATGTTTGTTTATTAGCACACTTCCTTTACACAATATCCTTTTTAAATTTTAAATTTGTGAATATCAAACCAAAATGTTACAATTCGTGAAATCTATCTGTCATTACCAATGTAGAATGTGTGTGGATGGTTAATGTAATGAATAAGGAGGCGTTTAAGTTACGGAATACCGATTCTAAAACGACACGGCACAAGAAACAACAATTGTCGTTTAAGATAAACGCCTTACGGGATAGGGGTGATTATACTCGTCAAAAACTTTCATATTGTAACGTGTTTGCCGGTTCGCAATGATAAAACTTTTTCTCTTTCTGATTCTATTTGTCTTTATTAAATCTTTTCACAAACAACTGATTATCTTTTATTTATTTCAACAATATTCAACTCTTTAAATCCAATTATTCACAACTCTTTGATTCCAAGCAACTTAAGCAATTAATCTCAATCAAATTCTTCTGTAATTTTAATTCACTATTAAAATCTCTATCCAAATCACTTTTCAACTGTATCTCTAATAAATCTCAAGTCAACTGTGTCCATGCTCTCAATGCTCGTAGTATTTATACCCGAGATACGAATCCAGAATCTTCCTTCCTGGCGACGATTTGCCCATCTAGTGAGATATCGATAGTTCTGGAACGTGCCTGAGGTAAGTACTAGAAAATTCCTGAAGGTTCTTATAATTTCTGAATGCACCTAAATTTAGCACTAATCCCCCAATAGATGTCGCTGATCGATATCTAAAATGTCTAAATGTCGCTAATACAGTTGATATAACAATTCCACTAAATGTCGCTAATGCAGTCGATATTACACTGCCCCCCTCCTAAACTTTTTCGTCCCGAACAAGAGCATCGGCGTTGTTTCCATGGTAACGATGTAGGCGATCCACATGTATGATTTTCAACTTGCCTCTTAGTCCCCGTTGAATTCTGTAGACAACATCGTTGATTCGTGTAACCACTGTATAGGGACCCTCCCAGTCCTGCTGCAGCTTCGGAGACCTCCCTTTTTGTCGATGTGGGTTGTACAGCCATACCAGATCTCCTTCCCGAAATCCTGACGTCGTTGTCTTCGCGTCGTACCTGGTCTTCATGCGGTCGCTGGCTATCTTAATCTTCGTCCTAGTTCTTTGGTGTATGTCGGCGATCCTTTCCCTTAGGTCTGCCACATATTCTTCTTCCGATTTCGGCTCATCCATGGGAGAACCAAATTTCACCTCACTTGGTAGCCGGACAGGTTGACCAAAAAGGATTTCGGACGGAGTGTGTCCCGTTGAACTGTGAACTGCATTACGGTAAGCCATCAGGAACAAGGGAATATGTCGATCCCAGTCACGTTGGTAATCACTCACGACTTTGGAGAGATGTTCATTCAATGTCCTGTTGAACCGTTCTACCATCCCGTCGGACTGTGGGTGAAGTGGAGTCGTTCGAGTCTTTTTGATTCCGAGTAGTTGACACGTTTCCTGGAATATCTTGGACTCGAAGTTCCGTCCTTGATCCGAGTGCAGTTCCATGGGTACACCAAACCTGCTCACCCAGTTGTTGACAATCTTTTCTACGACGGTCTTAGCCTCCTGGTTGGGAATCGCAAACGCTTCAGGCCACTTGCTGAAGTAGTCCATAACAACTAAGATGTATCGGTTGCCCTGGTCGGTTTCCGGGAACGGCCCTGCGATGTCGACAGCGATTCGTTCAAACGGTGCGCTCACGTTGTACTGATGCATCTTGGCCCGGGTTTTCACGCTTGGTCCCTTGCTCGCTGCACACGTGACGCACCTTCGACACCAGCTCTCGATGTCGTCTCTCGCACTGAGCCAGTTGAATCGTTCCCGTACTTTGTCCAGCATTTTGTTTACACCCAGGTGTCCTCCGGATACGCCATCGTGCATTTCCTGCAGCACTTCATGCACTTTTGAACATGGCACCACGAGCTGCATCCTACACGTCTTTCCATCGGGCATCTCCCATTTCCGCCTCAGAATGCCGTCTTGAACATGTAGAGAGTCCCATTGTGCCCAGTATGCTTTGAGGGTAGGGCTTCTATCGGAGATATCTCGACCATCAGGTTTCTCCATGTTCTCCTTCCAGGCTAGTATCGGTTCGATATCCGGGTCTTCCTTTTGAGCGTTCCGGATCTCTTCTGTACTCCAACCGGTGATGGGTTCAGCTCTAACTACTTGGACGGGATAGATCTCTTTCTCCTCCTTTCGTACACAATGCTTACAGTCGGCTTTACAAGGTCGTCGCGACAATGCGTCCGCGTTTGAGTGGAGTTTCCCCTTGCGATGTTGTATTTCGAACTCGTACATCTGTAATCGCTCTGTCCACCTCGCGATCTGACCCTCCGGATTTTTGAACTGCAACAACCATTTCAGAGCTGCATGATCTGTACGTAGGAGGAACTTTTGACCGTAGAGGTACTTGTGGAAATGTTCCGTCGCCATAATCAGAGCAAGAAGTTCCCGTCTCGTTACACAGTAGTTCCGTTCTGGTTTGGAGAGTACTTTACTGAAATAGGCCACTACCTTCTCCTGGCCACCATGCACCTGCGAAAGGACAGCTCCGATCCCAACATTACTGGCATCTGCATCTACGATAAACATCTTGTCCGGGATGGGGTAGGCCAGTATTGGAGCCTCACATAGTTGTTGTTTAAGTTGCCGAAAACTCTGCTCGCATTCGCCTGACCACTTAAATTGTTTTCCCTTTTCCGTCAACTGGTGCAGGCTCTTCGCAATTTTGGTAAAATCCTTTACGAACCGTCGGTAGTATGTGGCGAGGCCAAGGAAGCTCCTCAATTGGTGTTTGTCCTTAGGAACTGGCCAGTTTTTAACGGCTTCAACTTTGTCCGGATCCGTTCTCACTCCCTCTGACGAAATAATGTGACCTAGATACTTCACTTCTCGTTTAAAGAGCGCACATTTCTTCGAGTTGAGTTTCAGGTGGGCATTGCGTAAGCGTTTGAAGACTTCCCTTAGGTTGTCTCGATGTTCCGCAAACGTTTTTCCCACCACAATGACATCGTCCAGATACACCAAGCAGGTTTTCCAGGTTAGTCCATGCAGGACGCGTTCCATCAGACGCTCGAAAGTTGCCGGAGCGTTGCACAAAACAAATGGCATGACTGTAAACTCCCACAGTCCATTTTCGGCAGTGAATGCGGTTTTCTCGCGGTCTTCTGGGTGAATCTGCACTTGCCAATAGCCGCTCTTTAGATCGAGAGTGGAGAACCATTGGGCTCCAGAGAGGATGTCCAGTGTGTCATTGATCCGGGGCAAAGGGTAACTATCCTTTTTGGTAGCATCATTCAGCCTGCGGTAGTCCACGCAGAATCGGGTGCTGCCGTCCTTCTTCTTGACTAGTACAACAGGCGATGCCCACGGACTCTGGGAACTTTCATCTAGTCCTTCTTTC
Source organism: Criorhina ranunculi (assembly GCA_951813785.1). Taxonomy (NCBI): domain Eukaryota; kingdom Metazoa; phylum Arthropoda; class Insecta; order Diptera; family Syrphidae; genus Criorhina; species Criorhina ranunculi. Next base: position 57,176,914 of record OX638381.1, on the reverse strand, counting down.
TCCATCGACGAAACCATCTCCGCGACCTCTGTCTGCTTTGCTAATGGGAGTCGCCTGGCAGGCTGCCTAATCGGTCTAGCATCCCCGGTGTCTATGCGGTGCTGTACTAAGTGTGTTCGGCCGTGGTCCCCGTCTTGTAACGCAAATATGTCAGCAAACTCACCGAGTAGATTCGCTGCCGTGTTGAAAGATGGTCTTCCGTTGTTCCGCCAATCTGTATGACGGAACCGGCTTCACAGGCTCCTCTTCGGTTGCTGCTGAGATCGCGGAAATCGGTACGCATTCTCCAATCACTTCCCCTCGCTTTAATTTGACGCTGTAGTTTTTCGGGTTCATGAGCCTTACTGGTACCATGTTGTTCTTTGGTTCCACTAGAATTCTTCCCACGATGTAGTTCTGGGAGTCTTTTTGGTTATCTGGCTCAATGAGGAAGAATCGATGGTTCCCAGGATCACCCTCCAAATTTGTCCAAATTACTGTCTCTGCAGAGGGTGGCAAAATGTCGTCCTTGCTGATTACCGACCTGAGACTTACTGTGCCTTTGTTTCCGTACACCATAGGAATCTCCACATGTCGATACCTCAGCACCTGCATTCCGATGTCCAGGATGATCTTATGTGCTTCCATTAAGTCCACCCCGATGATGCAGTCGTCGCATATGTCAGCCACCAGGAACACGTGTGAGAATGTTAAGCCTGCCATTTGTATTCTCAGGCGAACTTCTCCGTAGACTTTTGCTGATTCTCCTGTCGCAGTCCTCAGGCAATAGCAACTGGTGTTGTGTAGCCATGAATTCCGGACGAGATCCCTCCTTACGATGGAAGCCGTGGCACCGGTGTCTATGGTAGCCACGCACTTGTTGTTGCCCATAATTGCTTCCACGGTCAAGCTTTTGTTGCATCGCTTGGTTTGGGAGACTTGGATGGTGGTTCTGGGGCCATCGATTCCAGAAACCAACTTCTGCCCCGCGAAGTTGGCTCTTAAGCATTTCCCGAATGAGAAGCTTGACCAGCAGGACGGATGTTATCCCCGCTGGATGCTTCTTCGTCGCGTCTCCGGCTAGCACAATGCGGACAGCTTCCGCTCCTTCGTGGTGCTCTGCACTGCCGTTGTAGATGTCCAATCTTGTTGCAATTCCAGCAACGAATCTGCCGTTCTGCGGCGTTATTTTGGCGCTCGACGTCCACTCTCTGGCAGGAGCATTCCTCGGTGATTATTTCCCTGACACGATGGATTCTCTGGGAGGCCTGATCTGCTGCCTCCATTGTCAGGGCAAAAGCCAAAGCCTCAGCAAGTGTTTTCTTCCCAGCCATTCGAACAGCCATTTGTAGTTTTTCGTCCTTAATGGCTTGGATAAACGCTTCGGTTGCCATTTCGTTGATGATCTCCTTTCCAGTATTGGGGTAGGACAGATGCGCCAGACGTTCCACATCTGCCTGCAGCTGCTGCAGTGTCTCTCCCTTCATTTGAGCCCTTCGGCGCAACTGGACCCTGTATACTTGTTGCATATGGTCATCGCCGAATCGCATCTCAATGGCCTTCAGTAGCGAGCCGTAGTCACGATGTTTGTCATCCGCGAGGGTTTGAAGTAGTTCGGCGGCTGAGCCTCGGAGTGCAAGTGTGAGTGCAATCGATTTTTCTTCCTCGTCCCAATTGTTGGCCAATGCGGCGGCTTCAAATTGTTTCTTGTATATAGGCCATGATGTTTGACCATCGAATACCGGGGGCTGCATTTCCTTTCTTCTCGGACCTTCGATTGAACTCACGCGAAGTTTTTGCCTCTTCACACCGTCGAGTTCATTGGTCAGATGTTTGAATTGTTTTTCCATTTCTTCGTACTGACCTCCGAATTTCGCTTCCAATCTCTTTTCGACATCTTCGATTTGTTGGTCGATGGCCTCGAATTTGACGTCCAGGCTTTCGAATTTACCGTTCAGAACATCAAATTTGGCGTCGAGCTTGGCGTCCAGAGAGTTCTTTTGCTCGTCTAACTTGACGTCTAGAGAGTTCTTTTGCTCGTCGAACCTGGCGTCTATTGAGTTCTTCTGTTTGTCGGACTTCTTGCTCTGCTCATCGAACTTGGCGTCCATGCCGTTCTTCGTCTCGGTGAGCAGTTTGAACAGCGCAGACATGTCAATCGTTGCACTTACAGTCTCCTCCTCCTCTACATCAAATAGCTCAGTTTTGGGGTCTCCACCATCTTCCACCACAGCATTCTGCAGCCGGAGCACTAATTCGCTTTTTAGCCCACTGGTCTGAAGATTTCTCTTACTCAGCTCTGCTTTTAACTGGACCAGGGACAAATTTTTCAATTTACGACCCATTTCTGTTCAAATTTCAAACACTTCTCAAATTTCACCACTGTTCTCTTGTTCAGAAACTGTGTCTTAAACGTTCTTATCACTCTGAAAAAGTTTTATCCCACTTCTGACACCAAATGTAACGTTTTTTCCGGTTCGCAATGATAAAACTTTTTCTCCTTTCTGATTCTATTTGTCTTTATTAAATCTTTTCACAAACAACTGATTATCTTTTATTTATTTCAACAATATTCAACTCTTTAAATCCAATTATTCACAACTCTTTTATTCCAAGCAACTTAAGCAATTAATCTCAATCAAATTCTTCTGTAATTTTAATTCACTATTAAAATCTCTATCCAAATCACTTTTCAACTGTATCTCTACTAAATCTCAAGTCAACTGTGTCCATGCTCTCAATGCTCGTAGTATTTATACCCGAGATACGAATCCAGAATCTTCCTTCCTGGCGACGATTTGGCCATCTAGTTCCAGAACTATCGATATCTCACTAGATGGCCAAATCGTCGCCAGGAAGGAAGATTCTAGATTCGTATCTCGGGTATAAATACTACGAGCATTGAGAGCATGGACACAGTTGACTTGAGATTTATTAGAGATACAGTTGAAAAGTGATTTGGATAGAGATTTTAATAGTGAATTAAAATTACAGAAGAATTTGATTGAGATTAATTGTTTAAGTTGTTTGGAATAAAAGAGTTGTGAATAATTGGATTTAAAGAGTTGAATATTGTTGGAATAAATAAAAGATAATCAGTTGTTTGTGAAAAGATTAAATAAAGACAAATAGAATAGAAAGGAGGAAAAAGTTTTATCATTGCGAACCGGTAAACACGTTACATTTGGTGTCAGAAGTGGGATAAAACTTTTTCAGAGTGATAAGAACGTTCAAGACACAGTTTCTGAACAAGAGAAATCTGAATAGAAATGGGTCGCAGATTGGAAAATTTGTCCCTGGTCCAGCTAAAATCAGAGCTGGGTAGCAGAAATCTCCAGACCAGTGGACTGAAACGAGAATTAGTGCTCCGGTTGCAGAATGCTGTACTAGAAGACGATGGGGACCCCGAAACTATGCTATTCGACGTCGAAGAGGAGGAGAATGTAAGTACCACAAGTGAAATGTCTGCGCTATTCAAACTGCTCACCGAGACGAAGAACAGTATCGACGAACAGAAGAGCTCTATAGACGCCAGATTCGTCGAGCAGAATAAAAAGTTCGACGAGCAGAATAAGAAGTCCGACGAACAGAAGAGCTCTCTGGAAGCCAAGTTAGACGAGCAGAGCAAAAGGTTCGATGAGCAGAGCAAAAAGTCCGACGAACAGAAGAACTCTGTGGAAGCCAAATTAGATGAGCAGAGCAAAATGTTCGAGAATTCTCTAGATGCCAAGCTAGACGAACAGAATAAGAAGTTCGACGATCAGAAGAACGCTCTGGATGCCAAACTCGATGAGCAGAGCAAACATTTCGAGAACTCTCTGGACGCCAAGCTCGATGCCAGATTCGATGAGGCCAGGAACTCTCTCGATACCAAGCTCGAAGAGCAAAAGCATGTTCTCGAGAGTCTAGAGGTCAAATTCGACCAGCAAATAGAAGATGTCGAAAAGAGATTGGAAGTGAAATTCGGAGGTCAGTACGAAGAAATGGAAAAACAATACAAACATCTGACCAATGAACTCGACGGTGTGAAGAGGCAAAAACTTCGTGTGAGTTCAATCGAAGGTCCAAGAAGAAAGGAGATGCAGCCCCCGGTATTCGATGGTCAGACGTCATGGCCGATCTACAAAAAGCAATTTGAAGCCGCCGCATTGGCCAACAATTGGGACGAGGAAGAAAAATCGATTGCACTCACACTTGCACTTCGAGGTTCAGCCGCAGAACTACTCCAAACTCTTGCGGATGACAAACATCGCGACTACGGTTTGCTAGTGAAGGCCATTGAGATGCGATTCGGCGATGACCACATGCAACAAGTGTACAGGGTCCAGTTGCGCCGAAGGGCTCAAATGAAGGGGGAGACACTGCAGCAGCTACAGGCAGATGTGGAACGTCTGGCACATCTGTCCTACCCCAATACTGGAAAGGAGATCATCAACGAAATGGCAACCGAAGCGTTGATTCAAGCCATTGCCGACGACAAACTACAAATGGCTGTACGAATGGCTGGAAAGAAAACACTTGCTGAGGCCTTGGCTTTTGCCCTGACAATGGAGGCAGCAGATCAGGCCTCCCAGAGAATCCATCGTGTCAGGGAAATAATCACCGAGGAATGCTCCTGCCAGAGAGTGGACGTCGAGCGCCAAAATAACGCCGCAGAACGGAAAATTCGTTGTTGGAATTGCAACAAGATTGGACATCTACAACGGCAGTGCAGAGCACCACGAAGAAACGGAAGCTGTCCTCATTGTGCTAGCCGGAGACGCGACGAAGAAGCATCCAGCGGGGATAACATGCTTAAGAGCCAACTTCGCGGGGCAGAAGTTGGTTTCTGGAATCGATGGCCCCAGAACCACCATCCAAGTCTCCCAAACCAAGCGATGCAACAAAAGCTTGACCGTGGAAGCAATTATGGGCAACAACAAGTGCGTGGCTACCATAGACACCGGTGCCACGGCTTCCATCGTAAGGAGGGATCTCGTCCGGAATTCATGGCTACACAACACCAGTTGCTATTGCCTGAGGACTGCGACAGGAGAATCAGCAAAAGTCTACGGAGAAGTTCGCCTGAGAATACAAATGGCAGGCTTAACATTCTCACACGTGTTCCTGGTGGCTGACATATGCGACGACTGCATCATCGGGGTGGACTTAATGGAAGCACATAAGATCATCCTGGACATCGGAATGCAGGTGCTGAGGTATCGACATGTGGAGATTCCTATGGTGTACGGAAACAAAGGAACAGTAAATCTCAGGTCGGTAATCAGCAAGGACGACATTTTGCCACCCTCTGCAGAGACAGTTATTTGGACAAATTTGGAGGGTGATCCTGGGAACCATCGATTCTTCCTTATTGAGCCAGATAACCAAAAAGACTCCCAGAACTACATCGTGGGAAGAATTCTAGTGGAACCAAAGAACAACATGGTACCAGTAAGGCTCATGAACCCGAAAAACTACAGCGTCAAATTAAAGCGAGGGGAAGTGATTGGAGAATGCGTACCGATTTCCGCGATCTCAGCAGCAACCGAAGAGGAGCCTGTGAAGCCGGTTCCGTCATACAGATTGACGGAACTACGGAAGACCATCTTTCAACATTGTGAACTTAATCAGGAGCAGCGAAGCACGGCAGCGAATCTACTCGGTGAGTTTGCTGACATATTTGCGTTACAAGATGGGGACCACGGCCGAACACACTTAGTACAGCACCGCATAGACACCGGGGATGCTAGACCGATAAGACAGCCTGCCAGGCGACTCCCATTAGCAAAGCAGACAGAGGTTGCGGAGATGGTTTCTTCGATGGAAAAAGAAGGGCTAATTGAAAGTTCCCAGAGCCCGTGGGCATCGCCTATTGTACTAGTCAAGAAGAAGGACGGCAGCACCCGATTCTGCGTGGACTACCGCAGGCTGAATGATGCTACCAAAAAGGATAGTTACCCTTTGCCCCGGATCGATGACACACTGGACACTCTCTCTGGAGCCCAATGGTTCTCCACTCTCGATATAAAGAGCGGCTATTGGCAAGTGCAGATTCACCCAGAAGACCGCGAGAAAACCGCATTCACTGCCGGAAATGGACTGTGGGAGTTTACAGTAATGCCATTTGGATTGTGCAACGCTCCGGCAACTTTCGAGCGTCTGATGGAACGCGTCCTGCATGGACTAACCTGGAAAACCTGCTTGGTGTATCTGGACGATGTCATTGTGGTGGGAAAAACGCTTGCGGAACATCGAGACAACCTAAGGGAAGTCTTCAAACGCTTACGCAATGCCCACCTGAAACTCAACTCGAAGAAATGTGCGCTCTTTAAACGAGAAGTGAAGTATCTAGGTCACATTATTTCGTCAGAGGGAGTGAGAACGGATCCGGACAAAGTTGAAGCCGTTAAAAACTGGCCAGTTCCTAAGGACAAACACCAATTGAGGAGCTTCCTTGGCCTCGCCACATACTACCGACGGTTCGTAAAGGATTTTACCAAAATTGCGAAGAGCCTGCACCAGTTGACGGAAAAGGGAAAACAATTTAAGTGGTCAGGCGAATGCGAGCAGAGTTTTCGGCAACTTAAACAACAACTATGTGAGGCTCCAATACTGGCCTACCCCATCCCGGACAAGATGTTTATCGTAGATGCAGATGCCAGTAATGTTGGGATCGGAGCTGTCCTTTCGCAGGTGCATGGTGGCCAGGAGAAGGTAGTGGCCTATTTCAGTAAAGTACTCTCCAAACCAGAACGGAACTACTGTGTAACGAGACGGGAACTTCTTGCTCTGATTATGGCGACGGAACATTTCCACAAGTACCTCTACGGTCAAAAGTTCCTCCTACGTACAGATCATGCAGCTCTAAAATGGTTGTTGCAGTTCAAAAATCCTGAGGGTCAGATCGCGAGGTGGACCGAACGATTGCAGATGTACGAGTTTGAAATACAGCATCGCAAGGGAAAACTCCACTCAAACGCGGATGCATTGTCGCGACGACCTTGTAAAGCCGACTGTAAGCATTGTGTACGAAAGGAGGAGAAAGAGATCGTTCACGTCCAAGTAGTTAGAGCTGAACCCATCACCGGTTGGAGTACAGAAGAGATCCGGAACGCTCAAAAGGAAGACCCGGATATCGAGCCGATACTAGCCTGGAAAGAAAAGATGGAGAAACCTGATGGTCGAGATATCTCCGATAGAAGCCCTACCCTCAAAGCATACTGGACACAATGGGACTCTCTACATGTTCAAGACGGCAAAGTACAACGTGAGCGCACCGTTTGAACGAATCGCTGTCGACATCGCAGGGCCGTTCCCGGAAACCGAGCAAGGCAACCGATACATCTTAGTTGTTATGGACTAGCAAGTGGCCTGAAGCGTTTGCGATTCCCAACCAGGAGGCTAAGACCGTCGTAGAAAAGATTGTCAACAACTGGGTGAGCAGCATGGAACTGCACTCGGATCAAGGACGGAACTTCGAGTCCAAGCTATTCCAGGAAACGTGTCAACTACTCAGAATCAAAAAGACTCGAACGACTCCACTTCACCCACAGTCCGACGGGATGGTAGAACGGTTCAACAGGACATTGAATGAACATCTCTCCAAAGTCGTGAGTGATTACCAACGTGACTGGGATCGACATATTCCCTTGTTCCTGATGGCTTACCGTAATGCAGTTCACAGTTCAACGGGACACACTCCGTCCGAAATCCTTTTTGGTCAACCTGTCCGGCTACCAAGTGAGGTGAAATTTGGTTCTCCCATGGATGAGCCGAAATCGGAAGAAGAATATGTGGCAGACCTAAGGGAAAGGATCGCCGACATACACCAAAGAACTAGGACGAAGATTAAGATAGCCAGCGACCGCATGAAGACCAGGTACGACGCGAAGACAACGACGTCAGGATTTCGGGAAGGAGATCTGGTATGGCTGTACAACCCACATCGACAAAAAGGGAGGTCTCCGAAGCTGCAGCAGGACTGGGAGGGTCCCTATACAGTGGTTACACGAATCAACGACGTTGTCTACAGAATTCAACGGGGACTAAGAGGCAAGTTGAAAATCATACATGTGGATCGTCTACATCGTTACCATGGAAACAATGCAGATGCTCTTGTTCGGGACGAACAAGTTTAGGAGGGGGGCAGTGTAGTATCGACTGCATTAGCGACATTTAGTGGAATTGTTATATCGACTGTATTAGCGACATTTAGAACATCGATCAGTGGCATCTAGTGGGGAGTTGTACTAAATTTAAGTGCATTCAGCAATTATAAGAACCTTCAGGAATTTTCTAGTACTTACCTCAGGCACGTTCCAGAACTATCGATATCACACTAGATGGCCAATTCGTCGTCAGGAAGGAAGATTCTAGATTCGTATCTCGGATATAAATACTACGAGCATTGAGAGAGAGATTTAGTAGAGATACAGTTGAAAAGTGATTTGGATAGAGATTTTAATAGTGAATTAAAATTACAGAAGAATTTGATTGAGATGAATTGTTTAAGTTGTTTGGAATAAAAGAGTTGTGAATAATTGGATTTAAAGAGTTGAATATTGTTGGAATAAATAAAAGATAATCAGTTGTTTGTGAAAAGATTAAATAAAGACAAATAGAATAGAAAGGAGGAAAAAGTTTTATCATTGCGAACCGGCAAACACGTTACAATATGATACCCATATCAAGGGGGTCGTGAAGAATATTGTTCAGGCGTGATCACGGGGCGTCCTCCATATTAGATTTAGAATAACGTCACGTAGCTTATCGTATTCTACTCGTCATATCCCTTCATTTAATACCCATATCAAGGGGGTCGTGAAGTAAAAGGTTCAGCGGCCATCTTGGGGCATCCGCCATCTTGGATTTAGAATGACATAAGATGCACTATATTGTATTGTCCTCCAGTTCTAAACTATGTTTTAAGCCTCAACTCTCATCGGGAAGTGCGTTTAAAATCGATTGCAGGATTTGAAACAAAAAAAATATAAGAGTGAAGCGGAAATAAAACTGTTTAATAAAAATGTCTGCTTTCGAAAGATCCAAACTTTAGAATCGCAATACAGAGTAGGGGCCCACCACATGGCTAATCCCTCACTATTCGATGAGCTTATCGGCAAGCTGCCGATCGGTAAAAGGATGGAGTGGGTCCAACGCAGCGTTTCTATTCAGCCAGGTAAACATTCGTAAAGGAAAGCAGGTTTTGCTTCTTTTGCTTTAAACCTGGACATCGTTCATGTTCATGCAGGTCCCAAAAAAGGTGGGCGACACTGGTGGCTGTGCAAAAATACACCATGCGTCACTCTACGAGTTTCACATTCCAAAGACATCAATGTCGGCCGCGATTGGAGAGTCTGAGATGCAAACGAGTGCCAGTGAGGTTCTATAGTGAAAACGTCGTGTTGAGGGAGTACGTATTGTTGAACGAGGGCTCTTCAGTGACAATAATAAGCTCGGATCTAGCAAATCGTTTGAGCTTGAACGGTCATGCAAACGATCTGAAACTGCAATGATCAGGCAAAGACACGCTCTCGAAGAAGTCATGGGTTGTGGAACAGACAAGAAAGCCGCTGAGAGGTACGAGATGAACAGGATACGCACGAACATTTTTAGTTCATCTCGCTATGAACATCGGCTTGAGTTACTAGTCGGTGGGAATTGCCATTCTCTCCTTTCCCACGATAATCGTGTCTTTTACTCCCGTTATTTTTTGTAGAGACGTGGTGTAGGTTTATCTGTCTTCTATCGTTTTTATATTATATACTTATTGTCGTTTCGAAAGAGGTTTCTATTCGTATGTTCGGGCAGATTAATCACCCCTACTCCATAAGCCGTCAACGAAAAAATAAAGTGCGAAATCGGTACTATGATTGGCGTTTATAGCTGGTTAAACGCCATTTATCGTTGAACACATTGTGGAACCCATTACAATACGACAATCGTCATGTGAGGAAGCTTACTCTTATTGTGTAAGGCGTTAGGTTACGTTAGGTAGAAAGGCGTCCCATGGGATGCCTACAGAATTCCCTGTAGGAGAATTCTACCCGTAGAACCAGAGAAGGTGCGTTGTACTTTCCTGCCCCTCCTCATCTCTACAGCTTCTGGAAAAACGATTGTACTCGTATAAAAGGCTTTATCTCCTGGCATGTTGCCCTAGTAGGCAGTGACCTGTGATGACATCAAATATGGCGCGAATTTGTGTTTTGTTAAGAGTAATAATCTCCCTTGACTTATGGTTATCTATTTCTGGCCATATAAGTCTGGTGAAATGACACGTATGACCCGCCTTTCCACCTGGAGTTAAGCACCCAACATAGGTGAATATTCAACTGCTCAGTCATCTCTCTAAGAAACGATAGGCAGTCGAGGACCGTCAGAGAGTTATTAGTGACATTTGATAGGGATTTCAAAGCTGCTTAACTGTCGCTGAAGATACAGATATCCTCAGTAGATACAACGTCCAACTTCAGCCATGATAAAGCTTCCTTTATCGCCATTATTTCCGTTTGGAAAACTACAGTGCTCAGGGAGGCGAAACGCCTGGTTAATGTTAAGTTTGTGTGAGTGTAAGCTGTAGCCCACACTTTCATTGCTTTTAGAGCCGTCTGTATAGATGTGCATCTGTGTTAAGGGATTTGAGGGATCAATGTCAATTCTCCCGTGGGGGAATTGTGTGTAAATGCCCTTTCAAAGGAATTGAACGGGAGAGTTCTATCAAATTTGTTTGGTAGGTTGTGTTATCTGTGTAAGATACGAGAGTGACCATAAGGTAAGTGGTTCCAAAACGAAGTTGCTTTTAGACGGGCTGCTGCGTTTGCCGCAACTTGATTGGCTAGGGAATCCAGAGGTGTGAAGTTCAAGATGGTCTCTAGCGCAGCAGAGGAGGTTTAAATCTTGGTTATTATGTTAAGATTTGAGCTTTTATCGAGTGCAGTCCACCATACTAAAGCTCTATAAAGAAGTGTTTGTTTGTTTTGTTTTTAATGCATTTTTATTTATTAATTCAGTACTCTTACTTGCTAGGAAAAAAAACGCTTAAAACTAGCTTAACTAACTTAACTCTATAAAGAAGTATGGGTCTGACGGTGGACGTATAGAGCCAAAAGGTAACTTTGAGCGTGTAACCCCACTTTTAACCAATGGTTCTCTTGCAAATGTAAAGGGCTATTAAAGCTTTTTTGACTCGGTCAGTCAAGGGCGGATCCAGGATTTATTTCTGGGAGGGGCACAAAGGCCAGATAGGTAAAGAGTGTACCCCATAGTATTGTATTGCAATTTGTCTCTGGGATTCATTCTTTATCAATGACATACAAGAATAACTATAAAAAATACTTTTTATAAAGGTTTAATAATGAAAAATTACATGTTTAATAGATAGATAGATAGATAATCTTTTATTTCGTATAATAATGTTTACATTAGTATTGTTACCGCACATTTTACAATTTAGAGATTTGATAGCATATTAGGTATCTTTCTTCTAAAACATTATATTTTGTACATGATCTATTTTATTCTTTAATGAATTTGTTATTTGGAGGAAAATACGAGAAAAACCTCAAATACATGTTTAATAATGACAGTTTTCTTTTATGTTTTCTGCTGAAGATATCCAGTACTTCTTCAGGGTTCGTCTTTGGAGCAATGTCTTGATGGATATGCATTCAGGCTAGTCCATTCAGGCGATTTTCTCTCATATTGCTGCGAAGATATGTCTTTAACCGGCGTAAGGTGGAAAAAGATCGTTCGGCAGTGCTGGTTGTCACAGGAAATGTGCACAATAATTGTCATAGGGTTTTAATATTTGCCAGAGCTGTTGCTTTTTTATAAGCTTCCGCTGGTGACTTAGGAATATTTTCTTTCATCTGTTGCCAAATTTGTAACTCTCCCTTCAAAGCTAAAATACAAGGTAGATCCTCTTTATATACTTCAGCACTTTGCAAAACTTCATCTATATCATCATCACTTAAGTTATGGGATAGTAACTTTTACAGCTTTCCTATTCTTTGCAGCTGAGTTCTAGGAAACCTAGACGACATTTCATTTAATATATTGTAACGTGTTTGCCGGTTCGCAATGATAAAACTTTTTCCTCTTTTCTCATCTATTTATCTTTATTTACTCTGTTCATAAATCTCCGTTTATTCCAACAATTATTACTCTTTTAAATTCAACAATTCACAAATCTCTCTTAATTCCAAACAACTCAAACAATTAATTCTCTGATAACATCAATCTTTCCAAGTATCACTTTTCTTTAATCTCTATTCAACTGTCTCACTATTCAAATCTCTATCCAAATCACTATCCAAATCTCTTTCCAATGGTATCTCTTCTTAAATCTCAATTCGAACTTTACTTCACTGACATCTCAATCGGAGTGTGTCTCTGCCGTCGAAGCTCGTCGTATTTATACCCGAGATACGAATCTAGAATCTTCCTTCCTGACGACGATTTGCCCATCTAGTGAGATATCGATAGTTCTGGAACGTGCCTGAGGTAAGTACTAGAAAATTCCTGAAGGTTCTTATAATTGCTGAATGCACTTAAATTTAGCACTACTCCGCACTAGATGTCGCTGATTGATGTTCCCAATTTCCACCAATTGACCAAGTGTCACTAATACAGTCGATATTGCAATTCCACTAAATGTCGCTAATGCAGTCGATATTACAATATTGTAATATCAACTGTATTAGCGACATTAAGAACATCGATCAGTGGCATCTAGTGGGGAGAAGTACTAAATTTAAGTGCATTCAGCAATTATAAGAACCTTCAGGAATTTTCTAGTACTTACCTCAGGCACGTTCTAGAACTATCGATATCTCACTAGATGGCCAAATCGTCGTCAGGAAGGAAGATTCTAGATTCGTATCTCGGGTACAAATACTACGAGCATTGAGGGCATGGACACAGTTGACTTGAGATTTATTAGAGATACAGTTGAAAAGTGATTTGGATAGAGATTTTAATAGTGAATTAAAATTACAGAAGAATTTGATTGAGATAAATTGTTTAAGTTGTTTGGAATAAAAGAGTTGTGAATAATTGGATTTAAAGAGTTGAATATTGTTGGAATAAATAAAAGATCATCAGTAGTTTGTGAAAAGATTAAATAAAGACAAATAGAATAGAAAGGAGGAAAAAGTTTTATCATTGCGAACCGGCAAACACGTTACAATATTGTAATATCGACTGCATTAGCGACATTTAGTGGAATTGTTATATCGACTGTATTAGCGACATTAAGTCGATTGGTTGAAATTTAGAACATCGATCAGTGACATCTAGTGGGGACTAGTGCTAAATTTAAGTGCATTCAGCAATTATACGAACCGTCAAGAATTTTCTAGTACTTACCTCAGGCACGTTCCAGAACTATCAATATCTCACTAGATGGCCAAATCGTCGCCAGGAAGGAAGATTCTGGATTCGTATCTCGGGTATAAATACTACGAGCATTGAGAGCATGGACACAGTTGACTTGAGATTTAGTAGAGATACAGTTGGATAGTGATTTGGATAGAGATTTTAATAGTGAGACAGTTGAAAAGAGATTTAAGAAAAGTGATACTTGGAAAGATTGATGTTATCAGAGAATGAATTGTCTGAGTTGTTTGAATTAAAAGAGATTTGTGAATTGTTGAATTTAAGGAGTAATAATTGTTGGAATAAACGGTGATTTATGAACAGAGTAAATAAAGATAAATAGAAGAGAAAAGAGGAAAAAGTTTTATCATTACGAACCGGCAAACATGCTACATTTGGTGTCAGAAGTGGGATAAAACTTTTTCAGAGTGATAAAAACGTTCAAGGAACAGTTTCTGAACAAAGAGAACAGTGGTGAAATTTGAAGTGTTTGAAATTTGAACAGAAATGGGTCGCAAAGTAAAAAATTTGTCCCTGGTCCAGTTAAAAGCAGAGCTGGGTAAGAGAAATCTTCAGACCAGTGGACTGAAAAGAGAATTAGTGCTTCGGCTGCAGAATGCTGTACTAGAAGACGGTGGGGACCCTGAAACTATGCTATGTGACGTTATAGGGGAAGGGAACTTGGGCGAGCAGAACAAAAAGTTCGAGAATTCCCCCGATGCAAAGCTGGATGAGCAAAAGCATTTTCTTGAGAGCCTAGAGGGCAAACTTAACCAGCGAGTCGAAGATGCCGAAAAGAGATTGAAAGCAGTATTAGGAGGTCAGCTTGAAGAAATAGAAAAGCGATTTAAAAACCTCACAAAGGAACTCGACGGCGGTGTGGAGGGGCAAAAACTTCGTGTGAGAAAGGAGATCCAGCCCCCGGTATTCGATGGTCAAACATCATGGCCGATATACAAAACACAATTCGAAACCGCCGCATTGACTAACAATTGGGACGAGGAAGACAAATCGGTTGCCCTCACACTTGCGCTCCGAGGTTCAGCCGCAGAACTGCTTAAAACTTTTGCGAATGACAAACATCGCGACTACGGCTCACTGGTGGAGGCTATTGAAAGGCGATTCGGCGACGACTACATGCAACCAGTATACAGCGCCCAATTGCGTCAAAGGGTCCAGATGGAGGGAGAGACACTGCAGCAGTTGCAGGCAGATGTGGAACGTTTAGCACATTTATCCTACCCCAATGCTGGTAAGGAGTTCATCAACGAGATGGCGACCGAAACGTTCATCCAAGCCATTACCGACGGAGAACTACAAACGGCTGTAAGAATGGCTGGGAAGAAAACGTTCTCTGAGGCTTTGGCTTTTTCTCTGAGAATGGAGGCAGCACATCAGGCTATCCAGGAAATCCATCGTGTCAAAGAAATATCCACCGAAGAATGCTCCTGCCAGAAAGTGGACGTCGCACGCCAAAATAACGACACAGGACGACAGATTCGTTGTTGGAACTGCAACAACACAGGACATCTACAACGGCAGTGCAGAGCACCACGAAGGAGCGGAAGCTGTCCGCATGACAGAAGCCGAAGACAAAACTTTGACCGAAAGGGAGGCGACAATTGGAATCGCAGCTGGAACAACGATTGGCGTAACAATCGCAACAATGGATACCGAGGTAGAGTTGGGTTCGGTAGTGGTTGCGATAGAGAATGGTGGAGAGATCGACGAGATGATGGCTACGCATTTCGTGGCAGACACAATGACGGCAAAATGAAGAGTGTTGCGTATGTAGCTGAGTGTAGCTCCGATCGAGAGAGAAAGTTCAATGCAAAAGACTCAGGAAGAGATATCGTCGTTGCAACTTTTGGTGCAGAAAACAATTGAGGAGTCCTTCAAGTGTAAGGCAGATCTAGAGAAGCTGCAGGGGGACAATAGTCGATTAAGGCAGGAGAACAGGAAACTCAAGGAAGGCATTCTCCAATACCAACAGGAAACTCCAGGCCTAGCTCCAGTAGTGAATAACGTTAAAAAAAAGTTAGCACGTAAGTTGAGAAAGAATTCAGCAACCAGTGGTCATGATAGTCTTGACGACTATATGCGGAAGGCTCACGAAGATGCTGAAGTTCTTCGATCATTGGTGGTGCCACTGGAGGAGGAAATCAAAGCTGTAAAGGAAAAACTTCGTTCTACCGATAAAGATCTTCAAGAGCTACGAACTGAGAAAATGTCGCCACAAGAAATAGCCAGTAATCACATGAAGACCAGGTATGATGCGAGGACAACAACGCCGGGATTGCAGGAGAGAGATCTGGAATGGCTGTACCAAACCGTGACCACATCGACAAAAGGGGAGGTATCCGAAGTTGCAGCAGGACTGGGAGGGTCTCTATACAGTGGTGACACGAATCAACGACGTTGTCTACAGAATTCAACGGGGACTAAGAGGCAAGTTGAAAATCATACATGTGGATCGTCTACATCGTTACCATGGAAACAATGCAGATGCTCTTGTTCGGGACGAACAAGTTTAGGAGGGGGGCAGTGTAATATCGACTGCATTAGCGACATTTAGTGGAATTGTTATATCGACTGTATTAGCGACACTTAGACATTTCGATATCGATCAGCGACATCTAGTGGGGAGTATTGCTAAATTTAAGTGCATTCAGCAATTGTAAGAACCGTCAAGAATTTTCTAGTACTTACCTCAGGCACGTTCCAGAACTATCGATATCTCACTAGATGGGCAAATCGTCGCCAGGAAGGAAGATTCTGGATTCGTATCTCGGGTATAAATACTACGAGCATTGAGAGCATGGACACAGTTGACTTGAGATTTATTAGAGATACACTTGGATAGTGATTTGGTTAGAGATTTTAATAGTGAGACAGTTGAATAGAGATTTGAGAAAAGTGATACTTGGAAAGGTTGATGTTATCAGAGAATTAATTGTTTGAGTTGTTTGAATTAAAAGAGATTTGTGAATTGTTGAATTTAAAGAGTAATAATTGTTGGAATAAACGGTGATTTATGAACAGAGTAAATAAAGATAAATAGAAGAGAAAATAGGAAAAAGTTTTATCATTACGAACCGGCAAACATGCTACAATATTAAGTCGAGATTTATTGGTCCATCTAGTAAGAATAGAGAGGACATTGCTCACCAGTTCATTTAGAACTTGAGGGTACATTCCTGAGACAGTAATCGCAACGTCATCTGCGTATACCACCACAGTGTAGCCATTCCTTTCCAGATCCATAAGTAGACTGTTTAGAGCCATGTTGCAGAGGAAAGGCGAGAAGATCGCCCCACCGTAAGGGTACCGAGTCAGGGAAATGGGTGACGAGAAGAAAATCAAGGATCTCAATATAGTTAGAGGTCCAGGAGCCGTCTCCTTTAAGAATGTGAGAGGGAGTAGCAACATGCTAGATAGGATTTTCCGCAGCGTAACTATTTCCGCAGTGTCCTAGATACTACTATAGAACTGTTCCCAGGAAGATTTTTTTTTTGCTGTGAACAGCTCTTTTTTGTACATCCTGAGATGTTGTTTATAGGATGTCTAGTCAGAGGCCTCTCTAGTATATTTCGCTCTGTTGAAGGCTCTCCTACAAGTCTTCGTTTGAAAGTCCACCTGATCTGGCTGTGGGGCAGGATGCTTTGAGGGCATTGTTAAGAGTGCAGGGGCCCTACTCCGATTTAGATTTATGTGCGGTGGTTCCACCGGGACAGAGATAAATTATAAAGAGATGTTCAACTTCCGTCCTTCTAGCCCCGCGACACCCATTTGTTTACATTGTTTTTGTTGTACCGCCATCTTGCTCTTGCTCGTGTCTGTGAATACGTGTGAGAAAAAGCAACAACAATTTACATGGTGCCTATAAAAACGACGCGGTGGATTTCTCCCATTTTGACATTTGTTTGGCTAATACAAAGCAACTAACATTCAAATTGAATATTTTTGTTTTCGACAAAACTGGTAAATGGGTTACATTTTCGGGGAATTTATGTCATTGCATCCCTTGTTAATTGCGACATAATATTGTAGCATGTTTGCCGGTTCGCAATGATAAAACTTTTTCCTCTTTTCTCTTCTATTTATCTTTATTTACTCTGTTCATAAATCACCGTTTATTCCAACAACTATTACTCTTTAAATTCAACAATTCACAAATCTCTTTTAATTCAAACAACTCAAACAATTAATTCTCTGATAACATCAATCTTTCCAAGTATCACTTTTCTCAAATCTCTATTCAACTGTCTCAATATTAAAATCTCTATCCAAATCACTATCCAAATCTCTTTCCAATTGTATCTCTTCTTAAATCTCAATTCGAACTTTACTTCACTGACATTCCAATCGGAGTGTGTCTCTGCCGTCGAAGCTCGTCGTATTTATACCCGAGATACGAATCTAGAATCTTCCTTCCTCGCGACGATCTTACCATCTAGTGAGATTTGGATAGTTCTGGAATGTGCCTGAGGTATGTACTAGAAAACTCCTGAAGGTTCTTATGATTGCTGAATGCACTTAAATTTAGCACTTCTCCCCACTAGATGTCACTGATCGATGTTCTAAATTTTCTCGAATTGACCAAGTGTCGCTAATACAGTCGATATAGCAATTCTACTAAATGTCGCTAATGCAGTCGACATTACAATATTTTGGCGTACTAATTTAGCCGAATCAAACTGCAAAATTCACAAAACTTGCAAATTATTAAATTCTAAAATGTGCAGGTTAAATATTTTGACATTTCAATTTCCCCACACGTGATTAAATCAAAAAATCAGCTGTTCATGTTCGTAAAGTATGCCAATTGGTGTAAATTTAATATTCCCGTCGACGAATTTATTATTCCAGCCTGGAAAGTTTATAATTATTGTTAATATTGCAATAATAACCAATTTGCTTGTTTATAAATGCAATTTCATGCTTATAGTCCGTTTCAAATCAAAAGCGACAAACTCGCGCAGGTTTTCTCTTTTCCAGTCATTTTCCAATCATCCTCTCTTGTGTACACACAAAACAGAGAAAAATCGACGGTCGTCAACGCCTACTGATGAGATCCTTGAATGGGATTGGCCGATGTGTTGTGAAATTTATTGACAAAGTAAGGAGTCTATGTTGCCAAATGCGAAAACTGAGTGTAGAGAAAATGAATGAAGTATGGATTATTATTTTTTTCAGTGAACACGGTAATGACACGTTTTTTGAAACTGTTTACTTCTCACTTATGGCGTTGAAAAGAAAAAAGAATGTTTTGCTGATATGAGTTTGGCTTGAAAATATGAATTTGAAACTTTGAAAAAATTAAAGCAACATGTTTCTTTTTATACAAATGTGTACCTATACATTTATTTTTTGAACCCTTTTTGATTACACATACAATTATTGCAAGAAGTACTTAAATGTTGTCACAAAAAGAGGTGTGCACCAATAAAGTGGTTTGTTCATCGAAGTTTGATTTTTTCCAAGTAAAACAGGTAAGTGTACGTGTAAGTAAGAATCGATAGGATAAAATCTGAAAGGAAATCGAGAAAGTTCAGCCGATTCGTGCATGTGATTTTCCAGTCAATAAAAGAGAGCACAATTTTGGTTGCTCTCTCTGCGCAACTTTCCTTGTCGCTTTTGATTTGAAACGGACTATAGCGCAAGTTTATTTTTACTGAAAAGTGAGATTGCGGATTCGAGAAAGAGACAGACAAAATTAAAAGTACATAATTGCTTATAAATACGAAAAATTCATTGTGTTGCTTGCAACAATATAATTTTAAAACATATTTTTAACGTTCCTATCGTAAAGGATGAAAAAAAGAAAATAAAAACTACAAGAAAATCTTTTTTGCATGAACAAAATTATATGCTTCAAAAGGGTTCTACAATACAAAAATAGTTAAAGTGTTTAAAAATACTCGTAATTTAATTGAAATTTGTTTTTTTTAAACATATAAATTCACACAAATGCGACTTTTTTTTTCTTTTGAAACCTTCCGTTAAATTCAAATATTGGAAAAAAGACGATAGTTTTTGAACAGTTCCTCCAAAATGACAGATAAATCGGCGATTTCGGGGTGAATCGGTGGATTTACGCACATTTGTAAAGAAAATGAAACAGTATGCGTAAATCCCCGGATTTTAATGGAAAACAGCTTGTAGACACTGGAAAAGGGCCTGGAAAGTTGGGCATCTAGTTATGACTTATCTCTGCACCGGGATTTAGGATTTATATTTGCACTAAGCTGTCAATTTTGGGATTTATTCTGACGTTGGCTGTCGAATCAGCTGTTGATTTTGAAATATTTTGTTGGGTATTTCTTCAATATATGATAATATGGATTCTCTCGGATTTCCAAAGTAGCCCAAACTATGCTTTTTTTTTTTAATTTTTTGAGCTTAAAATGTGTGAAATTCAATAGAAATATTTATCAAAAATAGCAAAAACACACAATCTTATTCCTCAGACACATATTTCCTTTGAATTTCACTTAAAATTTGTAAAGTTTGTTAATTGTAATTAATTTTATTCCTTGGGAACACTCAAAAATGAAGTGTACTGACAGAAAAAGGAATGTTTGATTGTTCTCGCATGAGGATTTAACTGGGATTTATTATTTATTATGGGTCGTATCTTAGCAGTAGAAAACAATGTACCACAGTCAATAGCGTATTATCGGAGGAAATGGGTGTCCAAATAGGTGTACCGCAAGGATCTGTTTTGGGTACGCTATTATTTATTTTATATATAAATGATATGAGCAGAGCAATGAAACATTCAGTTCTTCGATTGTTTGCAGACGATGCGTTGCTGTATATTTTTGGGAAAGATAAGAAAATATGTACAGACAATTTAAGGCAGGATCTCAACTCGTTAAATATATGGCTAAAAATGAATAAGCTTAAACTAAACGCAAAAAAAACTAAAGGTATGGTGTTGAAAGGTGAACTAGAAGATGAGTTTCTGATAGACAATGAAAAAATTGAAATTGTAAGCGAGATAAAATATCTGGGTATAGTTATAGATAAACAGCTCAAGTTCAAAATTCATATCGATTATGTGTGCAAAAAAGTGGCAAAGAAGATCGGGTTTTTTAATAGAATTAGAAATAGACTCTCAGTCATGAGTAGTATCAAAATATATAATGTAATAATTAAGCCTCATTTTGAATACTGCTCAACGATTCTCCTGCAGTGTTCCAATCAGGATATTGAAAGACTACAAAAGTTACAGAACAGAGCAATGCGATGTATAATAGGATGTGACCGATTAACCCCGATCTCCTTTATGCTTAGTTCGTTGAAATGGCTAAGCGTTAAACAGCGAATAGTTTTTAACGTGTTAGTTTTCGTGTTTAAGCTAAAAAAATCGCTTGCTACCGCGACATCTGACTGAGAATATACGGTTTGTTGAAGAAGTGCAGCCGTATAACTTAAGAAGTAATCGGGACTTTCGATTGGAATTTCACCGCACGGCAGGAGGTCAAAATAGAGCAATGTATAAAGGCTTAGATATGTTTAACAGGCTGCCGACTGAATTAAAAAATAAGGAAAATATATATGTGTTTAAAAAATTACTATTAGTTTATATAAGAAGTGATGAAATGTGGTAAAACTGGAGATATTTTATTTTGTAAATCTTTTAATTTAAGAATGAGAATGGCTGCATGTGCCAAATTAATAAAGAGTTAATACGTAAGGGCGTAGAACCTGGACTACGCTCCACCAGAGCATAATCCCTTGGTACCGATGCTTTGTGCCAGGGATATGTAATATCCGGCGTTGATGCCGCGATATCTTCACGTAACTCTATATATATAAATCTCGGATTTAGCTGAGATTTATAAACGTCAATTCGTATGGTAAATCCTCGGGATTTAGTGTAGATTTAGGGAGATTTAGCTAAATCATAGTTAAATCCCGGATTTAGCTTTGGTGGAAACGTGGTATAAAGTCCAATGCATCCGAAAGTGATTTCTGGTTCGAGTTTAGATTATTACTATGGAACACTTTCGAATCGCATTTATGTGTTGCCAACTAAAGCTTGAAAATTTCCGAATTTCCCTTGGAATCTCGCGATTGCAAATGCCATTTTGAAGGATATAAAAATAAAAAAAGTTAATTTTTATTCTGTGTATTACGAGATTATCAGTAGGTTAGGTTAGGTATGTGGGCCGGCGAAGAAGAGTTCCTCTGCGCCACACTCAGGTCTCTTAGACCCATTGTGCTACCCATAGGGGAAAATCTTACCCTTAAACGTTACCCGCATAAAAAGTGTAATAGTAACTTCTTACTGCGTTAGTGGTACAAACCATCCTGTGGATTTGATGAAGCCGTTAAGATCGTTCACCGGTTTACCAGACAGTTCCTCGAGATCCCGGAAGAAATGTCGCCCGAGGAATTTGTATCTTAGATGGTACAGGCCGGGGCAGTGGCAGAGGAAGTGGGTTGTATTCTCATGGACTTCCTCGTCTCCGCAGCCTCTACACAGGTCTTCTGCCATGATACGGAGTTTCTTCATGTGGTACCGTAGAGTGTTATGACCCGTAATCACACCTACAAGGGTGGAGAGGGATTTTCTATCCTTTTGTATAAGTCTGGCGGTCCTAGCCTTATCAAATACAGGCCATAACTTCCTTGTGATGGCACAAGTGTCTAAAGAGGACCATCTGTTATCTGCCTCTCTTTGAGCTTTGTTCCCTGCTTCGATCTTCAATGAGCAAGGCGGAATATTCACCGCGAGGTCGGCTTGTTCTAGACTAAGTGCCGATCCCTCTCTAGCCAATTCATCAGCATTCTCATTCCCTGGTATGCCCCAGCAGAGCGTTACCTTGTACTGTGTTTCAAGAACCCTTAGCTCTTCTCGACAGCACCTCACAAGCTTCGATTTTATTTCCATAGCTGAAATTGCTTTTATTGCTGCCTGGCTGTCAATGAAAAAGGTAATATCATTGCGCGGTATTGCTCTCATCGCAGTCTCACGGGCGACTGTTGTCACTGCTTGGAAAACACTGCTGTGGTCCAGGAGGCGGACAGATTTTCTAATTCCCAGCGGTTCGGAGAAGACCCCAGCACCAACGTCAATGTCTAATTTAGGTCCGTCGGTATAGACGGCTATTGATTGCGTATGTCACGCACACACACAGACTACAAAGAAATAGGATCCATTAAGTTTCATCCTAGGACGATCCTGGGCAGTCATCAAAAATCAGTCGCCGACAACGGATCGTTTCCTTCCTTACTCTGTATATTATTGTTGTTTTGAATTCCTTTAAATAAACGCGTGGTAGTTAATAATAAAGACTTGTGTTTGTGTACGTTAATATCGGCCTCTAACACGTATTAGGTACTTTACCGCTTTTCCATTCTTCCCTGCTTGGAAACACGCTCGAAAATGGTTTTTCGAAGTCTAGGGATGGCGTTGTGTAGTCAGTGGTAGGCACATTACCTAGATATTTCTTGAAGATCGTGGTGTGACCCACTGTATTTGATTTCCAGCCGTCGGATTGGCTTATTCTTAAGGCACTAATGGCCGCTGATCTTTGTATACAGATATCTAGCGGTAGCAGGTTAATACCACGTTTCCACCAAAGCTAAATCCGGGATTTAACTATGATTTAGCTAAATCTCCCTAAATCTTCACTAAATCCCGAGGATTTACCATACGAATTGACGTTTATAAATCTCAGCTAAATCTGAGATTTATAATAAATCCCAGTTAAATCCTCATGCGAGAAAAATTAAACATTCCTTTTTCTGTCAGTACACTTCATTTTTGAGTGTTCCCAAAGCAAGAAAATTAATTACAATTAACAAACTTTACAAATTGTAAGTGAAATTCAAAGGAAATATGTGTCTGAGGAATAAGATTGTGTGTTTTTGTTATTTTTGATAAATATTTCTATTGAATTTCACACATTTTAAGCTCAAAAAATTAAAAAAAAAAAAAAACATAGTTTGGGCTACTTTGGAAATCCGAGAGAATCCATGTTATCATACATTGAAGAAACATACCTAACAAAATATTTCAAAATTGTGACAGCTTCAACAGCTGATTAGACAGCCAACGTCAGAATAAATCTCAAAATTGACAGCTTAGTGCAAAAATAAATCCTAAATCCCGGTGGAACCACCGCACATAAATCTAAACCTTTTTCAGCTAAATCTCGGATTTATTTCCGGTGGAAACATAGCATAAGGATCGCTTCGAGTCCCGCTGTGGGTGTTGTTCTCATTGCAGTGGTGGTGCCAATGCACGCTAGTCTTTGTACCTTCGTGATGGCCATTAGGTTGGTGGATTTACAGGCTGCCTGCCACCAAACGAGGCTTCCATAGGTTAGAATGGGTCTCACTATAGCCGTGTACATCCACAGAATGATTTTGGGATTTGGTCCCCAGTTTTACAATATATTCTGCTACACGCGTAGAAGGCTATCAGTAAGTTGTTTTTAAAAGAATTAATACAATCTAATAAAAGTGGAAATGTACACAGGGGCATTGTGGCTCGAAGATGATAAAGAGGAACTAGAACAATCCCGAAAATAGAATAAAAAGAAATTAATTTATTTACTTTCTTCGGTCATTTGTTTATTTACAGTATGGTCAGTATGCACGACTCACATGTATGTCACCTAAGAAATACATTAGATAAATCCCTTTAACCCTTCTGCTCTGTTAGAAAAAAATTACACGTGTTGCGTTTCGGGTCACAAAATGACCCACATATATTTGTCAATAAAATTGATGAAAAAAAGATAAAGTAAGTGCAACAAAAGTTAAATACATTAAAATTAAAATTTTATGGGATATGTTGTTCACAATGAGTAGTAGAAATGACTTTGCTATGACGACATGTTGGACATACTGGCTTATTGCAAACCCTGCATGTAGTAAAGGTTTTCATTTTTTTATCATTTGGAGAACAAAACCTGCAGCGTTTGCGATCGCTAGCTTTAAATGTTTAGTTTATGTTGGTGATTTTGATTCCTTATTTCGGATGTTACGAACGATGGCAGCAGAAGCTTCGGCTCACGGAAGACAGTTTGGTCGAACAATACATGCCCGAACTAAATGCTCACCTAACTCTTGTAAAAAAAGACGACTTTTATAGAGCTTATGGTTATTCCAATTCGGATGAATTTCGGTCCACCATATGAAGGGATTTAGCGCAGAAATGTCAATAAAATTTTAAAGAAAAGCTACTGACTACCGGTTAGTTTGTAGTTTGTGTGTGAATATGTATGAACCATTTGATCCATAGTGTCAACACAACCCTTAGTTGACTTGTTACATTCATATATTTCCGGAATATTTTTTCGGAATCTAGAACTTTACAAGTGGCACTCAGCGCAAATCACAACGTCACACTCTTTTGGGTCCCGGCCCATAAGGGCATCCATGGGAACCAAAAGGCGGATGAGCTAGCAAGAATGGGTTCTGAGATGGATATGACAATGGCCGATGACTCAATCCTACCCTCACTAGAACTTAAAAAGTCCAACATAACCACGAAATCCATAAAACTCGCTAACGAGAGATGGATTTCACTCACGACATGCCGCACCTCAAGAATGCTCTGGACCGAGGATGTGGCGTAGACGTGGAGGAGGACACATTCCACCTCCTATGTGAATGTTCAAGTCTTAGTAGAGACAGTAAGATAAGGCTCGGAGAACATTTCTTTATTGATCTGGGCGAATTGTCAAAGCAACTTTGTACTGCTTCAGTATATACTGTACAAATGCTTCCTTCTCATGGATCCTACAAGCTTGCGAGGTTCTTGAACTGGAGTATGAACTGGTAAAAACCTCTTGTTGTTTCGAGCTATGCCAACAGTAGTTATTTTTCGTTTGAGCAACTCTAATGCTAAATTATGGTTGATCTGTTGTGACATTTCTTCCAAGATATTCCGATACTATGTCTAAAACGACTCGTTCACCCTGGTTCATTTCAGGTGATATTCCAGTTCGTCCAAAGTGAATTTGAAATTTCCAGAAAAATGCATTCTTTGTCATTGCAAACAATGCAAAGACAAACAAATATATTTCACGCGGGAAAACACGAACAAAACCCTGAATAGGTCGTCGGGTCACAAAGTGACCCAAACGTATCATGTGCATACACCAAGCCAAAACTATGTCTGGAATATAACTGTAAAATAACCGACTGAATTAACTTAAAATATGTTTAAATTCATGCACTGAGTAGGAAGGAATTGAGAAAAAAGCGACTCTAAATAAAAATATGTAAGTTTATAATCGTTTTGGGTCATAAAATGAGAAGGGTTAATAATAAAACAAAGAAAATAAATTTCATTCTAAATCCATTATAAAATACAAATAACTTACATTGTACAAATTTACGGATTTGTTTTTCAAACTATTTGCAAGCAAAACACTTATCGAATGAAATTCAACGGATTCGAACGAGTTTGACATTTGACGCTTTCAAAAAAATGTTCCGCTTGTCCGGTGGGCGAATTTTCGACCGTTGACCTGAAGCAATATCTATGATACAACTAAACCAGATATTGCCATACGCATTTCCGTCAAAAAAGCTAGACGTCACAAGAGCTTATAAATTAATTGTCGTTATACAGTGAAAGCTCGTTAATTCGGAATGGTTGGGGGGAAGGTCAGTCCGAATAAACGAATTTTCTGAATTAATGAGATATTTTTTTTTATGCACTAAAACGCGTTCCTATTGATGAAAAAATGCAAGAACTTAAAACGAAAAATTATTTTATTAACACAAAAGATGCAAATAATACATAAAATTTATTATAACTCATTTTTGTAACTAAAAACATTGCTTAACTGAAATTTTCACCTGAATTATAATTAATTTTTATTTATGCAGAAATATGTATCAACTTTGTGCTTAAGGACTACGATTTACATTTATCACCAACTAAAAATTTACTGGTGTTTTCCCAAACAACATCTAAATGTGGATTACCGGGATTCCCCCAATAAAATTTTATTTTATGGTTTTTCCCGACTTCTAAATGTGAATTGCCGGGACTCATTTGATGATTTGTTCCGACTTCTTCATATTTGAGATCTATTTGCTACCTTTACGTGTTCAATCATTGCGTTTTTTAATTTTTGTTAATTTAATTTAATTTTTACATAAAAAAATTGAAAACCGACTCGAATTCCGAATTAAACAATTCCGAATTGAAGGGCTTTTACTGTAATTCAAGAAGAATTTCTTATTTAGTTGTGTTTCCTCAAATGAAAATTATTTAAAAATAATATTTTTTGTTTAGTTTTTCGTGATTTTTCCAGTTTTCAATAGTTTTTAGAGCATATTTTAAGAGCATATAACGTCTTTTTTAGAGCATATTTAAAGCGCTATAAACGGTTTTTTAAGAGCATATTTCCGGTTGCCCCAGTCACAAGTAATACCCATCTCTAATAAGACATTTAATACTTCTCTTGTACCTGATTTATGGCTTTCGGACCAAAAATTAAAGCTAGTAGAATCCATAGCAATGTTGTCATAGGTCGTATCTACGGATGCCTTCGGAAGCTTTGGCTTACTGCAAGCTTAACTCCTACTGAGACTCGATGGAAACTTGTAAGAACTCTTGTCGTACCCATAATTATATATGCCGAGGTTGTGTACAGTGATCTTGATTCGCTCTCCCAGCGAAAACTCCAAGTAGCCTTCAACGATGTAATTCGGTACGTTCATGGGCTCCATAGACACGACCATATTTCCACTTATTCCAGAATGTTGTTACGCAATATATGAATGCGCGCAACTGTGTATACCTTCACTGCATAATCAAAACTAAATCTCCACCATACCTCTTTAACAAAATTCAACTTGAAAGATCACAAAAATCACTAATTGTAATTATACCTCAATTTAACTATTTAAACTCGTCACGTTTGTTTTTCGTTCACACTACAAGGCTAAGGAATTTTTTGCCCCAGTCCATCGGGGGTATCTCAAATGCCACAAGCTTTAAAAATGCAGTCCTACTACACTTCTCTCTTCAACCCTAAACTCTTCCTTCACTCATCTCATCTCATCTTCTTGTTGTTACTTTCTTTCCTAACTTTCTTTCCTGTCCTTTTCTTTCTTCCTTCTCACTTTCTTTCTCTTTATTTTTAATTAGGTATTTAGTTTAAATTTATATAATTAAATGTTGACTTCTGAATAATATTATGCTCAGTACTATAAAAGAATTTTTCTTAATGTATAATGTATAATAGTAAATAAATTAATTGAATTGAATTGAATTAAAGGCGAAGAAAGGCATGCGTCGCTTTCTACGCCTGAAGTAAGACCTTTGGCAAAAGGTGGGGACTTAAACCTAAAATGGTCCTCTGGATGTACACTCTTGTAGTTCGTCCAATCCTCACCTATGGGTCACTCGTGTGGTGCCCCGTCTTAAGTAAAGCTCACAACATCACAAAACTTAGTAGTGTCCAACGAACAGCTGGTATTGGAACTACAGGAGCGATTCGTTCAAGCCCGTCAGAAGCTCTTAATGTGCTCCTCCATATCCTGCCGCTGGACTTGTACATCAAATACATCGTTACGTGTAGTGCTATCAGACTCAGAGAATCTGGGCTTTGGTCCCCAAAACCCTATGGCCATAGTAAGGCTCTTGACCTACTGCCTAGGGATTTGGCGTCGACCATAACTGACTACACGACCCCCACACTCAAATTCAATAACAATATTCAGGTTCGCCTTCCAGACAGGTCGGAATGGAACAATAACCTACCCCTATAAAACTTCCAAGTATCGATCTTCACCGACGGCTCCAAGATGGAGTGTGGCATTGGAGCAGGTGTCTTCTCAGCGGAACTGAACGTATCCAAATCGTTTCGCCTCCCAGACTCTTCGAGTGTCTTCCAAGCGGAGGTACTAGCGATTAGAGAAGCCTGTAAGATACTTAGCCTCAGTCCCACTACCTGTAACAACATATGAATCTTTATTGACAGCCAGGCTGCCATCAAAGCGCGCCACTCACTTTCTTCGTCCTCTAGTTGAACAGTGTAAGGAATCTATAACGCGGTTCAACATCACTCACCTCTGGGTTCCCGGTCATAGTAACATAGAGGGGAACGAGAGAGCCGATGCGTTAGCCAGATGCGGCTCCACCCTGGATGTCTCCCACGCGGAGTCAGTCTGCTCCCCAATGGGACAAATCAAGGGCAAAGTTTTCCAACACTTTCTCTCTTTTGCCAACTCTAGGTGGAAAAGTCTTGCAACTTGTGCCATATCTAGACAGATTTGGCCCTCCTACGATAAAAACAGAACGAATGACCTAATCAATAGAAATCGCACCGAGACAGCCAGAATCTCGGCAATTAGCCCGGGCCACTGGCCAATCGGTCCACACGCTGCCAAGTTAGGCATCCCGTCCAACCCCCACTGCCGAAATTGCGGCAATTCTCACGAAATGGAAACCATATTTCGCTTCCTCTGTGACTGCCCAGCTCTAGCCAGAGCTAGGCAGCGCACACTCGGAAAACCTTTTTTCAAGGAACTATCCGATATCTCTAACACCAAATTCTGAAACATCATTAATTTTCTTAACTCCACAGGATGGATCTGAAAACTACACTTTTAGCTACGCCCATCAACACCCAGTTCACGCGAGTTGTGGTATCAAAACGGCGCATCCTTGAGATTCCGAAGCTACCTTGGGATACCATCGGAATGGACATTTTTCAACAAGAAAATACGTTTTTTTTTGTTGGTGGTTGATTACTATTTTTCGAAATATGTATTTGAATTTCCAATTGACATTTATGTATTTGAATTTGTGAATTTCATTGAAAAATAAAAATAATTATTTAAAAAACGGGTGTTTGCAACAACAAACAACACTTGAAACATTATCTAAACTTTCAAAATATTTCCCGCTCTTTACTTTCTATCGAAGAAAAAAAAATAAACAAATAACCGTCAAAATAAATTCTTATTATATCAAACGTCAAAATTCAAAAGCTTGTTTTGTTGTGTGCGACTGACGCTCCACTACATGGAATTTCTGAGTAGAGATAGCTATCACTGGAACACAAGCACCAATACTTAAGAGGCCTCTGCTCGAAAAACGAACAAAAGCAGACAATTTACGAAACGGCGTACAAACTTTTGAAGCTCTTACTGAACCTATGGAAATAGTTTTTGAATCATTTCAAAGAATGAAGTCTTCTCTACAAAGTGGTCGACCAAATTTTTGAAAATGCTTTCCGTTTACGATTTATTAAAAAAAACAAATCTATGTTTCGAAGTTTTTGGTAAAACTGCAAAACGGCGTACAACTTTTGAATAATGAAATGTTTTACGAATTTCATGATATAAGATTCTATCGATAGGTAATGAATGGATATCCAATGTGGTCTATCTGGTTTTTGAACTATTAATTTTGTATGTAAATTGATTTTTTTTTATTAAGTCTTTTATCAGGCGATGAATTGTTATGCTGTTAATCGACTCAAAGACAAAAACAAATGATTTTGTTTTGATTGCAAAATATTGCATTTTCCGTGAACTCTTTTTATCTTTAACTTCGAAATTTCAACGTTTTATAGCATATACATTCACTTTTTAGTTATATAGTTAGTTTTAGTTATATAAGCCTTATTCCAATGCAAATTATACCTTAGCATATAAGGGTTGGTCTTTATGTTTGCGGGTTTGCAAAAAGCGATGTTGTTGTAGGTATGATTTTAATTACTCTCGATGTTGACAAATTTCAATATAACTTTTAAAAAAGGATATGTTGCTAATAGAACAACCGGTTAATTAGATGAGGCCATTTTTACTCTGAATTATGTACCTTTCATGTAAAGAATGAATAGAAGCTATGTAGGTAGGTTTTATTGTCATCTTGAACAACCATTATAGCGAACTTCTACATGAAGCTGTTACCCAACCAACCCATCCTTGGGGTCAACCTGAATCTTTTGGGTTTTTTATACATCTTATAAACCACTACTAAAAGTGTTTGTGTTCAGCATCTCACAGATGCGTAGATCTTCATTTCTTACTAAGAGATAGTGCATTATGTGTAGACTATTAGAGTTAAAAATTGTTGCATTCTGAGGCCAGTGAATACATTCGGGATTAAAGCGAGCGCAGAATATTTAAGTACAAGGCACAAACTCCCAAATATAAAACAGTATTCGTCTTAATGAAATCCAACAGACCAACAGTTTTAGAGAAAACTCTGTAAAATGGTGTAAAGAGCTTCATATGTATCGTCGTGCGTATTTGCAAAAATTGACATTTTCAGATATTTGGCGTATATTATCTACCGATCGTTATTTATCATCACCCGAAGTGGCGTATCTGTATCTCAAACCGTTTTAATTTTATTAATACTTTCAATTTTAACGTACATGATTTTATATGCTTCCTCTGTGATTATAATAACAATTTGAACCCATTATACTAACCACTTCCTGGAAATAATTGTTAGCTTTGTTGAACGTTTTCAGTTAAAAAAAAAATAAATAAAAAAAAAAAAAATAAATTTCGGTTATTTTTGTTTTGGCTCTATTGTAATGTTAAGATTTTGCAGATACGCCACTTCGTGTTTGGAACGACGATATGTATGCAGAAGACCGAGTATATGCTACATGATTTCTCAGACCATCTAACGTCCGCGGACACTGTCTATCTCGACGGATACTCACTAAAAGAAGTTTCAAACTTCAAGTAGGTACCTAGGATCAATACTCTCTAGAGACGGTAACATCGACGAAGACATTAACCATTGCATCAACACCGAATGGATGAAGTAGAAGATGTTATCAGGTATCTTGTTTGACAAAAGAATGCTAGTCTGAGTCAAAGGGAAGGTATACAAAGCAGCTGTTAGACCAGCCATGATGTATGATTCGGAATGCTGGCCACTAAGCAAACGTCAAGCACAAAAGCTACGTTTGGGTGAAATAAAGATGCTTTGGTGGGCGAGAGGTATCACAATGCTGGACCGAATACACAGTGAACACATTCGGGGCACATTTAAATAAAGCCAATTGCGAAAATCATTTAAAACAACCGTTTGAGATGGTATTGCTACGTTTTAAAAAAAAAAACCCGAGGAGCATATGACACGAAAATTTATGGAGATGAGCACGGCCCGTTGCAGACCCAGGCGTTCTTGGACAACCCTAGTCAATAATAAGGAGAGCAAGAAGACCACAGGACAACCCAGGATCGTAGCACATTCAAAAATATACATATTGCATATATGAGTGCGTATAACCGATACACTAAAAAATTCGTTATAATAAATCCTGTATAGTAAAACAAAAAATCAAACGTAAATTCAAAAAAAGACCTTCCGGCACCAGCCGCAAGAGATAGGTGGATCTCCTTTGTATGCAACTTTTAAGTAATATTAAAGTAAGCCAAAATGGCGAAATTATAACAAGAACCCATAAACGAGTATACATTTTCAATTTTAACGAAATCGGAGCAATTTTAAAGAATTTCAAGATTGCGGATTCAAAATGGCGGGATTTTTTTTGCAAAAATATGCTCATACTATTACCATTTCTATACTATTAAAAATGAAAATGCAACAATTATTAATGCGGAATTTGAAAAATGTAAAGGGGTGTGACACGCCCCCCTCCCAACCGCTCACGCCCATCTACGAACTCAGCCGAGCTATTCACCATACCAACATGTGTACAAAGTATCAGTCAATTCGGTTAAGAACTGCGGCTCCTATCGTGCGGAGAAGATTTCGTTGTATTGCATAAATGGGCGTGGCACGCCCCCCCTCTCAACCGATCTTGCCCATCTACGAACTCAGTCGAGCTACTCATCATATCAACCTGTGTACAAAATTTAAAAAAATTAAGTTAAGAACTGTAGCCCGTATCGTGAGGACAAGATTTCGTTGTTTTTTTTTTTTTTTATAATTCACTAGCGCTAAAGGGGTTATGAATACCCTTATGATGCTATTAACACAGCGCTAGTGTTGGTGTAGTGATTTCTGAAACTCAGGTGGTATCAGGTTTTCAGTCTTTTTGCTCCGAGGGTGGTTTTTCCAGAATGACTGGGGAGAATTATTGCCATTGCTTATAATTCGCAGTATTTCTTTCGAATATCCCAATGTCATTAATACGATCAACACTTTCAAGCCATTGCCTACCCAACTGCCAGTGTTATGCCTATACAGTAGAGTTGATGTCAGCTTTTTTTTTTTTTTTTTTTTTTCGCAATTGACCGACTTTTTTTCTGTGACATCGGGATTCGAACCTGGAACCTTCAGCGTGACAAGCGATGATGTAACCACTACACCATGACCACCCATATTATTGCATAAATGGGCGTGACACGCCCCCCTCTCAACCGATCTCGCCCATCTACGAACTCGTCCGTGCCACTCACCATATCAACATGTGTACAAAGTTTCATTCAATTCGGTTAAGAATTGTGGCCCCTATCGTGCGGACAAGATTTCGTTATATTGCATATATATAGTTAAGTCCGTGGCCGACTTAACGATTAAAAAAAAAACAGGTTTTACTTTAGATAACTTTTATTCGTTTAAAGAAAGTGATTGACAATTTATTGGCTGTAGGTTAAGAAATCAAACCGGACTCGTTGATGTTCAGAAAGAAGTATCTCGCGTCTCTTCGCCGATCTTCAAAGTAACCTCGGCTTTTAGAAGAGACAAAGAGTTTGGAAAAATGCATAGTTGCACTTATGCGGTACACGCAAGTGCATCGCAAGTTGGACATTCAATATCGAGTGCGACTGTGTAAACAGTGGCATCCGTAAGCAACGTTTAGTTGTGGGTGGACAATTGTGATTTGAGATAACGCTCATTGGGTGGTCTTGTGCTGTAACCATCCAAGACGTTGCGTGTGTATGCCGTAACTCCCCCCGCCTTAAGATTCTGCTCCGAAGAATCCAGAGGTTTTAACTGAATTTGTACTTTTGTATTGTGAATATTTTTCTTTTTCTTAGTTTTCACTAAGAGAAACATGAGTACCACAACCACTGCGAAAATTAATATTGTAAATGTGATTCCGTTATTGATATGTCTCGCTTTGATTTCTTCAAGAAATTTTCTGTTTTCTATGGTTTTAAAATGTAACTCAGATCATGAAATATTAAGGGATATGGTTGCGACTTGAATGTCGTTAAAATTTGGTATTACAAAATATTCTTTTTCTACCACATTTTCATAGTTTACATCATTAATAATCATTTTAAAATTATCGAAAGTTATTAAATTGTTTCCATATAATTGTATTTCATACATATTACAATTATGGATTAATTTTGCTTTAAGTACATTCTTTGTTATTACAATATTATTGGTTAACTGTTTTATTTCGATTTCTTTATTTTCCCTGAAGTTACATTTTGGGTTTTCTTTTAAAATTCTTTCGATACAATTATCTTTTACAATTTTAAGATTTTTGTGAATTATAATTATTTCTTCCATGTATTCGTATAATGTAAAGTTACTTAATATTAATTCTCTATATGTAGTATCTATTTCTAAATTATTCTTGTTAGGCATTGGTTCGATTATAATTTTGTAAAAGATTTCATCAGAATAGTTAGGTATCATAACCACAAAAACAACCTGGTTATTATGAAAAATAGCAGAGCTTTTAATGTACATCAAATCCTTTAGAGTTATATTGTTCTTCTTTACTTCTTCGATAGATAAAAGATCTCTCCCTAGTACTCCTAGTCTACACAACATAAGGTTCTCCTTTATTTTTCTCACCTGCTCTCTCAAGAGTTGAATGTCATATTGAATCTGGAAAACATGTTGCATATGTTCTATTTCTATCAATTCACTATTAACTATTTCAAATATGTTTGATAATTGATTATTTATTTGGTTCTATTGTTTGTTAATATGGTCTGTCACGTTTTTCATAGCTGTATTAAATTGTTCATTAATTTTAATTTGTTCGTTAAGACTATCTAAAACATTTTTATTATTCTTTTCATTTGTTTCTAATTTCTCTCTTATTTCTGCCTCATCATCTGCATCCATTGTTCCTGCTAACATTTTTAATCCTGTTCCGAAAATATTAAATAATCCTCTTCTTTTCCTAGTGTGTGGTATAAAACTATTAATCTCTTGTTCTAATAAATTAAAGTTATGTATCATAGTTGGATAATGGTCACCAAAGCTAAGATTGAGTATATTTCCTCTTATTAGTTCTAAATTTTCTTTCCATGCATTTACATCAACTGTATATAAAATCTTTCTATAATTAGTTATAATTTGAAGTTCTTGGTCTCTTATCATTATAAATCCTTGTCCTTCATTAAAGTTTTGTACCTCCAGTCTTTGTCCTAGTATAGAGTTCAGTATTGTTGTCAATGTCAGTATTGTACTACAGTACGTGGTTTCTTAATTTTAGATTTATGGTATTGTACCTTATTAGTAGCTAAAAGTGTTACTTTATTATTTTTCTTTGCTTTTAATTTCTTAAATCTAGGTTTTTACTTATTAATCTTCCTTTCTTTATAATAGAATGTATCTCCTTCTTTATATTCTATTGGTTTGTCTCTATTATCGTTTCGTTTTTCTATCGTATCTGTTTTTGTATTGATCGACATCAAAAAGGATTTCCTTTCCAAAGTCTCGGGAATTCGTTTAAAGAACAACTCAAAGGGTGTCTGTTTAGTTGTTGAACTAATTGAGTTATTATACGCAAAAAGTGCCTTTTGTAGGGCTTCATTAATAGTAATATTATTTTGATTTTTTAGTATTCTTAGATGTTCTAATAATGTAGAATGGAAACGTTCTACTGGTGAATTTGAGTTTGAATTGCTCACAGTTGTAAAGTGTAATTTTATATTTTCTTCCCTTAGAAATTCTCTGAAGTTAATAGATGTTGCTGCTCTTTCTTGATCTATAACTATTAGTTTTGGTTTTCCGAAAGTTCCTATGTATTTT
The DNA here is from genome assembly GCA_951813785.1 of Criorhina ranunculi. NCBI lineage: Eukaryota > Metazoa > Arthropoda > Insecta > Diptera > Syrphidae > Criorhina > Criorhina ranunculi. The sequence continues at coordinate 57,141,651 of OX638381.1, read as the reverse complement.
AAAATTCCTTCTTTGAGATGAATAGAGTTTCTAGATTCTAACTCATCTGCATAACCATATCTACTATATTTATCAACTATTGTTAATATTGGTTTTCCTTTTTCTGGGAAAAATATATCTATGTGAACTATTTCTAAAGGGTTTTCAGGTGTCTCAGTAAGTTCAAACTTCTGTTTTACTGGGTTCCTATCGTATTTCTCTATTTGACATATGTTACAGTTGTTAATGTATTTGGTTATCCTTTCTTTCATTTTTGGAAAATAATATTCTCTCCTTATGTGATCAAAAGATTCATTTATACCTCTATGGTTATTCTCTTTATGGTAGTTGACTATTATTTCGTCCTGCCTGTCTTCTGTTTCTACATCTTCTAAAATAGTATTACACTTAAGGATTCTAAATTGTTTATTTCTAGCAAAGTGTTCTTTGTACACATTCTGTATTTTTAGATAAAGATCTATGTAAGTCTTTAACGTAAATAGCGTTTGTTCCCTTTGGATTAAAGTGATTCTCCATTATTTGAATTATAGTATCGTCAGTAAAATCTTTACATTTCATAGTCTTCCTTTTTTATCAAAAATTGTCTTATTTCTTATTTGATTTGCTCCACTAGGTAATTTCTCAATAATAATTTGATTCTTAAACACATTTATTGGTGATTCGGATATCGGTATAAAATCTTCGTCGTCTTCTTGTCCACTGTGTATTGTTGCTAGATTGCTTGCTACTTCATCATTATTTATTTCAACTTGGTTATCATATGTTATTCTACTTAATGCATCCGCATTGCTGTTTTTCCTTCCTAGTTTGTATTCTATGTCATAATCATATTCTTCTAAACGTAATTTCCATCTTACTAGTTTACTATTAGGTTCATTTAAGTTTTTCAACCAAATGAGTGGTCTATGATCTGTTTGTATTTTGAATTTATTTCTGTATAAATAAGGCCTAAAGTACTTTGTTGACCAAATTATTGAAAGCAATTCCTTTTCTATTGTAGAGTAGTTCCTCTCATGTTCATTGAGGGTTCTACTGGCATAGCAAATAGGACGTTCTTTCCCATCTTGGATTTGTGAAAGCACGGCACCAATCGCTACGTTGGATGCATCCGTACTCAAAATAAATGGCTTCTTAAAATCAGGATACGCTAATATCGGTTCATTGATTAACATATCCTTACAGTCTTCAAAACATTTTCTATATTTTTCTTCATGAATATCAATCTTTTCTCCTTTCTTTAACTTTTGAGTAAATGGCTTTGTTACTCTTGCAAAGTCTCTAATGAACTTTCTGTAATAACCTAACAGCCCTAAAAACTGTTTAATCTCCTTTGGAGTTCTGGGTATAGGATATTTTTTAATTGCTTCTATTTTTTCTGGGTTTGGCTTTATTCCATCCACGGATACTATATGCCCTAAAAATGCTACTTCTTTTTTTAAGAATTCGCACTTGTTTAATTGAATTTGTAAATTGGCTTTTCGTAGCGCATCAAATACTTTTGTAAGGTTTTGTATATGCTCTATTAGTGAAGTTGAAAAGACAATTATGTCATCCATATATACGAAGCATATTTGTACGATCAAATGTCTTAGCACATTGTCCATAACTCGTTGGATCGTAGAGGGCGCATTTTTTAAGCCAAATGGCATTCGAAGAAACTCATAATGCCCGTTCCCTACACAAAATGCTGTTTTTTCCACGTCTCTTTCATCAACTTCTATTTGATGAAATCCTGAAGCTAGATCAATCACTGAATAATACATGGATTTGCCTAACTTGTCGAATATGTCAGTTATATTCTGAATTGGATATCGATCATCGATAGTTTTCTCGTTAACTTTCCTGTAATCTATAACTATCCTCCATTTCTTTTCGCCTGAAGCATCGGCCTTTTTTGGAACAATCCACACGGGGGATGACCAAGGTGAGTTAATAGGCCTGATAATTTGTTGTTCTAACATCTCTGATATTTGCCTTTGAATTTCCTGCTTGTGGACGTATGGGTATCGATAGTTTTTGCAATAAACCGGTATTTCATCTGTGGTTTTTATTTCGTGTTTTACCTCACTAGTAAAACTTAAGTTTTGTCCTTTCTGTGGGAACAAGTTTGAGTACTTTTTCAATATTGTCTCGAGGTATCTTTTCTCCTCAATATTTAAATGTTCTGTCTGGACTAAATTCATGATATTCTCACTAACGTCTTTACTAGTCTGTTCGTATTCCGTATAGAAAAACTCCTCATCTCGTACATCTATTTCTTCGACCTTAATGGGTTGTTCAATTCTAACTTTATAATGCTTATCCATTTTATTTTCTAATAATATTTTTGCTGTCCAATTCGTTGCTGAATACACTCCTCCTATTATTTTAATATTCTCCATATCTGTCTACTTTAAAAATATATCTCCACTCTCTATGTCTACTGGTGCATCTATTAGTAAAACTTGTTTAGGGTTTATTTGGTATACCTTAGCAGGTTTGAAGTAAACTTTTATGATTATATTTTTCCTGATTAATTCATTTGTGTTGTAATCAATTCGCATTTTAAATTTCTTAAGGATATCATTTCCAATGATCCCATCAAAATATGAATGGAAGTTATACAATAAGTAGGTTACAGGTGGGGAATCTTTCCCGAATTCTTTGAATAGTGTAGTATGTACTATTTCGTTCACTTCTGTCTCTTTGTTCATAGCTTTAATAATTCTTGGTTTAGTTCTTATTATATGTTCTTGCTTTATTAGCTCGGGATTTAATAATGAGTTTGAAGCTCCCGTAGCTATTAATAATTTTAAGGTTTTTAGTGGGGTATTAACTTGAATGTAAGGTAATGTTTTTATTCCGAGGCTTTCATTTGAAAATTTTCTTGTGGAAATAATTCCTCACAAGCTACTGCCGGTCTGAACGGTCTGTTATTAAAACTCCTATTCTGGTTATTTCTTTGAACTGAAGATGTTGCTGGATCTACATCCATTGGAACTGGTCTATCATTTCTAGCGATATGATTCTGATTATATCTGTGCTGTTGTGTTTGATTATTAAAACTATTATTTCTAAAGTTGCTTTGATTATTATATCTATTATTATTGAAGAAATTTCGATTATTGTTACTAAAATTATGTTGATCGTTAACCCTATTATTATTGAAGTTATTTCGATTATTATTTCTGTTATTATTGAAGTTGTTTTGATTATTATAATTCTGTCTTTGATTATTATTTCTATTAAAATTGGAGTAATTCGTTTCCGATTTTTGTTGTCTACCTCCTGACATAGTGTCTAGCAGTCCTAATGCAATTTCATATGCTTCCTCTACTGTGTCTGGGTTCCTGCTGAGTAATATCGTTCTTATTGGATCTCTGAGTCGTTTTGTGAACGTATCTAAGCCTTCTTTAATGTTTCTTCTCGTCATTCTTTCTTTAATGGCTAAATCCTGTTCAGTTTGTCTTAGTATTAAGTGTTGTCACTATGTCAAAAATGTCGTCGTAAAATTTGTGGATACTTCCATGTTGTTTAATCGTACTGAGTTGGTAATATAGTGTCCTTTCGTCCCTATGGTCACTAAAATGTCTTAGCAAAATTGCCCTAATGTCTTCCCAATTATCTGGATTTCCAAACAGTCTTACTCTATCAGCTGCTCTACCTTTTAATTTATTCTTGATTCCCTGGAATCATAAAATAAGTGGTGCGTTTTCTATACCTCTTAGTATTGCCCACACATTATCTATGCTTCTAACAAAGTTATCTAATTCTCCTTGCCTATCCTCGAATTCAGGGAGGTTCTTTATTATATCGGGAGTTTGGATCAAATTATTTATATTTGCCATTATGTTTTGTTTAAATTCTATCCTCTTTTTCTATTCCGATCAAATCTGGTACTACTCTATGTTTATTTAATGATTCTTAGATTAACACGTTTGTTATCCTTAACTAATATTTTTTTCACTTTTAACCTTTAAACAGGACTTACATACATAATTTTTAACTGGAATATTGACTTCTCTGACAATGCTGGAATGTTGACTTCGCTGGGGTTGCTGGGTTATACAGTCTTCGCTGGGGTATTAGTTTGACTTTTTTCTTTTAAATTATTCGCGCACTAGTGTCACTTGTTACATTTATTATACTTGTTTGTTTTCTTTCAAACGAAAAAAGCTAAAAACGTCTTAACTCAGTTTTTATTTTTAAAACGACAAAGGTTAAAACGTCTTCACTCGGTTTGTAATCCTTTTTTCACAATAACGTCTTTAATCTGTTATGAGATCGTTTATTTTATTCCGTACTGATTTAACAAATTAAAATTTGACAGATTTACGATTTCACTCGTTTCTGATCAGTATCCTACCGACTGCGCCAGTTAAGTCCGTGGCCGACTTAACGATTAAAAAAAAACACGTTTTTGTTTAGATAACTTTTATTCGTTTAAAGAAAATGATTGACAATTTATTGGCTGTAGGTTAAGAAATCAAACCGGACTCGTTGATGTTCAGAAAGAAGTATCTCGCGTCTCTTCGCCGATCTTCAAAGTAACCTCGGCTTTTAGAAGAGACAAAGAGTTTGGAAAAATGCATAGTTGCACTTATGCGGTACACGCAAGTGCATCGCAAGTTGGACATTCAATATCGAGTGCGACTGTGTAAACAGTGGCATCCGTAAGCAACGTTTAGTTGTGGGTGGACAATTGTGATTTGAGATAACGCTCATTGGGTGGTCTTGTGCTGTAACCATCCAAGACGTTGCGTGTGTATGCCGTAACTATATATATATCTCTATATATATAAAACTCTTCCCTGATTGACTGACAGATCAACGCCCAGCCCAAACCGTTAAAGCTAGAAACATGAAATTTGGACAGTAGTTTCCTTTAGTGGCTTAGACACCCACTAAGAAAGGATTTCTCGAAATTCGGCTCCAAAAGGGGAGATACAGGGTGTACAAGTTTGTATGGAATCAAAAATTTAAATTGGAATTAAGAATTGAAATTTGGTAGGTAAATTCTACAATAAAAATTAAGAATCACGTCTTTCACCGTTTTTAAAAATTATATCCACGGCCCAAGATACAGGGTTTTAAATTTTGCAAATTTATAGTATGCGCAACCGTAGCCATCGGCACATTCGGTTCGTGATCGTGTGTTGTTTTGTTTTGCCGAGTTGAGCAAGGGTAGTTTTTTCGTTTATTTTTCGTTGATCGTATTCTTGCTTCTATAGATACACTACACGACGGGGAACGGGTGTGTAGGAGGAGACATGAGACTACTGAGCCGATTTCAAAAATGCAATATTGAAATGCTGACATTTTTTGCTTCCTTTTATCTTTGAAAACTCCATAGGGACAGATAATTTCTAGCGACTTAGTATACACCTTAGTATGTATTTAAAGCGTGCGAAGCAGCGGGTGAACTGCTAGTATATATATATACATATATATAAATACACTGGTAATCAAAATAATAGGTAACACAAATAAAATTGAAGGTTTTTCAAATTTGAAAATACATCTTGCGTAAAAACTTAGGTAATCTTTTTTCTCAAATAAAGCACATTATTTTACAGTTATTCCATAATTTTTTATTTTTTATTCTTGTGATTTTTATATACAACTAGCAAACCCATGCCCGCTTCGCTGAGCACATTTCCAAGGGGCTGTTCCCTCTAAAAAAAATGCAGTTTAGTTAAGAGGCGTTAGGTTGAAGTGGCTGCTAGCTATCGCCAGCACACTTAGACCAGTGATAGGTCCATTGTGATAGTTAAGAGGCGTACTATTATTTCAATTCGTCAGGCTTGAGAAATGCTAAGACTTAAGAGAGCAGATAGAAAACTTTGAAAAAAATTCGTTTTTAAAATATTTTACATTTTATTCTAATGCTTTTCTATAAACAACATTTTTGGTTTTTTCATCTTTTACATAAATAAATAAAAGTGCGGTCGGTTTCCCTATTCTAGAACAACCAACATACAGTTGACCATGAGAAAACACCGGATATTCTAAATCCATACCGCAAATTTTCAAAGACTGACCTTGCGCTTTATTTATTGTGATGGCAAAAGCAAGGCGAATAGGAAATTGAAGACGTTTAAAATCAAATGGCAAATCAGGTGGAATCATTGGAATTCTGGGAATTAAAACGTCTTCTCCTTTATATTTGCCATTCAGAATCGTAGCTTCAATCAGATTGTTCATTAATTTTTTTACAGCAAGTTTTGGTTGATTAATGTTACGCAGCATTATAATCGGGGCTCCAACTTTTAGCGCTAAATAATGAGGTGGCAGTCCCGGTAAATCAAGCGAATTCAAAAATTCCGTCGGGTAATTCACTACGTCATCCTCATTTATTATAGTGTCAACTGATTTGTAGGCAAAAAATTGTCCATCTATTTCCTCCAAAATAGATGCATTAATTTCAGCGACATCTTTATTTTTGCCAGCCAATATAGCTCTTTCACTTAACCAAGTATGATTTTTATAGTTCTCCACTATACTTGGAAACACACTTTGAACCAATTCTTTCTTTGAATTCCTTATAAAGGGTGGTTAAATTTTAAGGGCCGATGTTGAATGTGAACCACACCTAAACGTCAAGTTTTTTCTGCATTTCATTTGACATTTCTCAATTTCAGACTAACTCAATTTGAACCATGAAAAGATACATAATCGAGCAACGCGTTAAAGTTATTCAGGCTTATTTTGAAAATGGGCGTTCAAATCAAAATGCATATCGTGCACTTCGTGATTTTTTCGGTCAATTTAATCGTCCAAATGTGCGTACAATCGGAAAAATCGTGCAAAAATTTGAGCAAACCGGGTCTGTAGGAGATGTGAAAACACCAGTGCATGCTCGTACAGCTCATACTGCAGAAAATATTGCTGCTGTTCCAAAATGAGGCCGGTCAGGCAGTTACTGTGAATGGTGTTCGCTATCGTGAGATGATAACGAACTTTTTATGGCCCGAATTGGAAGATATGGATGTGGACGATATGTGGTTTCAACAGGACGGTGCCACTTGCCACACAGCTAACGAAACAATGGCTCTTTTGCGGGAGAAATTCAATGGCCGTGTTATCTCACGTCGTGGCGATGTTAATTGGCCGCCATGATCATGCGATTTGACACCGTTGGACTCCTTTCTTTGGGGTTATTTGAAAGAAAAGGTGTACGTCGATAAGCCAGCAACAATTCAAGAGCTAAAGGATGAGATAATTCGGCATAGAACCTCAATTATGCCTCAGCGTCATCGAAAATTTGGACGATCGGATGGAGGTGTGCCGCCGAGGTCGCGGCGGCCATTTGGCCGATATTTTGTTACATACATAATTGAACCATACCAATATTATCATAATAAAAAGAAATGACAATAATAATAAACAATAATAAAATGAAAATAATTTGTGTTTTATTCAAAATCAACATCGGCCCTTAAAACTTAACCACCCTTTACAATAGAAGTTGGTTGGCAGTGTTATTAGGCCATTTGCACTATCAACGGGCATTTTTCCATTCCCAATGTCCCACAGCTGCTTTGAAAATTCTGCCGCAGATGGATCGTTTCGTTACTGTACACGGACATTTGTAGTGAGTGTAAGTGTTTTAACATATCTCCACAAAGGAGAACATTTAAGGTAGGCATTGAATTCATCCGCAGCAGTGGAACGGGGTATGACCGGCAAAGTTTGTCTGAAGTCACCCGCCAACAATATCATGGCGCCGCCAAATATTTCTTGGCTACCTCGCGAATTTTTCTAGGTTCGATCTAAACCTCCAAGTGACTTTTTGTGTGCCGTTGTACACTCATCCCATACGATAATCTTGCACTGTTGCAAGACTTTGGCCATTGCCGACGTTTTTGAAATATTACATGTAGGCGTTTCGTTAACCTGCATGTTTAAAGGCAATTTAAGTGCAGAGTGCGCTGTACGACCACCATCTAATAACGTGGCTGCAATTCCAGAAGAGGCCAGTGCCAACGCTATTTTACTCTCAGATCGTAAGATAGCAATGAGATGAGTAAGATCAATGAGAGCAAAAATGTTTTTCCCGTACCTCCTGATGCGTCTAAAAAATATAAACCACCACTCTCATTGGTCACAACTTGCATAACAGTATCGTAGACATGTTTCTGTTGGTCATTTAACTTCGAAGCATTAGTCTGCACGAATATTCTTAATTCGTTGCAAACGTTTTGTCTTTCGCGTAGCATTTCCTGATCAAAAATATCCTGCACAGGTGCAATCATACCTAATTGTGCCAATGCTTTGTTTGCGATAATTAAACACATGTCCTCGTTCAAAATCAACGCTTCATTATGCATTTCAGGTGTGAATTCCAAATAGGGATTTGAAGTTGTGCGACGCATTCGATGTAGAATGTCCTCTGACATGTGATCCCGATAATTTTGCCAAAGTTCAAGTGGATTTGAAGGGTTACATGTGGATACAATTATTGCAAACAGTGTTCGTATTTGATGAGGCGAAGAGGAAACAGTTGCATCAGCAAGTGTAGAACCCCAATGAGTATCATTTTCGAGCAAATTTAGTCGTTGACACGCTTCACGATATGTTCCACATAATTCTCCATTGACTGTTTTTAACGCTTCAAATGTAGTTGGAACACGGACGTTAATCAGTAATAGGCGCAATTAAAAACATTCAGCATTATTAGGACTGTATAAACACGACCCAAAGCATCGGTAGAAACAACACCGGGATGGCCTTGAACTAGTTTTCCTTGTTTCCGTCTTTGAAACGATTTCGACGATGCATTCCAAGTAAAATACTGTGCCACTTCCGAATACAATAACGTTTTAGCAAATGTATCGTTTCGACACAACGTAAAAAAGGAAGTCAATGTTGTTTCAGGTGGCTCTGCTGCTCTTTGAATTTTCAGGCGTAAAATACACGCGTTGGCCGTTCTCAAGATGAACCGCCAAATGAAACACTGTTGGATATCTCTCATATATCGGAAACGACAAAATACGCCACATTGATTCGTTACTGCTTATATAGCGTCCCATTTGATATTGAGTGATTTCGTCGTTCCTATTATCAGAAACTTCTGCAATATAGGCCATATCACCTCCCTTCGTTACATATTTGCAGTTGTACTTAATCGATTTTACGGAGTTGCAACACTCGACGTTTTAAATCTTACAATTATTTTGATAGCTATTAAAAAAATTCACAAAAACCAATTTTCAGGACTATCTGTATTGAGTTAGGAATCTAATTTGTATGGGGCTAGGAAAAATTTTTTTTTTTTGAGTCCGTCTTAAAAACGTTGCATATTAAAAATTTATTTTTATTTAAATGATTATTTTCTGTTTTTTAGTCTTTCATACTATAAAACGACTGTCGCATACTCTATTCCTATTCTCAATGAATTTTCACATAGTAGGCCGTTAAAAATAAACAAAATACAGGCGACAATCGTCTTCTCGATCGTAGTAGCCATACCACAAAATAATTAATAACCATTATAAAATGTTCATAAGCAACTCAGAGTGCAACCGTAATAAAAAATAAATTGTGTTTACTCATTGTAAAATTGTTTCCCAAATTTACTCAATCACATACCTATGTACATCCTTTTTAAAGAAAATCATGAATGAGGGTGTACAACAAAAAATATACACAACCTAGAAGCACAGATAAAGAATATACAGATGTCTCATCCTTATGGAAAAGATTCTCATATGAAACCGAATTCTGGCACATAAAACAGCTTTTAGAAAAGCTCCCAATCCAATTAAAGAGAGATCGACATTTGCATTCATTTGTTCTCTTACTTAAAAATAATACACATATTTTTTGCCTCTTGTGTTTTACTCCTTGCATACGATTTGCCTCTGCCAATTTGGTTTTGTGGTTAGCAATCATCACAAAATGTAAACACAACCCCAGTTTCTTCTGTTTTTGTTTTTTTGTGTATGTATGTGGCAAATGCCTGAGCGGAAACATTTTCTCCGTGTCTACTTTGTTGGATTTTATGAATGATTTGGAATTTTTGAATTCTTTGCTCGGCGGAATTTAGTTTATTTTAACAATTTAAAGATTAATCAATAATTGTTGCAAAGTACACACATTCATATGTATGTAAGAAATTGTCGACTTTCTTCTGTGTTACTCCCAAATTTCTTTAGGGTAAGTTGAAAATTTGAAATACGGGTAACATTTCGATAGCCCGTTGACAAAGGTTATTGTTGTGCGACCAGCTTTCGAATTTTGCATCAAGTAGGTATTACTGCTCTTAGCCTAGTTAAGTTAAGGTGACTGATAAAATGATTCAAAATCAGAAGGATTTTTTGAATGTCATTTCCATAACAAAAGAATCAGCATGAACAAAAAATTATAGGATTTAATTTAAAAACTAAGTGCGCCCCATAGCTTAATCACCTTAACTGAAATAGTTTCCAGGGGACGTGGCAGAAAATTATCCCCCTCCCACCCAACCCCACCTTTAAGCAAAGTAATCGCAAACTCCAAAATACGTTATTAATTTTTAATAGTAATAGAGATTTCTTTAGAAGCGCAAATTTGAACGAATTATAATATGCACATATCTATACATATTTGATTTTAGTCTTTTTAAACGTTCATTAATGTTTGGAGTTTTTTTTATTTTCTTTGGGTGACAATATATATATAATTTGGCGCAAGTAAAATGTACCATATGATCCTCCTACATACACAATACAGGTATAGGTTATCCCAAAGCAACCAAAATACAATATCATCCCTTCAACCTCGTAGTTCCTCCCCTCATACCCATCCTCCTTTTCCATACTTACGAATTTCACAAAAGCATGAACTCAAGAGCATGTATCGGAAGAAAAAGAGAAACTGGCAAGAGCTTTTTTCTCTTTCATTGAGCTTTTCGCGAAAAGCTATTTTGTCCGCTGGCGAAAAATATTACGACAATTTTTTACATGGGCATGAGACATCTGTATATTCTTTATCTGTGCTATTAGGGCCAAAAGGGGTAATTGTGAACGATTTTGCATTTTCGTTTTTTTCTAAATTTATAGTGTTTCATCCAGCTTAACTATGCGATATTGGAAATTGGTGTTGATTGAACTTACATTTTAATTCTTTCATCTTCTAGAAAAAAGTTATTGTAAGTGTGTAAGTTTATTAGTTTTTGTAAAAACTTGTGTTTACATTTACCCCCGCTTTTTTTAAGAAAAAGAGAAAAATGGGGTAAATGAAAACAAGGAACTCAGCCTCTTAAGGCTGTAGAATAAAAACATTTGGGGTAAAAGCGAACTAAATCAAAATGAAAACATTTGATGGAGAAAAGAAATCGAAAATGCAATGTTCACAATTACCCCAGATTGCGTCTGGCAAGTGTCAGCATAACGGGAATATATCGTATTTTCAAATAATGGTATGGCATGCCTCGATGGAAAACCGATTTTTGGAGAATTAAGTGCGTTTACAATTACCCCCTTTAACCTAATCCTTTCGCCGATCCCTCATCGAACACATGAAGTGGTTGCTGCGGCAACGAAAAGGCAATAAACAAACAATCCAAAAAAGGGATTTTATAGTCTTTGGTAGTATAAAACAAAAAATACGCATGGAAACACACACTTTTGCAATTCCGATTTCTATGATTTTTTCGTTGGAAAGGTAATGCTTTTTTTTACATACAAACCTGCTACAAAAGAATACCTTCCAGCAAAAAAAGAATCATAAAATTCGGTGTTGTCAAACTCGAGATATAAAATGACAAACATAATTCAAACTCATTTTTATATATATAGATATTGAATTCTTAATAAAAACGAGCTGCTCATATTAATAGGTAAATTATATTTCAAGTGTAATAACTGTAAAAAATAAAGTAGTGTTATTTCAATTTAATAACTTAAATAAATATTTAAGTAAAGTAGTAGCCAGAATGACCACCCTTGTTCGAAATGACTGCTCTAATCCCCCTGGTCATTGAGGCTTTTATTTGCTGGCTTTCTTTAACAGGAATAGCCTTCCAGTGCCTGTCGATCGCCGCCCAAAGGTCGACTTTGTTGTGGTGAGTCTCCGTTACCTAGGACTTCTTTAATTCCCCCCACAAATTCTCAATAGGATTGAGATCGGGGACTGGGATGGCTATGGTAACACAGAAACGTGGTGGTCTCTTAACAAACCATTCAGCAGTTTTGATGAAAGCTTGATTCATTGTCCCGTTGGAAGCGCCAACTTAACGGAATATAATCCTCGGCATATGGCAGCATATGATAGCATATGAATTTCAAGAATATAACGGTGAATTTATTTTGTAATGATATCTTTTATCAAAACTACTGGTCCCACCGCAAGCCAAGAAAAACTGCCCCACACAATGACGCGTCCAACTCATGCTTTACGGTTTTTTTTTTTTGTAAAATGAGGCTGGAACTCCTTTCTTCTGGGTCGACGAACATTCCTTTTACTATCAGAACCGAAAAGACTTATTTTGGTTAAATCGCTCCATAAAATGTTCTGAAAATGTTGAATGGTCTGGTTTCTTAAATTTTCTGCAAATTGCTTCCTAGTCCTTATATTTTTTTTTCTAAGCAGAGGAACTTTTCTTGCAATTCTGCCAGGTAAATTATTCTTCCGCTATCTCTTTTTTACAGGTGGGGCACTGATACGATTATGTATGGAAGCAGTAATGGTCTTTGAAGAGGAAAATGGGTCCCTTTATGCTAGTAGAATAATTTGATTGTCCGTGACTGGGTCTGTTTTTCTTGGACTTCCTCTTGTTTTCGTTACAGGCGGTGGTTTTAAAGACTGCAATGAAATTCACAGACCTACCTAACGCCTCGGTAATGAACTTTAGGGGTTTTCCTTGCTCTTTTAGCCTACGGACGAAGTGACGTTCTTCGATACTGCAGTGCTTGTTTCGACCCATCTGCAATCCACTTGTAAGTATATATTTTTTTAATTCTACCTGCTTTTGCTTTAAGAATCAATTAATTTAATTTTTTTTTACTTTTAATGAAAAATGTCACAAAAAAAAATTACCTATTATTTCAATCAAGCGTAAACGGAGGTGGACTTACCCTTGGAGCTGTTACACTCAGCTGATATTCAAAATGGAGATGAAAGGACGTACTTTGGCGAAGCGATCGGTCCTATCAAGCTCATCGTTGTTGCATAGATGAAGGAATCGTTTGATTGTCTTGAATTTGCCTCGGCTCATCACTTGCTTTACAATAGGAATCCCAAGATCCACTTGGACTGACCAATACGAATCAATGTTCAGCAACTTGTGATACGCAGATAGAAGCAAAATGCCAAAAAATCGTTTCATTTCGAATAAATCGACAACCTCATCCTGCACGTTGTATTGTCTTGCGTACAGATTGGTGAAATCGACGATTTGCTGAATAATTTGGTAATCGAGGAACAATTCAAATAGCTCACGGGGAGATTTTTTGCCTACTTTCTCCATCATAACATTTACGGTCTCGTTACGTGGTACGTCCTCCGCATCTCGTGTGTATTTGATTTGTTTTTTGGCTTTTTCCAATTCGGCGCACTGAAGTCACTAAAGGTTTATACCTCACGTTACCCAGACAAGCATTGCCAAGATCACTTGCAGTTCCATCCGATGATGTTAATGGTTTGTCTTCGCCCTGCTTGCGCTTGCGTTCGTTCGAATTTGGTAGTGTATCAACTTTCGATTTGCGACTCGAATTCGATTTCAACCGTTCTGGCGATATCTTTGTAGAGGTTAATTTGCTCATCGTTCGGTATAGTGTCTTCGTTGATAAATTCTTCGTCGCTGATTCCATCGACTATTTTCATAATGATTTCGATATCCCTCATAGTTAAATATTGCGAGCGACTGATTCTGCTGTGAAATATCGAAATAAATTTCCTCAAAACTTAACGCAATGATAAAATATTTTTTTTTTAATTTTAATTTTTTAATTTAATTTTTAATTTTGGTGGGGCAAAAAAATGTCCCCATTTATTTGGCTTAATACAAGCTAGGAGAACAATACAATACTTACAATACTATAACTAAAAACTAAGACTTATTACTAGGAGTTAAAAGCTAGGGTTGATGGAGAAGGAGGCTAAGTTTAATGGAGGGAGAGCTACGGTTGAAATCAAAAAAGGAAATGTTTGAGTTTACTTTCCGTAGCATACGGGAAATTGGTTCGTTGGAGCCGTAGGACGTGCGGTGGGTTGGCAGATAGAACAGACGGGGGTGTCTTAAATAACGAGGGTTAGTATTTAAGAAGATGTAGTTGTAAAGAATGAAGAGAATGTCTGCAGCATCTCTCCGGTCCTCAAGGCTATTCAGGTTAATGAGTTTAAGGCGGTCATGATAGGGAGGCAGAATAAGGGGATCGTTCCAAGAAAGACCGCGGAGGGCAAATCGAAGAAAACGTCGTTGTATGCTTTCGATTCTGGCTACATGAACTTGCTGAAAGGGTGACCATGCTTGGCTGGCGTATTCGAGGAGGGGGCGGACGAAAGTGATGTAGAGAGATCTGGTTACGTAGGGGTCAGAGAATTCCTTTGACCACCGTTTAATAAACCCAAGGGATGAATTGGCTTTACGAATTATCTCGTCAATGTGCGAACGGAAATTAAGTTCCCGGTCGTACAATATGCCAAGGTCACGAAGAGACTGTACGATGGGTATAGGTTGATCATTAAGAAGGTAAAGACGGGGAAGCGACTTGTTGTACTTACGTGATAAGGTGATGGATTGGCATTTCGCAACATTTAGCTCTAGGCAGTTTTTGAGACACCAAATAGAAAAAGAATCTAGATCTTGTTGTAGCAAGCAGGGGTCTTGTGATGAAGATATGTGTTTATATAGTTTGGTGTCGTCGGCATAGAGAGAGATAGAGGAGTGTTTAATAACCATTTCCAAATCGTTTATAGTTAAGATGAAGAGAAGGGGACCTAAATGACTGCCTTGTGGTACACCAGAGGTTGCCAGAAATGGGGCAGATAGGACGGACCTGAAGCGAACGCTATAGAAACGGTTTTCCAGATAAGAGGATATCCATTTCAGCAGTATTGGTTCAAAACCAAAGGCGGACAATTTGAAAAGAATTAATTTGTGGGATATCTTATCAAAAGCTTTACTAAAATCAGTTGCAACAACATCGACTTCTTTACCACTTTCTAAGGCCGATAGCGCAGAGGACGTGAATTCAACGAGGTTTGTGGTGGTTGATCTACCTTTTAGAAAGCCATGTTGGTTTTGAGAAATTAAAGACTTGCATTGAAAGCTTAAGGATTCGTACAAAATGCTTTCCAGGAGTTTGGGTATATGCGACAGTTTGGCTATCGGGCGATAATTAGTAACTTCGCTCTTTAATCCCTTTTAATGAATCGGCGTTATGAAGGAGGACTTCCATATCTGAGGAAAGTCGCCTTGTGATAGCGAGAGCTTAAAGAGGAGCGAAAGGGGGTAGGAGAGCACGAGGGAACACTTCTTAAGAAAAATAGCGGGAATACCATCTGGGCCTGGTGAGTATTCATCATTAAGTTTTTGTAATTTATTTTCAATTACATTAGGTTCGAAAGTTTGAGAGAGAAAGGGACCAATGGAGTAGTCAGGTAGGTAGTTGAAATAGAAGGGATCTGGAACAAAGGAGTTGTCGGCAAAAGATTGTTTAAAAAAGGTGGCAAAGAAATTAGCAATGGTGTGTGGATCACTTGAAGATATGTTTTCGTAAGAGAGAGATGGAGGGTAACCGTCAGATTTTTTCTTGTAGTTAACGAATCGGAAAAATGATTTAGGGTCGCTTATAAGGTTGACTTGCGCATTGTCAACATATCGTTGATAGAGGGAGTTATAAGCCTGAGTGAATTGAAGGTATGAGCCGAGATAGTTGGAATAGTCAGAAAAAGACTTGTTTCGAAGGAAAACTGACCATAATTTGTTTCTCTTGTTGCGTAACGAACGGAGTCTTCGATTGTACCATGGAGGGGATGTAGAGAAGGGTTTTGGCCGAGAAATAGGGACAAAAAGGGAGATAGAAGCAAATAATTCTCTGTAAAACAAGGAGAGGGCATCATTTACAGGGAGATTGGCAAACTCAAATGAGACTTTGCTGAGGTGTTCATTAATTTTTCGGAAATTGGCTTTATGAAAATCATAACATGGGAGGCCAGCGGGGGGTGTGGGCATAATATATAATTTATATAATTCACTAGCGCTAAAGGGGTTATGAATACCCTTATGATGCTATTCACACAGCGCTAGTGTTGGTGTAGTGATTTGGAAACTCAGGTGGTATTAGGTTTCAGTCTTTTTGCTCCGAGGGTGGTGTCCGGAATGACTGGGGAGAATTATTGGTTCTGTTGCCATTGCTTATAATCACAGTATTTCTTTCGAACATCCCGATGGCATTAGTACGATCAACACTTTCAAGCCATTGTCTACCCTACTGCCAGCATACAGCATACAGCAGTATAGTTATATGAAAAATATGAATAAAATTTAATAATTCTTTCGTAACTACGCGTCTTTCTTTGTTGATGTCAGGAATCAAACGGGAGCTGCACATTGCGGATGTCTCAAAATACTTACTGTTGCTGTAACAACTGTATTTTGAAATAATGATGCTATGGGCTATGTATCCCACTACTGCGCAAGGTATCTACCGCATAAAAAAAGAAGTGACTATATATCGTTCCCGGCCAATGGTCGATTTTTCGACCACTCAGCTTCGCGGCTCCCTGGCATATATGAATGTGTAGTAAATGCATAAGTGATGAATATTTTGTAAAGTCTGAACGTTTGGTATGAAATCCTTTTTATTATATTTTTAATTTTTCAAGTTTTAATATTAACTATAATTTAATCAAAAATGGTCCAAAGGAGGTGTTGATTTGATGACAGGCGGTAAGCAGGTGCAAAAGAGCTAATCGACGCGAGGGATACATATTCTAAAAATCAATGGACCAAGCTTTGTTTTGACACTTGTCCCATCGCAATACTTTCATTAGAAGGTGAAATATAAATTTTTAAAATTAAGTACAATTTGCTGGTCGATAAGCGTTGGCGTCATTACGACATCAGCCTCAAGTTGCGAGTCCAGGAGAGCAAGTGGATTTGTGGAGGCAGTTAAGGAGACTCCAGCTGGAGCATTGACCGTGGTGGTCGAGAGTTGGGATACAAGGGATTTGCCTGAATTCTCCCTGTTCTTAAAAATCTTCAGATAAAGAGTATACAGATGCAGAATAAAATCGTGTGGCAAAAAAAAAATTTCATTGGCGGCTAATGTTGAACCACAAAAGTAAGTATCCACGATTCGAAAAAGAAATGCATCGATAATACGTTTTAAACGATTTAACGATTCAGAGTGCCACCTCAATCTGTGGATATAATTGTGATTAAATACTCATGAGTGTATTTGGACCGCCAAATAAGAAAATATAACTTAAAAATAAACTGTGACTTAAAAGCAGTGCTTCATGGAAAGCTGTACAAAATAAGTTCAAATGTAATACACAACTAGCCCAAATTGATATATTCAGCAATGAATGCAGTTATAAAACAATAAAAAAAAACCATACAAAGAATGAATTGTAGGAGTATACTTACTTATGTGATTGACTGTAGGTATATGATTGGATGGGAATTTGCGGTAGCGAGGAGAGTAAGCGTAAAATGGAGTGATTTATGCCTAAAACACAATAGCGCTTTGGCTTCAGCTTCGCCTGACGTTTTCCAGTTCAACCATAGGAATTCAATGCATCCTATCACAATGTCGCTTTCACTTTGACTTTACGTCTAGCACTCGTAGAGAACAACGTAATGCTACGCAACGTGATTCGAAATTGAAGCAAAAGTTGGGATGAGTTGAACTTTTGCTCGCTTTTGACATTTGAAGACTGCGAATTTTTTATTTTTTTTTTTGCGCTGGGAGGTGGTAATCTTCAAAAGACGAAACTGAGACCGTACTCAGTAACAGTGTGGGATTTCTACCCACTAACCCCTTCTCCCTTCTTCCCCTTTTCCCTACGGTAAGGCCATCTTGGCATTTCATCGCAGGAGGGGGAGAAGCCAGCCTTTCCACCTAGTCACCTAGTCGTTCGACTAATCAGCAATTTGTCTTTCATATAATTATTTAATGTTGTGTTGGGTCTACTGTATGCTATTGTTTTAGTTCCCTTTCTTTTCTCTAACTATCTATAGGTAGTTAGTTCAAATGGTTTTTTCCTTCTTAACCTTCTAACAAGATTGTCAGTATTTAATAAATCTGTCATTTCTACGTTGACGTGGTTGAGAAGTCTGAGTTAATGTCTATTTGCAACTGTTTTTACTTCATCTTCAACCATTTCAACATTTAGATCTCTATGTAGATCAGCGTTTCTTATGTACCATGGTGCATTTACTATGTTTCGTAGTACTTTACTTTGGAATGTTTTTTTTTTTTTTTAATTTGTTTTGCATGTGCATGCCCACAGCTGGAGCCCATGAGTCCATACTGGTTTTATAATTTGCTTATAAAGAAGCAGTTTATTGTAATTTGACAGACAAGAGTATCTCCCGATAAGCCAATACATTTTATTGTAACGCATGTTCAGTTCCTCTCTTTTTTTCTTTATATGCGGTTTCCAGCGCAGTTTTGCATCTAAGGTCATGCCTAGATATTTGGCTGTGTTGCATATTCTACTGCATTACCATTTATGAACACTGGGATATGCTGAACATTCTTATTGGTGAAATTAATATGGACCGACTTTAGGTCATTTAATTTAATTTGCCATTTTTTTGTCCATTTTGATATGTTATTTACTGCCATCTGTAGCTTTTTTGCCGCTTCTTCGACATTTTCTCCCACAGCAAGGATAGCAGTATCATCTGCAAATGTTGCCACGGTTGTTTCATCGCTATTTGGCAGATCCCTGGTAAACAGAAGATATAATACAGGGCCTAGCACACTACCTTGTGGCACTCCAGCATCTATTTCTCTCAGTGTGGAGTAATCATCTCCTTGTTTAATTCTAAAAAATCGCTGCAATATGTAGGATTCTAGAATATCTGAGTATTGCTTAGGCAGATGCTTTTGCAATTTATGGATCAGTCCTTTGTGCCATACTTTATCGAAAGCTTGTGCTATATCGAGAAATATAGTAGAGCATATCTTTTTCTCTTCAAATGCTTTTTCGATTTTATCTGTTATTCTGTGCACCTGATCAATCGTGGAGTGCTTATTCCTAAAACCAAATTGATGGTTTGGAATTAGTGATTTTTCTTCAATGATTTTATGCAGACGTTTAATCAACATCTTTTCAAATAGCTTGGACAACATAGGCAGTATCGATATGGGGCGATAGGAGGTGACTTCACTAGGTGGTTTGCCTGGTTTTGGTATCATAATTACCTCCGCTACTTTCCACATGCTGGGTACATACCTTATCCTGAATGCAGCATTTATAATCTGCGCTAGTTTCTTTAGGCCTTCTTTTGGGAATTGTCGCAGGATTTCCCCTGTTATCAAATGACTGCGAATAAAGGAAAAAATTAAATAAAAGTCAAGCAGCAAACCAATTGGATGGTGCCGCTGCTACTACTCCAATGGTGTCTAGAATTATTTACATCATTTCAGATGTGTCATTTCAAAGCCATCTTCAAAGCGAATGGAACGTGACGGTACCAAAGCCGAAGTCGAAGCGACATCGTGTTTTAGGCATTAGGTACTCGTGCCTTTACCCTAACAAAAATTGTTTTGCAATATGAACCTACGTATATGTAATGTTAAAAAAATAAAAAATACATTATTTGTATGTATGTATGTATGTAGGTAGGTAGGAACTAATGCTTTTGAGCCGATTCTGAAATTTGCTGCCGCCCTTAGATCTTTTAATTATGCACATGTTCCTACATATGTATATACAAGTTAACCGCAGCCACACAGCCTCGCCTGTTATCCCAATTTCAAATTCCAATATGTATTACCCATACGGACTCCCAAGCTTACACTGCATTTCCGTTACACGCCACACTCCCGTACATTCACCTCAGATCACATTCACCCTAATTCTACCCTGCCAGCACTTCATACCATGACAATCACCCCAAGCACATTCACCTCTATTTCTCCATTCTACCCTATCGGCACATGGGGTTCATGCAGGTAGATGCATATACATATATATACATGCACACATACGTAAAGGCACATCACACACGTTTCCACTGCCAAAATGCCAACCACAAAATACGTCACGTCAAGCACAAAAAATAATGTTTCTTCTTCCCCTCAATCGCCGTCCCGCTGATGAGCTCAACGAGTGTAGATCATCCACTTCCACTCCACACATAAACACTCATATTCATGCGAGCATATTTGACATGGTGTGCAAATACATTTTTCTGCTACCAATCACTAAATTTGTCATAATCGAGAACAACCCAAAAAAAATAAGGTAACAAAACTTTTAAGTTAAACGGTTTTATTTTAATCAGGGGCTGTACCAAAAACTAGAAAATAATAAGAACACAAATCTGGGTCCCTGAAAGATTTTGATTTCTTGTGAGAAATCATGCAAGTCAGATAGCAGTACAGTCTTCTTCAGTCGGATGCCAAGGGCCACTTTCTGTCGCTACGTCAGTGGATTAAGTAATAATCTGAAGCTTTTATCAGACTAAAATAAAAACGTGGGGAATTCCTTTTTTCCGAAGGTTGAGTTGTTGTAGGCGAAGCACAGTTTTCGCAGCCACTTCCTTTGTGGAAAGATCCAGAGGTACTAATCCCAGCATCATCTCGAGGGTTGCAGTCGGTGTTGTTCTGATTGCACCTGTGGTTCCTACGCAAGCCATTCGCTGAATCTTCGTAAGGATGTTAAAATTTGTAATTTTTTCTGCGGCTGGCCACCAGACTAGGCATGCATACGTAAGTATGGGCCTTATTATGCCTATGTACATCCAGTGGATAGTGGAAGGTTTGGGCCCCCATTTTTTGCCGAAAATTCTGTTGCATGCGTAGAAAGCAATTGAAGCATTTTTCGTTCTTTCTATTCGATTTTCTTTCCAGTTCAGTTTGCGGTCCAGTATGCATCCCAGATATTTTGCTCTCTCCGATAATTGGAATTGCTGTCCATTTAATATCGGTAGTTCGAATATTGGGATATTCCTTTTGTTGGTGAATAGGACCAGTTCTGTTTTTTGCGGATTTATGTTAAGGCCGCATCGTTTGGCCCAGTTGCTTAGAGTATTTAGGGCTGACTGAAGCTGTTCTGTGATAGTGGGTATGAACTTGCCTGTGGCCAGAATGACTACGTCGTCGGCATAGGCAACGAAATTGAAGATAACTTCATTACGGATTTTATTTTCCCCAAGATACTGTAACGTGTTTGCCGGTTCGCAATGATAAAACTTTTTCCTCTTTTCTCTTCTATTTATCTTTATTTACTCTGTTCATAAATCACCGTTTATTCCAACGATTCTTACACTTTAAATTCAACTATTCACAAATCTCTTTTAATTCAAACAACTCAAACAATTCATTCTCTGATAACATCAATCTTTCCAAGTATCACTTTTCTTAAATCTCTATTCAACTGTCTCACTATTAAAATCTCTATCCAAATCACTATCCAAATCTCTTTCCAATTGTATCTCTTTTAAATCTCAATTCAAACTTTACTTCACTGACATCTCAATCGGAGTGTGTGTCTGCCGTCGAAGTTCGTCGTATTTATACCCGAGATACGAATCTAGAATCTTCCTTCTTGGCGACGATTTGCCCATCTAGTGAGATATCGATAGTTCTGGAACGTACCTGAGGTAAGTACTAGAAAATTCCTGAAGGTTCTTATAATTGCTGAATGCACTTAAATATAGCACTACTCCCCACTAGATGTCGCTGATTGATGTTCCTAATTTCCACCAATTGACCAAGTGTCGCTAATACAGTCGATACTGCAATTTCACTAAATGTCGCTAATGCAGTCGATATTACACTGCCCCCCTCCTAAACTTGTTCGTCCCGAACAAGAGCATCACTCGATCTCCGTTGACTTCTGTGGCGAACATAGTTGATTCGTGTAACCAGTCTTGCGGCAACTTCGGTGACCTCCCTTCTTGTCGATGTGGGTACAGCCTGGTACAGCCACTCCAGATCTCCCTCCTGAAATCCCGGCGTTGTTGTCACCGGATCGTACCTGGTCTGCATGAAGTCACTGGCTATTTTCACCGAGACGCCTTTGGATTTGTATTCGCTCACCAGGCGATCTAAATCGCAGTCCACGTCATCATTGGAGTCTTCTTTCTCTAGGACGAAGACAGTACATCAGAGTCAGCCATAGCGAAAGAAGCACTGAATAACAACAGCGATGCAACTTTGGTCCGCACAGAAATGGTATCGGAAGATGAGCTACCAATGCCTACAAAGCCAGAAGTAAGTGACGCCGAAGAGGTTTTCGGTGAAGAACTACCTGTCTCGCCAAGAGCAGAGTTACCAGCTGATACAGAGGAAGTTTTCGAGGATGAATTGCCTACAAATGGTAGTGCCTCTGCAAAGAAGGGAAATATCTCTGTTGTGAAGAGAAAAGCCGTCGAAGAAAAGATCAGTGAAGAGTGCAATCCGAGTAATCCCACCAGAGAGAGTAGTGATGGTCAAGTTGAGAAGAAGGTGAAAGTGAAAGTAGAGAGTGAAGGCGAAGAGCGAAAGGAAATGGAGCGAAGGGATTCGGATCAACTCGGAATAAAAGGAAAGTGGACAGGCGGCAGGCAACGTTTATCAGAGGTCCAAGGTTCAATATCTGTAGAGCGCACGGAACGTAGCAGCGATGTTGGTAATTGCTCAAAACGGGACAGCCTAGGAAGAGAAGGACGGCAGGATGGTGGATACCCGAACATCGGCAAGTTTGACCAAAGGGAAGGCAACAATTGTAATCGCGGCTGGAACAACGATTGGCGTAGCAAGCGCGACAATGGATACCAAGGCAGAGATGGATCCGGTGGTGGTCGCGACAGAGAATGGGGTAGAGATCGACGAGATGATGACCACGCAATTCGTGGTGGACGCAATCACGAAGAGAGATGGCAGAAGGATGACAAAGGACAGAATGACGAAAGAAGACGCAATGAAGAAGAAGCGAAGTCGAGAAAGAAGCGTCGTGCTGCCAAGCGCTTGAAGAAGGCAAAGAACGCACTGAAGATTATGGTCAGCGCTAATTCCAGTGCACAAAGTAAGAGGTGGCGGTCAAAGAAAATCTATCCGAACATGGTCATCAAGGGAGACGAGAGACCACGAGAAGAGTTCGAAGATGTCTTCGACATGAAGCAGATCGAAACAGCAAAGGAATGGGATGCCATGCTGGATGCCATCCCGAACCTTGATGTCAACGGGAACACCAGAAGCTGCCAAAGCATCGGAAGTACGACGGCGTACCAATGACGACGCCCAGTACGAGAATGACAGTGAGGTGGATGTCTCTGAGTCGGAAAATAAAACAACAACGATACGCATGGTCTTGGTCTAAGCCGCGATAAGGACAAAGAAGAAGCCGGCAAGGCCAAGAAGACCAGCTTAAAGGAGAAACGGGATGAATATCCATTCATCAAGTCTGGCGACTTCTGCGACAAGGGCACTAGACAGCAGCAGCGAGTGCAACTGTGGTTCGAGACAGAGAACCTAGAGAAAGAAGACTCCAATGATGACGTGGACTGCGATTTAGATCGCCTGGTGAGCGAATACAAATCCAAAGGCGTCTCGGTGAAAATAGCCAGTGACTTCATGCAGACCAGGTACGATCCGATGACAACAACGCCGGGATTTCAGGAGGGAAATCTGGAGTGGCTGTACCAGGCTGTACCCACATCGACAAGAAGGGAGGTCACCGAAGTTGCTGCAAGACTGGTTACACGAATCAACTATGTTCGCCACAGAAGTCAACGGAGATCGAGAGATGCTCTTTTTCGGGACGAACAAGTTTAGGAGGGGGGCAGTGTAATATCGACTGCATTAGCGACATTTAGTGAAATTGCAGTATCGACTGTATTAGCGACACTTGGTCAATTGGTGGAAATTAGGAACATCGATCAGCGACATCTAGTGGGGAGTAGTGCTGAATTTAGGTCAATTTAGCAATTGTCAGAACCTTCGGGAATTTTCTAGTACATATCTCAGGTACGTTCCAGAACTATCGATATCTCACTAGATGGGCAAATCGTCGCCAGGAAGGAAGATTCTAGATTCGTATCTCGGGTATAAATACGACGAGCTTCGACGGCAGAGACACACTCCGATTGAGATGTCAGTGAAGTAAAGTTCGAATTGAGATTTAAGAAGAGATACCATTGGAAAGAGATTTGGATAGAGATTTTAATAGTGAGACAGTTGAATAGAGATTTAAGAAAAGTGATACTTGGAAAGATTGATGTTATCAGAGAATTAATTGTTTGAGTTGTTTGGAATTAAAAGAGATTTGTGAATTGTTGAATTTAAAAGAGTAATAATTGTTGGTCGCCGTGGCTTAGTGGTTAGTGCGTTGGACTGCTAAGCGAGAGACACAGGTTAGATTCTCAAAAACCACCAAACGTTTTTTTCGCGGCACCACCTCTTCGCAAGCATGACAAACCTGCAGGAGTACAATCTGTCATGAAAGGCTTCTCAATTCGCCGTTCGGAGTCGGTACTAAACTGTAGGTCCCTTCCATTCTTGCGAAGAATATAACACGCACAACATGAATGGTTGTGAGAAGCTAGGCCTTGGCTCTCCATGAGCTGCCGTGCCAAATATACATATACAACAATTGTTGGAATGAACGGAGATTTATGAACAGAGTAAATTAAGATAAATAGATGAGAAAAGAGGAAACAGTTTTATCATTGCGAACCGGCAAACACGTTACAATATCATTATAACGTCCATATTCAAAATAAATATAAAGGGTGGTTAAATTTTAAGGGCCGATGTTGAATGTGAACCACACCTAAACGTCAAGTTTTTTTCTGCATTTCATTTGACATTTCTCAATTTCAGACTTACTCAATTTGAACCATGGAAAGATACACAATCGAGCAACGCGTTAAAGTTATTCAGGCTTATTATGAAAATGGGCGTTCAAATCAAAATGCATATCGTGCACTTCGTGATTTTTTCGGTCAATTTAATCGTCCAAATGTGCGTACAATCGGAAAAATCGTGCAAAAATTTGAGCAAACCGGGTCTGTAGGAGATGTGAAAACACCAGTGCATGCTCGTACAGCTCGTACTACAGAAAATATTGCTGCTGTTCCAAAATGAGGCCGGTCAGGCAATTACTGTGAATGGTGTTCGCTATCGTGAGATGATAACGAACTTTTTATGACCCGAATTGGAAGATATGGATGTGGACGATATGTGGTTTCAACAGGACTCTGCCACTTGCCACACAGCTAACGAAACAATGGCTCTTTTGCGGGAGAAATTCAATGGCCGTGTTATCTCACGTCGTGGCGATGTTAATTGGCCGCCATGATCATGCGATTTGACACCGTTGGACTTCTTTCTTTGGGGTTATTTGAAAGAAAAGGTGCACGTCGATAAGCCAGCAACAATTCAAGAGCTAAAGGATGAGATAATTCGGCATAGAACCTCAATTATGCCTCGGCGTCATCGAAAATTTGGACCATCGGATGGAGGTGTGCCGCCGAGGTCGCGGCGGCCATTTGGCCGATATTTTGTTACATACATAATTGAACCATACCAATATTATCATAATAAAAAGAAATGACAATAATAATAAACAATAATAAAATGAAAATAATTTGTGTTTTATTCAAAATCAACATCGGCCCTTAAAACTTAACCACCCTATATTTAACTTTATCACAAAAAAAACCATAAAATCAAATAATAACGAACTGCTGATTTTGACATTTCAAAAATGAAATCGAAGTGAATTGGAAAAATTCGAATTCACTCGGAATGTAGAACACCTCGTTTCATTTGTAGTGAAATTGAAATTCGATTTCAATTCAATTTCACGTGGAATGCAGAACATGGGTGTAAGAATCCACACATGAACCAGCAATTGCAGGAAAAAAATCTTCTTGAATACTGAAAATATCTGAATGTGTTTTCCACAACAATGTTTGAAAACGTTTTTTGTCGAAGGCTAATCAATTGGTCGAAGGTGCAAAATAATTATTGTTCATGTGCACTAGGGTGTCCCTTAACCCTTTCAGCCCGGATTTATTTTTTAAAGATAATAATGAAGTATTTATTGATTTGTTATTGTTACGAAATCAATAATTTGAGACATTGCACGTTTGGTGATAGAATATCCTTGTGCAGAGAAAATGTCCTGGGATAGGGTGTATCCCAAAAGTAATCACTACTGGGACAAATAAGCCCCACGAGTTACTAAATAAGCCTAATTGTCCCTCGATCTATTACTGTTGGTATATATATGTCCCACACTTGATTTTTGTTCCTTATTACCGCATTTTTTTAATTTTATAATATTATTGTATGTGATTCAGTTACCTGCCCACTTTTTCTTAGGTTTTTAGACAAATTCAGTTACATACACTCGACTTTTCTTAGCAAAACTTAACTTCACTGAGCAGAACTAAAAGATGTGTCACCTTTCACAGACAAAATACTCAATGAGAACCAACGGTAAATCTTCAACATGAAAAAAACATGCACTTCTCTTAGCAGTCATGTAGAATTTACTGATGGTACCAAAACAAAATAAGGGAAAATTGCAATTTAACTGCAAATGCAGCTCGTGGGGCATATGTGTCCCGTTAGGTCTGAAAGGGTTAAATTTCAAGTTCGATATATTTTTACGCATACCTTCTTAAAACTTTTGTAATAACCCAATATTGTCTGGAAAAAAATATTACCCTGATTTATAAACGATAACCCGTGCCGACTTGCGATTTAAACTTGTCAATACAAGTTACGCGGGTAGTGCGCTGCGACCTGTAACTACGTGTTTCATTTGTCATTTCATATGTGATTTGTAAGAGTATTGTTTATTGCATAAAGATGTCGGTGGAATTACGGAGTGATAAACAAAATATTTTCCTTATCGGACTGCCTAACCATCAAATAAATGGTGCAAAATTACCATCTAATCGACAAGTTCTCGCTGTCTTATTTTACAATATTCGCGAAGTCAAGCTGACTGTACTCAGCTTGCCAGACGTTCCCTGTCCTGAAAAAAGTTCAAAAAGATGTAGAAAGAATTTCATAACACCTAAACTTGTCGCAGCTTTAGATCGATGCCAGTTAAGCATAAGAGACTCCATTTACATTCTTCATGCGGTCGTAGAAGCGCTTGGTCTGAGCAGCGATGATTTCCCTATTAACAAATCCTCCATTCAACGAATTCGTACTCAGATGATAAAATCCAGGGCAGAAGCAATAAAAACTGACTTCCAGAACAATGTACCTGACGTAGTCGCAGTCCATTGGGATGGAAAACTATTACCCGGATTGGATGTACGAAATTCGAAAGAAGAACGTTTGCCAATTATTGCTTCATTTGACGATAGAGAACAGCTTCTTGCAGTGCCGAAACTACAGAGTTCTCCTGGAAAACATCAAGCTAAAGCTGTCTCAACTGCTGTCTTTGACTAGAACCTTCATAATAAAGTACAAATAATGTGCTGCGACACAACAGCTTCGAATATTGGTCGTTTCAATGGAGCTTGTGCTATTTTGGAGCAGACTTTAGGAAGAGAATTGTTGCTTTTCGCTTGTCGTCATCATGTTTATGAATTGGTCCTAAAAAGTGCCTTCGAAACCAAGATAAAGCAAATTACTAGTAACCCAGATATTCCAATCTTCAAAAAGTTCAGAGACAATTGGAAAAACATCGATTCCAGTGACATTGAACTATCTCTTGATTTCGTAAAAGAACATGTTGCCGAGACAAATATTAAATCTTTGTTAATGTTTTGTAAGGCAGAACTGGACAAAGCTTTTATAAGAGATGATTATCGCGAATTGGTTGAACTATGCGTAGTGCTTTTGGGAGGAGATACAGAGAAGAAATTAAAACTCAGGCCCCCCGGAGCTGCATCAGGCACAATGGATGGCGAGAGCGATCTATTCTTTAAAAATATGTTTGCTTCAGTCACAATTCAGAATGATTGCGAAGGACAAAAAGGCCCTGCAAGATTTTTGCTTATTTATCGTCACATTGTATGTTAAACCTTGGTTCAAATGGACAGTGGCGACTAAAGCACCTAACCAAGATTTGTGCTTCTTGAAGTCGTTAAAAGAGTACGAAAAAGTTGACGCAACAATTTCTAAAGCTTAGCAAGTTTAGCCATCACTTGTGGTATTTATGTGAAGTGACAGTCATTTTATCACTTTTTGATGTTGAAGTTGATAACCAAACTAAGATGAAAATGATTGCCAACTTAAACAGGGATAAAAGCTCAGATTTTGGCAAACGCTATGTCCCATCGAAGGAAGAACTGACCCAAAAGTTGTTTGGTAAGCTGACTTAATTTTTTATTTTTTTTTGTTATTTAACTTGTCTGAACGAAAATTTAGATAGAACGCTGGATGATTTTGCATTTCTATCTCGAATGCAGATCGACGACAGTTTTCTTTAGGAAGATGTATCTTCTTGGGATGATAATGCTGCTTTTCTGCAAGCTAAAAGAAGAATAAGGGTTGTAAATGACACTGCTGAAAGGGCTGTCAAATCAATGCAAGATTTTAACGGACTTATCACGGCTGAAGTAGAGCAAAAACAATTCTCGTTGTACTGTGTCCAGGAACATAGAAATTTGTACCCGGACTGTAAAAAAACTACACTAAAAAAATGTTACCCTGGTTGATTGTTATTATTTTATGTTTTTAAATAAAGATTAATGTTTATCTTATTTTATTTTAACTCTTATTTACTGAATTTGTTGCATTTATATTAGTTTTATAGCAGACCGAAATATTAGGACGAAACACGATTTTTAATAAACTTTGTAGCTCGGTCGGCACGGGTTACGATCATGCTAGAAAGATGAAATTTCATATTTGAGTATGTTTTAGCATTTAGAAAAAATTTAGAGGCTATGCGTTTCGAATTTTTAAAAAAATTTTTTTTTTGTCATATAAGAGACACCCTAATGTGCACCCATTCTAGTTATTTACCGAATAGATAAATTTAACTAAACTAACCTTTGGCTTTCCCCTGCGCGACTACACACCTCGCTGTGATGTAGGGGCCTAGTAAAGGTCAAAGGCTCTCGGGAGTTTTCCCCAGAGGAGACATGAAGCTTAGTGGGTTTCCCCTCCACCCCCATACCACTTCATCTATTCCTCCCCCTCCCTCCTTTCTACTTCCCAGTGGGCTGGATCAAGGTGTCATACGACCCGTGACGACGATCAACCTGGCTGAGGGCCTACAAATAGCTCAGTCGCGAACGAAGTATCCGGATTACCTGGCGACCTCCGGATTAGCCAGCCTTATCTGTGTATTGTGGATCTCTGCACAGACGGACATGTATTTCTCCGCAACTCGTGGGAATTACTATGAAAAAACCAAACAAAACAAAAATAACAAAAGCAGCAATTTCTGAGCCCGGTGCTCATAAAACACCGCTCGTAAGTACAGCCTCCGTGGCCGCTTACGGTACTAAAGCTCCTGAAGAACCGGCAAACAGGACTCTGGTTACCAAACCCGGTCCTAGCCTAGCCAAAGGCCGCATGGAGCGCCCCCTCACCCCTCGGGAACTAGTTCCCACATCAAGCCCCTCTCGGTCTTGCCTGGATCGACTAGCCGTTCTGCTCTGAGCTCACGGCCTGTTAGACAGGCCAAGCGCTGTTACCGAGAACGTAGAACAGCCTCGAGACACCTTGAACGCTATGGTAGCACTCCGAACGAAGAACTGACGGAGCAAAGGGGAAAAGCCCTCGAATGGGCCTCCAAAACTATCAAGGAGATCCCTACTGCAACACTTAAAATGGACTCCACGTCCAAGCGACAGAGGTCATCGGAGATGTCGCCTTCGGATCCCAAACGATCAAAGCCTAACCACCATAGCTCCTTCGCACGCATGCGAACCGAAAGACCCTTTAGTGACGTGCTGAAGGACCACCTAATTCTGGCTGTCATAGGCAGAAGCGATTGCGATGGCAGCATTGATGGAGGAAAGTGGAAGTTGGCTTGGCAACTAGCTTTCCACAGATCTCGCAGACCATCCCGGACCTGCCAGTGGCGATTTCTCTCAGTTGGCGACTTTGGCGCCGCCAAACCAACGATTGTTTAAGTTTTAACATGTTTCAGCATTAAGTCATTTTAGTAACATTAACATTACATAATACAATCAAATTTTGCACAGAATACACATACACTGCACGAACCAATTGAATTCAAACATTTCGCGCGTGCAATACAAAACTCGCATGCGAGAGATTTCGCTAATACTCTGGGTTGGCTCTAATTGTAGTCGCCAACCGATTCCATACAAACTCAGCTACCCTCCCTGCCGCCCGCTACCCAGCGTTGTTAGTTTTGGTAGAAGATGTTTCAATGAGAAGTTGGCGCTACGAAAATCGCCAACGATGACACTTTTTGTAGATATGCATGAGGGATGATGGGTACATATCCACACACACACATCCACGGTTTGGAAGCATATGAAATACACCAAGTGGCTTTGGCTACTACGATATGAGTAGACGATCGTCGCCGCAGATTTTTTGTTTTGATTTTAGCGGCATAATTTGTGAAAATTGATTGAGTATAAGAAAATGTTCCCGAAACAAATGTTGCCAGCAATTTGGCTCTCATATCAATAGAAAAGGAGTACATGGCGGAGTTAAGGAAGAGCGAAGACTTGTAGTTGTACGATCAGGTCATCGAACATTTTTTATCCGTCGAACGACGAATTGACTTTATATATAAATAGCGATTAAATAAATATTGCCTAGCTTATATTTCTTATTAATAAAACCTTAAAATTATTGTTTTGTGTGTTCGTCGTTTTTTTTTTTTTGGAGAAAAACTTATTAAGATCCTGGAGCCAACCCAAAACAAAGCACCAAGAATCGCCACTGGGACCTGCACCCATCTGTCGGGATGCCAAATGGCACCAAGGGCACGTGAAACTGATAGCCTGTGCAGATCAACGGTCGGCAACCCTGTTTAAAATCGCCATCGCCAAGTTGGGCGAAGTTTGGAAAGGGGCGCAGCTCGAGGTCGTTGTCAGGGACCAGATTCCCAGCAGACCGAGGACTCGCTCCTGGATTCCGGCTGAACCCTTCAACCCAGCTACAATGTTAAAGATCCTTCAGGTCTTAAATCCCAATCTTCCGACGCATAATTGGAAGATTGCCAAGTTGGAGGAGCCTATGGGGGATTCTAGGTAAGCGACAATTGTTTTCAACAAAGAATCCCTGGCTCCGCTGGCAGAAGCTGAGGGACAAGTTAGTTATGGTTTCGGAGCCAAAACCCTCCGCGTCTACAAAAAAGATGAGGGAGACCTGGAGAAGAAAGATCCTGCTCCCTCTGTCCCCGCTGATACAACATCGACGTCACCTTTGTCTAGTGCGGTTAGTGATATACCGGCCCCTAGCGCAACTGTTTCACCCCCAGAAACAACCTCCACCTCGGCGATTAGTAATACACCGACCCCGACTACACAGGTTAGCATTAAGCCGTCCACCCTTAAACCCACAGTGACAGATCTGGTCTTTGACGGCCTAACATTGTCCTGGATCTGTCCAGTGGACTAAACAGCCCCTTTGCCTCCGACATGTTCACAGAGTCTGAAGAGGAATAGGCTGACATCACGGTGGTGGAAGTCTCTGTGTCTAATTGTAGCAAAGATGCTGCGATTAGCTCAGATTAACCTGCACCACTCCAAAACGGTCTCTGCCGCCCTCCTTCTCCGGCTACAACAAAACAAGCCGTCGTCCTGATCCAGGAACCCTGGGTCGTTAACCACCTAGTATGCGGACTAAGGACTCCTACACATCAAATCCTTTATGTGAAAAATACAGGTAAACCAAGAGCCTGCATTTTAATATAAAACGCGCTTAATGCCTCTACACTCTTTAATTACAGCGATCGTGACATGGTGACCTCGAATTTAGCTCTCGGAGGTACTGGCTAATTTCAGCTTACCTGGCTCACGATCATCATGGAAGAACGATCGCCGACGCAAAGAGACACAAAGATGCACTTATCCTAGGCTGTGACGCATGCTCATCACACAGTATGGGGCAGCACTGATATCAACGAAAGAGCTGAGCAACTGTTTGATTTTGTTTTAAATACTAACCTCGTCCTCTGTTACATCGGCCGTGAGCCGACTTTTATAACCAGTACCAGGCAAGAAGTTCTGGATATCACCCTGAAGTCCGATCACATCTCTCACAATATTCTGAATTGGAAGGTATCTAACGAAAACTCCTTCTCCGATCACAGATATATAGAATTCAGTCTAAGTGACCTCCCTACGATGCAACCAGCCTTTAGGAATTACCGGAAAACTGATTCGATCAAATATACGGATAGTGTAGAATCCTCAGATACAGCTAGATCTCTTCAAGAACACCAATGAGCTAGATTCCCTAGTCAGGAAGCTCATAGGCGCTCTCAATCATGCGATGCATTCCTCTTGTCCTCTAAGCAAACCAAGGGGAAATCCAAAACCCCCGTGGTGGAACCAAGAAACCAGAACCTCCCGTAAGAACTGCAGGCGACTCTTCAACAAAGCCAAGCAGTCTCACGACACTCTAGATTGGACCACGTTTAAAGAGGCCCTGAAAGCTTTTAAAAAACTAGTTGAGAAAGCCCAACGAAAGTCCTGCGGAAATGTGGAAGAGATCTCCGAGGCATCCAGACTCAGTAAAATCCTATCCTCCACTCCAAGAACTCCCAGTCATCTGAAAAGAGCTGACGGATCTTGGACCTGCACAAATATCGAATCCCTCAAGGGGGGTGCTCTCTCCTCTTCTTTGGAACCTAGTTTTCAATGGGCTACTATAAATACTGGAAGAGGAAGGCTGTAGTATAATTGCCTATGCGGATGACGTTGCTATAGCTGTCTCAGGCAAACACCTCAACACGCTCAGAGACCTCCTGCAGATTGCTCTCTCTAAGCTAACGAAATGGACCAAAGAATGTGGCCTCGGGGTCAACCCCCATAAAATGGAACTAGTCCTCTTTACTAGGAAATACAAAATTCCTCCTTTCGACCCTTCTAAACTTTGCGGTACAAGTCTTGTACTTTCAGACAAAGCAAAATATCTTGGTCTCATTCTTGGCAAAAAGCTCAGCTGGAAGCCTAACATCCTCGAGCAAGTAAAGAAAGCCACCACAGCTCTGTACTGATGGGGCCTACAACCACGTATAACTCATTGACTTTACGTATCTGTTATCAGACCAATCCTAGCATATGGTGTAATTGTCTGGTGGAAAGCCTTAGATAAAGCCACTAATCGTAGCCATCTCTGTTAAATGCAAAGATCGGCCTGTATAGGTATCAGTAGAGCCATCAGAACCACCCCCACGGCGGCTGTAGACACTTTGTTCCATCTGCTTCCTCTAGATATCTGCAGTAAACAAGTGGCAGCCAGCGCAGCCATACGTATCAAAGAACTTCACCATTGGTCCAGCCTGCGGGTTGGATACTCCACCATTCAAAACGATTTAGAATTCCTTCCGCAAAGCACCGAGTCCATATTGCAGAAGATCTCGCATCCGTACAAGAGGATGGGTAAGAGAAAACGCTTGGATGGCCAGAGAGCGCGGAGTCCACCATAGATTTTGCCAATTGTGATATTTAGGTGATTTGTCCAGGTTAAGGTTCTATTGAACCATACCTAGAGGGCGACTGAGGATAAGTTGAACGTCATCGGCGTATAAATGTACTGTACAGCTTTTGAAGATTTTTGGAAGTTAATTTACATAGAGTGAGAAGAGTAGGGTCCCAAGGTGGTTCACTGTGTCAAACCCCTTAGAAAAGTCCAAAAGAGTTAGAAAAGTGAAGTTGTTTTTGTCAACTGCCTTCCTAATCTCATCAACAACTAACAGAAGGGCGGTTTTTCAACTCCTTTGAGCTCGGAAGTCCGATTGGTGGCTAGAGAGGGGTTTCGCATCTGAAAGATATTTTTATATTTGTTTTAAAATTGATTTTTCAAATACTTTAGAGAGGAAAGGGAGTATTGCAATGGGTCTATATTCTTTGATGTTTGAGGATGACTTCTTTAGGATAGGAGTAATTTTTTCCAATTTCCATTCATCTGGGAATGTTGAGGTGGTCAAAATTGAATTAAATAGGTATGTAATGAAGGCTAATAAGAGTGGCAGTATTAATTTTACGAACCTCGGATTGATTCCATCTAAGCCTGTGGCGTTAGACTTAATAGCTAACAGTGCTTCTACAACATCTTCATCACATAGCCTACTGAAACTGAATGTTTGCTCGCTTTCTTGAATGTATGTTTGTTCGAAGAGATTAGAAATAGGCAGAAAATTATTTTGCATAGTTGCTGATGTGACAAAGTTCGCATTCACCTGGTCGCAGTCAATGTCTTCTGGTATTATGGGGGTTTGTTTTCCAAGTCCGATATTTCGAAGCTGATCAAATTTCCTTTTATAGAAGAGAGCTTTGGCCTTTCCGATTTTCGACACACACAAGTTACGGAGGTTGCGAAAAGTTGTAAAAAATTCGTTTAGTTTAAATTTCTTCTATTTCTTGTAACCAGCATCATGATTTTGCATAGTTAATAGAATATCGTCTGTCAGCCAGGCAGGTGAAGCATTTTTTGATGACTTTTGTTTTAAGAGGGACATGTTTATCGTACAGAAGTAGTATCTGCTCGTCAAGAAATTTCGCTTCATCATTTACAAGTGGCATGAGATACATGCTCTCCCAGTTTCTGCTTATGACATCCTGATGTAACGCTATACTGTCGATATTTCTGAAATCCCGAAAGTAAATTAATAGCTGCTTGTCTTGTGTGTGGCCAAATTCAAGTGAAAGAAAGATTAGATCATGCTTTGAAAAGCAAGGGGCTGAGAGCTGACTATATAAAAACACTTTTTCGCAGCTGCTAACCAAGAACAGATCAATAAGACTGTTTGATCCGCTTCGAAAATGCGTGGGGCTGGTTGGGTTTACGGGCCTTACTTAAGGGGGCGCTACGGCCCGGGGTGGACCTGGGCGTCAACCAACAAGCCTCTCCAGCCAGCTCGATGTTTAGCTAGCTGCCTCCAGTTTCGCACGCTAAGTTGGTTGAGGTCCCCTTCAAATAGCGTGCGCCACCTGAGTCGCGGTCTTCCTCTACTGCGCTGTCCCTCGGAGGCGGACTCGAAGATTTTTCGGGCCGGAGCATTGGTGTCCATCCGCTCTACATGACCCAGCCACCTCAGTCGTTGGACCTTCACTCTTCTGGCTAAGTCGATGTCACTGTACAGCCCGTACAGTTCGTACGTCTATGCAGACAGGACCGAAAATCACCCGAAGAATTTTCCTCTCGAAGCAGCCAAGAACACCCTCATCCACTTTTGATAAAGTCCATGCCTCTGCGCCGTAGAGAAGGACTGGGATTATTAAGGTCTTTTATAGGGTCACTTTTGTTGTTCGAGAGAGGGCTTTACTAGTCAATTGCCTTCTTAGCCCAAAGAAGCAGCGATTGGCAAGGGTTCGTCTGATCTCAGCGCTGGTGTCATTGCCTGAATTGATAGCGGATCCTAGGTAGACAAAGTCCTTAACTTCCTCAAAAGTTATATCTGTCGAGGGAGACGTTCTGTCCGAGACGTCGGTATTGAGTGTCCTTTCTTATTGACAGCATAAACTTGGTCTTGCCCTCATTTACCGTTAAACCCATCTTTGCCACTTCCGTCTCAATACTCGCGAAAGCGCCACTGACATCACACTGCTTTCTTCCGATTAAGTCAATATCATCGGCGTATGCGAGTAATTGGACGGACTTTTGAAAGATTGTGCCTCTTGTGTTGGCGCGTGAGTTTTGCACAATTCAAGAATGATATTAAAAAAGTCGCATGACAGCGCATCGCCTTGTCTAAATCCTTTTTTGACATCAAAGGTCTCGGTGAGTTCTTTACCGACCTTGATGGAGCAGCGTGCATTCTCCATCATCATCCTGCACAAACGGACGAGTTTTGCAGGGATGCCAAAACTAGACATAGCTCTGTATAGCTCGTCTCTATAAATGCTGTCATATGCGGCATTAAAATCGATGAATAGATGGTGTGTATCGATTTGGAGCTCCTGGTTTTTTTCCAAGATCTACCATAGTGTGAATATTTGGTCGATGGTGGACTTTCCTGGCCTAAAGCCACACTGATACGGACCAATCAAGTTGCTGACGAACGGCTTTAGACGTTCACACAATACGGCAGATAAGATCTTGTAGGCGATGTTAATTAGATTTATACCTCTGTAGTTGGCGCAGTTTAGAGGGTCCTTTCTTGAGGATCGGACAAGCCTTATGTGTAGTGACGTCATATAATCTAACAGGGGTTTGGACTCAGTTTTGTTCATACGGTTACAATTTAAGTCTCCGCAGAGTACAATTTCCCGTGAGATACATGAAAACTGTTCCAGATGTGAAAATAAAGGGGTAAGACTAACTGTTTTAATTGGTGCCCAGCATTAATTTATTAGTCCCACTTGTAATTTAGACAAAGAGGAGATCAAAAAGAAATTCTGAAGTGGACTTGAAGACTATGTTGCCCTTGAGACCGTCGCGAACGTATATTGCCACACCTCCGCCCACACGCCCAATCCTATCCCCACGAAAAATATTATATTCGTCTAACCTATAAAATGTATCGGAAACTTCCGGAAAGAACCATGTCTCGGAAACGCAGATTACATCAACCCCTGAATTAACAAACAGGTGCCTAAATTCATCCAATCTACAATTAAGGCTTTGCGCGTTTATATGGCATATTCGTAGGCCGTTCCGTTGCGCGCTAAGTACTCGTATCATTTGGAACAGATTCCAGTCAGGATCGCCGACAAAGGGCTCTCTGCGACTATCATTTGCAGCCGTTAGCATCAAATATCCGTGTAGGTCCAAAGATGTTAAAAGAATCAAGAACACAATAACGTAGAAATGCAAAAATACTAAAAGTAAAAATGAAAAACTTACCTTGGCCATTGAGTAGAACAGTAAATTAAAAAGAAGTAAGAGAGATAAAAAAGATAAAAGTGATATAGAAGAATAAAAATTAAATAAGTTTTTAAAGAAAATTATTTTTAGTGAATTCGAAATTTTAAACTATTGCTAACCCTGTATGTCCGGTATCGAGGTTGAAAACTGATGGCAACCCTGAAGTTTTGTTGACATTTTCTTCATCTTGTTGTGAGTGACTCGCGACGATGGCAACTAACTGATCTGAGCTTTCGATTAAAAAGCTCCTTCCATTTGAAGACAGTTTAATAAAGACCGATCCCTGCTTGATGAAGACAGTGAACAGCTGCTTTCTCCGCTTAAGTTTGGTGGCGCTCTGTAGGAGAGTACGGTTTTTCTTAGTAAGACTTAAGTTCAGGTAACAGCTAGCGTTGGAGTTGATTCCCACTTCGCTCAAGCAAAATTCTTTTTGTTTATTTCGACGGTAAACAGCTGCTGTGCGAAGAACGGAATCTCTCTCGTATGAGCTCGAGAACTGCAATACAATGGGTGATGGCGAGCTGTTGTTTTGGTGTGCTCGGCCCTTTGCACGATATATGATATAACAGTTGGAGATCTGCAGTCGATGGAAAAGCATAGCTGGTTGTAGATTTGCGTCAAGTTTTCATCGTTGCATTCGGGAAGACCGAATAATACATCATCTGTGGCAACCTCTTTTCGTTGCAGGGCATCAATTTGTTTTTCCATTGAGTGCAGCTGACCTTTGAGTTCAGTCGTTACGGAAGATTCGGCTTCAATTCGCTCTACGCGCTCGATGACGTTGGCTAGTGTTGCGTTTACGATTTCCAGCCGCGCTGCCCACCCCCTTTCGAGTTCCTCAATCTTTAGGTGAAATTCATTGCGGAATGCACTTATATCGCCAATCATAGATGGACAGTTGGTAGCACCTGTCTCATCACCAGGCAGATTTGGCCAAAGCTGGATCTCAAACGTTCCCTCTGTCTCATTAGCTTTGGCCAAATCTGCCTGGTGATGAGTAGTACTGTAGCAAAATGTATGTATTCGTTACTGAGTAACGAATATTCAATAAAGTACCATATAACGAAACGTTACTCAATGAATATCGTTACTATTATGGTATCGTTACTTTTTTTTGCCTACATGTACTATCGACAACCGACATCGGCACGTTCACTCTCTTCTCTTCTAGTATACTTTTTCTCTATACTGTTTCAGTGCGCACAATGGTATTTGTGCCACATCAATTCTAAATAGCGCTCTTCGCATTCAAGAGAGACATACCATACACACTGAGCACGGAAAGGGATGTTTTGTGTGGAATGCGATGGTATGTATTTAAAATCCGTACGGTATATGTTTGGGATGGTGTATAATAACGATGCGGTATAGTAACGTTTCTATACTATTTGTTTGGTATTCGTTACTCTTAAAAATTCGAATATTTTGTGGACGTTTGTTTTGATTTAGTGGAGTAATTGCATTGTGTTTTTTAAAGAGGTACAATGAAAAATGTTCTACTAACAAAAACTATGGTTAGTTGTATGGTTAATTTTTGTACGAATTTTGTGATTTTTCATATGATCATATTGCATTATGAGTGTTTGTTTCTACTTTGCCACTCGTTGAGTTATAGAGTGCGAGATGCAATTGAAAATCACAAAATATTCATATGTTTTTGTTATATTTTTGTGAGTGCAAATTTACTTATTAAGTTTGGTGTCTTTTTTATATTAAGCTTCCGTATTTGCACTTATCTTTTACTTTGAACTTCAAAAAACGTAGATTTTTGAATGAAAAATCATTTCACATGTTCATAGCATGTACTTAATTAACAAACAAAAAAGTAGATATCATTCATGCCTACCTTAATACTTTATTCAGTTGAATACAACGTTCCTATTTCAGGTTCTAAAATCAGAAGTATCAATTTTAACATAAAAACAGCACTTTTGATGAAAGTAACGAAAGTAACTAGTAACGATATTAAAGGAACGAGTATTCAGATAAAAAGTAACGAATACGTACAAGTACTCAATTTGTCGTTACTTTTACAGCCTTACTCATCAGACGGAATAGATTGCTAATAAGCACCTTAGTGGGTGTCATTACGGGACACTGCACCATCGGCAAGCATGCCTTTAGGCTGGGCCTCCTTTATAATGACTTCTGCAGAAGCTGCATGCATGCGTCTTCAACAACCTTAGTGAACTAGCTGACATCAGCATAGGCAGTCTCCAGTGCTTCATAGTAAGCTCCATCTGGTCCTGCGGGTACTTCTGGTACTTCTGGCGAAATACAGATCCTGGTGGTAACACAAAGGACCTTATCTAGTCTAAGTGAGGCTGCAATTGCAGCCTGCCACTTCTACCTAACCTAATCTAACCTTTGGCTTTAGCGCGTTCTGTCAGCATCAGCCAGATATTTTATATGCACTTTTCACTTTTGCTCTTTAAACCTATCACTTTCAAAATTATTACCATTAAAACTTTGCTGCTATTCACAACGACCTAATGCCTGAAACAGATGTGCAGCAAAATGCGTGCAGCAAAATTATAGAACATGGTTTTATATGGACATGTGTTTGCTGCACGGCCATGCATCGACGCAAGTTGTTTCTATTTCTAGTTTCATGCATCTTTGTTGCACATCTGTTTCAGGCATAACTCAATTTATAACTCACTTTTTCGATATTTTATTGTAACTGTAAGAAACTAAATCGACTTAAGGTTTAATTGTTTTTAAATTCATGTATGGAATAACGGCCTAACTCGAGATCAGATTCTCAAAATGGAATTCTTTGTTTTAGATAAAGAACCTAATTTGAGTTAAGCTACTTAAAAATCAAAATTGTGTTTTGGAATAACAGCCTAACTCAAGTTAAAAA
The DNA here is from genome assembly GCA_951813785.1 of Criorhina ranunculi. Taxonomy (NCBI): domain Eukaryota; kingdom Metazoa; phylum Arthropoda; class Insecta; order Diptera; family Syrphidae; genus Criorhina; species Criorhina ranunculi. The sequence goes on along the minus strand of OX638381.1, from coordinate 57,101,718 downwards.
AATTTAATTACTGTTATATTTTGGGGAATAACAGCCTAAGGCTACTAGGTTTTTTAGGAATAACTTCTGATAAAAAAAAAGTTGCAGACATAAACAATTTGGTGGAAGTAGATTTTTTGGCCTAACTCGAGTTGAGCGGCTATGGTTTGTGGCCACTGAATTTATAAACTGACTGTAGATGAACGAGCGAAGAACGAAGGGCCAGACTTAGAAAGCGTTTGCAGATAAACCTACGAGAGAAAAAAATAGGAGTGTTTTTTTGGTTATCTGTATAGGCTTAAAAAAGGCTAACGAATGTTTGGCAGTACTATGTGAAATTACACTTATCAGCTGTTTTTTTCTTGCTGATTTAAAAAAAAGAATTGCGGATTGTAAAACAATTGCGGATGAAAAAACTCTAACGTATTGTAACGTGTTTGCCGGTTCGCAATGAAAAAACTTTTTCCGCTTTTCTATTCTATTTGTCTTTATTTAATCTTTTCACAAACTACTGATTATCTTTTATTTATTTCAACAACATTCAACTCTTTAAATTCAATTATTCACAACTCTTTTATTCCAAACAACTTAAACAATTAATCTCAATCAAATTCTTCTGTTATTTTAATTCACTATTAAAATCTTTATCCAAATCTCTTTTCAACTGTATCGCTACTTAATCTCGAGTCAACTGTGTCCATGCTCTCAATGCTCGTAGTATTTATACCCGAGATACGAATCCAGAATCGTCCTTCCTGGCGACGATTTGCCCATCTAGTGAGATATCGATAGTTCTGGAACGTGCCTGAGGTAAGTAGTGGAAAATTCCTGAAGGTTCTTACAATTGCTGAATGCACTTAAATTTAGCACTAATCCCCCACTAGATGTCGCTGATCGATATCTAAAATGTCTAAATGTCGCTAATACAGTCGATATAACAATTCCACTAAATGTCGCTAATGCAGTCGATATTACACTGCCCCCCTCCTAAACTTGTTCGTCCCGAACAAGAGCATCTGCATTGTTTCCATGGTAACGATGTAGGCGATCCACATGTATGATTTTCAACTTGCCTCTTAATCCCCGTTGAAATCTGTAAACAACATCGTTGATTCGTGTAACCACTGTATAGGGACCCTCCCAGTCCTGCTGCAGCTTCGGAGACCTCCCTTTTTGTCGATGTGGGTTGTACAGCCATACCGGATCTCCTTCCCGAAATCCTGACGTCGTTGTCTTCGCGTCGTACCTGGTCTTCATGCGGTCACTGGCTATCTTAATCTTCGTCCTAGTTCTTTGGTGTATGTCGGCGATCCTTTCCCTTAGGTCTGCCACATATTCTTCTTCCGATTTCGGCTCATCCATGGGAGAACCGAATTCCACCTCACTAGGTAGCCGGACAGGTTGACCAAAAAGGATTTCGGACGGAGTGTGTCCCGTTGAACTGTGAACTGCATTACGGTAAGCCATCAGGAACAAGGGAATATGTCGATCCCAGTCACGTTGGTAATCACTCACGACTTTGGAGAGATGTTCATTCAATGTCCTGTTGAACCGTTCTACCATCCCGTCGGACTGTGGGTGAAGTGGAGTCGTTCGAGTCTTTTTGATTCCGAGTAGTTGACACGTTTCCTGGAATATCTTGGACTCGAAGTTCCGTCCTTGATCCGAGTGCAGTTCCATGGGTACACCAAACCTGCTCACCCAGTTGTTGACAATCTTTTCTACGACGGTCTTAGCCTCCTGGTTGGGAATCGCAAACGCTTCAGGCCACTTGCTGAAGTAGTCCATAACAACTAAGATGTATCGGTTGCCCTGGTCGGTTTCCGGGAACGGCCCTGCGATGTCGACAGCGATTCGTTCAAACGGTGCGCTCACGTTGTACTGATGCATCTTGGCCCGGGTTTTCACGCTTGGTCCCTTGCTCGCTGCACACGTGACGCACTTTCGACACCAGCTCTCGATGTCGTCTCTCGCACTGAGCCAGTAGAATCGTTCCCGTACTTTATCCAGCGTTTTTTTTACACCCAGGTGTCCTCCGGATACGCCATCGTGCATTTCCTGCAGCAATTCATGCACTTTTGAACGTGGCACCACGAGCTGCATCCTACACGTCGTGGCATCGGGCATCTCCCATTTCCGCCTCAAAATGCCGTCTTGAACATGTAGAGAGTCCTATTGTGCCCAATATGCTTTGAGGGTAGGGCTTCTATCGGAGATATCTCGACCATCAGGTTTCTCCATGTTTTCCTTCCAAGCTAGTATCGGCTCGATATCCAGGTCTTCCTTCTGAGCGTTCCGGATCTCTTCTGTACTCCAACCGGTGATGGGTTCAGCTCTAACTACTTGGACGGGAACGATCTTTTTCTCCTCCTTTCGCACACAATGCTTACAGTCGGCTTTACAAGGTCGTCGCGACAATGCATCCGCGTTTGAGTGGAGTTTTCCCTTGCGATGCTGTATTTCGAACTCGTACATCTGCAATCGCTCGGTCCACCTCGCGATCTGACCCTCAGGATTTTTGAACTGCAACAACCATTTTAGAGCTGCATGATCTGTACGTAGGTGGAACCTTTGTCCGTAGAGGTACTTGTGGAAATGTTTCGTTGCCATAATCAGAGCAAGCAGTTCCCGTCTTGTTACACAGTAGTTCCGTTCTGGTTTGGAGAGTACCTTACTGAAATAGGCCACTACCTTCTCCTGGCCATCATGCACCTGCGAAAGGACAGCTCCGATCCCAACATTACTGGCATCTGCATCTACGATAAACATCTTGTCCGGGATGGGGTAGGCCAGTATTGGAGCCTCGCATAGTTGTTGTTTAAGTTGCCGAAAACTCTGCTCGCATTCGCCTGACCATTTAAATTGTTTTCCCTTTTCCGTCAACTGGTGCAGGCTCTTCGCAATTTTGGCAAAATCCTTTACGAACCGTCGGTAGTATGTGGCGAGGCCAAGGAAGCTCCTCAATTGGTGTTTGTCCTTAGGAACTGGCCAATTTTTAACGGCTTCAACTTTGTCCGGATCCGTTCTCACTCCCTCTGATGAAATAATGTGACCTAGATACTTCACTTGTCGTTTAAAGAGCGCACATTTCTTCGAGTTGAGTTTCAAGTGGGCATTGCGTAGGCGTTTGAAGACTTCCCTTAGGTTGTCTCGATGTTCCGCAAACGTTTTTCCCACCACAATCACATCGTCCAGATACACCAAGCAGGTTTTCCAGGTTAGTCCATGCAGGACGCGTTCCATCAGACGCTCGAAAGTTGCCGGAGCGTTGCACAAACCAAATGGCATTACTGTAAACTCCCACAGTCCATTTCCGGCAGTGAATGCGGTTTTCTCGCGGTCTTCTGGGTGAATCTGCACTTGCCAATAGCCGCTCTTTAGATCGAGAGTGGAGAACCATTGGGCTCCAGAGAGGGTGTCCAGTGTGTCATCGATCCGGGGCAAAGGGTAACTATCCTTTTTGGTAGCATCATTCAGCCTGCGGTAGTCCACGCAGAATCGGGTGCTGCCGTCCTTCTTCTTGACTAGTACAATAGGTGATGCCCACGGGCTCTGGGAACTTTCAATTAGCCCTTCTTTCTCCATCGACGAAACCATCTCCGCAACCTCTGTCTGCTTTGCTAATGGCAGTCGCCTGGCAGGCTGTCTAATCGGTCTAGCATCCCCGGTGTCTATGCGGTGCTGTACTAAGTGTGTTCGGTCGTGGTCCCCATCTTGTAACGCAAATATGTCAGCAAACTCACCGAGTAGATTCGCTGCTCCTGATTAGGTTCACAATGTTGAAAGATGGTCTTCCGTAGTTCCACCAATCTGAATGACGGAACCGGCTTCACAGGCTCCTCTTCGGTTGCTGCTGAGATCGCGGAAATCGGTACGCATTCTCCAATCACTTCCCCTCGCTTTAATTTGACGCTGTAGTTTTTCGGGTTCATGAGCCTTACTGGTACCATGTTGTTCTTTGGTTCCACTAGAATTCTTCCCACGATGTAGTTCTGGGAGTCTTTTTGGTTATCTGGCTCAATGAGGAAGAATCGATGGTTCTCAGGATCACCCTCCAAATTTGTCCAAATTACTGTCTCTGCAGAGGGTGGCAAAATGTCGTCCTTGCTGATTACCGACCTGAGATTTACTGTGCCTTTGTTTCCGTACACCATAGGAATCTCCACATGTCGATACCTCAGCACCTGCATTCCGATGTCCAGGATGATTTTGTGTGCTTCCATAAAGTCCACGCCGATGATGCAGTCGTCGCATATGTCAGCCACCAGGAACACGTGTGAGAATGTTAAGCCTGCCATTTGTATTCTCAGGCGAACTTCTCCGTAGACTTTTGCTGATTCTCCTGTCGCAGTCCTCAGGCAGTAGCAACTGGTGTTGTGTAGCCATGAATTCCGGACGAGATCCCTCCTTACGATGGAAGCCGTGGCACCGGTGTCTATGGTAGCCACGCACTTGTTGTTGCCCATAATTGCTTCCACGGTCAAGCTTTTGTTGCATCGCTTGGTTTGGGAGACTTGGATGGTGGTTCTGGGGCCATCGATTCCAGAAACCAACTTCTGCCCCGCGAAGTTGGCTCTTAAGCATTTCCCGAATGAGAAGCTTGACCAGCAGGACGGATGTTATCCCCGCTGGATGCTTCTTCGTCGCGTCTCCGGCTAGCACAATGAGGACAGCTTCCGTTTCTTCGTGGTGCTCTGCACTGCCGTTGTAGATGTCCAATCTTGTTGCAATTCCAGCAACGAATCTGCCGTTCTGCGGCGTTATTTTGGCGCTCGACGCCCACTCTCTGGCAGGAGCATTCCTCGGTGATTATTTCCCTGACACGATGGATTCTCTGGGAGGCCTGATCTGCTGCCTCCATTGTCAGGGCAAAAGCCAAAGCCCCAGCAAGTGTTTTCTTCCCAGCCATTCGAACAGCCATTTGTAGTTTTTCGTCGTTAATGGCTTGGATAAACGCTTCGGTTGCCATTTCGTTGATGATCTCCTTTCCAGTATTGGGGTAGGACAGATGCGCCAGACGTTCCACATCTGCCTGCAGTTGCTGCAGTGTCTCTCCCTTTATTTGAGCCCTTCGGCGCAACTGGACCCTGTATACTTGTTGCATATGGTCATCGCCGAATCGCATCTCAATGGCCTTGTTGTGCCTTGGTGATTCAGCACTTGCAGCTGTTGCTTTGCTTGAACTCATCAAAGCCATTGCCCTATCATAACATATTGTTTACCTTAAAATATGTTTTGCTTGGGTAATGGTTTGATGGGTCAAACAACAGAGCAACTGAAGTGTCGAATTACCGAGTCAACTGACGGACTTTGGCATGAGCGGATTTCCCCGATGCATAGGTCAAGCAACGGGGAAATGCCGATCGTGCAATTTGATCCAGCTCGTTCCGACTGGGACTGGAGGCAAAGACGGAGTCTGAATTTGTCAACGAAACGCGGCGGTCTTTTATTTCCGAACCTCTACATTTTGGCGCAGCCGGTAGCCGAAAAAAAAATTTTTTTCGGTCGTTTAACGTTCGGAGTGGAAAAGAAAGGAAATAAGTGTAAAACAAAAGTGAAAAGAAAGTCTATATAATAAAAAAAATAGAGAACACGAAAAAATAACAAATAAACAATAAAGTGGAAATCCCAAATAGAGGAAAACAAAAAAAGGAAAAGAAGTGCACGTGTGGTAAGTTTGGTATTAAGGGTAAGTAATAGCGATTATAAACGAAAAAGAAAATGAGGTCAAATGGTTATCACACATACCCCTCCCAGTATTTTCAACAATCTGTTATTCAAAACCCATCGAACTTTTATTACCCACAAAAAAACACTACACTACACAACACTGAACACATCCGTACACCGCCCAATGGCTCCTACAACTCGTTTGCACATCGCCATTGTAGGCCCCTCGTTGCGAATACCTCAACAGACTCCCCTTGGCCAAGGCCAAAGGTTCGCGGACAAACTCCTAAATTCCAAATTAAGTGTGGGTTCTGCAATAAACCAAAACATGCTTATGTTGATAACCGGGAGAGAAAGAGCACCCCATATTGCGCGAGTTGCCACTCCTTTGGATGTTTGTCCCAGGGCAAATATATTACCGCAAAAACAGTGTCAAACAAGAAGAAATGCCTCTGGTGCTCTCGGGTAGGGCACTCAGAGGAAGAGTGTTTAAGCAAAAAGAATTACTTAAAAGCTTATCAAGGAAACACGAGTGAAATCAGAATAAATTCACCGATTCAAGATTTTACTATGCATAAAGTAAAAATCTTAGAGTCGAGTCCAAAGACTGACTGTACCTCAAAAATCAAAACGCACCGACGATCACGGCAAAGTAGATCCAAAGCTTCCTCTAAGATATATTCGAGCATATCTCGAAACATTAAGAAGCCAGAAAAAGTCGATTTTGATCTCTCGATTTGTCTCTTTAGTATTCTTAACACAGTTTTTCACAGTACTGCACCCGTATTTAGAAAAGGCACTAAATTTGTTAGACAATATCTTGATCTTATTAAGAAGGTGTTAAATGTCAGGAACTTCGTGCATCAGCCCACACTTAAACTGACTACACCAAACTACACTAAGTTGAATAAACGCGATCTGTTTCTAACGTCTAAACGCAACGGACACGACGCGTATGTACAGTTGCCATTGCCCACAGCGAAAACTGGAGTAGTCACCATGCTAATTGACACTGGTGCAGATACCAGCTATTTAAAGCGAAATGTCCTTCTGAACGTAGAAGAAGAAGAAGGGATAGATGACGCGTTCGGAGGAACGACAAAAACTTTGGAGACGCTTCCGCTTACAATCCCACTGTCCCACGATTTTAAACTCCATGCGAAATGGCACATTGTAGGTAACTCAAGCGACATACCAGCGGATGGTATTTTGGGTCGCGATGTGCTATGGAACTGTTCAATCATTGATTCAGTCACCAAACGCTTGAAATTTCTGGACAAGAAAGGGAAGACAGTCTTAGCAGACCTGCCTCTAAAAACTTTCAAAGACGCAAAAGTGCGCAAATTAACTAACAAAACAACTAATAATGGGAAAAAGAGTGAAACTACCGACTTGAATAAGCCAGTGAAACAGTTGTAGCTATGAAATTGTACACTCTTTTTGCTTTCTCTTTGCAGGAACTGCAATAACTCATTGGAAATGGTAAACAAAAAAAAAATATATTAAAAAATTCATCCAATTATTTTAGTATTCAATGTTCTTAAATTTTCGTTTTGTTTTCATTTATTTTGTAATGTGTTTTAAATTGAAATCTTAAAACTTAAAATAATAAAAAAAAAAGGGGGGGGTGGAGAAAGAACTGTGCTATTCATAATAATGTCAACTTTTGCTAATCCCTCGACTTAAAAATGTAAAAAGCAAAACGAAAAATAGTAAATACTTACCAAGATATCAAAAATTAATTGAATCATAAAGCTACATTCTTGGTACTATCAAAACTTTTTAAATGTCTTTTTCGGCCCTAACCCCTGACAGCTAGTGTTATTTTAAATAACCTTATTTTGTAATTTAGTAACAACAATATTACTTAATAATAATAATAATAATAAATGTGTATAAATTTTCTTAAAAACTAAAGAAATTAATTACAAAATACACTTCCTGATGCCATATTTACTAGTCTCATGTATAAAACACAGTACACGGCGGACATTTGGAGACAGCATTCAACATCAACCATTTGAAGAACTCATCGATACTGTTAGGGACGATAGGATCAACAGACAATCCTTACGAAATTTACCCCGATGGAATTTGTCACAGTGCTTGGACACGTGCGACAAACAATTTAACAAAATGTGTCCAACAACATTGTCGCCTAAAGGTTCAAGAAGGAGCAACAAATGGGACTTTGGTACCTACAATGGACAGCGAAGACGAAAGAAGGCTGGAAGACTTAATACAAAGAACGAGAATTCGTCCCAACTCATACGGCAGCAAATATCGGTATACACTCAAATCGTCTAATAAAGAAAGGCAAGAGAGATATAAACAACATCTCCTCATCCTCCTCCTTCAAGAAAGGCAGGAGAGAGATAAACAATATCTCCTCATCCTCCTCCCTCAAAAGAAAGGCTGGAGAGAGATAAACAATATCTACTCATCCTCCTCCCTCTAAAAACTCGAAAGCTGAACAAGCCGATAGCGCAGCTAGTGCCCATGGGAAAGCATCGTCAATGTTAGCACTACAACGATCAAAGAAATCGTACTACATACTTGGTATCAGAACAAATTTCTTCCATCCAAAAAAAAGAGGAATCTGAGAAAGAGATCTGTCCTTTCTTCACCAAGAAACCAAAACGTCAGTGTCCCATGGGGAATGGGGAAAGTCCTCTCATCACAATTATAAGATCCGCTGCGCTATGCTAACGCTTCCAACACATAACAAGCAATGAGACCATAGGAGCAGTGGCCGTTATAAGAGCCATATTGTTCAACTAACAAGATCAAGAAACGGCGTCAACAGCCTCGCAGTAAACCAAACCAAAGTAGTCCCACCATCGAAGTTGCTCCAAGGACTGCTTAGACCAAGCAGCAACAGCACATCCAGTTTCACCAAAACTTCCGCACGTGCCATCAAAGCTACTTCAAGGACCCCGACCAGACCCAGAAGCAGCGCATCCAATTTCGCCATAGCATCCGCCCGTGTATAAAAATAAATGTATGTAAATATAAATATATAAAAAAAATAATGGCTTCAGGAAGGTACAGTAAACATTTTCTAGTTTTAAATAACTGCTTTAGATTTTCTTTAAAAAAAAAGGAAAAAAAAAATGTTTTCCTTAAACCCTTGTAACAAATAATGTTTTTGTTCCGTTTAAAATAATTGTTTCTAAAAAAAAAGTACCTATAATAAAACAAAATATTGATATGTACATATAAACTAAATTTAAACGCGCTGTCTAAAAGTCAGCTAATGTAAGACAAAGTACTGAACAAAATTAAGCATTAATTCTTGGTCTTGTGTTAAATCTTTTATCTGACTTGTAAATAGCTTAAGACTTCAATAAATTTTATAATAATAAATTTTAAATAATAAAGCAAGATAAGCTCTTGTCTCCAGGTCTAGTCGGAACTTCTCCCAAGGGGGGAGGAATGTTGTGCCTTGGTGATTCAGCACTTGCAGCTGTTGCTTTGCTTGAACTCATCAAAGCCATTGCCCTATCATAACATATTGTTTACCTTGAAATATGTTTTGCTTGGGTAATGGTTTGATGGGTCAAACAACAGAGCAACTGAAGTGTCGAATTACCGAGTCAACTGACGGACTTTGGCATGAGCGGATTTCCCCGATCCATAGGTCAAGCAACGGGGAAATGCCGATCGTGCAATTTGATCCAGCTCGTTCCGACTGGGACTGGAGGCAAAGACGGAGTCTGAATTTGTCAACGAAACGCGGCGGTCTTTTATTTCCGAACCTCTACAGCCTTCAGTAGCGAGCCGTAGTCACGATGTTTGTCATCCGCGAGGGTTTGAAGTAGTTCGGCGGCTGAGCCTCGGAGTGCAAGTGTGAGTGCAATCGATTTTTCTTCCTCGTCCCAATTGTTGGCCACTGCGGCGGCTTCGACTTGTTTCTTGTATATAGGCCATGATATTTGACCATTGAATACCGGGGGCTGCATCTCCTTTGTTCTCGGACCTTCGATTGAACTCACACGAAGTTTTTGCCCCTTCACGCCGTCGAGTTCATTGGTCAGATGTTTGAATTGTTTTTCCATTTCTTCGTACTGACCCCCGAATTTCGCTTCCAATCTCTTTTCGACATCTTCGATTTGTTGGTCGATGGCCTCGAATTTGACGTCCAGGCTTTCGAATTTACCGTCCAGAACATCAAATTTGGCGTCGAGCTTGGCGTCCAGAGAGTTCTTTTGCTCGTCTAACTTGACGTCTAGAGAGTTCTTTTGCTCGTCTAACTTGACGTCTAGAGAGTTCTTTTGCTCGTCGAACCTGGCGTCTATTGAGTTCTTCAGTTCGTTGGACTTCTTGCTCTGCTCATCGAACTTGGCGTCCATTGAGTTCTTCTGTTCGTCGGACTTCTTGCTCTGCTCCTCGAACTTCTCGGTAAGCAGTTTCATTAGTGAGGACATTTCCATCGCTGTACTTACATTCTCCTCCTCCTCTACGTCAAATAGCTCAGTTTCGGGGTCTCCACCGTCTTCTAGTACAGCATTCTGCAACCGGAGCACTAATTCTCTTTTAAGTCCACTGGTCTGAAGATTTCTCCTACCCAGCTCTGCTTTTAACTGGACCAGGGACAAGTGTTCCAATTTGCGACCCATTTCTGTTCAAATTTCAAACACTGTTTAAATTTCACCAATATTCCTTTTGTCCAGAATTGTTTCTTGAACGTTCTTATCACTCTGAAAAAGTTTTATCCCACTTCTGATACCAAATATTACGTGTTTGCCGGTTCGCAATGATAAAACTTTTTCCGCTTTTCTATTCTATTTGTCTTTATTTAATCTTTTCACAAACTACTGATTATCTTTTATTTATTTCAACAACATTCAACTCTTTAAATCCAATTATTCACAACTCTTTTATTCCAAACAACTTAAACAATTAATCTCAATCCAATTCTTCCGTAATTTTAATTCACTATTAAAATCTCTATCCAAATCACTTTTCAACTGTATCTCTAATAAATCTCAAGTCAACTGTGTCCATGCTCTCAATGCTCGTAGTATTTATACCCGAGATACGAATCCAGAATCTTCCTTCCTGGCGATGATTTGCCCATCTAGTGAGATATCGATAGTTCTGGAACGTGCCTGAGGTAAGTACTAGAAAATTCCTGAAGGTTCTTATAATTGCTGAATGCACTTAAACTTAGCACTACTCCCAACTAGATGTCACTGATCGATGTTCTAAATTTCAACCAATCGACTAAATGTCGCTAATACAGTCGATATAACAATTCCACTAAATGTCGCTAATGCAGTCGATATTACAATACTGTAATACAGTACATCTACTGACATTTAGTGGAATTGTTATATCGACTGTATTAGCGACATTTAGACATTTTAGATATCGACTGCATTAGCGACATTTAGTGGAATTGTTATATCAACTGTATTAGCGACATTTAGACATTTTAGATATCGATCAGCGACATCTATTGGCGGATTAGTGCTAAATTTAAGTGCATTCAGCAATTATAAGAACCTTCAGGAATTTTCTAGTACTTACCTCAGGCACGTTCCAGAACTATCGATATCTCACTAGATGGGCAAATCGTCGCCAGGAAGGAAGATTCTGGATTCGTATCTCGGGTATAAATACTACGAGCATTGAGAGCATGGACACAGTTGACTTGAGATTTATTAGAGATACAGTTGAAAAGTGATTTGGATAGAGATTTTAATAGTGAATTAAAATTACAGAAGAATTTGATTGAGATTAATTGTTTAAGTCGTTTGGAATAAAAGAGTTGTGAATAATTGGATTTAAAGAGTTGAATATTGTTGGAATAAATAAAAGATAATCAGTTGTTTGTGAAAAGATTTAATAAAGACAAATAGAATCAGAAAGGAGAAAAAGTTTTATCATTTTTTATTGTTTTAACCGGCAAACACGCTACATTTGGTGTCAGAAGTGGGATAAAACTTTTTCAGAGTGATAAGAAAGTTCAAGAAACAATTCTGGACAAAAGGAATAGTGGTGAAATTTAAACAGTGTTTGAAATTTGAACGGAAATGGGTCGCAAATTGGAAAACTTGTCCCTGGTCCAGCTAAAATCAGAGGTGGGTAGGAGAAATCTTCAGACTAGTGGACTTAAAAGAGAATTAGTGCTCCGGTTGCAGAATGCTGTGCTAGAAGACGGTGGAGACCCCGAAACTGAGCTATTCGACGTCGAAGAGGAGGTGAATCCAATTACAACGACGGACATGGCCTCACTAATGAAATTGCTCACCGAAAGGTTCGATGGGCAGGATAAAAGGTTCGATGAGCAGAGCAAGAAGTCCGACGAACAGAAGAACTCAATGGACGCCAAGTTCGATGAGCAGAGCAAGAAGTCCAACGAACTGAAGAACTCAATAGACGCCAGGTTCGACGAGCAAAAGAACTCTCTAGACGTCAAGTTAGACGAGCAAAAGAACTCTCTAGACGTCAAGTTAGACGAGCAAAAGAACTCTCTGGACGCCAAGCTCGACGCCAAATTTGATGTTCTGGACGGTAAATTCGAAAGCCTGGACGTCAAATTCGAGGCCATCGACCAACAAATCGAAGATGTCGAAAAGAGATTGGAAGCGAAATTCGGAGGTCAGTACGAAGAAATGGAAAAACAATTCAAACATCTGACCAATGAACTCGACGGTGTGAAGAGGCAAAAACTTCGTGTGAATTCAATCGAAGGTCCGAGAAGAAAGGAGATGCAGCCCCCGGTATTCGACGGTCAAACATCATGGCCGATATACAAGAAACAATTTGAAGCCGCCGCATTGGCCAACAATTGGGACGAGGAAGAAAAATCGATTGCACTCACACTTGCACTTCGAGGTTCAGCCGCAGAACTACTCCAAACTCTTGCGGATGACAAACATCGCGACTACGGTTTGCTAGTGAAGGCCATTGAGATGCGATTCGGCGATGACCATATGCAACAAGTATACAGGGTCCAGTTGCGCCGAAGGGCTCAAATGAAGGGAGAGACACTGCAGCAGCTGCAGGCAGATGTGGAACGTCTGGCGCATCTGTCCTACCCCAATACTGGAAAGGAGATCATCAACGAAATGGCAACCGAAGCGTTTATCCAAGCCATTAACGACGAAAAACTACAAATGGCTGTTCGAATGGCTGGGAAGAAAACACTTGCTGGGGCTTTGGCTTTTGCCCTGACAATGGAGGCGGCAGATCAGGCCTCCCAGAGAATCCATCGTGTCAGGGAAATAATCACCGAGGAATGCTCCTGCCAGAGAGTGGGCGTCGAGCGCCAAAATAACGCCGCAGAACGGCAGATTCGTTGCTGGAATTGCAACAAGATTGGACATCTACAACGGCAGTGCAGAGCACCACGAAGAAACGGAAGCTGTCCTCATTGTGCTAGCCGGAGACGCGACGAAGAAGCATCCAGCGGGGATAACATCCGTCCTGCTGGTCAAGCTTCTCATTCGGGAAATGCTTAAGAGCCAACTTCGCGGGGCAGAAGTTGGTTTCTGGAATCGATGGCCCCAGAACCACCATCCAAGTCTCCCAAACCAAGCGATGCAACAAAAGCTTGACCGTGGAAGCAATTATGGGCAACAACAAGTGCGTGGCTACCATAGACACCGGTGCCACGGCTTCCATCGTAAGGAGGGATCTCGTCCGGAATTCATGGCTACACAACACCAGTTGCTACTGCCTGAGGACTGCGACAGGAGAATCAGCAAAAGTCTACGGAGAAGTTCGCCTGAGAATACAAATGGCAGGCTTAACATTCTCACACGTGTTCCTGGTGGCTGACATATGCGACGACTGCATCATCGGGGTGGACTTTATGGAAGCACACAAGATCATCCTGGACATCGGAATGCAGGTGCTGAGGTATCGACATGTGGAGATTCCTATGGTGTACGGAAACAAAGGCACAGTAAATCTCAGGTCGGTAATCAGCAAGGACGACATTTTGCCACCCTCTGCAGAGACAGTAATTTGGACAAATTTGGAGGGTGATCCTGAGAACCATCGATTCTTCCTTATTGAGCCAGATAACCAAAAAGACTCCCAGAACTACATCGTGGGAAGAATTCTAGTGGAACCAAAGAACAACATGGTACCAGTTAGGCTCATGAACCCGAAAAACTACAGCGTCAAATTAAAGCGAGGGGAAGTGATTGGAGAATGCGTACCGATTTCCGCGATCTCAGCAGCAACCGAAGAGGAGCCTGTGAAGCCGGTTCCGTCATTCAGATTGGCGGAACTACGGAAGACCATCTTTCAACATTGTGAACCTAATCAGGAGCAGCGAATCTACTCGGTGAGTTTGCTGACATATTTGCGTTTTAAGATGGGGACCACGACCGAACACACTTAGTACAGCACCGCATAGACACCGGGGATGCTAGACCGATTAGGCAGCCTGCCAGGCGACTCCCATTAGCAAAGCAGACAGAGGTTGCGGAGATGGTATCGTCGATGGAGAAAGAAGGACTAATTGAAAGTTCCCAGAGCCCGTGGGCCTCACCCATTGTACTAGTCAAGAAGAAGGACGGCAGCACCCGATTCTGCGTGGACTACCGCAGGCTGAATGATGCTACCAAAAAGGATAGTTACCCTTTGCCCCGGATCGATGACACACTGGACACTCTCTCTGGAGCCCAATGGTTCTCCACTCTCGATCTAAAGAGCGGCTATTGGCAAGTGCAGATTCACCCAGAAGACCGCGAGAAAACCGCATTCACTGCCGGAAATGGACTGTGGGAGTTTACAGTCATGCCATTTGGTTTGTGCAACGCTCCGGCAACTTTCGAGCGTCTGATGGAACGCGTCCTGCATGGACTAACCTGGAAAACCTGCTTGGTGTATCTGGACGATGTGATTGTGGTGGGAAAAACGTTTGCGGAACATCGAGACAACCTAAGGGAAGTCTTCAAACGCCTACGCAATGCCCACTTGAAACTCAATTTAAAGAAATGTGCGCTCTTTAAACGACAAGTGAAGTATCTAGGTCACATTATTTCATCAGAGGGAGTGAGAACGGATCCGGACAAAGTTGAAGCCGTTAAAAATTGGCCAGTTCCTAAGGACAAACACCAATTGAGGAGCTTCCTTGGCCTCGCCACATACTACCGACGGTTCGTAAAGGATTTTGCCAAAATTGCGAAGAGCCTGCACCAGTTGACGGAAAAGGGAAAACAATTTAAATGGTCAGGCGAATGCGAGCAGAGTTTTCGGCAACTTAAACAACAACTATGCGAGGCTCCAATACTGGCCTACCCCATCCCGGACAAGATGTTTATCGTAGATGCAGATGCCAGTAATGTTGGGATCGGAGCTGTCCTTTCGCAGGTGCATGATGGCCAGGAGAAGGTAGTGGCCTATTTCAGTAAGGTACTCTCCAAACCAGAACGGAACTACTGTGTAACAAGACGGGAACTGCTTGCTCTGATTATGGCAACGAAACATTTCCACAAGTACCTCTACGGACAAAGGTTCCACCTACGTACAGATCATGCAGCTCTAAAATGGTTGTTGCAGTTCAAAAATCCTGAGGGTCAGATCGCGAGGTGGACCGAGCGATTGCAGATGTACGAGTTCGAAATACAGCATCGCAAGGGAAAACTCCACTCAAACGCGGATGCATTGTCGCGACGACCTTGTAAAGCCGACTGTTAGCATTGTGTACGAAAGGAGGAGAAAAAGATCGTTCCCGTCCAAGTAGTTAGAGCTGAACCCATCACCGGTTGGAGTACCGAGGAGATCCGGAACGCTCAGAAGGAAGACCCGGATATCGAGCCGATACTAGCTTGGAAGGAAAACATGGAGAAACCTGATGGTCGAGATATCTCCGATAGAAGCCCTACCCTCAAAGCATACTGGGCACAATGGGACTCTCTACATGTTCAAGACGGCATTCTGAGGCGGAAATGGGAGATGCCCGATGGAAAGACGTGTAGGATGCAGCTCGTGGTGCCACGTTCAAAAGTGCATGAAGTGCTGCAGGAAATGCACGATGGCGTATCCGGAGGACACCTGGGTGTAAACAAAACGCTGGATAAAGTACGGGAACGATTCTACTGGCTCAGTGCGAGAGACGACATCGAGAGCTGGTGTCGAAAGTGCGTCACGTGTGCAGCGAGCAAGGGACCAAGCGTGAAAACCCGGGCCAAGATGCATCAGTACAACGTGAGCGCACCGTTTGAACGAATCGCTGTCGACATCGCAGGGCCGTTCTCGGAAACCGACCAGGGCAACCGATACATCTTAGTTGTTATGGACTACTTCAGCAAGTGGCCTGAAGCGTTTGCGATTCCCAATCAGGAGGCTAAGACCGTCGTAGAAAAGATTGTCAACAACTGGGTGAGCAGGTTTGGTGTACCCATGGAACTGCACTCGGATCAAGGACGGAACTTCGAGTCCAAGATATTCCAGGAAACGTGTCAACTACTCGGAATCAAAAAGACTCGAACGACTCCACTTCACCCACAGTCCGACGGGATGGTAGAACGGTTCAACAGGACATTGAATGAACATCTCTCCAAAGTCGTGAGTGATTACCAACGTGACTGGGATCGACATATTCCCTTGTTCCTGATGGCTTACCGTAATGCAGTTCACAGTTCAACGGGACACACTCCGTCCGAAATCCTTTTTGGTCAACCTGTCCGGCTACCTAGTGAGGTGAAATATGGTTCTCCCATGGATGAGCCGAAATCGGAAGAAGAATATGTGGCAGACCTAAGGGAAAGGATCGCCGACATACACCAAAGAACTAGGACGAAGATTAAGATAGCCAGTGACCGCATGAAGACCAGGTACGACGCGAAGACAACGACTTCAGGATTTCGGGAAGGAGATCTGGTATGGCTGTACAACCCACTTCGACAAAAAGGGAGGTCTCCGAAGCTGCAGCAGGACTGGGAGGGTCCCTATACAGTGGTTACACGATGTTGTTTACAGAATTCAACGGGGATTAAGAGGCAAGTTGAAAATCATACATGTGGATCGCCTACATCGTTACCATGGAAACAATGCAGATGCTCTTGTTCGGGACGAACAAGTTTAGGAGGGGGGCAGTGTAATATCGACTGTATTAGCGACATTTAGTGGAATTGTTATATCGACTGTATTAGCGACAGTCGATTGGTTGAAATTTAGAACATCGATCAGTGACATCTAGTTGGGAGTAGTGCTAAGTTTAAGTGCATTCAGCAATTATAAGAACCTTCAGGAATTTTCTAGTACTTACCTCAGGCACGTTCCAGAACTATCGATATCTCACTAGATGGGCAAATCGTCGCCAGGAAGGAAGATTCTGGATTCGTATCTCGGGTATAAATACTACGAGCATTGAGAGCATGGACACAGTTGACTTGAGATTTATTAGAGATACAGTTGAAAAGTGATTTGGATAGAGATTTTAATAGTGAATTAAAATTACAGAAGAATTGGATTGAGATTAATTGTTTAAGTTGTTTGGAATAAAAGAGTTGTGAATAATTGGATTTAAAGAGTTGAATGTTGTTGAAATAAATAAAAGATAATCAGTAGTTTGTGAAAATATTAAATAAAGACAAATAGAATAGAAAAGCGGAAAAAGTTTTATCATTGCGAACCGGCAAACACGTTACAATACAATAGAGAAAAAATAGTTTGGTAGCACAGTTTGTATCGCGGCTAAGGAAATAACGCTGGATAGTTACCCAGATTTCGTAATTCTACACAAGCTTAGTTATTGTTGAAATTAACATGGGAAATATTTTGTAAGCCTATATAGATTAGCAAGATTATGCCGCAGTGGCGGGCGGCATAAGGAAAGGGGCGACGGTAAGCACCGCGATTTTTTACAACAAAAATCAAAAATTCCTATTTCAAACTGCAAATCACGGCAGCGCTGACCCGAACCAAACAGGCTCGCGGGTGTGATAGAGAGGCATGGGGAGCGGGGCGTAGTCACGTACTGCCGAAGTGCTAGCGAGCGCAAATGGACGGATTTTCAAATATTCGCGGTCAAAACTCAAATGTACAAAGTTAGCCATATAGGTTAGGTTAGGTAGACGGGTTGACGGGGAAGGAAGTCCTTTCCTCGTCACACTTAGGTCAATGTAGACCCATTGTGATGCCCTAGGGGTTGCAGCCCCCTTACTAGGAACCATAATCCTAAGTTCTATCAAGCCAGCCCGCAGCGTTGATAAATCGGTGTATATCAAGCACCGACTTGCTGGACAGTTCTTCTAGATCCTGGAAAAGATGTCTCCCTTAATCTAGTATGGCAGAGTGCCGGGCAATGGCAGAGGAACTGTAGAGTATCCTTATCTACTTCCTTGTCACCGCATCCCCTGCATAGGTCGTCTGCGTTCAATCCCAGTCTTCTTGCATGGCAGTTTAGTACGTTGTGCCCGGTGATTATACTTATTAGGGAATATAGGGACTTTTTATTCATGTGTAAAATTTTATCAGTTTTCTGTTTATCGTAGAATGGCCATAGTTTCCTGGTTATGACACAGTTCTATTAATTGTTTTGGCAGTTCTTTTAATTTTGCTTCCACTTTCTTGTTTTAGGATACAAGGTGGGATTTTGGCGGTGGTATCTGCCTGATCGGGGTCTAATGAGGATCCTTTCCTTGCCAGCTCATCAGCTGTCTCGTTCCCAGGCACCCTTTTGTGGCCGGGGACCCAGCAGAGTCTTACTTTGTGCTGCCTGCCAAGAACCCGTAGCTCTTCGCGACAGCGACTAACAAGCTTCGATTTTATCTCTATGGCAGAAATCGCTCTTATTGCCGCCTGGCTGTCGATGAAAAAGGTAATATCATCCCGTGGTAGTGCCTTCATTGCAACCTGTTGGGCAGCTGTTGTCACTGCCAAGACCTCTGCTTGGAAGACACTACTGTAGTCTGGGAGTCTGATCGATTCGGACAATCCAAGAGTCTCGGAGAAGAATCCAGCACCCACTCTAGTGTCTATTCTGGATCCATCCGTGTAAACGGAAGTGGTTGTGCCATTATTTAATACCTGGTTGTCCTGCCATTCTTCTCTCCTGGGAAAACAGGTTGAGAATGACCCATCAAATTCTAAGTAAGTCGTCATGTAGTCTGTGCATACAGTATTGCCCACAAAATTGCATAAGATCTGTGCAAGTAAATCAAGCGGGAGTAGATTGAGTGTTGTCTCGAGTCCCGCTGTGGAGGTGGTTCTCAATGCGACAGTGGTGCTGATGCAGGCTATCCTTTGAATCTTTGTTATTGACTTAAGGTTAGTGGTTTTGCACACTGCCTGCCACCACACCAGGCTACCATAGATCAATATTGGTCTTACTACTGCCGTGTAGAGCCACATTATGATTTTATGGCTAGGACCCCAGGTTTAACCGAATATCCTGTTACAGGCGTAGAAAGCTATCGTTGCTTTTTTCACTCTCTCTTTAATGTTGAGACTCCAGTTAAGTTTCCTGTCAAGTATAACTCCTAAGTACCTGGCACAGTCTGAAACTTTAAGTAGAGTACCCTCAATAGAAGGCTTCCTGAATTCCGGTACTGCCCTTTTGTTGGTGAAAAGGACGAGCTCTGTCCTCTGCGGATAAACCGCGAGTCCGCAGCGCTTTGTCCAGTTGTTTATTACCTTCAGGGCGCCTTCTAGTTGGTCACTAATAGTGGAAACTAATTTGCCTGTTGCCAGTACCGCTAGGTCATCAGCATAGGCTACTACCTTAACACCACTTAAACTCAGTTTCATAAGGATTTCATTTACTACAAGAACCCAGAGTAGGGGGGAGAGGACCCCTCCCTGTGGAGTGCCTCTAGAGGCTGATACGCTAACTTGTATACCTCCTAGCTCTGAGTTAATGCACCTGTACCTTTACATGCACACTATCCAGTTGATGATGGTAGTGTGTATGCTTAGATCTGTTAATGCTCTTTTTATTGTGTCCATGTGAACTTTATTTAAAGTGCCCTCTATGTCCAGGAAGGCAGCGAGTGTGTATTCCTTTACTCTCAGGGATCCTTCTATGCTGCTGACAACACTATGCAGCGCAGTTTCGACGCCTCTACCTTTCGCATATGCATGTTGGTTTGGAGATAAATCTATAGGATTCACATGACATGACAAATCGCGTCATACGGCATGTAGCAGGACGACAAAATCAACGGCGGGAGTCCTGTTCGTTCATACTTGACCACCGTATGGTCTGCGTCGCTGTAGGTATATAGAAGAAAAAGATTAACTTGTCTTCTAGCTACTATACATGATCTATAGGTGCTGCCTGTATTTACCTGTGATGTTTAATACAGTACTAGGTCCTTGGCGTGTAGTCCCCTTATTTTGCCACCTGCGACCAAGGGTTCTTGGATAAGGGCGATATCTATCTGTCTAGCCTCCATGAGGTAGAGTAAGTTGGCGCTGGCCGCTTTACTGTGATGAAGGTTTATTTGAACTATCTTTATCACAGTTTCTCTTAGGCGCCCTAAATTTGCTTGCCATGAATGGCCTGAGTTTGCACCGGTTTATACCGACGCGGACCTTGTAGTCAATCGCGTGGAGTAGGGGCATTGACTTATGGCTAAGTAGTACCACAACTTCTGTGCCAGTTTCTTTGTGTTCTCCCATTTCTATCACTTCCCAGTTGTGACTGAGAAGGTCTTTGTTTAGATTCACATTCTATTATTTTGAAGCCTTGGATGGTGGTAAGGGTGCCAAAAAGCGGAAGTTGCCCCTTATTCTTAATGATGACTTCATTAACTTCATCAAGAATTTTTATTTCAATGAGCCGCCATTGGTCGTCGGTAAGTTTCCGTAATCGACTACGGCAACCTGTTGACCCGCAACTTTAACCATTGAAGGTTTCAATCTTTTGTGGGCGTTTGTCGGAGCAGGGGAAGATGAATCGTTGAGTCGGGCTCTTTTGGACGTACCCGCAACCGGCACAGGTTTGGGTTGTGAGTAGTGATGGGCAAATTTTATTTACCCACCCGGTGGGTATTTATAAATGGGTAAATACCCGGTATTTACCCACCCAAACTCGGGTATTTATTACATTTGGTAATTAATGATAATGTAATGATAGTTTTAGGTGGATTTCGAAGAAATACTACCTATTGCAGAGGTCCTCATGACGCAATTTTCAAAAAATTTTAATGCAACTTTTCAAGACCTCTATAGTAAACACCAAAACCATGGTCCGTTCAAATATATATGCAATATAACGAAATCTTGTCCGCACGATAGGGGCCGCAATTCTTAACCGAATTGAATGAAACTTTGTACACATATTAATATGGTGAGTAGCTCGGCTGAGTTCGTAGATGGGCGTGATCGGTTGAGGGGGGGGGGCGTGTCACGCCCCTTTTAATTTTTCAAATTGCGCATTAATCTTTTTTGTATTATTATTTTTAATAGTATAGAAACGGTTATATTTATCAGCATATTTTTGCAAACAAAATGTCCGCCATTTTGAACCCGCCATCTTGAAATTCTTTAAAATTGCTCCGATTTCGTTGAAATTGAAAATGTATGCTCGTATATGGGTACTTATTATTAATTCAGTTTTGGATCCGCCATTTTGAATTTCTTTAATATTGCTCCGATTTCGTTGAAATTGAAAATGTATATTCGCTTATAGGTACTAAGTATAAATTCAGTTTTGGATCCGCCATTTTGAATTTATTTAATATTACTTAAAAGTTGCATACAAAAGAAATCCACCTGTCTCTTGCGGGTGGTGCCGGAAGGTCCTTCTTTTATTACATTTGGTAATAACACACGTGTGTTTAAATACACGTGAATTTATGACGTGAATTTGGTTCGTTTCGTGTATGATGTGATTGTACTCGAACCGTGTATGATGTCCACGTACTTGGTCCGTCTATTTGGGGCGTGTACTTACAAATTGTTATTTGTTTCAAATTTTGATGTATTAGGTTGTACCACACGAAATGTCCGATTTTCAATGAGTTCTCAAAAAGGCTCTAGGATGAACATCTGTGTGCGTACGTGTGTTTGGTGTGTGAGACTTTTAGGGTTCGTTGCAAGTATAGTTATTTTTTCTATGAATTGAAGGGCTTATTGCAATAACATGATAAGCCACAAAAGCAAAATATTGAGAAAATAGATTTCAAAGATTTAAATAAACCTACAAAATAGTACAAAATACATTTGAACTTCTTACTATTTTTAATAAATGCTATAGGTATATGGGCGGATAAGTGAGAGCATTGTTAGATACGGTAGTCTTGAGGTGAATGCAACTAAAATCTCGATTGTTGAAAAAATGTGGCTTATCATGTTATTGCAATAAGTCCTTCAATTGTTTACCACATTGTCGACGGCTGAAATTCTGACTTTCTTCCTTTATGAATGGGCTGCCACACCAATTTTAGAAAAATTAACCTGGATGCCAGCATAAAATTTCTCCACTACGTGCCTTACTTTTCAGCAAACCAAAAACATTTAGCTCATCGTAAGATGCCAAGTATTTTATATTCCTATCCCAACTACTCATAGTGGCAATCATTTTTGAATGCTATGACCTGCAAAAGATGCATTAAAAAGTTAGCTATCATGTGTTATAAGTTATAACCATGGCAGCCCATGTGTTAAATTGCGACATAATGCGTCTTTGGCAGCGAAAAACATTAATGACGCATTCGAGGATGTAGCGGTAAAAGAACGCAGCATTCGACTTTGGTTTGGTAAGCTTCGTTCGGGAGATTTTAGCTTCGAAAACGAACCACCTGGGAAACCTGGCAATGTTTCAAAAGCAACGGTGGATGCAAGACCACCTACATATCTCTAATAGGAAAAGTAAAAAAAAAAAAAAAATATCGGCTTTGAAATTTTTACCACAAAATTGGCCATTTCATGTAGTACAACCTATTACATCAAAATTTGAAACAAATTACACATTCCTATCGTGGAATCCGCCGGATCGGAGTTTCACTTTACTTGTTCGATTCACTTTCACTTTACGTTGGTATTGTAGAATCCGCCGGGGACGCGTCCTTGCCGACGAGTGTGTCGAAAAGGCAGTGTCGTAGATAGACAGCAATTTTTGTGATAAGTGACAGAAGCAGCTTTTATTTTTGTTTGATTTTTTAAAAAAAAAAGCGAGACAAATTAAAAAATGGATAGCAATGTTTTATTTTTGAATGATTCAGATTCAGATGAAGAGCAAGAGCAGCAAAAGACATTATGGAATTACCAAATGTATTTACTTGAATAAAAATATTTTGGAAATTTTCGTTTTTTTCCTAAGAAATTCGTTTTTAAATTACTTATTTGTTGTGCAAATTATAGAATTTAAATATGTGCATTTAATTTACTTACATTTTGAATACAAAAATACAGAAATAACAAAAATAAAAACAATCCGCAACGTAATCCGCAACTCTTGAGCTGCGAATAAAAAGTGAACAATTTTGTATGGGTGAGTTCCACCTAAACGGTTTCCACAATACAGTGAAACTCATTCACACTGCCGACACGGGAATGGTTCACTTTAGCGGATTTAACGATACCGACGGTCAAATTATAGTGAATCATTCCCCCCGGCGGATTCCACGATAGGGGTGAATGTGAATGAGCTTCACTGTATTGTGGAAACCGTTTAGGTGGAACTCAGACCATACAAAATTGTTCACTTCTAATTCGCAGCTCAAGAGTTGCGGATTACGTTGCGGATTGATTTTATTTTTCTATTCAAAATGTAAGTAAATTAAATTTACATATTTAAATTCTATAATTTGCACAAAAAATAAGTAATTTAAAACAAATTTCTTAGGAAAAAAACGAAAACCCGAAACCAATTTCAGAAAAAATGGTAAAGTAAATACATTTGGTTTTTTTTTATTTACCAAAAGTTTTTATACATCTGTCTATAACCGACATTTAGTACATTTTATAACATTAAGGGTATTCACTTAAACTCGTAAAACCACGTAAACCGTAAATATTTACCATCGCGTAAATGATCTGTCAAATTTTATATGAAAAATTATTTACGCGAGTCTCATAAATTTCTGCGACGATTTGGGCTCGGAAATCACCCTCGTAAAATTACACTGCTGTCAAAAATTGTGCTGCTGTCAAACTACATTCACATTTGAATAAAATTACAACTGTTACCTTCGCCAAATATCTCCAATATTAATAAATCTTGTACTGCAGTATCTTTAAACAATCTAATGTTTTTTCTTTTCACTAATTTTCGGCATTTTCATATGTTTGGATGACAGTTGCAGAACAGCAGATTCAATTACGCAACTTGTTTCCGATGGTTGCTCACTTAAAGCACGTCGTAAATATACAGAATTACGAGATGCGTAAATTTATCAGTTTAAGTGAATACCCTTATTGTGTTTTTTTTTTGCGCTGGGAGGTGGTAATCTTCAAAAGACGAAATTGAGCCCGTACTCAGTAACAGTGTGGGATTTTTACCTACTAACCCCTTCTCCCTTTTTTCCTACGGTATGGCCATCTTGGCATTTCATCGCAGGAGGGGGAGACGCCAGCTTTTCCAACTATTGCACCTAGTCGTTCGACTTATCAGCAATTTGTCTTTCATATAATTATTTAATGTTGTGTTGGGTCTACTATATACTATTGTTTTAGTTCCCTTTCATTTACTCTAACTATCTATAGGTAGTTAGTTCAAATGGTTTTTTCCTTCTTAATCTTCTAACAAGATTGTCAGTATTTAGTAAATCTGCGTTGACATGGCTGAGAAGTCTGAGTCTATGTCTATTGGCTACTGTTTTTACTTCATCTTCAACCATTTCAACATTTAGATCTTATTCTTATGTACCATGGTGCATTTACTATCACCCCTATCGTGGAATCCGCCGGATCGGAGTTTCACTTCACTTGTTCGATTCACTTTCACTTTACGTTGGTATTGTAGAATCCGCCGGGGACGCCTCTTTACCGACGAGTGTGTCGAAAAGGCAGTGTCGCAGAAAGACAGCGATTTTTGTGATAAGTGACAGAAGCAGCATTTATTTTTGTTTGATTTTTTTCAAAAATAAGTGAAACAAGTTAAAAAATGGATAGTATTGCTTTATTTTGGAATGATTCAGATTCAGATGAAGAGCAAGAGCAGCAAAAGCCATTATGGAATTACCAAATGTATTTACTTCAATAAAATTGTTTTTGAAATTAGTTCCGGGTTTTTCATTTTTTCCTAAGAAATGTGTTTTAAATTACTTATTTGTTCTGCAAATAATAGAATTTGAATATGTACACTTAATTTACTTACATTTTGAATACAAAAATACAGATATAACAAAAATAAAAACAATCCGCAACGTAATCCGCAACTTTTGAGCTGCGAATAGAAAGTGAACAATTTTGTATGGGTGAGTTCCACCAAAACGGTTTCCACAATACAGTGAAACTCATTCACATTGCCGACAAGGGAAAAGTTCACTTCAGCGGATTCAACGATACCGACGGTCAAATTGTAGTGAATCTTTCTCCCCGACGGATTCTACGATAGGGGTGACAGTTTCTAAGTACACGCCCCAAATAGAAGAACCAAGTACGTGCACATTAACCCAAATACACCGACCAAGTACGCGCACTTCATACACGGCCCGAGTACAAGCACATCATACACGAAACGAACCAAATTCACGTGTTTCTGAATACACGTGTACCCGTGTCACGTACGCACGTGTATTTAAATACACGGATCGAATCAAGAGGCCTAGTTCTAACATCAACATACCCAGCATATCGGAAACAGAAGTACATGAACCAAGTTGCGGTTAGAATACTAAGATACCTAACAAATCAAAATCAATTGAATCAGCAGAATGCATCTCTATTGACGAACATTTATTTACAATACCATCTAATTCAAGCGACTCAGAATAGTTTAAATTCAAAGATTCTTTTATTTATATGATTCCTTTTCTTTTTTAAGTCATATTAAATAAAAACAAAACACCCAATGAACATATTTTTCAAATTATTTCTCATTTAAAATAAATACCCATATGAATACCCGTTTGGGTAAATACCCATCACTAGTTGTGAGTCCATACTCGTGTCGTTTGCGGGAACCCGCGATTGGGGTTTAGAGCAAGAGGCTTTCCTTCCCCATCCCAAACAGTCTCTCGGATTTTATCCAAGAGCCACGCGTTCGTTTAGTGCTGTCTTGTCTGTCAGTAGGCGTGGTAACCGGTCTGACCCTTTTCAGAAACCTGAACCCTGAAACCTTCACGGTTGCAGAGAAGCAGGCCTCTGCAACCGTGAAGGTTTCAGGGTCCCTCTTCTCGAGCCGCCGGATGACTCTCACGACGTTGCGCCTTTGTCTGCGCAGAATCTCCTTCTGTTGGAGAGGCTTTCTGGCCACACGCCCACCTCGAACGTTAGAGCCAGGAGTTCCCAATGAACGTCGGTGAGAGGTAGAGGGTACAGTTTCTACAACCGTCGTAAGGCTATCGAGCGTCGAGTTTGTATGAGTCTGAGTGACATCACGACTACATTCCCAGTTTGGTTGGTGGTGAGAGGCGCTCACATCCAGTACGCATGATGAGCTAAGGCTCGAGATGTTTCTTGGAAGTGCGCTCCCCTCATCCTCCCCCCGAGAGCCATCATATCCCCCTCCGGGTCCGTATGAGCAGTAGGCTTGATGCAACGCCTGGAAGGTGAGTCAGATGGTACCCCGGATCCCGTGGTCGATTTGTCCCTCTGTGTTAGTTTGTCCGTAAGGCAGAGGTCGCCGCCGATCCCCCTGCAGACCGGTTTTCGCCAATCAGGATAGTGGATGACAACGCCCTCGTTGTCTCCCCCTTCACCAGACCCGTACGAGCAGTAGGCTTGATGCAACATCTGGATTGATAGTTCCCTGGTGGGTTCAGTGTTCGAGGCGGTTGGTGGGGTCGACCCTTCCCCCGAACGGTCTTCGCCAGTCAGGGGGGCAGGTGGCCCCATCAACATCCTATCGCTGGTGTTACCTGCAGAAGCAGCGTCAATCGGTGTACGAGCGGTAGGCTTGTTCTCCTAGAGGCGCTGTTCCTGCAGATAGGCACGTGCGTTTTGAAGTCGTTTCAATTCCGTTTCTGTTAGTTCGTCCCAGCCCTTCGTACCTTGTCTCTTTATCGTAAGCTTGCTGTTGGCGATTATGCTACGCCTGGAAGAGGTGGACAATCTGGAGAGGTTGGAGCTAGCGACTGAGCAGCTGTCACAGACACCGAGAGTGCCCCCTGTGCCAGTAGCGGCCACTCCGACGCTTTCTCTGTCCCAGACTCCAAGATTGGCGAAGGGGTTGAGGAGAAGATTTTCTTCTTCCTCTGTCATAAGGTCTGTCTGGTGATCGGCTTTTACGGAGGTTGAAGCGCCCGATCCTTGTACGCTCGTCTCCTTTGTTGTGATTGTTCATATTGGTCCCACGAGTAAGGGGGAAGAAAGGTCCATCTGCACTTACCCCCTATATGCAGATAAGGGGAATTAGGGTTAAAACTGGAAGTCCCCAGTTATTCAGAGTTTGCGCTAGTGACTGAGCTTCCCCCAGCCATGCAGGCCTCGGCGCGTCGTACCCTGCCTTGGGTGACCACCTTTTGCTTTCTGGAAAACCTCCGTTAGTCAAGCCAAAACATGGGAAAACATCGAGCTGGACGCAGACTAGATTTAGTTTTCTCCCTCGGTTTGTCATCTAGTTCACAGGCACTAGGTTAAGACCCTCCACCACGGCAAGGTAGGGATCGAGGAGGGGCGCATGAACCTTACAACAGATTCAAGCTGTAGACTTTGCCTTGAGAGTGAGGAGACCTCTCTTCACATCCTAACGGAATGCCCAGCTCTCTTTCAAATCAGAAAAAAGAATACTAGGCGGCGAGTTCGTTTCTATAGAACAGCTTGTTACCATTCACCCAGAGAAGTTCAACTTCCTGATATCTTCTGGAGTGAAACAATTCATCTAGAAACAATAGGGAAGGCACAATAGGATTCGTCAGAAACCGCAGTGACAAGGGCTAATTAGCTCTCCCGAAATAATAATAATAATAATAATAATAATAACCATCGTAGTGATCGTATGTTGTTTTTCTTTGCTGAGTTGCGTAAGGGTACGGGGAACGGGGGTGAACGATGATTTGGTTGGATGGATCTTTAAGTATCTGTGGAACTTCTTAACGGATTTCAAAATTCAATATTGGAATGGTGACACTTTTTGCTACCTTTTATCTATGAAAGTTCCATAGGGACAGACGATTTCTAGCGACTAAGTAAAAACCTTAGTATGTATTCAACGCGTGCAAGACCCCTTTTTGGTTTATAGAAAGCTATACTTACACCAAGAAATTATCCTGCGCCCAATATAAATGAATAGTTTGTAAGGAAAATTGATGGTGTTTCACAAATTTATAAATCCATCGACACGGTTGTAAATACGGATGATTCGGCTCATTTTCCAATCGAATTTTTAAATTCAACGAATCCGCCAAGACTACCAGGGCACTTAATTTCGTCAAAAGTTCGAGTGCCAACAATTTTATTAAGAAACTTATGTTCCCCAAGGTTGCTGGTTAAAGCTTTGAGGCCCAATGTTATTGAAGCTACTATTATAACAGGACCAGGCACAGATGAGAATGTATTTATACCCAAAATACCAATGATACCTTCCGACTACCCATTTGCCTTTAAAAGACTGCAATTTCCTATAAAGTTGTGCTTTGCTATGACTATAAATAAGGCCCAAGGACAAACTATGAAATATACCGGAAATGATTTAACTTATGAATGCTTTTCCCACAGACAGCTTTATGTAGCCTGCTCACAAACAAATAAACAAGAAAATTTAAATATATTGTCCCCAAACGGTACAACTAAAAATATTGTATATAAAGAAGTGCTTTAACTGCAAAAATACCATATATGTAGGTACTATTTAAGTTTACATACATCTCTGAATTTACTTATTTCTATACACCAGCAGGCGGGGCGAAGCAAGGCGAGCATGGGTACAGCTAGTTATAATAATAAAAATAAAAATAAAAGTACAAACATGCTTATGAGTTTCTCGACTTTATAATTTTTTTATTGCGGTTTTCTAAAATTTCGCAAAGTAAAAAATGATTTACTTTACATATTTTCCTTATTACTCAGGGTTCGGTGCTGTCTTCTCGTCGCATATCCAAATTTGACCTTAAGTTCACACTTCCTTCTACCCAAAAGTTTGGCCGATTCATCATCTCTTGCCAAAGAAATAACTCTTTTTCTCTAGAATCCATCCAACTGACCTGATTTCCATAGTGTTTACCTGTAATAAGAAGAAAAACAATATTTTATTGTTTATTTTTTTTGACCACTACCCGAACAACTTTAATTCCACATACTTAAGTCATCACCATCTATGAATTTAAAGGTAGAAGTTCTGCCCTGTCTGCATACATAAATACCTGAAAGGGAAATTTCAAAAATCGCGTGACGGCGGGACCTAAGAGTAACATTTTGATAACGTCATTTGTTAAAGAAATGTCTGGATTACCTGTTAGAGACTTGAAGGGATCAGTTTTTGTTGGATAATGGGAGATTTGACGGCGCTCAAATGGCAACATTACCCGGAAACAACAATGATTGAGTGTCAAATCCTGGAAACTTTTATGTAGATTGAGTAGTCTGTGGCCTTTGAATTACTCACTTCAAAAGTAACTCTAGAGTGCCGCTCGTCTCTCACAAAAATTTGCACAGCAATTCAACATTAACCTATGCTGGGTACTAGGCCATAAAGGAAATAACGTGGAAGTTACAAATCTCCAGACAGCTTAAAATACAAAATATTTTGTGCGACAGCTCATAGAGAGCCAGGACAAAGATTCTCGCAACCACTCATGTTAGGCGTGTTATATATATCGCACAAATGGAAGCGACCTACAGTTTTATTACCAACCCCGAATGGCGAATGGAGACGCTTCTTCCAGACAGATTATACACTCGGAGATTTGTCATTGCCTGCCAAAAGGTGGTTGTCTCGAAACTATGTCCGTTCACTTAGCAGTCCAATACACTAACCACTAAGCTACGGGGACCACCTCTAGGCAGCTGGGCTAGATTAAAATCGATTCAATGCGTTGACCCTGTTAAAGGGATCCCAAATCAGTTCTCTTACAGTATCCCGCAGGAAAGTGTTCAATCGATATACACGAATTTTACATAAGCTGCAGAGACGAAGAGGAGGAAGGAAGGAAGAGGGAAACTACTCCATCTGCGATTAGTTCAGTGACTTCGAATGTTGACCTTAAAAGAATGCACCGCTTTAAATATCTCTACAAAGGTTTGGGTATACCTAACAGTACAGTGAAACTCATTATCAAACAAAATATAACTAGAGAAACTAACTCCTGGTGGAAAAGTGGTCATACGTGGCACCCCACCAGACTTATATGGGCTGAAATTGACGACCATAAGCGAAGGGAGATCATCACCCTAAACAGAACACAAATTCGCACCATTATTGGTTTCGTCGCAGGCAGAAGCTGTAAGGATGAGGAAGAGGAGGAAACCACGACTCACCTCCTCTGCCACTGTCCAGCGTTATCTCACAGTAGAAGAAGACTTCTTGGTCCGTATCACTTCAATGATAACAGTGACCCAAGCCAAATCCCCTTAAATAACATACTATACTTTATCAACAACTCTAAAGTGAGTCCTGCAGGACACCTATCTACCTAACCTAAATAGCTCTAGGTTCTTCAATTAGTATCATGATTAGTTTCCAGATTGGTGGTAGATCCTGTACTACCACAATGGTACTTTTCTACTTTAGGTAAGTATGTTTGCATTCAGATTCAGGCAGCCTAACCTAACCTATTGTATGTAGTTTATATCATGCCTCATCAGGGATTTATTTATTTCAATTAAATTGAGCCTTTGCCATCAAAACTACTGATGAGCGATATATCAATAACTCCTAGCAGTAACCCGTTATTCATCAGTAACTGTAATAACTGGATACTCAATATCGAAGTAACTAGTTAAGGATGTGGTGGGTTAAATATTTTTTGGTTTGATTTTTTTTTTATTGGAAATTGTTTATTATATTCGGTTGCAGATATGTGTACGCGAAAAAAAAAAACCAATTCCTATGTGGTGCATGGTGGTTTTAAGCGTCATACAGACTATCAACTTGCTTGTCAACATGGCCATATTGGTGTCGATGCTGATCTACTGAAGATAGGTTGATAATGAAATTCTGTGTTGTTCGAACGGTTGAAGTAAAATTAAAGGTGTTTGATATTCGTGTTGTCAAATTGGTTGACAACCAAGTTGATTGTCTGCATGGCGCTTTAGACAGTGGCGTATGGGATCCGTATTTATTTATTCGCTTTACACCAAATTTTTTTTTTTACGTGTGCATAGTGTATTCGTTTATCATTTTAGTGTTGTGGGCGAGCATATTGCATATTCAAAAGGAAACGAAGCAGTACATAGAATATTTCGGTCTTCATTTAAAAAATTGCTGTGATTGAATAATTAGCAGTTACCGGATAACTAATAAGAATAACGGTTATTGGAAAATAACAGTACCTGTTATAACCATTTTTCAAACATAACCCTTAACCTTCCTATACCCGCGCACGGTCTGTGAGACCGTCAAATTTTACTTTTCGCAAATATTTTAGTAACGGTGCAATTAAGCGCAGTGTACTTTATGGTAGCTTACAATAACTAATATAAACTTGATTTATTGCGTTAACAATATATCACTCTACTGATTAAAACAAATTTCATAAAAATATTCGAAGCAGAAGAGATACTACGGGATCTTGAGTTTCGGTCCCAGAGACCGTGCGCGGGTATACGTGCTATTTTTTTTGACGCGGGTATAGGAAGGTTAAGGGCATCACTAATCAAAACCTCTTCATTTATAAATAAAAAATTAAAAATATCCGATTTGTATGTACTCGAGTATATAGCTTATAAAGCTTCTAATTAAGTTAACAGATCGACTTACCAGTTCCTAAAGAAAAACGTGCACCACCAAGGAACTGGTTACTTATTAAGCGATCATGATCCCAAATTGTTAACTCCAATGCTCTTTCAGAAAGTTCTTGCAATGTAACATCCTCATAAATAAATGTGAAATTCCATACGGGATTTAATGACTTTTTAAAAACAGGCGTTTTTTGCTTTGAACTGCGGTTTCGATTTGGAAGAAGGTAACTGTAGAATACAAATAAAGTCAATAAGTATTAAAATAAGATGGTTTATTTAAATTGCATACCTTTTGCAGAATGTATCGCATGTACCATTCGCCTTAAGTGAATGCAAATTTTTCGCTTCTTTTATTAATATATGAAGCTGTCCTTTAAAATATGGTTTTACATTGCCCACTTTACTGAGAATGGTGTCTGGAGTGGGAACTTCAGAGCTCTCCAGTGGTATAAATTTAAGGCCGACCACTATATCTCCCCGATAACTTAAAGGCTCATCGAATTTTCCATTCTAAAAGCAAAAAATAAATATATATATACATATAAAAAGTAAATGCTCTAAAATACCCTTTCCTGTAGAAAATACCACTGTGATTGCGGATTATCAAATACTTTGCCTTGTAAATCAACTATTACTTCTCCTAAAAAGTCATTACGACCAAACATATCCGAATGCCAAACAGTGAGCCAAATCGAACGAGGTTCTAAATTTGAAATCGGCACGTAGAACCGCAAAATCTCGTTAAACATAGGGTTTAAAGTATGTTTTTTCACTTTCGTTTTACGTTTCCCGATTTTGGATTTATCCGGTAAGAGATATACCTTCAAAAGTGTGATGAAAAGAATATCAAACAATTGTATTATAGTTTTTCTTTTATATAGTACCTTAACATAGGGATCACTTTTACATCGCTTAACATCCACTGCTGCTAAATCCTTGCATTTTACGATGTGAATCTCTAATGCACTTATTTTATAGTTGTATTGCATGGAAAACTCAACTTGACCTTTAACTCGTACACTGCCATAATGATTATCAAAAGCGTCAGAATAAACACTTGTTAAAGAATCAGAGCGCATCTATAAAAAAAAATACAGGTTATACTAAAATGTTTTTTTTTACGTACTTGATTATGTTATACTCCGAAACTGGAATTATTTCGCTTATAAAATTGATTTCGTTGTAGGCCAGGCGATTTATTAATATCACTACTGAATTCTGATATGGAAAAATCGTCTGAAATGAAAACGAAAACAAATGAAAATAATAAAAATTATTATTAGGCGTCTATACAGGCTACAAAAAAGCGTGAGCAAAAAAACGCCTATCGAGGGTAACGAATGGCATCATAGCAGTTTAGCAGCACTATGTGAAATAACACGTATCAGCTGTTTTTTCTTGCTGATTTATAAAAAATAAATTGCGGATTGTAAACAAAATTGTGGATGAAAAAAACTCAAACGTATGTTTGTTGGTTAATTATCCATTTTAGATAATTTCCTTAGTGCAAATTTTCTCTTAATAACTTCTTTTTTCATTTTTTGTGTTCCTTCCTGAGCATTTTTTTTTACAAATGTCTTTTATGTCACTTTTGACATTTTCGATAGCATTTTTCGATAACAATCGAGAAAAAACAGTTTGGTAGCACAGTTTTTATCGCGGCTAAGGAAATAACGCTGGATAGCTATCCAGATTTCGCAATTCGATACAGGCTTAGTTGTTGTTGCAATTAACATGGAAAATATTTTTTAAACCTATATAGATAACCAAAAAAACGCACCTATCATTATTATAACTATTATTAGGCGTGTTTTTTTTTTTTGGTTTCCCGTATGGGATTGGCGAAAAAAAACTACATCGCGGATAAGCAATTTCTATGTTAAATGCAACAAAAACTTATCCCATATAGCATTAGTTAAGACCACATAATTTTCTGGGTTTAACTTTATACCCGATAAAAATGGTGCTACCAGACTCAGGTTTTTATGGAAACGTGACAACTGACGTGCGTTGATGTCAGTCGAGTGTTTCTTTGTTATAAAAAAAATGGCCGAGCAAGACAGAAAGTCCGTAAAAGTAGAAATGCAATAATATGCAAAATAATTCGATAAATCTATATTTATTGAAATAATTCCATTTCCATGCAATTGATATTATGCTGGAAACAGATGTGCAGTATTTATGCATGCAGCACTGCGTGCAAATCTGCGCATGAAACACATGAGCAGAGTTTTATTTGACATGCATCGCACCGGCTGTTGTCATTCGACAGTTAACAGCTGAAAGAAAATTAATGAAATAGTTCGAAAATAATATAAAAAATGCAACAGGTACTGTTTTTAATTCCAATATAAAAGGGAATTGATATATACTCCAGCATTTTTATTTAAAACCGCAAAAATTCTTGCGGCGAAAGATTTCTTTTATCAGTCTGTCTTGCAAAACACAGCAACAGAAAAGTGAGCAGACATCGAACGATGCTACCAAATGCTGTTAATTTAGATTTTTTTCTTTTGCGTTGTGGTAGTATTGCCCCTGCGCAGAGAAATTAGAAATAGAGACTGAATGCAGCGCTGCTCTGCATGCAGAATTTACGTGTGTTCAGCTGCGCAGAGAAATTAGAAATAGAGACTGAATGCAGCTGAACACACGTAAATTCTGCATGCAGAGCAGCGCTGCATTCAGTCTCTATTTCTAATTTCTCTGCGCAGAGGCAATACTACCACAACGCAAAAAAAAAACAAATCTAAATTAACAGTATTTGGTAGCATCGTTCGATGTCTATTCACTTTTTTGTTGTTGTGTTTTGCAAGACAGACTGATGAAAGAAATCTTTCGCCGCAAGAATTTTTGCGGTTTTAAATAAAAATGCTGGAGTATATGTATATGAATTCCCTTTTATATTGGAATTAAAAACAGTACCTGTTGCATTTTTAATATTATTTTTCGAACTATTTCATTAATTTTCTTTCAGCTGTTACCTGCCGAATGACAGCAGCCGTTGCGATGCATGTCAAATAAAACTCTGCTCATGTGTTTCGTGTGCAGATTTGCACGCAGTGCTGCATGCATAAATTCTGCACATCTGTTTCCAGCATATTACAAACTTTTATTATTTTTAATGTTTTTTGAGGTTTGGATTGATAATTTATGTTTTGGTTGTTTATCTCATAACTGTTGAGTTGAAATGTCAATCCATACGCAGTGCTGCCAATGTTTTGTGATGACATGATTAATCCCCGATGTCGTTTTTTTCGTCCAATCCCAAAAAAACACACCTATTATCATTATTATTACTATTATTATTATTATTATTACCTATTATTATTATTACCTATTATTATTATTACCTTTCCTTTGGGTTGTCGCCTTGTCGGGGCGGAAAGGCTTGTAGTAAGTCTACGAGACATGTGGGAGGCGTAAGCAACAGGGGGCAGGTTCAATTGACCACCCTCTGAATGTTTGCAGTCACCCAATTGTCCCTAGAACGAAACCAAGAGCAACCCACGGGAAAACACGAGCTATTCAGGCGACCCGGTGCGTCCTCAAGTGCCGATTAGAGAAAACTCTGTAAACCTAGGCACACACCTAAGTATACAGGATTGAGGGTTATACCTTATACCTCCGCAGACCAAGAGACAACAATTTCCCAAGCCAAGGTGTTATGGAATACGTGCCGAGGGCTGAATGGTGCAGGGAATCAAACATGTGCATCGCAAACGCAATGTCCCTATGAGATACCGGGCGACCTCTCATAGTATCTAGCCTTACACCTGTACGGGAGCTCTGCAGGTGCGGACCTATATTTCTCGCCATATTCGTGGGAACTTCATGAATATTTACACAGAAAAAACAAAAAACCAAACACAAAACGAAAAAATAACGGAGTCAGAAGAAGAATCTCTACTCCGCACGCCGAAATCGCAGATGGAGATGGAGACAGATGAGTGTACACTCTCATCTCCACCCAAATCTCAGCTGTCAACTCCTAACGCTCAGGACTCCATAGCTCCAAGCGCAGAGGACAGGACTAAAAGCGATACCCAGAAACTCCAGAAGAAATATGAGCACTTCACTGGAGCTCAAAAGCGTCGAATCTCAGCGATGATCAGAGACGGCATTACTCCCGAAAAGGCTAATGAACTGGAGCGCATCAGATACGCCAAAGTCCAAACCCTTAGGTAGAGCAAGAAGTGAGTCATCCAGGAACATCCAAAAGATGTAGATCCTCTGATAACTCACCTAAAGACCGCAACCCCAAAAAGCCCAGATCTCACCAAGAAGCTCGTAGCTCAGGAGATTTAGGAGCGAAGGTTGCTCATAAAAAAACCCACAAATATCCCTAAAACCTGTGAGAGGGTACCACAGCATAAAATGGAAAAAAACAAGACACTCAGCACGGGAAAAGCCCTCAAATGTAGTAGCTAAGGGAAAAGACACAGCCACAACTCACCGCAAATCTGAGGCCCCACAGGTAAAACCAGGAACGTCAGGGCTATCTTACAGAGACGCGACAGCCCAACGTAAGGTTGCCATTATGCATGCAATGCACCCGGAAGAGACTATCAGCGCAACAGATATAGATGGTCAAAAAGAGTCTACTGGATGAAGTAGATAAAGCCGAGAGCAATGGCTCCCATCTGAAATTCATTGCGAACTCTCCGAGGAACGGATGGCTCTCTATCACATGCCACAACAAAGAGACCAAAGAATGGCTCATGTCAGTGGTAAAAAGGATGAAACCTTGGCCAAACGCAGACCTGAGGGCAACTCAGGGAGATAACATTCCCAAGTCCTTCAAATGCGTAATTTTTCTGTCATCTGAAGATGTAATGACTAAGGATGTCTTCCTAGCTCGGGCAGGGAAGCAAAACACCGGCATATCCACAGCTGGATGGCGCATCCTTAAGATCTTAAAGGAAAAAAGCGGAGGTCAAACTATTACCTTCCTGGTAGACGAAGAGTCCCGCAACTCCATCATGGCACAATCGTGCAAACTGCTCCTGAATCTTTCTGAGGTAACAGTTAGGATGAGTGATGGCAACAACAAACAGCCACAACAACAAAAAAAAGCCTTCAGAGCCGACTAAGGACAGAGCAGCTCATGCACATCCTAAGCTTAGCGCTCAAAGCAGACTTACCAGGGAAGGTAACAAAAACAAAAACAATCTGGCAACAAGTAAAGTCCAGGTTAAGGGCCGGACTGTAACCGAAAATCCGGCCAGCAGTGTATCCAATGGGTCAGATGTCATACCCTCAACACCCCCTAATAGTGTGTCAGAGGACAACCCATCCACTGCTGAAAATGCTGGCACCCCATCTGCCAGCATAAACATGGAACCATAACATGGGACTCATGTGTATCCAGATAAATCTACAGCACGCCAGAGCCGCGTCGGCGGTTGTGACTCATAGATTCTATCAGGATCACCTGGACGTGGCCTTTATCCAGGAGCCATACATTTACAAGGACCAGATAAAAGGCCTCACAGGTGAGTTACTCTACGATTCCATAAATGAAGGAAAACCTAGAGCCTGCATCTTAGTAAACGAAAAGTTCACAATTATCCCTATTCCAGAATACACTAACAAGGATCTGGTAGCGGCAATATTAGAAATACCCAACAGAGGAGGTAAGACAGATGTAGTAATATGCTCAGCTTACCTTCCGGGAGACTCCACCGATCTCAACTTTCTGCCACTGAAGGGACTTATGGACCACTGTAACAGAAAGAAGCTACAACTCAAAATCGGATGTGATGCAAATGCTCACCATACGATTTGGGGTAGCTCCAACATCAATACGAGAGGTGAGCCTTTACAAGCACTAATAAACGAATATAACTTTGAAATTTTAAACCA
The DNA here is from genome assembly GCA_951813785.1 of Criorhina ranunculi. Lineage (NCBI taxonomy): Eukaryota > Metazoa > Arthropoda > Insecta > Diptera > Syrphidae > Criorhina > Criorhina ranunculi. The sequence goes on along the minus strand of OX638381.1, from coordinate 57,064,293 downwards.
GGGGAGAAGCCCCACCTTTATAAACAGAATTAGAGAAGAGGTCCTTGATCTAACCCTATGTACTACATTTATAAAAAATTGCATAGTTAACTGGCATGTCTCGAAAGAAACGTCAGTGTCAGACCATCGCCAAATTCTGTTTGACATAAATATAGGCACTATACACACAAGCACATACAGACATCCAAAATCAACAGACTGGGTCCTCTACGAGCAGGAACTCATGGAAAACATGTCCAAGTGCAACAAAAACATCAAAGATATAGACAGCCTAGAACTCGCCTGCGAAAATATCAATACAGCAATCACCACAGCATACCATCAAGCTTGCCCAGAGAAAGAAAAATCAGGCAATCGCATCACACCATGGTGGAACAAAAAACTCGCTAAGCTCAGAACAGTAACTAGGAAGCTATTCAACAAGGCGAAACGCAATGGAGAATGGGACAAATATAGAGAGTCCCTCACGAACTATAACCTAGAAATTCGAAGGGCTAAAAGAGAATCATGGAAAGGTTTCTGTCAAAGCCTCAATGACATCCAAGGCAGCGCACGCATCCACAGAATTCTCTCTTAACAGCACACGAATTACAATCGGGCTAATTCAAAAACCAGATGGCTCATATGCGGAAAGTGGACTACAGACGCTTAAGCTCTTAGCCGATACACACTTTCCGGGTTCCACTCCAAGCCCGAACTCCCCTCTACTCAATCTCCAAGGATGTTCCACACAACCAACTAAGGAAGACTGGAAGAGAGCAAGGGAAATCTTCTTCGAGGAAAAAATAAAGTGGGCAATATGCTCATTCCTTCCCTTCAAAGCTCCAGGAGAAGATGGAATATTCCCCGCACTCCTTCAAAAGAGCTGCCCACACACGATGCAAACCATGATCAACATCTTTAGAACAAGCTTCGCGTGGGGACATCTACCTAAGAGCTGGAAAGAGGTCATAGTAAAATGTATACCTAAAGCTGGACGTAGACCCTCAGATCTACCAAAATCATACAGACCCATCAGCCTTACCTCATTTTTCCTCAAAATAATGGAAAAAATTAAAGACCGGCATATCAGAGATGGGGCCCTGCATCTTAAACCCCTTCATAAGAATCAATATGCCTATCAACCAGGGAGATCAACTACCCATGCGCTGCAAAATCTCACCTCAAGAATTGCAAAATCTCTCAGAGAAAAAGAGATTGCGGTGGGCTGTTTTCTGGACATAGAAGGTGCATTTGACAACACTGAATACTCCCAAATATTCAGATGTATCCAAAATACAGGGGTAGACACTACGACCTGCCGATGGATCAAAAGCATGCTAGAAGATAGGAACATCAAAATAACACTAGGTTGCGCCAAACTCAGTATCACAGCAGCGAAAGGTTGCCCTCAAGGAGGTGTTCTCTCCCCCTTGCTGTGGTCCATCGTAGTGAATGAACTGCTGGTTATACTAAGTAATGAAGGATTTAATGTCCAAGGGTACGCAGATGATATAGCAATCCTAATCAGAGGCAAGTTCGAAGAAACAATCTCGGATTGCCTCCAGAGGGCACTGAATCTGGTCGCTAAATGGTGCAAAAATGTAGGGATAAACATAAATCCTAAGAAAAGCACCATAATTGCCTTCACCAAGAGAAGAAAACTGGAAAAACTCAGAAAACCATCACTCTTTGGTGAATCAATAGAATTCTCAAAGGAAGTCAAATACCTAGGGGTAACTCTAGACTCTAAACTCACATGGGAAGCTCACCTCAATAAGGTCATAGACAAAGCCAGGACCTCACTATGGACCAGCAAATGTCTTCTAGGAAAGAACTGGGGCCTTAACCCTAAAATGACGCTTTGGCTATACACAGCCATAGTCAGGCCTATCCTCACCTACGCTGCACCGGTCTGGTGGGAAAAGACCAAGCAAAAGACCGCACAGACCAAGCTCAATAAACTGCAAAGACTAGCCTGTGTTTGCACTACAGGAGCAATGAGAACAGCTCCAACCGCAGTGTTAGAAACCCTACTAAATCTCCCACCCCTTCACCTTCTATTCAAGAAAGAAGCAATAGTTAACGCTTACATGCTCATCTCAGAAGATGAATCCAATTCCGCAGTGATTCATTCAGATATTACTCAAGCATTGACAACAAATGAACTGCTCGGAATCACACTATCTGACAGATGTTTAAAAAAATTCAACTTCAGCAAAAATTTCTTGGTGACATTTCCAGAGCGTGATAACTGGGAACAGAACAAACCAACATTTGCGAACGATTCTCATGTATGGTACACAGATGGATCCAAAACAGATGAAGGAGTTGGAGCTGGAGTCTATGAATTATATACCAAAACCTCTCTATATAGCAGCATGGAGAAAAACAGCTCAACATTCCAGGCAGAGATTCACGCAATAGAATTATGCATCAGAGAAAATATAAACAGATCTATATTCAACAAGAACATCTATATTCTTTCTGACAGCAAAGCAGCCTTGCAAGCAATAAACGCCTGTGAAATAACATCCAAACTTGTTTGGGATTGTCTTCAACTACTTATAACACTGGCTAACACAAACAGAGTTCATCTCATTTGGGAACCGGGCCATAGCGGATATGAAGGCAATGAAAAGGCAGATGCACTGGCCAGAAAATGCTCTGCATCAACATTTATGTTGCCAAGACCATTCTGTGGGCTCCCAATAAGTACAGCCAAAGACTGTTTAAAAAATTGGTTAAAAGACGAAGCACAACATTACTGGTCAGAAATGGAAGGTAATAGACAAGCTAAAACCTTTATGCCAACCACCTCCCAAAAAAGAACGAAACAACTTCTACGATTAACGAGAAGTCAGATTCGAATAGTCACAGGCTTCCTAACCAGACACTGTCGGGTTAAAAAAACATCTCATGACTATGGGAATAGTACAAGACAACACTTGTAGAATGTGCAACGAAGACGAAGAATCAGCAGAACACATACTGTGTCACTGTAACTGTCTCACAAAAACACGTCATCGTTTTCTAGGTAACCACTACCTTATGGCGGAGGATATCACCACCAGTTCACCCAAAGACATAGCCGGTTTTATCACTCACTCCGGAATCATGGAGGAGCTTTAAATTGAGGATATCACAATAGGCCCACCTATGGCCGCAGTGATAAGGGACTAGTGCCCACCTCACCTACTAATCTGACTATCTATTATTATTATTATTATTATTATTTTTATATCCTTTATTGTTAAGTAACTTAATTAAAATTAACAATATTAATGTACAGCACTAGCTACCAGGATTTTGGGCTAAACATATATGTAAATATATACATATGTAGATGCTTAAAAAAAAAAATTGGGTTTTCTTGGGTGTCGAATAAGACTCTCGCCTTTTACTAAAAGCAATTGAACATCAATACATTTAATAAAACAGTTATAAATAAAATGCTTCAGGAATAATTTACTATACTATATATTCTTCAAGAAAATAATTATAAAGTTAATGCTTGTAATATTGATGATTTTAGACTTTGGCATGAAAGGCTAGGTCACATTAGTAAAAATATTTTTTTTAGAAATAAAAGCGAAGGATATGGCACAGGATAAAAGCATGATACAAAAAATAAACCCTACAAATACCTTATGTGAATCACGCAATTATGGAAAACAATCGAGTTTACCATTTTCTAAAAGAAAAGATAAGACTTGTGTTCAGCGTCCTCTATTTATTATTCATTTAGATATTTCAGGACCGATAAGTCCATTCACAAAGTAGTGGTGTATTTGTTAACGCATAAATCTGGACTATTTGAAGTATTTAAAGACTATGCACCAAACAGCGAAGCTCATTTTAATTTCAAAATTGTAAACTTTTATTGTGGGCTGGTCATGTCGCTCGAATTAATGATGATCGATGGACAAAAAGATTAACAGACTGGTATCCTAGAGATGGAACAAGAAGAACCGGCAGACAACTTTCAAGGTGGCGAGATGATCTTCAGAAAGTAACTGTAAGATGGGAACAAACTGCAAGAAACAGAGGGGCGTGGAAAATATTGGGGGAGGCTTATACTCTTATTATGTAACGAAAATTTGCACTCGGAATAAAATAAAATAATAGAATAATTGAACTGAATAAGTGAAAAAAAAAAAACAAAAAAACAAAAAAAAACTATGTACGTTTTTTTTTAATTTAATCTTAATATTGTTATTCATATAAGAGAGTGAATAAAAGCTTTATATAATAATAATAATAATTGTGACAATGTGAATATATTTCCAATGACATGAAGAACTTTTTCGAAGAAAAGGGTATATCCTATCATTTGACTATGCCATATACTCCGCAACAAAATTCCGTAGCAGAAAGAATGAATCGAACCCTTACTGAGAAAGTTCGCGCTATGATACATAGTGTAAAATTGCATGAATCTTTTAAGGGAGAAGCAATTTGAACAGCTACATATCTATTAAATATATCCCCAACAAAGGCGTTCTAATCAAATAAAACTCCTTTTGAAATGTGGCACAACAAAAAACCAAAATTAGATAATTTGAGAATTTTTGGTAGCAGTCTTTGTGCCTAATAAAAATCGAAAAAGCAAATTCGATGAAAAATTGTTTAAAGGCATATTGATCGGGTATGAACCAAATATGTAATTACAAAATTTTTCATACAGAAACTAATAAAATGTTCACAGCCCGTGATGTAATTTTTGACGAAGTAGGTTTTGGCACATCTCAGGATGTAGCCCCTTGTGAGGCCAGTACATCCAGGGCAGCAACAGCCTCTTGCCCAGTGGAAACCAGGCCTCAACCCGAGAAACAGTCTCAGGGTCCAAGGAGGCAGTTGACCCAAGAGGAAAAAAGACTGGCAAATGCGTATAGGACAATCAAACGTCTCAGCAATTAAGATGTGGCCAGTCTAAATATTAGAGATAGACACCGCCTTAGGGGGCCCAAAGATTACTCTCCGTTAGAGAGAAGCCCAAAGAGGCAAATAAGCCCAAGGTTAGGTTAGGTTAGGTTGAAGTGGCTGCTAGCTATCGCCAGCACACTTAGACCAGTGATAGGTCCATTGTGATACCACATGGATCTGAAGAGATCTCCAAACCTACTCGTTAAACCAATTGGAGCTCTTTATGAAGCGAAGGAGGTCTCTGATATCCGTGTTTATCAGATCACCTAAGTCGTTAAAGTAGAATTCCCCTAAATGGAGTCTTCTTGTGCGGGAGGGAGCTGGACAGTTACAAAGAAGGTGGGGAATAGTTTCCTCCTCCTCTTCGTCCATGCAGCTTCTACAGAAATCATTTGAATGGACGCCAAGCCTTGTTGCATGCTTGCCTATTAGACAGTGTCCCGTGATGACACCTATTACGGATCTGATATGCGATCTTTTGAGAGAAATCAAGTTCTTAGAGCGTTTCAGATCCAGCCGTGGCCAAATCCGTTTAGTTGCTAGACAGGTTATACCATTTGTCCACCTAGAATTCGTTTTCTCAATAGCATCCAGCTTGAGCTTAAGTTTACATGCAGCGATCGGTATACCCAGGGTGTCTCTTTCTGAGAGCACGGGTATAGTTGTTCCATATCTGGCGAGTTCGTCAGCCTTGCAGTTCCCTGGAATATCTCTATGCCCCGGCACCCAACAAAGGTGAATATTGAACTGTTCCGCCATCTCTATAAGAGATGATCGGCAATCTAGAGCTACTAGTGAATTTGAGGAGACTGATTCCAGAGACCTGACCGCTGCCTGACTGTCTGAAAAGATAAGTATATCTGTGGAAGATATAACGTTTTTCTTCAGCCAAGATAAGACTTCTTTGATTTCCAATATTTCCGCCTGGAACACGCTACAATGATTTGGAAGACGGAAAGAGAGGCTGAGATTAAGCCTTTCGGAGAAAACACCACCACCTACACCCTCATTCTCCCAGAGTGACCTGGAGGGAATGGTAGTAAGGAAGTTTGTATTGAAATTTAGCTTGGTTGTGGTGTAATCTATGTTTCCAGGGAAGATTTTGAATTTATTCAAAATGGAGGCGTGGCCAAAGTCTTTGGTAGACTACTGCGAAATTGATTTGAGGCGAACAGCCGAGTTAGCAGCCATTTGTCTGCCGAGGATGTCAAGGGGTGTTAGGTGAAACAAAATGTCCAGTGCTGCGGAGGGTGTCGTACGAAGAGCCCCGCTTATGCACAAGCATGCTGATCGCTGGATCTTGCTTAGTTGGTCTCGGTCCAAAGAGCCCAAAGAGAGATAAAAGCCCAAGGAGGTGAAGAAGACAAAATAGAGGCCCAATGAAAGGAAGGCCAGTGAGGGTAATAAGAAGGAACATCAAAAGCCCAAACCGGACCAAAACAAAGCTCATCCCACACGACAACCGAGCCGACCAGCCACCAAATAAGTCGCCGAAAGACTCACCATCAGACCGGCCAAAAATGAACCCGTAGCGAGCGGCTTGAAGAGAACTCGCAACGATTCTAAAACCCCCCGTCAGCAACATGCAAAAAGCCAAAGACCTTAGGTCATATGGCCGCCTTGGCAGACCATGCCAAGGATTATTTTTAAGTTGCCGTCATAAATGAGGGACGCCCGGAACAACGTCTGAATGACGATCAATGGGCCTTCGTTGAATCGGCGCTGGCCATAACGCTAGATGAGCAATCATCAAGCCCAATGCCATTCTTCGGGCAGCTTACTAGCATCAAGGGCTTCCGGATTTTGGCCTTCCAGGATGAGTTCACCCTGAAATGGCTCAATGAAGAAGTCAAGAAAATAGTGACGCCATGAGAGGACATAAAGTTGAAAGTGGCCCTAAAGAAAGATGTGCCTACCAGACCCAAAGCCAGGATTCTTATTCCAAACCCACTCATGTGCAGGGAAAGACTAGAACAGTTTCTAAGAAAACTCAACCCTGAATTTCCAAGTGCCGACTGGAAAGTCATTGAAATGGAAACACACACTGAAGCAGGTCAAGACGCCGTTGTGATGTTTAATCACGAAACAATGGCCATGCTTCCATAAGAGTCGGCCTTAATATGGTAAAGGCCCCTCACAGACAAAAAGGGGACGGCGAAAACGCCAGCAACACGCTAAAGGGTGAAGTTAATTCAAATTAATCTCCATCATAGCAAGCTGCCCAGCGCCAACCTGGAGCCATGGATACACAATGGCCAGATCTGCGGATTAAACTCCAAGGATCTAAATCTGTTTTATAAAAGGGGTCAATCAAACAGTAAGTATCGATCCTGCATTCTTGCTAAACGTAACATTAACCTCACTCCCTTGCCCCCCCACAGCAATGCGGATCAAACAACAGTGCGACTAGAGAGGCCAAAATCCACGCCACTCATATTCACGTTACTATATCTCCCATATGATGATCAAACGCCGCCACCAACTACAGCACTCTCGGACCTAGCCAAGGAAGCGGCCAAGCGAAAATGGGACCTTATTATCGGATGTGATGCTAATTCACATCATATTCAATGGAGTAGTCGGGGCACAAATAAGAGAGGTGAGTCATTATTTGAATTTATTATTAGCAACAATATTTCCATACAGAATAAAGGGTCAGAACCCACCTTTGTTGTAAGTAATAGGGAGGAAGTAATAGATGTGACATTGACAATGAGTTCCAGCTCCCTGAGGATCAGGGACTGGAAAGTGTCCGACTATGTCACTTTTTCAGACCATAGGCTAATCAGCTTTAACATCAATGAACAAACAGAACCAATTAAGCCATACCGCAATCCCAAGAAAATTGATTGGGACGCCTTTAAACGCGAAATGGCCAAAGTCAAGGGCGCACACACCAAGCCCGTGTACAACAATGCCGAGGTTGACGAGGAAGTAACTATTCTAACCCACGCCCTTCAAAAAGCCTTCGGAAAATCCTGTCCTTTAACAAAGGGTAAGAAAAAACTCAACCCCAGCTGTTGGTCCAATGACCTAGCCCGACTACGACAGCATGCAAGAAAGCTGTATAATGTGGCCAAAAGGACGAAAGATCCCAATTACTGGAATCGCTACAAAGAAAGCAAGGGCCGGTTCAGAAATAGGACTACGTACGCCAAAAGGGCCGCGTGGAAGAAATTCTGCAGCGAAATAGAATCCACAAAAGACGCTTCGAGGCTAAGAAAAGTGTTGTACATGTGACCCCATGACTCCTGAAAAAACAGGACGGTTCTTGGACGGAATCCAACCTGGAAACACTTAAGATCCTCCTCGATACCCATTTCCCAGGATGCTCTTTCATCAACACACCCCCCACTGAGAGGGTCTTGAACGCCACCAACAATAACACAAATGAGCTATGTTGCCTAGTAATAGATGAAAGAAAAGTGGACTGGGCCATCAGCTCCTTTTCTCCATACAAAACACCTGGACCCGACGGCATTATACCAATAATGCTGCAGAACACCAAGGAATACATCCTACCTTGGCTTGTCCAAAATTTCCGAGGATGCCTAAACTGCACCTTCATACGTGCCGAAAATCTGGAGAGAAGCAAGGGTCATATTCATACCCAAAGCAGGAAAACCCTGCCACACAACCCCCAAAGATTTTAGGCCAATTAGCCTCACGTCTTTCCTTTTGAAGACACTGGAGAGACATTCACATCCGCTCCAAATTGAATCCAAGAGACGTTTCACAAGCGCAGCATGCGTACATGAAAGGCAAATCAGTGGAAACGGCGCTGCACGAAGTGGTGACAACGATAGAAAAGTCGCTCCACTATAAAGAATTTATTCTTGCAGCCTTCCTGGACATCGAAGCAGCCTTTAATAACGTCACATCAGAAGCTATTAGAACGTCACTAGATCTACTACATATCAACCCAATCCTATCTAACTGGATAGAATGCTCAAGACGAGATGTATAAACTCAGAGCTCAGGAAATGCCAAATACATACCTTGGCCTCCCGAGGCACTCCACAAGGAGGAGTCCTATCACCGTTACTATGGGTCCTAGTAGTAAACGAGATACTAATGAAGCTGGGAAACAGTGGAATAAGGGTCGTTGCCTATGCCGACGACGTTGTCATTCTGGCCACAGGCAAGTTCATACCCACTATCACAGAACAGCTTCAGTCAGCCCTAAACACTCTAAGCAACTGGGCCAAACGATGCGGCCTTAACATAAATCCGCAAAAACCAGAACTGGTCCTATTCACCAACAAAAGGAATATCCCAATATTCGAACCACCGATATTAAATGGACAGCAACTCCAATTATCGGAGGGAGCAAAATATCTGGGATGCATACTAGACCGCAAACTGAACTGGAAAGAAAATCGAACAGAAAGAACGAAAAATGCTTCAATTGCTTTCTACGCATGCAACAGAATTTTCGGCAAAAAATGGGGCCCAAACCTGCCACCATCCAATGGATGTACATAGCCACAATAAGACCCATACTTACGTATGCATGCCTATTCTGGTGGCCAGCCGCAGAAAAAATAACAAATCTGAACATCCTTACGAAGATTCAGCGAATGGCTTGCGTAGGAACCACAGGTGCAATCAGAACAACACCGACTGCAGCCCTCGAGATGATGCTGGGATTAATACCTGTGGATCTTTACACAAAGGAAGTGGCCGCGAAAACTGCGCTTCGCCTACAACTCAACCTTTGGAAAAAAAGGCCTGACAGGTCATCTAGCAATCACCAAGTGGGTAAACATTGAAGCCAAAACTGACTATTTACCACCGACCTCGGAATTCAGCCTAAACCTCGAACTCAAGATTCCTTCTAGAGAAAGCTGGACAGAAGGAGAGGTCATTAACCCCAACCATATATCCATCTTCACGGGCGGGTCAAAAATGGATGCGGGTGTAGGATCAGGGATCTATGTACAGGAACCTAACATCACTCGGTCGATAAGACTTCCAAACCACAGCAGCGTGTTCCAGGCGGAAGTTCTAGCAATCGCCGAAGCCTCGAGAGAACTATCTCAACGGGCACTCCCAAAAAGCCATATTGACATATACATTGATAGCCAAGCAGCCATCAAAGCCATCACATCCACAACGATTAGATGCAAAATAGTGAAACGCTGCCACGACGAGCTCAAGACTCTCAAGTCCAATCACAACGTCACACTCATCTGAATCCCGGGACACTCGGGCTTTCATGGAAATGAAAAGGCGGACGAGTTGGCAAAAATGGGTTCTGATATGGATCTAACAATGGCCGATGGCTCATGAAATTCCAAAAACTCGCGAACGAAAGATGGACCTAACTTACAACATGCCGCACCTCAAGAATGCTTTGAACAGAACTCAACAAGACAAAAACGAAAGAAATCATCGCAGTCAACAGAAGTCACCTATCACTTCTCACAGGTATTATTACAGGGCATAACCTGCTAGCGGCCCACCTAAAAAGAATGCGACTGATCACAACAGATCTATGCAGAGGTTGTAGCGACATAGACGCGGAGGAGGACACATTCCACCTCCTATGCGAATGTCCAAGCCTCAGTAGAAATAGGAAGACAACCCTCGGAGAACTTTTCTTCAACGACCTAGGTGAATTGTCGGACAAACCACCGAGAGCCATCCTAAATATCCTTCGGAACCCGGGATGCTTTAGGGAGGTCAATTGAAAATCAACATGCTCATCTGAAATCGAAATACACATATTCATTCATTTAGGTACCCCACACCACACCGGGGAACACAATGGCTCCGTTGAGATCCGAGTGAGGCTGTACTTAAGTGCAGCCACCCCTACAACCTAACCTAACCTAAGCACATCAAGACCGGAGTTATGTTTTAATGTAAGAGTTGATTTAGAAAACTCGAATAATGTAGAAATTGCAAAACCTGATATCAGTCAGGTAATGAAACAGGTAAATCCGGTTAAAGAAGAAATTCGTTAAAAGAATCCGATGATACATATGTTCAATCTCAAAACTCCAAAACTGCAGAAGAGAACTGTAGAAGGAGTGAAAGAATTACAAATCTTCAAACATCCTCATATAATGAGAATGAAGAAGATATTGATGAAACGGATGATGCACTTGTTCAATCTCAAAACTCCAAATCTGCAGAAGAGAACTGTAGAAGGAGTGAGAGATTAAAAAATCTTCAAACATCCTCATATAATGTGGACGAAGGAGATATTGATAATTATTTGTTATGTGCGCAATTAAATCTTTACAAGTAAATAATACATGGTCCATTGTGGAAAGGCCAAATAACAAAAATATTGTTGATTGTAAATGGGTTTTTTTTAATCAAATATAATGTGGATGGAAATCCTTATAGGTATAAAGCAAGATCAATTGCAAGGGGTTTTAGTCAACGGTATTTAAAAGGCTATAACGAAACCTTTGCACCAGTAGTACGAATTACTACATTTCGCATACTCTTAGCATTTGCAAATCAGTTCGATTTATTAATCCATCAAATGGACGTTAAAACAGCATTCCTAAACGGATGTTTAAAAGAAGAAATATACATGCGTATACCAGAGGGCGTAAACCAAAATAATAATAATTTGGTCTGTAAATTGCATAAATCATTATATGGCTTAAGCAATCAGCAAGATGATGGTTCGAACGATTCGATGAAATATTAAAACGACATGATTTTAAAAGCTCCCCGAATGATCACTGTTTATACTGTTTATTTTTAGGAAAACATATAGAAAAAAAATGCAACGAAATAACATTAAACCAAATTAATTATTTGAAAAATGTTCTTAATAAGTTCAACATGACTGATTGCAATCTAAAGGATTGTACACCACTTCCGGTAAAATTAAATTTCAAAGCTTTAAATTCTAATGAAGAATTAGCCGCTCCCTGTCGAAACCTTATTGGTTGTCTCATGTATGCAATGCAATGTAATTGTCCTTATTTATGTACGGCAATTAATTTTTTAAGTAGAAACCAAAATAAAAATAATAAAGAGCTTTGGCAGAGTTTAAAAAGAATATGTACTGAGATACATTAAAGGTACGATAAACCTTAAATTAACTTATAAGAAATTAGCATACGAGGAATTTTTAGTTGGATATGTGGACGCTGACTGGGGTGGAAGTGAAACTGACCGAAAAAGAACCACTGGATATTTGTTTAAATTATTTGGTAATAACTTAATTTGTTTAAATACAAAGGCAAAATTCAGTAGCAGCTTCATCAACCGAAGCTGAATATATGGCATTGTTCGAGGGTGTCAGAGAAACTTTATGGATTAGATCTTTACTAAATAGTATTAATATAGAGACAAATAATCCGATAACTATTAATGAAGACAATAACGGTTGTATATCGTTAGCTAACAATCCAGTTTCTCATAAGCGTTCTAAACATATCGACATAAAGTACCATTTCACGAAAGAGCAAGTGTAAGGTGTAAGGGCCGCATAATAGTTGTGTCCACATTTGTTTTTCTGGGAAAAACCTTTTTTTTATGCTTTCGAGTCTGGGGAATCCCCTTCTACGGCTAATGCCTAGATGTGGTTTTTGCTTGTTATGTTTTTCATTTCATTCCCCTTCAAACCGCCGCCGACGGATAAACTTGAAATAAATCTTCTTTTCAATTAAATATTAAATTGTTTAATTTAATATGGGTTTCGCTTGAGAGACAGAGGGCAGCATTGAGTTTTGGAAGCACTACTCTATTTGTAGAACTCCATTTTATTATGCTGTTAAGACGTGAGTTGGGGAAGGAATATGAAAAACTGAGAGTACTGTCAATGGCGAAGGAATGAATTGGATTAGAAGTCGCAGACAAGAGATCATTTATAAAAATGAGAAAAAGAGTCGGAGACAAAACGGAGCCTTGGAGGATACCAGCATTTATATGGTGGATTGCAGACTTGAAACCATCCAAAACAATTTGAATTGAACGGCCCGAAAGTAAGTTTCTAATCCATTGAAGAAGACTGCATAACTACACACCTCATAGCGGTGTAGGGGCCTAGTATAGGTCAAAGATTCTCGGGAATCTCTCCCTAGATGAGACTTGAAGCTAAGCTGTAGTCGATGGGCTGGATCAAGGTGTCATACGTCCCGTGTCGATGATCAACCTGGCTGGGGGCCCATTTTAAAAAATAGCTCAGTCGTGAACGGAGTATTCGGATACCTGGCGACCTCCGGATTAACCAGCCTTATCTGTATACTGCGGATCTCTGTACAGATGGACCTGCCTTCTCCGCTACTAGTGGGAACACTTATATTAAAATGAACAAAAATCAAACAAAACAAAAAAACTTAAATGAGACCGGTTCTCCTTTTAAACCGGACGGCAGTACGGCGACTTTGCTGTCTGCCGGAAATGCTCCTGCTAGTAAGAAGACTGTGGCTTTGCATGGTCCGATTACCAAGAGCCGTGAGCATCACGCAAGTACAAGCACCATTGAGAACGTTTCTCCCTTTAAACCGGGCGGTAGTACGCCGATTAGGCTGTCCACCGGGATCACTCCGGCTAGTAAAAAGACTGTGGCTTTACATGGTCCGATTACTACCAAAAGCCGTGAGTATCAAACTAATATCAAAGAGACCGGTTCTCCCTTTAAACCGGGCGGTAGTACGGCGATAAAGCTGTCTATCGGGAAAGCTCCGGCTAGAATGGGGACTATGGCTTCACATGGTCCAACGACAACCAAAAGCCGGGAGCCACCTCGTAACCCTTCCCACTCTCGGTCCATTCAGGACTCCTCGACAGCGAACCGCGCAGGCAACTCGCATTGCTCATCCAAACAGGTTTACAAAAACCTCCGCATAGCCAAACGCATCCTTCAGCGCTTCGGAGAGCTTCCGGAGAGTAAGTTTTCTGAAGGGATGAAGGCTAAAATAGCCTGGGCCAGAGACTTAGTCGACAAGGCACAGGTTAAGACTAACGATGGCTCTTCCTCAAAGCATCAGAAACCGTTGGGAGAATCCGTTTCGGATCCTAAAAGGGCCAAGGTGCATATCACCAGCACCTTCTCCAGACCCTCCAACGCTACACCGAAGTCATACAGCGACGTCCTTAAAGACAAGTTCGTGCTTGCGGTGATAGACCGAAGCGACATAGATGGTACGATCGCCCCTGAAAGGTGGAGAATGATACCGGCTAAACTGGCAACGGTTTTCCTCGGTATCAAGAAGGAAAGTCCGGGCCCACCTCCTAATTGTCGCGACGGCGGATGGCATCAGGGCCATGTGAAGCTGATCGCTTGTACAGACCAGAGATCTTGCGATCTATACAGGCTGGCTATCAGCAAACTTGGAGAGGTATGGCCGGGTGCTAAACTCGAGGTTGTTGCAAGGGAGGATATCCCGAGCCGACCAAGAACTCGCACCTGGATCCCAGCCGAACCTTCTAATCTGGATGAAATACTCCAGATCATTCAGGTCTGTAACCCATCAATCCCTACTCATAACTGGAAGGTCGCTAAGCTGGAGGAGCAAAAGGGTCATTATCGTGGCGCGATTATCGTCATCAATAAGGAATCTCTTGCTTGAGGAAGATTCGGGTGTATTCCCCCCCCCCCATCCTTCAGAACCGAATTGGCAAACGTTGGAGCATCAATTTCCTTCCCATCTCTGGAAAGTGATGACTCCCAATCGTCGACCTCACCACCAACCCCGTCTCTGTGCACTATGTCGGACATGGAGACGGATGATTGTCTTAATGCGGTTCTTTTGAGTGAGGATGAACTTTTGGCGGACGCTGGAGATTCATCCTCAGACTTGGAAGACGCTAACATCACTGTGGTGGAGGTTTCTCTACCTGATTGTAGCGATAATGCTGCAATTAGTGCAGATTAATCTCCAGCACTATAAAACGGCTTCTGCCGCCCTAATTCTCCGTCTTTCTAAAGGCGGGGAAGACATAGTCCTGATTCAGGAACCCTGGGTTGTTAACAACCTAGTGTGCGGGCTCGGGAGTACAAACTACTATACACTGTATGATCGAGATAAAGGTAAACCTAGATCTTGCATACTGGTAAAAAGTAACCTAAAAGAGAACTTAATCCCTACTTACAGCGATCGAGATATAACTGCTGCCAAAATGGAAAATTCCAAAGGATCATAATATTTGGTTTCGGCATATCTCGCCCATGACCGCATGAACTCTCTTTCTGGGGCTAACCTGGAAAGACAGGTCGCAGAAGCAGGGAGACAGAAGTCCGGTCTGATAATCGGCTGCGACGCGAATGCTCACCACATAGCGTGGGGTAGCTCGGACATTAACGAAAGGGGTGAGTTACTCTTTGATTACATTTTAAGTACTAACCTCATTTTGTGTAACTTAGGTGATGAACCTACATTCATCACTAAAACTCGACAAGAAGTATTAGATATTACTCTTGTCTCTGACAATATTCTGCCGTTGATCAGAGATTGGAAGGTGTCCAGTGAGCACTCGTTCTCTGACCACCGGTACCTTCAATTCAATCTCCTAGTTGACCCTCCTAGCCCATCAGCTTTCAGAAACCCCAGGAAAACTGATTGGCTCAAATACAGAGAAATTCTAAATGAATTTGTAACCTCTGACCTTCCTAGTCCCCCCTGTAACACCCAGGAGCTAGACCTTCTGGTGGAGAACCTTACCTCTGCCTGCAATAGAGCGATGTCTTCTTCTTGCCCTCTTGTTCGTCCCAGCCACATTGGTGGTCTGCAGATTTAAGTCTGCTCAGAAATAACTGTAGGAAACTATTCAACAGTGCCCAAAAGCACGAGAGGTGCACCTGATTGGGACTTGTACAAAGACTCCCTAAATACATATAAAAAAGAACTGAGGAAAGCCAAACGTAAATCTTGGAGACACTTTTGTGGCAAAATAGAAGAATCTTCCGAAGCGTCAAGGCTGAGAAAAATTCTCTCTACTAATCCAATAATGCCCAGCTATCTTAAGAAGACAGATGGGTCATGGACAACCTCCAGCGAAGATTCGCAAAATCTGCTACTTGATACACACTTCCCAGGTAGCTCTCTAGTTAATAGTAGTACAGTCTCCAGCAGACCAACTACACAATTTAGTAACTCACGTAGTCTTAGTCATAGTTTGGTCACGCAGGACAAGCTTCTTTGGGCGCTACATAGCTTCAAACCATACAAATCTGCCGGATCAGATGGTATAATACCGAACTTCAAAAGACCTCAGATATCGTCTTGCCTATGCTTGAGATTATTCTGAAAAGCTGTCTAGATCTGGTCTACGTTCCACAAGTATGGAGAGCAGTGAAAGTGGTTTTCATACCCAAGGGTGATAAATGTTCTCACGTAAATCCAAAAGACCTTAGATCCATTAGCCTACCTTCTTTCTTTCTAAAAACTCTAGAACGACTGATTGATATCCATTTACGTGGTAGTATTAATACTAAACTGCTGTCACCGTCTCAACATGCTTACTGCAAGGGTAAATCAGTGGAAACGGCGTTACACACGCTTCTAAGTAAAATTGAGTATTCCCTGCATCATAGGGAGTATACTATGGTAGCATTCCTAGACATAGAAGGAGCTTTCAACAACGTCAACGCATCAGCTATTGCGGATGCACTATCAGATTTGAAAGTAGATAGTTCACTTGGCGCATTGATTAATTTCCTGCTCTCTAGCAGGATTATTAACTCAGAGCTAGGTGGAATATCTGCCAGACGATCTGTTAGTAGAGGTACCCCACAAGGCGGCGTTCTATCCCCTCTTCTTTGGAATTTGGTGATAAATGAAATACTGATATCCTTAGAAGCAGAGGGAAGCACGGTGATCGCTTATGCGGATGACGTGGCTTTATCAGTCTCAGGAAAGCATCTCAACACCCTAAAAGAACTCCTCCAAAGAGCTTTAAACAAGCTAGCCAGATGGGCAACTCGGTGTAGCTTGGGTGTAAACCCCCACAAAACCGAATTGGTACTCTTCTCTAGGAAATATAAAATTCCAATCATCGACCCTCCTTCCCTTAACGGTATAAGCTTAACTTTCTCTAACGAAGCAAAATTTCTGGGTCTTATTTTGGATAAGAAATTAAGCTGGAAACCTAACATCCAAGAAAGAGTAAGGAAAGCCTCAATAGCACTTTTCTCTTGCAAAGAAGCCATTGGGAACAAATGGGGTTTACAACCTCGTATTACTCACTGGCTCTACATCTCGGTCATAAGACCGATACTCATGTACGGGGTGGCTGTCTGGTGGACCGCCTTGGATAAGGCTGTGAACCGAGACCATCTAAGCAAGGTCCAGCGATCAGCATGTTTGTGCATAAGCGGGGCTCTTCGTACGACACCCTCCGCAGCACTGGACATTTTGTTTCACCTAACACCCCTTGACATCCTCGGCAGACAAATGGCTGCTAACTCGGCTGTTCGCCTCAAATCAATTTCGCAGTAGTCTACCAAAGACTTTGGCCACGCCTCCATTTTGAATAAATTCAAAATCTTCCCTGGAAACATAGACTACACCACACCCAAGCTAAATTTCAATAAAAACATCCTTACTACCATTCCCTCCAGGTCACTCTGGGAGAATGAGTCATTTCTCCAGGACAAATCGATCCATTTTCACACCGATGGATCTAAAACTAATGAGGGTGTAGGTGGTGGTGTTTTCTCTGAAAGGCTTAATCTCAGCCTCTCTTTCCGTCTTCCAAATCATTGTAGCGTGTTCCAGGCGGAAATATTGGGGATCAAAGAAGTCTTATCTTGGCTGAAGAAAAACGTAATATCTTCCACAGATATACGTATCTTTTCAGACAGTCAGGCAGCGGTCAGGTCTCTGGAATCAGTCTCCTCAAATTCACTAGTAGCTCTAGATTGCCGATCATCTCTTATAGAGATGGCGGAACAGTTCAATATTCACCTTTGTTGGGTGCCGGGGCATAGAGATATTCCAGGGAACTGCAAGGCTGACGAACTCGCCAGATATGGAACAACTATACCCGTGCTCTCAGAAAGAGACACCCTGGGTATACCGATCGCTACATGTAAACTTAAGTTCAAGCTGGATGCTATTGAGAAAACGAATTCTAGGTGGACAAATGGTATAACCTGTCTAGCGACTAAACGGATTTGGCCACGGCTGGATCTGAAACGCCCAGTGGACCTGTTGCTACGGAAACCGTACTGCCAGTCATTGAGGAGTTTCCGTGAGTCGAGATATTTCATAAGCTGACGATTTATCAACGTTTCCATGACCTTGGAAAGGACGTAAGTGCAATGGGTCGGTAGTTGGAGGGAGAAGAAGATTCGCTTTTTTTGGACTGGACCAATGCAGTTTTCCATTTACTCGGAAAGAGACCTGAGGAGTAGGACAGATGGAAACGATGTCCAACCATACTACTAGAAGTAACTTCAGGTTAAGGGGTCTGGTTCGTAAAATTTTTTTGGATTTTGACATTTTTTTATTTTGTAAGATTTGAATTCCGTAGGGTCTTGAGAGTCTGTAACTCATTTTATCATGATCGGTCCCATAGAGCCGAAGTTACACGGCTTTTACAAGCACGCGCCGAGCCGTGTCAGAGTTGATTTTTATGAAAAACCTGCTACATCGCTGGGACTTGGTTTGCAGCGAAGCTCAGTTTTCTAGCTCACATTACGCACCAATCGAATTCTGATCGATAGATTTTCAATTTTCTTTTTTCCTGACTTTCCTAAAGCATGAAAGAATAGAAAATTACGAGGGTTGAATCATTTATTTGATTTCTGTTATGAGAAAACCGTTCCTCAAACTTTAAACGCGTTTTTCTCGAAACGTGTTTTTTTGAACTGGTGGGAATAACCGACACCGGAGTTTTTGACCGATTTTGAAAATTTTTTGTTTGTTTTATTCTGTACATTATTGGCTATCGAATGACACATGCTTTTGTGGAAATTCGAATTTTTCACAATGCTGCACATGTTTCTCTCCGAATTTTTTTTTAACGTTTTCGGACCTCAATTTTCAAAACTGCGCCATTTCTTCCCCGAAAAGATTTTTTCTCAAAAGCATGTGTCATTCGATAGATTTATCCTTCTACTTTAAAACTCAATTGTTATTTTTGCTCTAGGATGTTTTTGCACCGACTTACAATTCCCACCAGTCGAGGATAATTTTTTTTCATGTGTGCGTTCGACGGGAGCTGTACGCATGCGCAAGGATCGAGGCGAGTCAGAAAAAATTTACATGAAACTACATAAAATTTGTAAAACAACAACAAAATAAATAAATAAATAGCTGCAATTGTGCCTTTGCGGCATCGAATTGAAATCACCCTTTTTTCACTGGTTTTTTACGAACCTGACCCCTTAAATCGCTATCGGACATCGAGATCTCAAAATTCCCTCTTTTATAAAGACATCTAGTTGTTTAACGCATTGCCGAATGAAATAAAAAAAAATTAAACAAATTATAATACATATTTTTAAAAAATCATAAGTAGCTTATGTAAGAGAAATGTTTTAAGGTATCAATCTGCGCTTTTTTAGAAATGAGTAGTAAAAATCACAAATTTATTTGCTAAAGCGGAGAAAAAATGAAAAAAAAAAAAATTAAAAGGAACAAAAAAATAAAAATAAAAGTTGCCGGAAAATTTTAAAATTTTGTGATTTGTGCATTTGATTTTTGTTTGTGCGTTTTTGTACACATGTTTTGTGGTTTTATACATATAATTTAATTTTAAATTTTTATTGTTTTTTTACTAAAAACTTGGACAACAATTTCGCATTCCTATTTCCAAAAAGCGCTTTTTATAAAAAGCCGTTCCGGACAACCATAGGCAAAAGTGATTATTTAAAGTGCTTTTTGGCTGTCTGGAACGCGCGTATTTTCATTACTTATTATTATTGTCTTTTTTCAGTTCACTATGCTTCTAATAAAAAGGGTTAACGTAAGGGTGTATGTTGAAATCATGTGGTATGACCGTAATAAAAACAACTTCGCAACTGTCAAACTCTTGTCACTTTTGAATTTTTTTTTTTTTTTCAATCATTATTTTCTATTTCACAACATAAATGTACTCTTGTGTAATTTCTTACTTTGTTCAATAAATTGGTCTCAACAGGTTATGGGCCCAGGTGACTAAAAATACTGGATAGTATTCAGGAAAGTTTTTATTTGGTGGATACCAATATTTTATAAAGAAAAACCTTGCTCTAACCTCACAATGAACATGAATAGAATCCAACTATTTAATGGAGAGAATTACGCCTCGTGGAAACCTCAAATGGAAGC
Organism: Criorhina ranunculi; assembly: GCA_951813785.1. Classification (NCBI taxonomy): domain Eukaryota; kingdom Metazoa; phylum Arthropoda; class Insecta; order Diptera; family Syrphidae; genus Criorhina; species Criorhina ranunculi. The sequence goes on along the minus strand of OX638381.1, from coordinate 57,044,158 downwards.
AGTGCTGCATAAGGCACGGCTAACTGGGTATATAAATGGAACGATTGCGAGACCAGCGAGTGAAGATGCAGAACAGCAGAGCTGGGATGAGAAAGATATGGACGCAAGAGCCGAATTGATTTTAGCAATGGAGCCCAGTATCATCTCTTTGGTAAAGGATAAAAAAATCGTCTAAAGACGTTTGGAGATATCAGGAGATACTTACGACCGAAAAGGACCGAGGCAAAAGGCGGAGGAGTTTAGACGCCTCATAAATAACAGAATGGGATCAGCTCAAAATATGGATGAATACATCAGGGAGTTCAAAACCACAATCAGTAGGTTACAAGAACCTACAAGGAGGCTACACTTGATAAGGACTTACTTGTTGTAATTCTTCTGGATGGACTATCGGAGAGTTACAGGAATGATCAGGCAGCGTTTGATGCACAAAGTAGCTATCCAGACTTTGACGTTGTTTGCACCAGACTCCTCGAGGTTAGCGATCGGAAGAAGGAACCCAGCAGCAATGGACAACCAAACTTGGCAATGTACTTTAAAGGGAAGAACAGGCTTAACAAATTCTCGTACAACAACAATAGTAGCCACCAATTTCCATTTAATTGCCGGATTTGCGGCAAGAAGGGGCATATGGCCAAAAATTGCTACAAGAAAAAGGAAAAGGTCAAAACAGTACAGTCGGATGGTATCAACGAGCCGGATTATGGTTTCATAATAGCAGAAAGTACATTCAAAATCTCAAACGATGAGCTAGCGTGGTGCCTCGATTCTGGAGCCACTTCCCACATGTTCACAGCACGGTCCTTATTCAAGGATATGGATATATATACGAAGGATAACTACGTGACGTTGGCCAACGGAAAAAGGGTCAGAATAGCGGGCATTGGAACAGCAGTTATACCTCCACACTTGAGCTACATCGGGCAAGAAATCAAACTTTATAAAACTCTTTTTATTCCTGATTTAAAAGAAAATCTAATTTCAGTAAGATCATATTCCAGCATAATCAAGCCAAGGTCTACACCAAAGTCTACACCAAAGATGGGGTGCTGCTGCTATCAGCTAATAAAAAAAACGGATTATACTATGTTTATGGAAACAATCGGGCGCTGGCTACAACAGAGGCCAAAACCTCATTGAGTTTGTGGCACAAGAGAATGGGCCATCTTAATTTAACATCGCTGAAGCAATTGCAATCGAAAGGAATGGTGACTGGATTGCCGCTCAAATTTAGTTCCGATGACACCAGCTGTGCCTCATGTATTTGTGCGAAACAAACAGTCAAACCATTTGTTGTGTGTAGTGAAAAAAGGACTACTAAGAGATTAGAACGTGTTCATTCAGACGCATGCGGACCAATGCGTACGGAATCATTAAGTAAATCAACTTATTTTATAACTTTTATCGACGATTATTCACGACGAATTTTTGTATATTTCATGCAAAGGAAAAGTGAATAATGAAAACGACCAAGCAAATTACTATATTTTCGACTTCAAATCTCAGGATCGCAACACTCAAGAACCAAACAAGACACTAGTTGACAAAACCACCGAAGATGAATCAATAAAACCAACAGGTGGAGAGGACCAAAATAAAAGTATACCCACCGAAACTGAAGTAGCTTACACTGCCAAAAAGGATCCAGTCAGCCTGAAGCAGCTCAAAAGCATGGACGATCACAATGAATGGCGTCAAGCCATGCAAGAAGAATACGACTCACTCATGCGGAATGGAACCTGGGAATTAGTAGACAGACCTACTGATAGGCAGGTAATTCAGTCAAAATGGGTTTTAAAAACAAAATATTTCGCAGATGGTACCATTGACCGAAGAAAGGCGAGACTGGTGGCGAAAGGGTACGCTCAAATTTATGGACTCGACTACACCGACACTTATTCCCCCGTGGCTAGCATCCATTCTATTCGTCTCACTCTGGCCATAGCAGCACAGCACGATCTACAAACACACCATCTCGATGTCTCGGCAGCATACCTTAATGGAAATCTAGATACCGTTATTTATATGGAACAACCAGACGATTTTAAGGTAGATGCTGCAAATAAAGTTTGCAGTCTAAAAAAGGCCATTTACGGTCTGAAGCAATCCGGTCGGCAATGGAATTTGAGACTGGACAAAACCCTGAAGGAACTGGAATTTACATCATCAGCGTACGACAAATGTATCTATTACAAGATTAATAGAAAAAGTATTACGCTGATAACCGTATACGTGGATGACTTACTCTTAGCAACAAACGATACTAAGGAACAGTCTTTAGTATGCGAAAAGTTATCAGAAGAATTCGATATTCGTAACCTGGGTGAACCAAAACTGTGCGTAGGACTTGAAATTTCCAGGAAGGAGGGAATTCTTAGTATTGCGCAAACAGGGTACATTAACAGTCTGGAAAAATCCTATAATTTAGATGAAGCAAAACCATCACGCCTACCTGTCCAAGCTGGAACAAAGCTTCAAAAGGAACCGGACATAGAAGGAGAAAGAGTAACTGTCGCCAAAACCGAATACAGACAGCTAATCGGCCGTCTTTTGTACTTGTCAACGTTCAGGAGGCCAGATGTCGCGTACGTGGTAAATACGCTGTCTCAATACGTTAAGGATCCAAGGCGTCAACACTGGATCGCAGCGCATAACGTTATACGATATTTAATTGGCACGAAAACCAACCCTCATGTACAAGAAAACGAATCAACAACTGCAAGCATTCTCGGATTCCAGCTGGGCTGCAGACATGAACGACAGGAAATCACAATCTGGATTTGTCTTTCTATATGCTGGCGGAGCCGTCCTTGGGGATCCAGAAAACAAAGGATTGTAGCCACGTCTAGTACAGAAGCTGAATACATCACATTATCATATGTGGCTAAAGATGCAGCATACTTTCGTATCATGCTGGAGTTAAAATTACAAGAAGGGCATATCGACATCTACTGTGACAGCCAAAGTGCAAAGCATATAGCACAAGACCAGGCCAATCAAGGAAGGACCAAACATATCGACGTTCGCTATCACTACGTTCGAGAAGCAGTAGCTGAAAATATAATCCAAGCAAAATTTTTAAAATCTGAAGATATGATAGCCAATGCTTTAACAAAGACTTTACCAATCGCAGCTCATTATAAACAATTTGTAAATATGGGTATGCATTTCTAAAAAAAAATTGTTTAACTTTGAAGTTTTTTTAACTATAATTAATTTTGATATAATTTGAAGTTTAACTTTTGTGAATTCTATTTGAAATTAAACCGTTTCTTTTGTTCATTCATTTAAGTTGTAAGAGTAAATATTTGCTAATGTAAGGAAACTTGACAGTTGTGAATTTGAGCGGGGGTGTTGAAATCATGTGGTATGACCGTAATAAAAACAACTTCGCAACTGTCAAACTCTTGTCACTTTTGAATTTGGTTTTTTTTTTTTTTAATCTTTATTTTCTATTTCACAACATGTACTCTTGTGTAATTTCTTACTTTGTTTAATAAATTAGTCTCAACAGTGTAGAAACTGGACTACGCTCTGTGAGAGCATAATAATACCGATGCTTGGTGCGTGATATGTAATATCCGGCACATATATCGAGAGATTACTGCAATATAGTCAGTAAATTAAATAAAATTAAATACATAGTTATAAAATCTTATTATGTAAATTGTGTTCAAACCATGCAAAAAATCTTACCAAGTGATGTGCTAGATGTCATGGATCTTTGTAAGTTGTTTGAGGGAAAAAGTCCTGAAGTTTGAATATTTTTTTTTTTAGATAGTGATGAAAATATATTAGCCTGAATAACAGGAGACCGGTAGCGGGCACTTTTAACATTAGATTGTACACCATGAAGGTCGCTTTCTGACTTATCAGATACGTTGGGGGAACATTCTAATGACTGCAACCTTGGAAGAGAATTAGTATTTGTTAGGTTTTCGATATTAGTTCTAGAAGACTCCTGATCGGCTTTATTTTTAATATCTGTTAAAGATGATAACCACAGCTTTTCGATTTCAGGACGCCTTTGCTCTGTAGTTCCAATACTCCCACAACTTTGAACACGATCTAACTGTTCCCTTTTTTGGTTGATAGTATACGCCAAATTATCAACTGATCCTCTCTTTGATATAGACACTTCAGATGTAACGGAGCAATTATCTCGGTCAAGAAATAACAGCTTACTTCTAGAGTCACCAGGTGCAAGTAACGCAGATTCGAAACTCCCTCGCCATGAAAATCTGTCACAATCACTTGCTTCTCCGCCATTATCATTAACGGCAGAGCTAGAGTTGAAATGCCATGAGCGATTATTGGATCCCAAAAGAATGTCATGAGATTTACTTCGCGGTAGATGTCCCCAACGGTCAGGTAGCGATGGGGAATACTCAAGATGTTCCAACATGATTTTTTTCGAATTATCTTCTGAGTAAGTGAGAACTTGATCTGAAGGGTTTACCGCTACAGAATCAACTCCAGTGCTCACTTCATGCATTAGAGCTACTAATTTTCTTCCTATATGCTGCATAACATTAGCAAGTAGTTGTGAAGATCTCTCGCTGTAGACATGGCTATCATATTTGTCATCACTATTTAACAATTCTTGACTTAAATTTGGATTGTTCGCTATAAGAGATTCGATCAAATTTTTGTACACCAATACTGTTTGTGTACTCAAAGTACCATCTTCGCCTCCTTCACCTTCGCTAACTTCACTAGATTCAATCTTTCCGGCTTTTTGATATTCCAGTTGGTGCGTTTTATTTTTTTTTAAATCGATACTAATATTCGACACATTACAATCTGATGAATCATTAGAATCCGAACGAGCCTCTTCACTACTGAAATACTCGACAATTTCTCGGACTTGTTGATTATTTATACCTGGAACAGTTTTCATAAGACGTATTAGTTCATTTTCGAAATACGGAAATTGAATTTCTTTGTTTCTACTTTGTAAATTTCTTTCTTGAAAAATTTGTTCGTGATATGTTTCGAAATTATTTGTTTGGTTATAATTCTGTGTTTTTACAGCTATAAGTGTTTTAAAAAATTGTCGCATTTTTGACATCATAAGATTTGTTTCCTCATCCGAGCTCCAATTGTTAAAACTGTCTTTTCGTACGAGGGAAACTTTAGCAGGATCTTCTGTCAATTCTTTATTTTTCACAGCACTAGAACTTTGATTTGGACTTTCATTAAAATAATTATTTTGATTTCTGTCATTTACGACAGTTTGTAAATTCGATGCTTTACCACATTCCATATACAGCTTTTGTTCCAACAGTTCCCGTTTCCTATAATATTTTTTTCGCTTTACGAAATCTATATTGTCTAATTTATCACAAAGTGTTCCCGCTTCGTAAAGTGAACCGGTCTCGGATTCCGAAGAATCTAAATTTTCAGTAGATTGATCTACTGGAAAATCTATTGATTCCAAAAGCAAATTATCCAAAGATGAATTGTGTGATCTCGGTGTTCCTCGGGCCCGTACAAACTTTTTTTTGCGTTGACTTGGACTTGGTTGGCCTTCACTATCACTACCAACGCTACCATCTGATTTATTTTCCGTACTAAACCCCATAAACCCGGAAAGAAAATATTTTTCAAGTCTGGAAGTTGATAAATCAAAAGCACTTTTGCTGTCGCCTAAATAAACATCATTTGTTCCCATTGTATCAAGGTTATCACTACAATCACTGCATATTTCTGAAGAACTCTCTTCAAATGCATTACTCCTATTTCCATCTCCCAAGCCAAAGAAAAAGTACTTTTCTAAGTCCGAGGGAAAAATAGCGTTTTTACATTTTTTGTCTTTTAAGTCTTTTACACCATTATCGGTACTTTCTACCTCACTTTCTTCGCAACTTTCTTCAACAATTGTATGCAGTGTGAAATCAATAGCATTACAATTATATCCTCGAAGATCTTCTTCACGATCTGATTCTAAATTCGAATCCGTAACACAATCGAATTCGTTTAAATCATCGCCACACTGACTGACATTTTCTACCCAGGAATCATCATCCGCCAGCCCATCGTCAGGATTCTTTTCATCGGTGACGAACAACCCATTTGAAGCTGAACCCAATTTATTTAATTCAGCCATAGAATCCTTTGTATCTGCCCCCTGTATTATGGTCATTAATATTTAAAGCAACACCAATTAAAGAAACGTAACGCCTACTTCACTTAATTTACAGGTTTATATCAACATTTTACAAATTAGTAAACAAGTACCTTCTCCAACCTGTTCAAAAAAAAAAGCCGCGTTCCAAACAAACACAATTCGCTAATGGCTAATGTAATCCACACGTTCCAGACAGCAAAAAAGCGTTTTTTAATGTCAAATATGTATAAATTTATGTGTTAGCAGAAAAAATTAAAGTTGTGATTTGTGCATTCAAATTATGTTTGTGCGTTTTTATAAAAAAAAATGTATACGAAAAATTTCGGGAATCATAACACCTTTTGTGGTTTAATACACTAACTTAAATTTGTATTGTTTTTTTTTTCTAAAAACTTGGACAACAATTTCGTGCCTGAAAATTTGTTTTGTACAAACAAAAAAAAAGGCCCTTAAGGTAAGATTAGACTGCTTGCCAAGTTGGCAATTGAATGACCACAGGCGAATGACCAAATTATCTGTCAAATGACCAAAATGCCAATGTTGTCAATGTTCTATATTACACTATGTGACCAAAATGACCAAACTTGTCACTGGTCATTCAAAGCATTTTGTTATATTTTTGAAAGTGAATTGTGGTAACGCTCTATGTGTCAAAAGGCACAACAGAAATAAAACAAAGCAGATAACAAAAAGACAAACCACTAATTTTCACTGAACTGAACATTCAAATAATAAACAAATAACGAAAAAAACAATAAAAACCAAGAAACACGAACAAAAACAATTGGCAATTGAACTATTAAATGCCAGAAATGCCATGGCCAAATTTCAATGAATGGCAAATGGTAATTTTGTCATTACGATGGCATTCGTACCAATTGTCCGATTACAATACTTGCTATTTGCGCAATTTTATCTGTCAAAACGAGTGTGGCAATTTATGGTCAAATGCTCATTTGGTTATTCGGGAAATGCCCACTACACTGCATGACCTTATTTTGCCAGGAGAACTGTCAGAAATGGTCATTCAATTGCCAACTTGGCACTTGGCAAGCAGTCTAATCTTACCTTTACACGTCCTTTTTTGGTAATCTATAAGCGTGTTTTTTTGGTAATCAATAGGCGCTTTTCTTTTTTAGTTCAGAGTAGAGCCTGAGTTGTCAAAAAAAAATTCACTCTATGAGCTCAGAATAATTTGACTGAGCTAATCTTAAAATGGCGCTTTTTCTCGCATTTTCCTCCAATATAATTATCCATTTATACTAATAATTCAGATTAAGCAGTAAATCATGTTCTAGTGGAAAGATACAAAAATCAAATCCCTATAATGTAAAATGTACGGGAACATAACTTATTGTTATTTAAATTGCGAAATAAAAAATTATCATCTATCTTATCTGACTGAGTATTCAGATTAAAAAGCTGAGCACAGCCATTTTTCGCATTTGACAGGAGGGAAAACAAAGGAAAGAAATCAAATGACGGCTAAGTGCTCAAGTGTGTTTCATAAACATATCAGAGCGCTCTGAGCATGCTAAGTTCAGAGCACGCTCGGTGTGATCGAGCTCTGCTCTGAACTAAAAAAGAAGAACGCCTAATATAGGCTTAAAAAATATTTTCCATGGTAATTACAAAAACAACTAAGCCTGTATAGAACTACGAAATCTGTATAGCTATCCAGTGTTATTTCCTTACACGGCGTCTCCATAAGCAATATTTCATTGCTTACCATCTGTCAGTTGATAGCACTATGAAAATTGCTCGTGGAGACTGCAAATAGTATTCTATGAAAAATGGCGTGCCATGTATTGCTCGGCTCATAGCCTGCTATGGATAGTATTCTATGGGCTGTCGTTTTTGTTTGATATTTGTGTTTTTTTTACTTTCCAATGACTGAGTGTCGAATGGATGAGATAATTAAATTTATAATTAACTATAAATTGTCATTCTGCAAAAGTTTAGATACTCTTTGTCATTTTCCCACAAAATGTTTTTTTTTAAATGCTGCTCCAAATTGTGGAATTCCCTTTTCTCTAGAAACGGGTTCACCTAAAACCTATGTTTTCATGTCTGAGTTTCTTTTTGCAATTTCTTCAATTCTTTTAATGCAGCTAATGCTAGAATACATCGAAGTGCTTGCCTCCCCGACATTTCCATCGATGAAATAGTAATCTATGAAATGCCCACCCCTAATTTCATAGCATTCTATCTGTCTTTCTTTCTTTCTATGAAAAGTGACAGATGGCAAGCTATGAAATATTGCTCGTGGAGACGCGGTGTTAGCCGCAATAAATACTGTGCTACCAAACTATTTATTCTTAATGAAAAATGTTTTCGAAAATGTCAAAAGTGACAGAAAAGTCATTTGTAAAAAAAAGAAAGCTAAGGAAGGGACACAAAAAAGAAAAAATAAGTAATTTTTCTAGTTTTTGTCAGTAGTTAAGTCCTTAGAATGACTAGGGAGGAAGAAATGGGAGGAGCTGACGGATAGGGACAGGAGGAGGCTTCACAATGCGAGGGCCTTCTTGCAGGAGCTGTCCTCACGAGATGGTGAGCCAATTACATTAGCACAGAAACAGGTGTTCCCCAAGGTTGTGTACTTAGCCCACTACTGTTTTCGCTTTATTTTGACGATGTAGCTAACTATTTATTTTAATAGAGACCTGAAAATCGACTAAATAAGCCTAATATTTAAGGCGACAACCGAGCTTTTAAGTCTTAGCTATAGGCCACATAGACCAGACATTCACTCCATTTGCACACTTTGTAATCGCAATGAGGCTGAAGATATCTGTTTAAGATTAATTATGCGCAGTTTCATACTTCCTATATTGTTTCCTTTTTTTTGGTCAAATGTGACAAACTTACGTAATTTTCCCTGATTTAGTCAATTGTTACAGTTAATTGTTTTTGCTTTCATCAACCTGTTTAACGTAAATACTCTTTGTCGCTCTCCCAAATGTTATGTATTCAGCTATGTTCTATGTGTAAATCAAATGCACTGTTGTATGAAGAAAACAGTTCTCGGTCACTTGGATCTGAGACACGGACAGGGTAACACTTAACACAATAAACTTATTGCTTATTATTCGCTTTTTTTTGATCGTTAGTTTGATTCGCTTTGCTTCGTAATAATTCTCTTTCGTTTTGGATATTCACATACATTTTTTGGTCCAAATCGAGCCGGATCTAATTTTCGTTTAAAGACAGTTTGTTTAATAAATCTCTGTGATACCTTTGCTAACTACTGTGAAAATTGAGGTGTCGTGATTAACTGTACCACATAGAACTCTTGCACAGTTTTACAATCTTATCTCGTTTCATTCGATAATCGTTGATTTAAAAAAGAAATCTACGCCTGAATTAATCTACTCGTTAAATCTTTCGGCAAAATCAAATTAATAGTAAAATACTTATAATGACGGAGCCAATGACATTGCCCGTGATTCGTGCTACTCGTGGTCATCTGAAGGGTTCATTAACGAAATAAGTCATCTACACGGAAGCCATTTCTAATACAGTTTCGTTAACGGATCCATTATCGAGAATGGCCAACGTTCCCTGACATGTTCCAAAGTGTTGTTAAAAACAAACCTAATTTATCGCCGATTCGAAAATTTCAATTCCTGATTTCGTGTCTTCGTGGTGATGCGTTAAGTCTTCTAAGCCATCTACCGGTATGCGACGATACCTACGATCAGGCGTGGGAAAAACTTGAGAAGCGTTATGATAGGCCACGACACATTGTGAACAATTTCGTGAAAGCATTTATGGAGCTACCGTCTGTTCATAGCGCGAACGTCAATGTTTTACGAAAAATATCAGATGGAGCTGATGAAATTGTCCGAGGTCTAACAACTATTAACTCGCTTACCAGGGATCCGTGGCTAATTTACATTCCAGTAAACAAGCTGGACCCTGAAACTCATCAAGCATGGTCAGATGAAAACTTTTCCGAGGACTATCCTACTATAGACCAGTTGTTAGATTTTTTGGACCGTCGGTGCGAGTCCTTAGAAAGTAGCAGGTCAAGTGTTCGTGAACCCAATCGACCGAGAAAACCAGTGGTAAGAAGCATGCATGCTTCGACCTCAGCAACATGTGCCAAATGCAAGGCAAACCACGGTCTTCCTCAGTGTCAAGCGTTTCTTGACATGGATTTACAATCCCGCCGAGAGTTTGTTAAAACCAACAAACTTTGTTTTAACTGTCTTCGAAGTGGACACTCCTCAGCACGATGCCAATCCAAATTTCGATGCAGATCATGCAATACGCGTCACCATAGTTTGGTACATGACGATTCAGTGAATACTACCACGCATCACTCGGTTAATCCACCAATCAACAACACTTCGTTTAATCGTGACCAAATTACAGACTTCGTTCCTCAAAACACAACCACATACCACTCGTTCCAACCACAATTGAGCACCCCTTCGTCTCGCCTTGCTCAAACCACTAACTTCGGTCTTTAAAACTCATCTCATTCGTCAAATCTTCCCTCGACATCATCATCAGCAATAGTCAATAATCATTCCATCAACGTTACGCACCCCATAACCCAAACATTACTTCCCACTGCACTAGGAAAAGTTTTGGACGTCAACGGAAAATACCAGCAAGTTCGAATTCTGATTGATACAGGCTCGCAGGTTTCTTTCGTTACTGAGTCATGTGCCCAACGACTCGGGATAAAACGAAGAAACGCTCGTATACCCATAAGCGGTATTGGATCTACCAGTGCTGGTAAGTCCAGAGGCCTTATCTCGTTGGTTATCACTTCACGCTGTGATGTTTATAGTATCGCAGTTGATACAGTTGATTATCAAGTGTAACAACAAATTTGCCAACAACTTCATTCAGCATCGAAGATTGGAATCATTTGCATCGACATAATTTAGCCGATCCTTCGTTCAATAAATCTGACCCCGTCGATATATTGCTAGGCGCAGATAAAGCATGGGAAATTTTACAATGGCAATGCGTTAACAGTAATCAAGGCTATCCAATAGCCCAAAAAACGGTTTTCGGTTGGGTTTTGGCTGGGCCATTATCATTCACCAAAGAGCCGAACCTTGTATCCCATCATTGCCATTTAGACATCGACTCCATATTGCAATCCTTTTGGACCATCGAGGAAGTCGACCCTAAATCGATCATGTCCGAGGAAGATAAGCAAATCGAAGAGCATTTTCGTCAAACCCATCGTCGAGATTCGTGCGGGAAATACATCGTCGATTTACCCTTCAAGTCACCTCCACGGTTTGGTGACACCTTAAACGAAGCAGTTTCGCGCTTAAAATGGATGGAGACAAAGTTTTCAAAAAATTTGGATCTATTCCAAAGTTATTCGCAGTTTCTCGACGAATATTTGGCACTAGGTCATATGTCGAGAGTCCCTACGTCGGAAATCTCCAAACAAAATGTGTTTTATCTTCCCCACCATGCGGTTCTGAAACCGGACAGCAGTACCACTAAGCTTAAGGTCGTGTTCGACGGATCCTTTTAGGACACAAACGGTCACTGCTTAAATGGTGCGCTCATGATTGGCCCACCCATCCAACGCAATCTTTTCTCTGTTTGCTTACGATTTCGCCGCCACCAATTCGTCTATACAGCAGACATAGTTAAGATGTTTCGCCAAATCTGGGTCTCCGAAAAGGATGCTGACTTTCAGCGCATAGTGTGGCGGAAATCACCCACGGAGCCTTTGCAACACTTCCGATTACTCACGGTCACCTACGGGACTTCGTGCGCTCCATTCTTATCGGTCCGGGCTCTGGAGCAATTAGCAATGGACTATCGTGAAGAGTTTCCAATCGCGTCAGAAATTGTGCTGAATGACTTCTACGTTGACGATGTCGTTTCGGGTGGAGATACTTTATCGGAAGCCATTTTTAAACGGGGCTCCCTAATCAAACTCCTCGAAAAGGGCGGTCTGCGATTAAGTAAATGGCAAAGCAATTGTGACGAACTTCGCCAAGACAATGACATCGTTTCTCTCCGAAACATTTCGCTCGACACAGATGCGGATTCGTGGATAAAAGTGCTCAGGTTATATTAGAACTCAAAGAGTGACATATTTAGCTTCCGTTTAAATTATAACCCCGATGACCAAATCACAAAACGTCAGATCCTCAGAGATATAGCACGCATCTTCGATCCCCTCGGTTTTCTTGCCCCGTCGGTCGTACAACTTAAAATCCTCCTGCAGGAATTGTGGCATCGAAACGTCGACTGGGATGATAAACTCCCATATTCAATTGCTCGCGGGTGGAAAAGGTACCGTGAAGAACTCCCATCCCTCACAAACATCGAGATACCACGAACTATTGGCCTGGGAAGTGCATCTTTTCAACTCATCCGCGTACGCCGCCGTTATCTATTCGCGCTACGAGTTACCCAATGGAGCGATTGAAACGAATATACTTGCCGCAAAATCTCGCGTATCTGCGCTAAAAACACTTAGCATCCCGCGGTTAGAGCTCTGCAGTGCAGTTTTGCTCGCAAGACTACTCGTTGCGGTGCAAAAATCACTTAATGTCACATTTAACAATGTCTACGCCTGGTCAGATTCAAAAGTAGTCTTATCATGGCTTTCGTCCCCTCCTCGTCGCTGGAACATTTTCGTAGGCAATCGTACTTCGGAAATTCTCAATACGATCCCACGAAACAGGTGGTTTCACGTCAGATCGGAATGCAACCCAGCGGACTGTGCATCTCGTGGCATCTCACCATCGCAACTTCTCAAACACCCGATTTGGTGGAGCGGTCCACATTGGTTGAAGAACGGTGCTGAGAATTGGCCAATAGTCAGTGATCTTGAAGACGATCCTCAGTGTAACCAGGAGGAGAAAAAAAACTACCAATCAGTCATACGTTGTTTCCACCGATGATCACCCATTCGAGTCGCCTTCAATACGGGTTTCAACGTGTAACCTTCTGATCCGAACAGTAGCGCGAATACAACGCGTCATCCTGCGATGTCGCAAACAAACCCTACCTTCTTCACTTCATCTCGAACCACAGGAAATCCATGGTGCTAAAAGGAGGATCATAAAATGGTTACAGGATCGGTATTTTGGTGACTATATAAAATCGTTTCATCAACATGGTTTCTTTCCTAATAATTCTAAAATTATTAATCTGTCTCCTTTTTCGGTGTCGGTGGAAGGATCGAACAAGCTAACATCTCGTTCAATACAAAGCACCCAATCATCATACCCAAAGGACACATCATAACGAACTCATCGTTCTCGACGCCCATATACGTTTTCTACACCCTGGAATGTCAACACTATTGGCTCCCATCCGACAAGAGCATTGGGTCATCGGCTGCCGCAACTTGCTCCGGAAAATCACTCATGGTTGTATGAGCTGCTTTCGTCAGCGGAAAGCAACAATGAAACAGCTGATGGGCAACCTGCCTCCACAACGGATCCAAGCCAGCAGACCTTTCGCGCACTGCGGTTGTGACCAAGCGGGTTCTATTACTTTGAAAGTCAAATCTGGTAGAAGATCAACGTTTTCTAAAGGCTACATATCGCTTTTTGTTTGCCTAGTAACGAAAGCGATTCACTTAGAACTAGTTAGTGACTTGACTACCGACGCTTTTCTTGCCGCTCTTCGTCGGTTTGTCGCGCGCCGCGGGAAACCATCTCATCTCTATTCCGATAACGGAACGAACTTTCGTGGATCTGCTCGCCGGTTGTCGGAAATGCACGAACTCGTTCTATCTGAGAACCACAATTCGATAGTAGCGGACTCTTTAGCTCGCGATGGTATTACGTGGCATTTCATCCCTCCTTCGGCCCCTCACTTCGGCGGGTTGTGGGAGGCTGGAGTGAAAACGGTGAAGCAACACCTCCGCCGCGTGATAAGCAACGATATTTTGACGTTCGAGCAGCTCTATACACTTTTGACACAAATAGAGGCCATTCTAAATTCGAGGCCATTGTGTCAAATCTCGGACACTGAACTTGACCCACTAACACCTGCCCATTTCGTTCTAGGTGAATCATACGCTGCCATCCCGGAACCAACAACAGATGTACCAATGAACCGTTTGTCCTGCTGGCAACAACTGCAAGCCAAAATCCAAGGCTATTGGAAGCGTTGGCAGATGGAGTACTTGACGTCGCTGCAGCACCGTCCGCGTTGGCAACAGATCCAGACAGACATCAAACTCAATGATCTTGTAGTAATAAAAGATGCTAATTTACCTCCCGGAAAGTGGGCTATGGAGCGAGTAGTGAAGGTTCATCCGGGCAGCGATGGTTACGTTCGAGTGGCTACTCTAAAAACGGCCAACGGCACCTTAGTTCGGCCAATCCACAAATTAGCAGTGCTGCTAGTATGCTGAAACGCTGTTCCAGGGGTGGCGGAATGTTTAAGATTAATTATGCGCAGTTTCATACTTGCTATATTGTTTCCTTTTTTTTGGTCAAATGTGACAAACTTACGTAATTTACCCTAATTTAGTCAATTGTTACAGTTAATTGTTTTTGCTTTCATCAACCTGTTTAACGTAAATACTCTTTGTCGCTCTCCCAAATGTTATGTATTCAGCTATGTTCTATGTGTAAATTAAATGCACTGTTGTATGAAGAAAACAGTTCTCGGTCACTTAGATCTGGGACACGGACAGGGTAACACTTAACACAATTAACTTATTGCTTATTATTCGCTTTTTTTCATTGTTAGTTTGATTCGCTTTGCTTCGTAATAATTCTCTTTCGTTTCGGATATTCTCATACAATATCTTTCACTTTGTCGCAGTTTGCCCAATTTTACTTGAACTGCGTTTACTCTATTTCTCTAAAGTGTCTCTTACACTTGAGGAAACCAAACAACTCCTTAATTGAACTCTGGGATGGAATCTGCTTTTTCGGTTTTGTAATCATTCCTTGAATTATCGTAACAGCTTTATTAATTTGTAACGTTGCCTTTGTATGTTTTGTACATCATTGTTTACTCTGGTTTAGCGATGCTCCACTTTATTATCCATTTTCATGAGTATTGAATTTTAACGTAATGTCAATTCTTGACAGACGGCACATTGCCATGTTAACTTTTCTTTTGTTTTTTTTTCTTTATTGTAAATTTAATGAATGTTGATAAAGAAAGAATAATAATAATAATAATAATAATAATGGTGAGCCAATTGCTAGCTGCTCGGGAGGCACAGAGCCTGCAGGAGACTCGGGCACAGTGGGTCTGATGGGACCGCCCAGGTCTGTGACTTGCCGTAGCCAGTCGGAAGAGGGGCTGATCGTATCGGCAACTGTGAAGGCAGGGCAGGGTAAGGGTAATGGTAAGGGTGAGGGAAAGAAGCAGGATCCAACTGTGAGGTCGCCGGATCCATTAGTCAGGAACAGCAGCAAGTCTCCTACTTGTACATTCCTGGCCGGTGGTGAGGAGGCATCGCAGGTGGTGAAGATAGGGGGGGGCATGACAACGCCGCGACAAGCCAATGCTCGTCAGGCGGGGTACAGGCACCAACCCTATCACTACCAGGGGAATGCGGGGGGAACGATGACGAGCAGACAAACTCCACATTGCGAAGCTACTGCACTGTCGTTTCCGCACAGTGCGATCCGAAGCACTGCCTTGGCTTGGGATTACCCGATGTTCCAACGGCCGCTGAAGAGAGTAAGGTGACAACACAGCAGCTAGCATCCAGCATTATCAAACAGTATAGGCAGCGAGTCAATGACAAGAGGTTCATTAGGCGACTCAACAAGCGCGATCCGTTATCCTACACGGAGAGTGAGAAACAGGCGCTAGATACGGCAAAACAGTTGGTAGGGCCAGTGGTAGCTAGGGACCTCTGGATGGGCTAGCAGAAGGCTGGCTGCAGCGAGGGAGGGAGTCCCCTTTCCCCCCGCCTCAGCTGCAGGTAGAATTATGACCCCCAACTGCTGCAGGCAAGGGTCTTACGTCCAAACCTGAGGCAGTTGCGGGATGCTCAAAAAGGGGTAGGCACGGCGAGACAATCTCTCCCCCCTTACCTGGGAGTAAAAGGGCTAGAACTCACTCCGACATTGCCAGGAGTAATCTTCGGGTTGCCATAGCTGGACAGCTGACTACCTTCAAGGGATTTAAAATAATGAAGTGCGAAAATGAGAGCACAATTAACAGGCTAAAAAAGTTTGTGTCCGACACCGAAGCTCCGTGGGCCAATGCCGACTTAAAGGTGATCGAGAAGAGAGAGCTCACCAGCCTCACCAGACCCAAGGGTTGCATTCTACTTACGGGTCCGTACCTCCCGAAGGATAGGATAGAGCCTAACCCGTAACCCAGAATTACTAAGTAGAGACTGGGAAGTAACGGAAGTGGGAGAGCACACTGACGCCTGTATGGAAGTGACCATACTGCTCAGCCATCGATCGATACCGCTGCTCCGCGAAGGAAACTATAAAGTATGCGTTGGCATTACCCGATGCAAAATTATACCGGAAGAGATGGGGGCCCCAGCCGCGATGAAGGTTGTACAAATAAACCTTCATCATAGCAAGGCAGCCAGCGCCAACCTTATCTTCCTAATGGGAGATAAGCATATTGATATTGCCTTTGTCCAAGCGCCATGGATCGTCGGAGGCAAAATTATGGGGCTTAACTTTAGAAACCTAAAAATATACTAGATCGACACGCCGAATGCTGGAAGTAAGATTAGAACTTGCATTGTAGCTAAAGAGCAAATTAAGCTTTTTCTCTTACCTAGATACAGCAATTGTGACCAGACAGTTGTCAAATATGAGAGGCAGGGAAAGCCATCAATCGCGATAGGGTCCATATATATGCCGTACGACTCCATGGATGGATCATCATCTGTGGAAACACAAAGACTAATAAGGAAGGCAGAAGGGGAAAAGTGGGACCTGCTCATAGGATGCGATGCGAACTCCCATCATTCACAATGGGGCAGCACGAATATCAATCCAAGAGGTGAGTCCCTTTTTGAATTTGTAATAAAGCACAACTTGTTAATAGCAAACATTGGGGATGAACCGACCTTCATAACGAAAAGTAGTCTTAGATGTTACTCTTTTTAATAATACAGAAACTCTATCTGCGAGTCAGTGGAAAGTTTCCACCGATATATCCTTCTCAGATCACAGAATCATAGAGTTTGAGATTAATGAACCCAAAACCCCACAAGTCAAATATAGGATTCCCAGGAAAACCAACTGGGAATGCTTTGTTAATGAGGTGGGGAATAACGAAAATAAGCTCCAAGAGCAGAAAACTAAAACACCACAAGAAATCGACACTGCTATCGAGGAATTGTGTATCATCCTCAATAATGCATACAGAAAGGCATGCCCGTTTAAGAATACACGCGACAAAAAGTCACCGCCGTGGTGGAGTAAAGAGCTTTCATGCATGAGGAAAGAAAGGCGCAAACTCTTCAACGCGGCAAAAAGACTCGATAATGCTGAAGACTGGGAGAGGTATAAAGCCAGCCAAAGGAAATTCAAAAGCGCAGTGAGCACCTCTAAGCGCACATCCTGGGGTGCTTTCTGCAGTAACATTGAGAACACCACGGATGCAGCGAGACTCAGGAAGATCCTGACTATAGAACCATCAGTGCCAGGGTATCTCAAGGACACTAATAGCAACTGGACGCAATCCTGCTCTGAGTCCCTGGTTCTCCTACTTGATACTCACTTTCCAGGATGTACGGCGAGCCAGGCTGAAAATCCGAGTATAGGCAGTCGACTGGAGGATGAGTCGCAGATACCAGCAAGGATGGTGACTTAAGAAAGAATCTGTTACAGCCACCTGCAAAATAAAAGAAAATGAAAATAAATTATAAAAAAAAAAAAATTACGCAAACTGTCAGATCAATAAACACACCGTCCTGAGGTCAGCTGTTTCCGCTGACAACCGATCGGTGGAAGTCTGGGAAGATGACAGCGGTAGGTTGTGGTTCTCGATATCGAAGTCGAGGTGACTTTACGACAAGGGCTGCCCACGTAACTCGACCGAATCGAGCCACAACCTACCCCAATGAACCGGATTACTGGGAGAGACTTCGACATCGGATGACTCCACCAGATTAACACAATTGTGGGGTTATTTCTTTGCCTCTCCGACCAAGACACTGGCCACTAGTGGTGTGTCATCCGGGACTGAATGATTTAATTGAAGCGCTTCAGTAGAATGAGTGAATGATTCACTTCATTCTTACGCTACAATGATTCAATGCTTCAATTGCTTCACTCATTCCTACACTTCAATTCATTCAATCTCGTTCTTCGCTTCTTTTGCTTCTCTTACTTCAATTCACTCCCAACACTTCAATTCATTCTTCGCTTCTTTTTGCTTCTCTCACTTCAATTCACTCCCTACACTTCCATTGCTTCACTCACTCCTATACTTCAATTCATTCATACACTTCAATTTGTTGTTAGTTTCTTTCGCTTCTCTTTCACTCTTTACCAATTTTTTTCACATATGGGAGAGAGGGTTCATTTTGTAAATTTATTTCCCCTACAAAATATATTCGGTATTCATTTCATTGGTATATTTTGTTTTTGTTTTTTGTTCGATCGGAGCAAACAGATCAGGGTGGTAATTCTTTCTCTCAATAGGGATAAGATTTCTCTCTTTCAGATTTTTTTTTTTCTCCTTTCGTTGATGAAGATTTATTTCACATTAACAGGGTGTTATTTTAGTTTGTTTGTCGTATTGACAAATTTTTATAGATAATCTATATTTCTTTTAATTTATTATATTATATTCATAAATTGATTGATAAACAGTTTAGAGTTATGTTATATCGTCACTTCAGTGATAGAACTTGATAACTCGGCTTTTTATACTTTCGAAAAATCGGCAAAATCGACAATATTCATTAATTTATTATTGTATAACGTGGCTACGTTTATCTCGAGATGTCTACTTCGTGCACTGAGTGTTTATCCACTGTTTTGCTTTCAGTTATTGGCTTCCCAATAGATGGCCCCAAGTAGGGAAAATGAGTCATCCAATTATTTAAACCCATTCTTAGCGAATCCAGGTAGACAGATCAGCTAGTTCTAGCACTCAGGTGACGATATATACTACATGCTAGTTAAATAATTCATTATTCCTCGATTTGTCCTTAACCAGGAATCTTCATAACGAAACATAAATTTGTCACTAGTAAAATACATAAAAACGCCTCATATCAGTACACCCTGCATCCAGAAAATTTTTGAAAATGAACGCTTCAGTGAATGATTCAGTGAACGCTTCTTTCAACTGAAGTGGAGTGAGTGAAGCACTTCAGCAGAATGAAGCATTTTCCCCACCTCTACTGGCCACGGGATTGTGGGCATGGTTAAAGTCATTAGTGTCAAGTGGTCGGAGAGGCAACAAATCTCTGTCGGTGGTGCGCGTAGCTATAAGTATATATATATATAGAGAAGTCCTTTATAGGCATCTTAAAGACTTTGAAATCCATAAAAAAAAAAAACGAGAATAAAAAATAAATAAAAGGAACTCCAACGGTGCAGTGCTAATAAGTACAAGAACAACAAAAAAAAAAAAAATAAAAGAATAAACGAATTAAATATCCGCTAGTTTTAGAAAGGTAAGTGAGTTACTGTGGTGTTGCGCTAGGGTATTAATATTATTTTTTTTATTACGTAGTGTTTTTAGGCGACCACCGTTGCAAAAAGCGTTGTGGTCGCCAAGTTTTTTTTGGAATACTATTCCGAACCCCGAAGTGGACGTGCCACCCAATCTTAAATACTCCAAAGGGCGGAGCGCTCAGAGGTGAGAGCGCATCACACCTGTCCCCGCATCGCCACCCTGAGACACATAACACGGTTGTCTACACACAGAATTAAATTTAAATTGTAGCACCAAACACCTTGTCCGGCAGAATTTAAAGCCTACAATTAGGCGCATCTACAAATCAACTCGTCTGTCGGTGCCTGGAGCCTGGTGCCAGATGACAATTGCTCCGGTTGTTAAGTAATGTTCCCGTGCTCGTGGTTCCGGTCTGATATTAGTGTTAAGTTAGGTCTGAGTGTTGTTTAAGTATAGTATAGTGTTAGTGTTAAGTTAGTTTTAAGTGTAGCATAGTTTCGTTCCTTTTTTTTCTCTTTCTTTTCCTTTTTTTTGTTTTCAATATTGCTTTTTGTGTGCTAGGTTTTGTTTCGCCGCGTGCGCGTCCTTCGATCAAATTATTTCCCCCACGGTACTCCTAAATAGAGCTCAATTTAGGTAGGTGACCCGGGTAGTGGGGTTAAGGTGTGCCCCTCAGAAAAGTACGCCGGTACTTCGATCCGTACGCGAAACAGGACTTAGACTGAATTTACCTTTTTTTTTATTCTTTTGTGCTCTTTGTTAAATTTAAGTTGCATAATTGTAGGATCAATTGAATATTAAAATTGTTACATGGCGTGTCGAGATGAAGTGTTTTCTTTGGCCTCTTAAGAGACCATGAGTTGGTAGATAAACCATTTCAGGGGGTGTGACAGGGTGTGCTAAATCACACCCGGCGATGGCAGCGTGACCCGGCGGCAACATTCGGCGTCCCAAGGGGAAGTTCTCTACAGGCCGCAGGACTTCCAGGCAGGGAGGGGTAACGGCCTGCGCTGATCGGCATCCACAGCGCCCCCTCAGTGTGTCGACGTCCGTCCGTGAAAGGTAAGAGGCACGATTTATGTTTTGTAATGTGTGAAGTTGCAGTGCGAGGACAAGAACCCTCCCATCCGGCGAGCTTAGCCGAGCTTCGCAAGCGTGCCATGTTTCTCGCACTCAACAGTCCTTTCCTTCCATTTCCGTTCCCATCCTTACATCCAGTCCACATCCTCACTTCCTTCCAACTCAAATCCTAACTCCCCGTGTTAACTTCACTTGCATGCTACAAATCCTATGGGCAATCGAATCATTTCAGCGCTTTAAATCACCAGGCACTGACGGGATTTTCCCGATCATGTTACAGAAAACCAAGCACATAGTAGAGCCAACTCTACAAAGAATTTTTCAAGGCAGTCTTTAATGCGAGTACATACCTAAAGCTTGGCGGGAAGTAAAAGTTTTCTTCATCCCCAAAGCGGGGAAACCCAGCCACATCACTGCAAAAGACTACAGACCAATTAGCCTCACGTCCTTTATGCTGAAGACCTTTGAAAAATGAATCGACGTGCATATACGTAGTAAGCTCAGCAGCACGAATATGTCAACGGCACAGCATGATTACACTAAAGATAAAGGTGTAGAAACAGCACTGCACGATGTAGTCAGCACCATTGAAAGATCTCTGCATTATAAAGAGTACACGCTCGCAGCATTTCTCGCCATTGAAGGTAATTTTAACAACGTCGAAACACATGCTATCAAGAGAGCATTGGAAGACAATCAAGTTGAACGCTCCGTTTTGAATCTCATAGTTAGCCTTTTAAATAGAAGGCACATCATCGCTGAACTGGGGGGAACCCGTCTAGAGAGGACCGCGTCCAGGGGCACGCCGCAAGGGGGGTCATATCCCCTCTTCTCTGGATCATGGTTATTAACGAGCTACTAATGAAATTTAGATAGATAGATAGATAAATGTTTATTTAGCTATGTTAGCCAATTTAAAATTTAATTACATTCGTTAATACATATCTAATTATAGATTTCTAAATTTAATAATTATTTTTACAAAAATACAATGCAGCTCGTTTAAATCGATTAATATTTGTTTCAATTTTTACATTATCTGGAAGTTCATTGAAAATTTGAATTCCTTTGTAAAATAACATGTTTTGTGTTGAATTTCTAAACAGTTGCACATCAAAATTATTTCTATTTCTTAAATTATAAGGTTGAACACTGGCTCTAGTAGTAAGTCTTCTACTTAAATAGTTGGGCAGCATATTGTTTTTAATTTTAACCCTAGAATGCATAAGGGTATTTGAATAACGTTAACACATATGGGGTTCCTGAGCTCCCCAGTACTTTGGGTTGCAAATACCAGCAACTTTTAACACGATCTTATAAAATTTATTTATTTTATTTAAAAATAATGTTTTTACTAACTTAATTAACAAAAAAAAAATGGCATTTCATTCTCAGTCTTAGTAATTAAAAACAAATCAAATAAAGAGTTAACTTAAGTGGTGTGACCATATGGTGTTTCAAAAAATCAAAGTAAATATAGCTTTCAAGCTCAAAAGTTTCAATTTTTTTCTTGATTCTGAAAGGAGACATATATGGCAACATAAGTACCTGTTTATGAAAATTACACAAAATAAGTAACTTCAATTGTTTTGCTGATCTCAGCGGTTGTTGTTGATTTGCCTACATGTGATTTGTTGACCGGAAAAGTTGTTTTGAACAAAAAACTGCAAGCACTCATATTCTTTTTTTTCTTCAAAACAAAGCAACTTTTCAGGTCAATGAATTATAGGTTGGTAAATCAATAGCAACTGTTGAGGTTAGCAAAATAATAATTTATTGATTGAATCAGCTAGTTTTAAGTATAAATAGAAGAAAGTAATTAAATAAAGCACCAGTTTTTATACCAAGTACAAAGTGTACATATCTTTATTAACAGTGGTCCTTCGAGCAAAACAGTTTTAACCATTACCAAGCCATTCTTTTGTTTCTTAGTGTGAGGCTGCACTAGGGTGGTTATAAACTATCGCATATAGAAGTTCACAACAATTCAAAGTTTGTTTCATAAAACAAAACACCAAAAATGAACCAACTGGAGCGCGTCATAGATAACCTCCAGGATGTTATCACCCAGCTAGAAGAAGTTAGGATTAACCTCACCAAGCTGTCGGTGGAGAGACGTACCCAGGAAATACTTTCTAGGCAGTACGATAAAGCAAAGAGCCTATGGACCTCCACCGAGACTTACTACGAGTCGATGAAAAAACTAAACGCAGATGCTGCCACCAACTTCCTGCCAAAATACGAAGCGGGAAAAATAATTTTTTCCAAAATTAAAGAATTCGTCAAGAAGTACTCCCCGAAATTATTGGAGGAGGATACAACTGAAGGTCCCGGAGATACATCTGAACCAGCCGATCAGGACACCGGCCATGCTCACGAAGCACCGACGGCTACAGCCGTGAAACCAGAACAACCTAAGATGATCTATGCACCAAAGCATCCCCATCTGGCGCCATCGCAAACATCCAAAACAACCGATTCTCTTACATTTGGCGATAACGGCAATGAGCCAGCTGGCGGTTCCAAGCAACGTCCTCAAGCCCCACGATCTGACCAGGGGGTATCCACGAGCAACATCGGCCATCCATCCATCTATGGACCTGCTCAACAAGTTTCCCACGCTTACGACATGCCAGCTCAGCAGACATTTACATACATTCAAGGAGTTGGGTTTGTTCTACAAAACCCAGCGGGACTGATGTCCGGTCATGGATACAATATCAGTTCCCCACAGCAGCCACAGCAGCCACAGCTGCCCCAATCAATGGAACAGGACACAAAAAACCCAACCGAAGCGCTTCTACACGCTATAGCCAAACTCACGCTAGAGCGAGAGAACGCATCACAGACGCGAGCGGAAGGAAGTGGTATCAAAATCCCGGAAGTCAACTTGAAAGAATATAGTGGTGATATCACGAAGTACCGTGAATTCAAGGAACAATTCGATTCATTGGTACAAAGAAGCCGAACATCCAACATCGATCGCTTCGCTCTACTCAAGTCGAAGCTAACTGGGAAAGCATTGGAAACGATCAGTGACTTAGATTTAACTGGAGACAACTATCCAATTGCCTGGTCAACTTTGGACCGAACGTTTGACAATCCAAGGCATCTCGTCAAACTAGAACTAGAGGCCATGTTAGCTCTACCTCAACGACAAACAATCCCCGGGAATGCAGAATCTATAATAGCATACATGCATCACACTAAAGGACGGGTCTCCAATCTCAAGAGAAACAAAATAAATGGGGAACAGATCATGGCTTACCTAATCCTTCGCGGCCTTGATCCTATCACACGGGGCAGAATGGACGATTTTGTAAACTGTAAGACCAGACTTCCCACTTTAGAGGAGATAGAAGATTTCCTGTTCAGGGAATATCAACACCATCTGGATCAAGATGACAACCTTCAACTTACTCAACTATCTCAACGAGTATCTAAAAAGGATTCCAGTATCCCACAGACCAGAGTACATGTTACCCTCCAACCCAATGACGCAGGAGCAAAAGTGACAAAGAAGTGTTTCATTTGCACAGAACAACATCCAATAATAGACTGTCCAAAGTTCCTGAGTGCCCCGAATCGAGAAGCCTTGCTACGAGATCACAAGATTTGCATTTATTGCGTAAAGCATCGATTCGATTATCGTTCCCCTTGCAGATCAAGGCAGTACCTCATATGCAAAACATGTCAAGGACCTCACCTTACGGAAATGCATCATGATTCCACCCCGATCACGACTAATCCTTCACCAACTAGCAGCACTTACCTGTGCCAAAATGAGTCCGAATCGTCTTCTGGTGTTCTTCTGCCTACGGCTATTGCAACGCTCATGGTTAATAATAACGACGTTCCAGTCCGCTGCTTACTAGATCAAAGTAGCCAAGCTAACTATATATCCGAAGATATGGTCCAGAAGCTGCGATTGCAGAAAAAAAGGACACTCGTCAAAATCATCGGAGTAGGAGGAGAAATTGGAACAGTCCGGTCCATTACCAACATAAAACTGAAGCTGGATCACCCAGGCCTACCAATCGTGAATATAAAAGCACTGGTAGTCAAACGAGTTACCGGATCACTTCCAAGTATGCCCAGTCACATCGCCTGGAAATCCTCCTTTGACAAGCCACTTGCAGATCCACACTTCAACAAACCAGCCCACATTCCTCTATTATTAGGTGGCGCAGTATATGCTACAGTGATGCGTCCAGGTCTGGAGAAGAAAGATGGGTTGCTACTTCAAAATACCTACCTTGGTGGGTGGGTCGTGTCTGGAGACCCAGGAAACGGAAAAATTGGAACACGAACCTCAGCCTTTGCAACACTCTCAGAGCTCGAGGCGAACCTAGTGGACTTCTGGGACCTGCCCGTCACTGGAGAAGACATCGGAGAAGACGAGAGTACATACTGCGAAAACTTGTTCATGGAAAAACACTCTCGAACCAAAGACGGCCGCTACATCGTCCCAATCCCGTGGAAAGTTGGCGCCCCAGCATTAGGGAATTCCTATCGGAATGCAGTCAAATTCTTCGGACAAGAGAGACGTTGGGAACAAAACGAGATCCATAAAAAAATGTCAAACGACTTTATGGAGGACTATCTCGCGTCAAATCACATGTCCCCAGTACCTGCTGACAGGCAGCGAGACGAGACTGGAAACTCTTATTATATCCCATATATCAGCATAATCCGAAAAGATGCTGTCACAACCAAGCTGAGGAACGTATTTAACGCCAGCGCGCCATCAAGCAACGGGATTTCTCTGAATCAACTCATCCACCCAGGCCCAAAATTGCAATGTCACATCTTCGACATTATCCACCAGAATAGGCAATACGAATTTGCCTACACCAGCGACATGCAACAAATGTTCCGCCAATTCCTGATACCTCAAGCCGATCGGGAGAAATTTCGGATCCTCTGGCGCCCCCACAAAGCACAACCGTTAGGTGAGTTTTGGCTAAATACTGTGACATACGGCGTGGACTGTGCACCATGGCAAGCAATCCGGACCGTCCGACAGATCGCTGATGATAACGCACCAGATCCGCAGACCAAGGACATTATTAAGAACTCGATTTACATGGATGATCTGTTTCATGGAGCCGATAACATCGAAGAATGTCAAGAACAAATTGCTAAGATTACCGCAACCCTGGAGGCCGGAAAGCTGTCGCTGACAAAATGGTCGTCCAATAACCCAGCAGTCCTTCAAAATATAGAGGACAATAAACAACTCACCGCCTACAAAGATGCCGCCGATCCTACTATGAAAATCTTGGGTATTAACTACCACCCAATAGAAGACACATTCCTCATCCGTATTCCGAACCAAGACCAAGTAACATTCACTAAGAGAGGTCTATTGTCTATGGCTGCATCCCTTTACGATCCCATGGGTTGGATCCTACCAGTTATCATGCTCCTCCGGATACGTATACAAGAGTTGTGGGTCCTCAAGTATGACTGGGATGACCAAATAGATGCAAAATTACAGCAGGAGTTTAGCAAAATATTTGAAACCTTACCGCAACTCAGCGGCATTAGAATCCCGCGCTGGATCCAAGGGTCCCAGAGTACACCTATTCAGCTCATTGGATTCTGTGATGCCTCGGGAGACGGCTACGCAGCAGTGATTTACAGTCGAGTAAAAACCGGGGAAGCTTACACAATCCGATTACTAGCAGCCAAGGGCCGAGTCACCCCACTCAAGACAAGAGCAAACAAAGACAGCAAACTATGCACGATCCCCAAGATGGAGCTGGAAGGAATTGTGCTCCTAACCGAGCTCCTTAACCAAGTCAGAAGTAAACTCCACTATCCTAATATTGCAATGCTCGTATACACAGATAGTGAGGTAGCTCTAAGCTGGGTGCGTAATAACAACAAGATCGACAACAAGTTTGTGACTAGAAGAGTCACCAAAATTCGGAAGATAATCAGTCCGGCGGACATACATTACGTCAAATCTGCGGAAAATCCTGCTGATCCCGCTTCACGTGGACTCCATCCCGGACAAATGGCTAGCTGTCGGCTTTGGTTTGAGGGCCCAACTTGGTTAATGCATGACCATCTTCCACTCACTCCTTTCAAAGATATGGAAGTTACCATGACGCATATGTCTCGAAATACGGTGGATGAAGAAAACTTTATTGAGAGGTTCTCCTGCCTTAACCGTCTCCTACGAGTAACCGCCTATTGTCTTCGGTGGGCCAATAAGAAGCAAGCACGTGAGACCGGCCCAATCACGGCTGAAGAAATATCTAATGCTAAGGCAAAAATCATCCGGTTCCAGCAGCATCTATCATTTGAGACCGAACTAGCTCACTTCAAGAAATCAAAAACTTTTCCGAGGAGAAGCTGGCTGACAACTCTAACCCCAATATTTGGTCCGGATGACAACATCCTTCGTGTGGGGGGGAGGATTTCTCTTGCCAACCTCCCGGAAAGTCATAAGCACCCGATATTGCTAACCAAATGCCACTTGGTTGAGCTAATAATACGCCAAACCCATCTGGATCACCACCATTGCGGGAATTCTTTAACGGAACACTTAATAAGGGGAGAATTCTGGATCCCTGCTGTAAAATCAAGAATCAAGAAATGTATCCGGAGTTGCCCCATATGCATTCGATGGAAGGCCCAAACTGTCCAGCCGATTATGGGAGATCTACCCATGGAACGAATAACCCCAGCACCAGCCTTTAGCAAAATCGGTGTCGATTTGTGCGGTCCTTTCTGCATTAAGGCCAGCAAAACAAGGTTCGATAAAATCATAAAAGTTTGGGTGGCAGTCTTTGTCTGTTTAGTTACCAAAGCTGTTCACCTAGAAATTTGCTCGGATCTAAGTACGGAAATGTTCCTGGCCGCCTTCACACGCTTCGCGAATAGACGGTGCTGGCCATCCCTCGTCCTCTCTGATAATGGTACTAATTTTATTGGAGCGAAAAGGAAGATCAACCAGGAATGGAGCAAGATCGCCAATAACTGCAAGGACAGACTAGCGATCCAGGAGATTGTCTGGAAGTGCAATCCGCCCTACAGCCCTAACTTCGGCGGACTATGGGAGGCCGCCGTTAAGTCTATGAAACATCTAATGAAGAAAATGTCTAGCATAACTAATCTGACCTATGAAGAATTCAACTCCTTATTATGTCGCATCGAAGGTATCTTAAATAGCCGACCATTACATCCAGAATCATCAGAAGCAGAAGAAGCACCCGCCCTTACACCATTCCATTTCATCACGCAACGGGGCTTCAAGAACTCTGTTATCGATGCAAGTCCATCAACTGCCGTCCCAATTACAAAACGCTGGTTACAGGTGCAACAAATTCAACAACACTTCTGGGAACGTTTCCACCAAGAGTACCTCCACCAACTGCAGAAGAGAAATAAATGGAGATTCCCAGCTCGAACGCTCGACATCGGGGATCTGGTATTACTACAAGAACCAAGTGTCACTCCTGCCGATTGGAATTATTGAATGCTATCCTGACAGTAAGGGAGATGTTCGGAGAGTCGATATAAAGACAACCAAACGGGAGGTCGTACATCGCGCAACAAATCGTTTGGTCCCTCTTTTCCCAGAAGATGCCCAGGATGAGCCTGCCCTACGCCGAAGCAGTCGGCCGCATACTCACACCACCTCACTGCTGACTCGAGTACTTTTATGTTGGCTGGCCCTCACTACCCCAACAACTAAAGCCTTAGAAATCCAAACACTCGCTCCAGGTATCCATATTCACCGATTGGGAGACGCCTTCATCAAATACTCCGACTTGGAGTTCTCAGTCGAAACCTCTTTGAATTTTACCGCCGACCTGATTACCATCGACAATCATGTGAAGGAATTCTACGATTTCTGCCAACAATATCAGAACAGCAGCTACTCAAATTTATATCAGCACTGCCGTTCCCTAGAAGAAACCGTTAGACACGAGGCCATGACAGTTAAGAAAGGAATCACCGTAAGCTATCTCAGTGAGCGGACCAAACGTTCTATTGGGCCTATAATTCTAAAAGGAATTGTCAAATATGGTCCCCAATTACTAATGACTGCCGGCATCACATATCAAGCAGTAGAGAACTACCAACTGGAGCGTCAAATCGACCAATTGGAGATTAAAATAAAAAAGGTATTAGAAGTATCCCGCCTCATAACAGACATCAATGACATAGAATCTAAAGCTGTTGACGTACAACTTCATGCTTTACTTGAACAGCAGCAGCAACTTCGTCTTCAAGAGCAAATGAACGATTACTCAGCCAGCATTCAAATTCTTATCAGCGCTATCCAGACAAACCATCAAAACATCATAACCATCCGGCCCGTTAAAGCTCTACAGACCCATGTCAGTAAATTAAACGGAGGTTTGGACTTCTGTAGGCTACCAACTATACCAAATGCAACCGCACTATTCACTTTTAACAGAATAACGAAGGCCATCAGCAGAGATATGGTTATCGTGACGTTCATCATTCCTCTGGTCCAAACGAGAATTTTCTCTAAAAATGTCTTTATCAGCGTTCCAACCATTGAGGCTCATGCTATCCTTCTAGACCGTGGGGACTTCGTGCAACAAATTGTGCTTAGTAATGACAACAGAACTTCCTTCGATCCAACCCAAGCCACCGACCTAGGCCACGGAATCTACGACAATGTTAAGGAAACACAACTGAGTGACTGCTGGAAAGAAGTATTCAAGAACCCCACTTCCCCCTCGCTCTTGAACATATGCACCTCAATACCAGTCAACACGGAACTTGATAAGGTGTACCGATTGAGGAGTGATCTTGCAGTCATATATAGAACAAGCGCTAACAAAGTTACTATCGTATGCAACGCCACACAAACACCCCTCGTTGCAAGAGTTAATCTAGTGAAGTTCCCAGGTTGCAGAATCTCCAGCTCCCAGTTTGATGTTATGTCCCCCATCGAAGAGGTCAAGAAAATCGAAACTGACATCAACAATTTCTCAACCGAAGACTATATGTCCCCTGCCAAGATCGACCTAAGCAGAGTGCCCACAGAGGATCCTCGTCTTGCCATACTCAAGGCAAGACTCTCAGCCGAACTGGATGACAACAATTGGGACCCTTGCGAACATCAGTACTGGTACTTAGGAGCTATTTGTACGATTCTCTGCATCGCTCTATGTTCAATCATCTACGCCTGTAAACGTCACCGAGGCCAAAAATCAGAAATTCCTGCTGTGAGTTATCTCGACAAAGAAGACAAGATACCCGGAAGTTGGGTACGGGCATACATGAATCCCCGCAACACGGTACTCCACATAGCCACGGACGCAGTTTAGATTAATCAAACATAAGTACCCTTTTTTTCGCCGGGAGTTTGTTTATGAAAATTACACAAAATAAGTAACTTCAATTGTTTTGCTGATCTAAGCGGTTGTTGTTGATTTGCCTACATGTGATTTGTTGACCGGAAAAGTTGTTTTGAACAAAAAACTGCAAGCACTCATATTCTTTTTTTTCTTCAAAACAAAGCAACTTTTCAGGTCAATGAATTATAGGTTGGTAAATCAATAGCAACTGTTGAGGTAAGCAAAATAATAATTTATTGATTGAATCAGCTAGTTTTAAGTATAAATAGAAGAAAGTAATTAAATAAAGCGCCAGTTTTTATACCAAGTACAAAGTGTACATATCTTTATTAACAGAGTGTGTATCAGTACATCGAACCCAAGAAACGTGAGTTAGATTGAAGTCTCCTAGGCAAATAATATCGTCGTTATACTCCAGCAAATTGTTTACATAGTTTAAAAAGTTGTAAGCATTTGTATAGACATCAATCAGGCTATCAGGAACTATATACATCGTGACTATGTACAAACTTTTCTTCGGAAAAGTTATTTTGACACATATAAACTCATTATTTAAAGCGACAGGAACATAAACTAACGACGAAACATAGCAAGATCTGACGGCAATCAGAGTGCCGCCTCCCACAGTAGTTATACTTGGATCAGAGTATCTGTCACGTCTAAAGATACGAAACGATGAGTCGAAAAGCTCAGAGTCATTAATATCGCCAAATAACCAGGTTTCCGTCAGAGATATGACATCGTACGGGCAGTTCGAAGTAACAAAGTAGACCTTGGCGGTCTTTGTCCGAAGTCCTGTTACATTTTGGTAAAGAATGTCTATTACTGGCCACTGTTGATGTGTTCTGTCGGATTTAATCGAAAAGGATTGCGTACAAAATTCCGTCTATTGACAAATTCATGAATTAAAATATCTTCCGGCCAGAAATTTTTTTCAACAATGCAGTAAAAAGTTCTTGTGACGCAAACAGTTTAAAAGACGCATAATCAATATTTTTGGTGGGTAATTGATCAATTTTTAATTTCACGTCCCCAAGGCGGGATTTCACATAAGATAAGATCGCGTCGCAGGTGGTTTCTGCATCAAAATTCGAAAGAATTTTGCGGGTGGTTTTGATGGTTCACTCCCTGAGACTCGTTGACGTGCCTTCATGTTCTCCTGGAACTCCTGCGTGTAGCGATCATAAATCGCCTTTACAGCGTCGTAGTATCCCTTGTTGAAGTACGGATGCGTGAGTTCATCCGCATGAGAAGCCCTGATGTCGCTGTCTGTAGCGTCGAACTCCACCCAGTGCTCCTCGAGCTTTTGGAGGCGCGCCTTGTAGTAGGCCACGGTTTTCCTCTCTGCCGAGTCTTTTTTGTAGTTGGTGATGATCTTCTCGATCTCTTCATTTGTGCTCGTTGGGCTTCTGCCTTTTTACCCATTTGAAACTGCTTCTCTTTAGCAAGCACAAGAAAACGTTGCCAACAATCACGTCGGGGTCACCAAAAAATTTACGCTTGTAGTGTCGACCAAGGTGCATGTACCTTGACAACGATTGGTAATGCTGGTGCTTGAACCAGAATACCAAAGAAAAATTGTACCGGAGTTGACGTGAAAGGGTCGCCAACGGTGAAGAGTGACTTGCTGCGGAGAGTATGTGACTAAACGAACCTTGATGAATTGCTGCGGAGAGTATACGAAAACAGAACCTTGCTGGTCTGATTTCCCAATTGAACTCAAATTCTTTATTTTTGGATTTTCCTTAAAAACTAATTACAAATAATAATTTTTGCATGGTAAGCATGCCGCACGAGAAATCGACAATTGATACCTCGATTGCTCGAGCGGATATCTACCAGACATACGCAATGCTTACTCAACGAATAATCATCCGCTCGTGCGGATGTTTACCGTGAGAAAGTGCATAACAAAACAAAATACTCTAATACCTGTGCGCTGCTCGCGTAGACAGAATGAAAGAAAAAATGCAAATAATCAAACAAATGTAACGGAATAAAAAAATGCAAGAGGAAAAAATAATTAGGCTTTCTGTGCCTAAACAGTGGTAAAATTTCTATTTCAGGGGAGTTTCAAAAGCACTTCGGCGATGGAAGCGTGATCGCTAGACGACGGCAGCTTCATAGGGGAAGACCAAATACGGCCAGAGGATTTCCAGTTCGGGGGGAAATGGCCTGCGCTGGTTTACACTGACAGTGCCCTTCAGTGTGTTGCCGTCCGTCCGTTTGGGATTAAAAGATAATATTGGCACGTTATATGTTTTGTAATAGTAGTGGTTGATGTGCGGACACAAGAACCTCCCCATCCGGCGAGCTTAGCCGAGTATCGCAAGCGTGCCATGTCCTCGCACACGACATTCCTTCCTTCCAACTTCCGTTCCTATCCTAAGGTCCCATCCACATCCTCGTTTCCTCCCAATTCAAAATCCCAACTCCCAACTTCCTCCTGTACTCCTGTTACAAATAGCGCCTATAACGTTTGGCTAAGTGAAGTGCCGCCGCCACAACGGCGCCCACAAACGTCCTGTTATATCTAGTTGTCATATGTCTACAATTGTTCTCACTTTCACAATCGAAAAATTCGTAAGTCTTCAAGTGGATAGTTGTCTAACATGCCATCTTGAATTGCGACGAATGTTTTCGATGCTGACAACGACAATAATTGAAAACTATGTTGGCTATCGTCTCAGTCCTTCCTATCAGTTATTTTATGTTCACAATTGTTGCTGTGGTCAATATCGAAAGATTCGTAAGTCTTCAAGTGGATAGTGTCATGCCATCTTGAATTGCGACGAATACTTTCAATGTTGACCACAACAACAATTGGAAACTATGTCCATCGTCTTATGAATGTAAAAAAAAAGCTCTATCGACACACTGAGGGATAAGTCAACAGTCCGTCCGCAGTCCACACGTCTACAATGTTGCCTAAAGGTCACCAGGGTGCTCACCCAACAATTCTGTCGGTGACAGCCACATAAAACACCCCCGAATCTTATGAGAAACATAATTACACACTCGATTATCTACGTCCTTATTACAGTTTCGTCATTTATTTTTCGTTATTTATTGATAACGAAGTACACTTCGTTGAATATTTATTTACTACTAACTACATTTTCATATTTTCTTATTTATTGCATTTGTCGTCTCTAGATTTATCTACTTGTCCGTTCTTATTTATTTTTCTTTTGTTTTGACTTAGTTATTTATTTATTTATTCTTAGTTACATAGTTATTTATTACATTTGTTTTTCTTGTTTGGTGTTGGGTTGTTCCTTGGTTTTGTTTGTAACTTTCTTATTACATTACATACAATTTTCTTCATATTCACTTCATATACATATTTTAATTCATTGCAATATCTTTACACATACAAACAATTCAATATTTTTCGAAACAAATTTACGCAATTTCAATCACATTTCAATTTAAACATATAATTAAACTAGCAGTCCTCCCACGGCTTCCCACGCGTTAAATACATACTAATGTCAATACTTAGTCGTTAGAAATCGTCTGTTCCTATTGAATTTTCAAAGGTGAAAAATAGCAAAAAGTGTCACCATTTCAGTACTGAATTTTTGAAATCGGTTCAGTAGTCTCATAGATACTTAAAGATCCATCCAACCAAATCATATACACACCCGCTCCCCGTCGAATTGGTCCGAACTGCGAATGCATTGTAAATAAACAACGTAATGTATCTATAGAAGCAAGAATACGATCAAAGAAAAAAAAAATTAAAAAACTACCCTTGCGCATCTCGGTAAAACAAAAACAACACACGATCACGAACCGAATGTGCCGATAGGGGGGTTCACATGATCCCGTATACCGGACCGGCTTGCAGTGTGGTTACCGGACAGACCAATGTCATTAGCGTTCGAATGGTCCGGCTGTGCCATCAGACTTCACTTTTCAAGTGAATTTCAGAGATGGTGGACGTACTCATAACAGCGCTTCTGATAGATACAATTTCAGAAAAAAAAATCAAAGAAAGAAAAAGGATGCGAATTTGGGTGGATTATCCAGCGGATTACAGAATTTTCCCAAGATGGATGCGGAAACGTATAATAAATTGTTGGCGAAAGTTAAACCATTTATTAAATGACAAAATATGAAAACATGAATATGAAATATGAATATGAGAGATTCTATCTCACCCAAGGAACGACTTACCAGCACATTGCGTTAGTAAACATAAGTTTTTTATTGCAATTGGTGCAGTGGTCTCAATTGATGAAAATTTCTTTACAAAACCCTCTAATAAATTCAAAAGATTCCTTTTTTGTTTCCTTCTAATTAAATAAAAACGATGTACCCAATATACATCATTTAAAATAAATACCCACATAAATACGCAAATACGCATTTTGGTAAATACCCTCAGTATTTACCCTCAAAGGATATTTAGCAGGTATATGCTCATCACCCGGTCAGACACGAGTTCACACAGCCAGCCCTTTTAATTATCCGCGCACAACCGCACACTTTGAATAATTTTCCTACCAAATGGTAGGAGTTCCACTTAGAGAAGATGAAATTGATTTTGCATACAGATTGGGGAAAAAAGATGATAAAAAAAAGAGACCTATACTACTTGGGATAACAACATATAGAAAGAAGAACATGATTATGGACAATAAATTTAATCTGAGAAGTCTGCCATTTAAAATCTTCATGAACAATGATCTCCCAAATGAAATGGCCCTACAAAATAAAAAAGTAAGAATCACCTTAAAAGAACTTCAAAAAGTAGGGGTAAACGCCAAAATCATTAAAGTACAAATTATAGCAGATAATAAAATCTTATCAGAGGAATTAATTAATGAAATTAATAAAAACGCGGAAAACAAGAAACGACAAAGATCGGAGGATGAAGAAACACAGATATACGACTTCGAGAAACAATCAGAAAGGAAACAGATACAAGGAAGTAAGAAAGTGAAAGGAAGTGTTTTTGAAAGACAATCCACAAGGAAAGATCAAATAAAAATGCCATTAGAGATCTACATGAGATCAAGGCTAAGAAGGAACGAAAACGATGAATAACAACCAAGTAGCAATTTTACTCCAATTTCAAACAACCAGGCAACGACTTCAAACATGCTCAAGGATAACTCGAAAACTAATGAAAGCAAAAATAAAAACACTTCCTCAATGCGGATGGCCCCCGAGAGGAAGAATGGCCAACACCCCCCAGGTCTCAACATTAGAGACACAAAACCTAACCGAAAAACTAAACAAGAAAATGAAAAAGAAACAAATTGTCTATACGTATGTACCTACAACGCTAGAACCCTAGCAAGTGAAGCTAAAAGAACTGAGTTGGATAATGCACTAAAAGAAAATCAAATGGGATATTATATGTTTATGAAAATTACACAAAATAAGTAACTTCAATTGTTTTGCTGATCTCAGCGGTTGTTGTTGATTTGCCTACATGTGATTTGTTGACCGGAAAAGTTGTTTTGAACAAAAAACTGCAAGCACTCATATTCTTTTTTTTCTTCAAAACAAAGCAACTTTTCAGGTCAACGAATTATAGGTTGGTAAATCAATAGCAACTGTTGAGGTAAGCAAAATAATAATTTATTGATTGAATCAGCTAGTTTTAAGTATAAATAGAAGAAAGTAATTAAATAAAGCACCAGTTTTTATACCAAGTACAAAGTGTACATATCTTTATTAACAGTGGTCCTTCGAGCAAAACAGTTTTAACCATTACCAAGCCATTCTTTTGTTTCTTAGTGTGAGGCTGCACTAGGGTGGTTATAAACTATCGCATATAGAAGTTCACAACAATTCAAAGTTTGTTTCATAAAACAAAACACCAAAAATGAACCAACTGGAGCGCGTCATAGATAACCTCCAGGATGTTATCACCCAGCTAGAAGAAGTTAGGATTAACCTCACCAAGCTGTCGGTGGAGAGACGTACCCAGGAAATACTTTCTAGGCAGTACGATAAAGCAAAGAGCCTATGGACCTCCACCGAGACTTACTACGAGTCGATGAAAAAACTAAACGCAGATGCTGCCACCAACTTCCTGCCAAAATACGAAGCGGGAAAAATAATTTTTTCCAAAATTAAAGAATTCGTCAAGAAGTACTCCCCGAAATTATTGGAGGAGGATACAACTGAAGGTCCCGGAGGTACATCTGAACCAGCCGATCAGGACACCGGCCATGCTCACGAAGCACCGACGGCTACAGCCGTGAAACCAGAACAACCTAAGATGATCTATGCACCAAAGCATCCCCATCTGGCGCCATCGCAAACATCCAAAACAACCGATTCTCTTACATTTGGCGATAACGGCAATGAGCCAGCTGGCGGTTCCAAGCAACGTCCTCAAGCCCCACGATCTGACCAGGGGGTATCCACGAGCAACATCGGCCATGCATCCATCTATGGACCTGCTCAACAAGTTTCCCACGCTTACGACATGCCAGCTCAGCAGACATTTACATACATTCAAGGAGTTGGGTTTGTTCTACAAAACCCAGCGGGACTGATGTCCGGTCATGGATACAATATCAGTTCCCCACAGCAGCCACAGCAGCCACAGCTGCCCCAATCAATGGAACAGGACACAAAAAACCCAACCGAAGCGCTTCTACACGCTATAGCCAAACTCACGCTAGAGCGAGAGAACGCATCACAGACGCGGGCGGAAGGAAGTGGTATCAAAATCCCGGAAGTCAACTTGAAAGAATATAGTGGTGATATCACGAAGTACCGTGAATTCAAGGAACAATTCGATTCATTGGTACAAAGAAGCCGAACATCCAACATCGATCGCTTCGCTCTACTCAAGTCGAAGCTAACTGGGAAAGCATTGGAAACGATCAGTGACTTAGATTTAACTGGAGACAACTATCCAATTGCCTGGTCAACTTTGGACCGAACGTTTGACAATCCAAGGCATCTCGTCAAACTAGAACTAGAGGCCATGTTAGCTCTACCTCAACGACAAACAATCCCCGGGAATGCAGAATCTATAATAGCATACATGCATCACACTAAAGGACGGGTCTCCAATCTCAAGAGAAACAAAATAAATGGGGAACAGATCATGGCTTACCTAATCCTTCGCGGCCTTGATCCTATCACATGGGGCAGAATGGACGATTTTGTAAACTGTAAGACCAGACTTCCCACTTTAGAGGAGATAGAAGATTTCCTGTTCAGGGAATATCAACACCATCTGGATCAAGATGACAACCTTCATCTTACTCAACTATCTCAACGAGTATCTAAAAAGGATTCCAGTATCCCACAGACCAGAGTACATGTTACCCTCCAACCCAATGACGCAGGAGCAAAAGTGACAAAGAAGTGTTTTATTTGCACAGAACAACATCCAATAATAGACTGTCCAAAGTTCCTGAGTGCCCCGAATCGAGAAGCCTTGCTACGAGATCACAAGATTTGCATTTATTGCGTAAAGCATCGATTCGATTATCGTTCCCCTTGCAGATCAAGGCAGTACCTCATATGCAAAACATGTCAAGGACCTCACCTTACGGAAATGCATCATGATTCCACCCCGATCACGACTAATCCTTCACCAACTAGCAGCACTTACCTGTGCCAAAATGAGTCCGAATCGTCTTCTGGTGTTCTTCTGCCTACGGCTATTGCAACGCTCATGGTTAATAATAACGACGTTCCAGTCCGCTGCTTACTAGATCAAAGTAGCCAAGCTAACTATATATCCGAAGATATGGTCCAGAAGCTGCGATTGCAGAAAAAACGGACACTCGTCAAAATCATCGGAGTAGGAGGAGAAATTGGAACAGTCCGGTCCATTACCAACATAAAACTGAAGCTGGATCACCCAGACCTACCAATCGTGAATATAAAAGCACTGGTAGTCAAACGAGTTACCGGATCACTTCCAAGTATGCCCAGTCACATCGCCTGGAAATCCTCCTTTGACAAGCCACTTGCAGATCCACACTTCAACAAACCAGCCCACATTCCTCTATTATTAGGTGGCGCAGTATATGCTACAGTGATGCGTCCAGGTCTGGAGAAGAAAGATGGGTTGCTACTTCAAAATACCTACCTTGGTGGGTGGGTCGTGTCTGGAGACCCAGGAAACGGAAAAATTGGAACACGAACCTCAGCCTTTGCAACACTCTCAGAGCTCGAGGCGAACCTAGTGGACTTCTGGGACCTGCCCGTCACTGGAGAAGACATCGGAGAAGACGAGAGTACATACTGCGAAAACTTGTTCATGGAAAAACACTCTCGAACCAAAGACGGCCGCTACATCGTCCCAATCCCGTGGAAAGTTGACGCCCCAGCATTAGGGAATTCCTATCGGAATGCAGTCAAATTCTTTATCGGACAAGAGAGACGTTGGGAACAAAACGAGATCCATAAAAAAATGTCAAACGACTTTATGGAGGACTATCTCGCGTCAAATCACATGTCCCCAGTACCTGCTGACAGGCAGCGAGACGAGACTGGAAACTCTTATTATATCCCATATATCAGCATAATCCGAAAAGATGCTGTCACAACCAAGCTGAGGAACGTATTTAACGCCAGCGCGCCATCAAGCAACGGGATTTCTCTGAATCAACTCATCCACCCAGGCCCAAAATTGCAATGTCACATCTTCGACATTATCCACCAGAATAGGCAATACGAATTTGCCTACACCAGCGACATGCAACAAATGTTCCGCCAATTCCTGATACCTCAAGCCGATCGGGAGAAATTTCGGATCCTCTGGCGCCCCCACAAAGCACAACCGTTAGGTGAGTTTTGGCTAAATACTGTGACATACGGCGTGGACTGTGCACCATGGCAAGCAATCCGGACCGTCCGACAGATCGCTGATGATAACGCACCAGATCCGCAGACCAAGGACATTATTAAGAACTCGATTTACATGGATGATCTGTTTCATGGAGCCGATAACATCGAAGAATGTCAAGAACAAATTGCTAAGATTACCGCAACCCTGGAGGCCGGAAAGCTGTCGCTGACAAAATGGTCGTCCAATAACCCAGCAGTCCTTCAAAATATAGAGGACAATAAACAACTCACCGCCTACAAAGATGCCGCCGATCCTACTATGAAAATCTTGGGTATTAACTACCACCCAATAGAAGACACATTCCTCATCCGTATTCCGAACCAAGACCAAGTAACATTCACTAAGAGAGGTCTATTGTCTATGGCTGCATCCCTTTACGATCCCATGGGTTGGATCCTACCAGTTATCATGCTCCTCCGGATACGTATACAAGAGTTGTGGGTCCTCAAGTATGACTGGGATGACCAAATAGATGCAAAATTACAGCAGGAGTTTAGCAAAATATTTGAAACCTTACCGCAACTCAGCGGCATTAGAATCCCGCGCTGGATCCAAGGGTCCCAGAGTACACCTATTCAGCTCATTGGATTCTGTGATGCCTCGGGAGACGGCTACGCAGCAGTGATTTACAGTCGAGTAAAAACCGGGGAAGCTTACACAATCCGATTACTAGCAGCCAAGGGCCGAGTCACCCCACTCAAGACAAGAGCAAACAAAGACAGCAAACTATGCACGATCCCCAAGATGGAGCTGGAAGGAATTGTGCTCCTAACCGAGCTCCTTAACCAAGTCAGAAGTAAACTCCACTATCCTAATATTGCAATGCTCGTATACACAGATAGTGAGGTAGCTCTAAGCTGGGTGCGTAATAACAACAAGATCGACAACAAGTTTGTGACTAGAAGAGTCACCAAAATTCGGAAGATAATCAGTCCGGCGGACATACATTACGTCAAATCTGCGGAAAATCCTGCTGATCCCGCTTCACGTGGACTCCATCCCGGACAAATGGCTAGCTGTCGGCTTTGGTTTGAGGGCCCAACTTGGTTAATGCATGACCATCTTCCACTCACTCCTTTCAAAGATATGGAAGTTACCATGACGCATATGTCTCGAAATACGGTGGATGAAGAAAACTTTATTGAGAGGTTCTCCTGCCTTAACCGTCTCCTACGAGTAACCGCCTATTGTCTTCGGTGGGCCAATAAGAAGCAAGCACGTGAGACCGGCCCAATCACGGCTGAAGAAATATCTAATGCTAAGGCAAAAATCATCCGGTTCCAGCAGCATCTATCATTTGAGACCGAACTAGCTCACTTCAAGAAATCAAAAACTTTTCCGAGGAGAAGCTGGCTGACAACTCTAACCCCAATATTTGGTCCGGATGACAACATCCTTCGTGTGGGGGGGAGGATTTCTCTTGCCAACCTCCCGGAAAGTCATAAGCACCCGATATTGCTAACCAAATGCCACTTGGTTGAGCTAATAATACGCCAAACCCATCTGGATCACCACCATTGCGGGAATTCTTTAACGGAACACTTAATAAGGGGAGAATTCTGGATCCCTGCTGTAAAATCAAGAATCAAGAAATGTATCCGGAGTTGCCCCATATGCATTCGATGGAAGGCCCAAACTGTCCAGCCGATTATGGGAGATCTACCCATGGAACGAATAACCCCAGCACCAGCCTTTAGCAAAATCGGTGTCGATTTGTGCGGTCCTTTCTGCATTAAGGCCAGCAAAACAAGGTTCGATAAAATCATAAAAGTTTGGGTGGCAGTCTTTGTCTGTTTAGTTACCAAAGCTGTTCACCTAGAAATTTGCTCGGATCTAAGTACGGAAATGTTCCTGGCCGCCTTCACACGCTTCGCGAATAGACGGTGCTGGCCATCCCTCGTCCTCTCTGATAATGGTACTAATTTTATTGGAGCGAAAAGGAAGATCAACCAGGAATGGAGCAAGATCGCCAATAACTGCAAGGACAGACTAGCGATCCAGGAGATTGTCTGGAAGTGCAATCCGCCCTACAGCCCTAACTTCGGCGGACTATGGGAGGCCGCCGTTAAGTCTATGAAACATCTAATGAAGAAAATGTCTAGCATAACTAATCTGACCTATGAAGAATTCAACTCCTTATTATGTCGCATCGAAGGTATCTTAAATAGCCGACCATTACATCCAGAATCATCAGAAGCAGAAGAAGCACCCGCCCTTACACCATTCCATTTCATCACGCAACGGGGCTTCAAGAACTCTGTTATCGATGCAAGTCCATCAACTGCCGTCCCAATTACAAAACGCTGGTTACAGGTGCAACAAATTCAACAACACTTCTGGGAACGTTTCCACCAAGAGTACCTCCACCAACTGCAGAAGAGAAATAAATGGAGATTCCCAGCTCGAACGCTCGACATCGGGGATCTGGTATTACTACAAGAACCAAGTGTCACTCCTGCCGATTGGAATTATTGAATGCTATCCTGACAGTAAGGGAGATGTTCGGAGAGTCGATATAAAGACAACCAAACGGGAGGTCGTACATCGCGCAACAAATCGTTTGGTCCCTCTTTTCCCAGAAGATGCCCAGGATGAGCCTGCCCTACGCCGAAGCAGTCGGCCGCATACTCACACCACCTCACTGCTGACTCGAGTACTTTTATGTTGGCTGGCCCTCACTACCCCAACAACTAAAGCCTTAGAAATCCAAACACTCGCTCCAGGTATCCATATTCACCGATTGGGAGACGCCTTCATCAAATACTCCGACTTGGAGTTCTCAGTCGAAACCTCTTTAAATTTTACCGCCGACCTGATTACCATCGACAATCATGTGAAGGAATTCTACGATTTCTGCCAACAATATCAGAACAGCAGCTACTCAAATTTATATCAGCACTGCCGTTCCCTAGAAGAAACCGTTAGACACGAGGCCATGACAGTTAAGAAAGGAATCACCGTAAGCTATCTCAGTGAGCGGACCAAACGTTCTATTGGGCCTATAATTCTAAAAGGAATTGTCAAATATGGTCCCCAATTACTAATGACTGCCGGCATCACATATCAAGCAGTAGAGAACTACCAACTGGAGCGTCAAATCGACCAATTGGAGATTAAAATAAAAAAGGTATTAGAAGTATCCCGCCTCATAACAGACATCAATGACATAGAATCTAAAGCTGTTGACGTACAACTTCATGCTTTACTTGAACAGCAGCAGCAACTTCGTCTTCAAGAGCAAATGAACGATTACTCAGCCAGCATTCAAATTCTTATCAGCGCTATCCAGACAAACCATCAAAACATCATAACCATCCGGCCCGTTAAAGCTCTACAGACCCATGTCAGTAAATTAAACGGAGGTTTGGACTTCTGTAGGCTACCAACTATACCAAATGCAACCGCACTATTCACTTTTAACAGAATAACGAAGGCCATCAGCAGAGATATGGTTATCGTGACGTTCATCATTCCTCTGGTCCAAACGAGAATTTTCTCTAAAAATGTCTTTATCAGCGTTCCAACCATTGAGGCTCATGCTATCCTTCTAGACCGTGGGGACTTTGTGCAACAAATTGTGCTTAGTAATGACAACAGAACTTCCTTCGATCCAACCCAAGCCACCGACCTAGGCCACGGAATCTACGACAATGTTAAGGAAACACAACTGAGTGACTGCTGGAAAGAAGTATTCAAGAACCCCACTTCCCCCTCGCTCTTGAACATATGCACCTCAATACCAGTCAACACGGAACTTGATAAGGTGTACCGATTGAGGAGTGATCTTGCAGTCATATATAGAACAAGCGCTAACAAAGTTACTATCGTATGCAACGCCACACAAACACCCCTCGTTGCAAGAGTTAATCTAGTGAAGTTCCCAGGTTGCAGAATCTCCAGCTCCCAGTTTGATGTTATGTCCCCCATCGAAGAGGCCAAGAACATCGAAACTGACATCAACAATTTCTCAACCGAAGACTATATGTCCCCTGCCAAGATCGACCTAAGCAGAGTGCCCACAGAGGATCACCATACTTGCCATACTCAAGGCAAGACTCTCAGCCGAACTGGATGACAACAATTGGGACCCTTGGGAACATCAGTACTGGTACTTAGGAGCTATTTGTACGATTCTCTGCATCGCTCTATGTTCAATCATCTACGCCTGTAAACGTCACCGAGGCCAAAAATCAGAAATTCCTGCTGTGAGTTATCTCGACAAAGAAGACAAGATACCCGGAAGTTGGGTACGGGCATACATGAATCCCCGCAACACGGTGCTCCACATAGCCACGGACGCAGTTTAGATTAATCAAACATAAGTACCCTTTTTTTCGCCGGGAGTTTGTTTATGAAAATTACACAAAATAAGTAACTTCAATTGTTTTGCTGATCTCAGCGGTTGTTGTTGATTTGCCTACATGTGATTTGTTGACCGGAAAAGTTGTTTTGAACAAAAAACTGGAAGCACTCATATTCTTTTTTTTCTTCAAAACAAAGCAACTTTTCAGGTCAACGAATTATAGGTTGGTAAATCAATAGCAACTGTTGAGGTAAGCAAAATAATAATTTATTGATTGAATCAGCTAGTTTTAAGTATAAATAGAAGAAAGTAATTAAATAAAGCACCAGTTTTTATACCAAGTACAAAGTGTACATATCTTTATTAACATTATAGGACTGGCGGAGACAAGAATATACGGATCTAGAATATTGGAAAAAAAAGATGGAAACTTATTTTCCTATATAGGCGAGACGAAAGGATTATACGGCGCCTTTTAGAAAAGGCTATCTTAGAGTCAGCTAAAACCAGTATAATGAAAAACATTAACACAAAAAAATCTCTTGTAACACTCAAAACCTGATAAAGCAAAGAGAGATTTTAAGACAAAGAATGAACTTGAACAATAACCAGAAGACAGAACTAAAACTCCTGAGAAAAGAAATAAAGAAATCTCAAGAAAGATATAAAAGAATTTGACGAACAAATGGTCAAACAAGTAATAGAAGAAGAAAAATCAATCAAAAAAGCAAAAGAATATTTTAGAGAAGGAAAAGATTGGATAACCAATCTAAAACAGGGCAATAAGAAAATCAACAATAGAAATGAAATCAACAAAATGGCTGTTACATTCTTCGAAAAATTGTACAAGTCCAACTTAAAACCGGAACAAAGAAGATGGAAACTCCCAGAACTAGGAAGTCCGAACGATTCTTTTTCACCATTCTTAAAAAGAGAGATAGAACAAGCGATCGACGAATTGAAAAAAGGCAAATGCACTGGTAATGATGGCATAAAAGCAGAAATGCTAAAGATAGGAAATGAAGAACTGGCGGAAACACTAATTTTCCTATTTAATGAGGTGATGAATAAAGAACAAATACCAAAACAATGGACGGAATCGCTAATAATACTGATCCACAAAAAAGGGGATAAAGCAGACCTAAACAACTGCAGACCCATAAGTATAATATCTAAAATATACTCAGTATTTACAAAATGCCTACTTACAAGAATGAAAAGGACTCTTAACCAAAATCAACCAAAAGAGCAGGCAGGATTCCGTTCAGGTTATAGTACCATGGACTATCTGCAGTCAATAAATCAACTTTTTGAGAAAATGGGAGAGTACCAAAAAGATCTATACGTTGCTTACATAGACTTCTACAAGGCCTTC
Organism: Criorhina ranunculi; assembly: GCA_951813785.1. Classification (NCBI taxonomy): domain Eukaryota; kingdom Metazoa; phylum Arthropoda; class Insecta; order Diptera; family Syrphidae; genus Criorhina; species Criorhina ranunculi. The sequence continues at coordinate 56,999,500 of OX638381.1, read as the reverse complement.
GATTCAATAGAACACACGCAGATCTAGGAAGCGCTGTACAACCAGGGACTACAGAAAGGTATATCTCAATACTGATGAAAATTTATGAGAACTGCACAGCTTAAGTATCTACAGAATACAAAAGTAGAAATTTTAAAGTAGAAAGAGGAGTAAGGCAAGGCAACCCTATCTCGCCAACACTCTTCTCTGCGGTATTGGAGCATGTCTTCAGAAAAGTTGATTTCGAAGATTTTGGGATAAACATCAACGGGGAAAACTTGACAAACCTACGATTTGCGGATGACATAACTTTGTTCGGCAAATCTGCAGATGAAGTTGAAAAAATGCTTAACAAGCTAGCCCAAGGTTGTAAAAAAGTAGGACTAGAAACGAATACAACAAAGACTATATATTATATTTAAAATGGGTAAATAAAGCTAATATTATTATTATTATTATTACATGAGGATCGAATTCAAGAGGATTGAATCTCAATCTGGGTTTTTGCTTCCAGAAAGTGAATTCCACAAGAATTCAGTTTGACACTTGCTACTTTTGTAGTAGTTTTATGCTATGTTTCCACCGGAAATAAATCCGAGATTTAGCTGAAAAAGATTTAGATTTATGTGCGGTGGTTCCACCGGGATTTAGGATTTATCTTTGCACTAAGCTGTCAATTTTGGGATTTATGCTGACGTTGGCTGTCTAATCAGCTGTTGAAGCTGTCACAATTTTGAAAATTTTGTTAGGTATGTTTCTTCAATATATGATAATATGGATTCTCTCGGATTTCCAAAGTAGCCCAAACTATGCTTTTTTTAATTTTTTGAGCTTAAAATGCCTGAAATTCAATAGAAATATTTATCAAAAATAACAAAAACACACAATCTAATTCCTCAGACACATATTTCCTTTGAATTTCACTTAAAATTTGTAAAGTTTGTTAATTGTAATTAATTTTCTTGCTTTGGGAACACTCAAAAATGAAGTGTACTGACAGAAAAAGGAATGTTTGATTTTTCTCGCATGAGGATTTAACTGGGATTTATTATAAATCTCGGATTTAGCTGAGATTTATAAACGTCAATTCGTATGGTAAATCCTCGGGATTTAGTGAAGATTTAGGGAGATTTAGCTAAACCATAGTTAAATCCCGGATTTTGCTTTGGTGGAAACGTGGTATTAGCTACGCCACTTTTTTTTTTATAACCACTTAGTGTTCTATTCCATTTCATCATTGCACAATTCATGGTTAAACAATCTAGCAAATTATCTATTGAAGTTCAAGTAAATTTAACCAAATTAATAAAAAAAACTATGTATTCTTTATAATAATTTTGTTATGAATATTGTACAGTGAATTGGAATAAATAAATCTAAATTTAAATCTAAAATCTGAAAAAAGTCGTAGTTACGCTAAAAATTGTACCCTCATCCGCCATTGTTGTAGTATGACGTAGGCAAAGGATTTTAGTGAGTGTTTCCATGCGTATTTTTCTTTCAAAATTGTTTTCATTTGCCTTCCAGTAAAGAAGTAGCAATAAAAAAAGACCTCGAAACTCCGTCTTCTGGCATTGCTCTCTGACGTCACTGCGAGAAAAATCCTCTCCACCTTTTTTGAGCTGTCAAACTCGATTTTCAATCTGGATATACATACATGCATAATAGAATTCAGTCGCACAAATTTGTGTGATCGATTCGAGTGAGCTTTTTGAATTGAATCTGGGTATACATGATGGTTTTTGAGGATTCAATTCGGATTCAATCCTCATGTAAACGGGGTAATTATCTAAATTTTTAAAATATTTCCCGCCTTTTACTCTCTTTCTACAAAAACGCTGTCGCGAAGAACTCAAAACCCTTACCGTGAACCACAACGTTACACTCTGGTGGATCCCGGGACAAAGGTATCCACGGGAACGAAATGGCGGATGAACTAGCCAGGAAGCGCTCGGAACAGGACCTATCACTGGTCGACCACTTAGTTCTGCCCCCCTCGCTCTCGTTAAATCGAGTATTGCACTAGATTTTTACAGACAAGCTGATGTGAGATGGAGCCCACTCTCATCATGCCGCACCTCCAGGAAACTCTGGACAAATATCGACAAGATAAAAACGGGGCACATTCTCGCGCTAAACAGATCAAACTAAGCCCTCTTCATGGGAATCATCATAGGCCACAACCTACTGGCGGCCCACTGCAGAAGAATGCGGCTAAGTACAGACGAACTATGCAGAGGCTGCGGTAATACAGACGCGGAAAAGAATACAACCCACTTCCTATGCGAATGTCCGAGCCCATATAGAACAATGAAGACGGCCCTCGGTGAATATAATTTCAACGACCTGGGCGAGCTGTCCAACAAGCCACCAAAAGCCATTTTAAAATTCACAACGAATTCGGGATGTTTGAGGGAGGCCGTTCGTAGCTGCACTCATCTAGACCCTTCCTTTCTTTCTTATAATTTCAGAATTGTCACTCTACGACAGAGGAACACAATGGATCCATTAGAGATCCGAGTGAAGGCTGCACCACGCGATGCATCCACCTCTTTAACTTACCTACCTACTCTTTTTCGAAAAAATAAACAATCGACCGTCAATAAAACTCTACACAATTATATCAAACATCAAAATTTAAACGCCCTTGTGGCGGGATGGCTATATCTTGTGTAGTTGTCATTTTGCCACACAGTCTAATCATAGCTTCAGGCACAGTCGTCACCAGAAATACTTGGATCCAACTGGAAATGGACTGGAATGTTGAATGTTACGTTATGAACTGATTCTGGTTTCGGGCAGGATTTGACAGCGTTTGTCTTCTATTTTCATCTAATGTTGTAAAAGTTAAATAGATGTTTCAAGTTTAAGGGTTAGTGAAATATTATTTTTGTGAAAGAATTTACATAGATTAGATTTGTTAAAGTATGCGTATGGTTCTCGGAAGCAACAATAATTGTTGGTTGTTAACTTGTTTCTTATTCTGAAAATTGTATGAAGTTGAAGAACAAGTATATATACGAAAAACTTCAGAGAATTTTTGTTACCATACCATATAAAAGTTAGTGACATTAATAACCAGGACAAACGTAAAAAAAGGAACAAGTCTTGTAAATTTAAAGTTTTTTTTTTCTTGAAATTGTTATAAGCACGCATCAACGTAATGAACGGCAGTAAAAGGAAAAGTCGCCCCGCTGGTTTGTCAAGGTGCTACAAATTGTATTATAAATAATTGTACATAAATATGTGTTTAATAAACTTTCTATAGACCTACGTACTTTTAGGCATGTACATACATGCAAATTTGATGGACGTCTGTAGAAATTTATCAATACCCGTATTGCTAAGTTAATCTTCATTCCACATTTTACCTTTTTATGTATAAATTAAGAAAAAAAAAACCTATATAAGTACATATGTGCATACATACGTTATTAAAGGGAAAACATTAATTTTTCGTTTACCCTCGTAGAAATATACAGACTTCATTTTCTGCATTTTAATCATAAAATTGCCGAAAGTAACACATTTTTATATATATTTTGCTAATAAGGTTATGCTTAGAAATGTGTAGTGCTATGAGAATGTGTAAAAGTATTGTCCAAAACTGTTTATTTGATTAAAATTGTATTTACGAGCCTATTGTGAAATGCGTTCGATGTGTCTAGATTCAGCTATTAGTCGCGAGCGGGTAGGATTGATAGATCTTCAATTGAACGTCGATTTATATATGAAGCTTTCCAAGTTTTTACATGCTTACACTATGTATGTACATATGCAGTTATGTTCGCCATGTTGAAATTATATTAAAAAATAAACACGGTACAATTTTTGCTGATTTATACAGGTACAATTTTAACTGCATAATTGAACAGGAATTTTTACTTTTAGAAGACTCCTATGTGTTAACTTAAAGTCAATCTTGAAGTGTTAAACAATATTGACGACAAGCTTATGTGTAGCTCTAACTTTTTTTTTGACAAGTAGGTACATACCTACTCATTTCAATGTTATTTTTATATAAACGGTGGATACTTTTAGGCTCCATACACGACTCAAACTCGAGGAGGCCGCTTTACAATGGGCCCATTCACTATTCCGGGCAAATGGAATTATTTTCTGTCAAACCCATCGAACGCGGAAAATTGACTAACAAACAAGTCAACGTCAGATTTGAAATAAATTTCAAACTTGCATATTTACTCTATTCTCACATTGAAGTTATTTGTGAATTGTGATTGTGCGCTAATATCTGAGAAAATTTAAGGAAAAAAGATTTTAATAAATAAACATGGACACTGAAAATATCTTGTTATTGTTTCTTCTGTCTCCTCAACATCATATGTAACACCATCACAAGTTATTTTGTATAACATTTTAATTTAATTTCCAATAAATTTGAAATTTGAGATAATTTGATGAAAGTTCAACAATTCAGTGAAAATATATTTCAAGAAACAGCTGTTTATGACATTTTTCAAACTGACTAACTTTTGCAGCAAGAATTTTTTTGCTAAGAATCCAGTCCTATACCTCACAAAAACTGACTAAATCCTTAGTCAATTTTCAAACTCTCGACCAATCAGAACGCGTAGATTGCAAATAATTCCATTTGCCCGGAATAGTGAACGGGCCCAATAGTTCACCCCTCAAATCGATAAAAGTTTATACTTTTCTAATGTAAAATGACCTATACACGAAAATAATAGTCATTTGGTGCGGAAACTATTATTAACAAAGTTATAAACAATTAAAGTTTTCGGAAGGAAACAGACAAATTGGAGTTTTACTTTAATTTCCACTTAACAACATCATATTTATTTTTCACAACCTGTTAAATATTGTTTGCAATTAAGAAATAAACAAATAAACGTAATAACAAAATCATTCTTAATTGTTAAGTGGCAGCTAACACCAAAATGTATCAACACCTAAAAGTATGTGATTATTTTATGCACTCAGCTCTAGAGTGCATTTAAATTGGAATAATTTCAAATTAGAGACGAATCAAACTGCTTGAGTGGCGCGCTTCGCGGATTAAAGGGTTTTAAACTCTCTTTTCGCGGGGTTTAGCCGCTCACGTAACTTCGTTGCTCCGGTAAGGGTAAGGGCTTGTTGCCTAGCAGGCGCCTGTGTCAAATTTTTTCACCCTATTGATACCAAAAACCACCACCGCTAATTTCCCATTGTTAACAATATTTAACAGGTTGTGAACAATAAATATGATGTTGTTAAGTGGAAATTGAAGCAAAACTCCAATTTAACTGTAAATATACCTCGAAAATTAATAGAATTCAGAGGTCTCTCCGGAAACTTTAATTGTTAATAACTTTGTTAATAATAGTTTCCTCCCAAAATAACTATTATTTTCGTGTTAAGAAGGTCATTTTACATTAGAAAAGTATAAAGTTTTATCGATTTGAGGGGTGAACTATTAGAAAGCACAGCCGGAAATTGAAGTAAAACTCCAATTTATCTGTGAATATACGTCGAAAATGAAAAGTATTTGGGGTCTTTCTTGAAACTTCAAATGTTTATTACTTTCTTAATAATAGTTATTTTACATACATCAGAAAAATATAAACCTATTATTTTGGAGGTTGGCATATCGTAAAGCGGTCCCGTAACTCCTTTTATTATTTCTGAGGTCGGAAAGTTTAACCTTTCGCGCATATTTGACAGCCTTTGTCTCCCAACCGATCTTCTTCCTTTTATTTTTCATTGTAAGATAAGTTCCAGAATCTTGAATTTGTTATATCATAAGATGTTTCGACTCGAGAGATGCATGATATTTTCAATATATCTACATTTCAAACGTTTCGATTTTCCTTATCGTTGCACTGTGTAACGTCCACGTTTCTACTCGTATAGTTGCACCTATGAAGGGTTTACACTTTTCTAGTCTTGTTTTGACTTCAATATTGATTTCTCTGCTGTATAATGCTTTTTCATTTTGCAGGAGCTTGTTATATTCTGCATTGTATTTCTTAACTGGGATCTGCGTTATTATTGATTTTTGTTCTTAGGTACGTGATGCTGCTGATTCTTTCTATGTTTTTGTTGCCTATTTTTGATTTGAGAACATTTTGTTTTCGCGGCGTTAATTCGTAGACCATATTACTTATACAATTCAGTATATTCGAGTCCTATGACGAAGTAAGTCATTATGTACAACATCCTTATTTTTAGCATACTTTCATGTATTCATTATTTGAAGAGGAAATCAGTTGTGTTCAGTATATTTCTACGGCATGCAAACAAAATGGTTAAAGTTATTATAAATTAAAATTTTTTGGTTTGTAATTAATCGAACATTTTTTAAATACATGCTCAAATAATCACGATTTATGAAAGTTTAGTGGAGTTAAAACTATGACCTACATCCTCCTCCATTTTCTTTCACGCCTGAAAATAATATTTCTTCTCAAACATGTCAATTAACCCTGAGTTGCCTCTTCTCTCCAGAGGAAATTAAAAAAAAAAAAACAGTATTGGTTTAGTATATAATTTTTTTTTATAAAATTACTTCTTTGAAGGCTTCTTTTGAGTACATATTGAAAGCCATGGTGATAAAATGCATCCTTGTCTTCCTTTACGAATTTCTACTTCATTCGACACGTTCCATTCTATTGCTATTTTTGCTGTTTGATCTTGTGTAGATTTTCTATCATTTGCTGACCGCACATTTGCTTTGCCGCCCAACCAGGTATAATATTTCATACATAGGTCAATGCATTAAGTGTCCCATGACCTTCGATGAGAAGTTTCCATAGGTCACCAGAATACTACATTAGCAGATATGAAACTGTTTTTGTTGACCTATGTAGTCGGAGTTTATTTTAGCTTAAGTTTAGTTGACTAATTTATTTAATAAAAAACTGCTTGAAAACATTTCATTATTATTTACTTAAGTCTATAGGTTTGGCTAGGGCCGTCTATCAGATTGACCTTTTTTTTAATAATTAGCGCGCTAAAGGGAATATGACTACCCTTAAACTAGAGCACGTGTTTTTCGAAGCTGTATACCAAGCACAGTAAAATTTTGCTCACGAAGTAATAACAAAGCACCAAGTGGCGATACCTTTCCCAGTAATCGCGAGTGAGGATAGTAGCTACATAAATTGGCACCTATAACGCGAAAAATCAAATAAATTAGCTTTTAGGCGATTGTGTTTGTTTCTTTTGCTTGCTTTTGAAATTCAAAAATTGCCAAATAAAGGGAAAAAGTTAAATAAAATTCGAGCCGCAAACCAATTGGTTGATGCAACTGCTACTGCGTATGAAGTGAGGATAAGTCGTTTTTTGACTAAAGTGAGCATAATTCACAAAAAACACGGCTATAGATACATATTTTATTGTTATTTGTTTTTTGTTTTCTGTTAATTCAAAAGTTGTCTTTTATTATGTGTCTCCTATAGCGAAAAGCATTTTCAGCATAGTTATGCAACACATCCCACCCATTTAAAATATTGAACGCATCTTCCATCTCTAGTACTTGCGATCCAAAGAATGTTACACGAAATTGTCTAAAAATAGGGCATTTAGCGATAAAATGACACACGTCCTCTTCTTCTCTGAGACTACATAGATCGCAAATGATTGGAAGCTCGGGTCGGTGCGGTATGTAGTTCAAGTTTATTAATTCTCCTTTTATTTTAAATTTGGTATTTATTTTGTCAGTTGAATTACAATTTAGAAAATACGATTTTTCCTGTATCTCAATTTACTGTACAACATTCTGTACTGTGATGCTTGGGCTTCGTTAATACATGAATCGTAAAGATGACCTGTTTTTTTTCCAGTATAGTGTCAAATTTTAGCTTTAGTGATGTTCTCTCTTCATTTTGTGGGACAGTTAAGTTAAGTCCACTGTTTTGAGGTAGTTTTTCCCATGCCCCTTTTTGAAATTATGTGGGAAAGTATTATTTTTTGGTAGGCTTTCTTGCTCCATTCCCATTATTTTTACAATATAGTTAAAGTGTCATTTAAGCGTTCCCAAACACAGGAGGGCCGTCCGTTCTTTAAGTAAAGCACATAATTAGGGGTGGTATTTGGCAACCTAAAAACTCTTTTTATGCAGTACCGTAGGAATTTTTTCGACAGCTGTAAATGTGCAGTAACCCCATTCTTGAGCTCCATATACAAAGTCTCAAATAAATTCGGTAAAACAAACAATGTTACCACATGCCTGGACTCTCACATCTCCGACTTGCACTGGTCTCGCCAAATAGGCAAGTACCTCACGCACCCACGAAACCGTAGAGTTAACCCGACGACAACCGTACCTTAACCCGATCAAAATCCAACACAAACGCGATAATTCACTTAGAATACTGAAGCGTATTCATACATAAGATACTTCTAAACTAACTTACCATGAATAATCTATCACGACCTATGCGGTTTCAGTTTAGACACAATCAAAAGGATCTCAGTGATTAATAATGACGCGTATAGATACAATGTTCCTGAACTAGTAATACCTAAATAAATGAAAAGTACTCAGTGACTACTGCCATGAATTCCGAATTACTTTGGTTTCTTTTTTTTTTACAATTGACTTCCCGAACCAACCACTCCACTTGAAAACTAAACTTTCAATGAGTTTTCATTTCGTTTTTAATGCATTTTTATCGTTTTAATTCATTGATTCGTTCATACTAGACAAAAAACGCTTAAAACTAACTTATTTAACTTAACTATATAATTCTATCTTACTGGTTCTACACGGGCACTCTAAGCTAAACTTAATACTTATTCTATGTCTTTCGACGTAACCTAGCTTAATTTAATTATACAATCTAACGATTTAACTATTGAAAAAAACTAAGAAATTTATTAAAAAAATAAAAAATAAAACGTAGTAACAGGACTTGTAAATGAGTTTTCATTCTCATGTTCTCATGTTCGGACATCAAAATGCAAATGCTCAAGAAAGATTTTCGTCTTCCCTAAGGCTGAAAACACACCGGATCAGTCAAAATTCTCCTGGCATATCCAGGTCCTCTGATCTTTGGCAGCATTCGAGAAAGGGCAGCTTCTAGTAGTGAAGCCTTTTTGCTCGAGTAGTCCACGTAAACTTTAAACTTAAGTCTATTATCGAGCATTACTTCTAAGTATTAAAGCGCTTCCTTGGATCTGATGGTCTGGATGCCAACCCGAATATTCACATATTCGATAGCTTTTCGACTTGTTATTAAAATAGCCTCCGTTTTGTGCTCAGCCAATTCCAAGCCGGCGGATCCTAGCCAATCTTTAACTTTTGCGACTGTTTCGTTTGCGGCTAACTCTATTTCGTGGATATGTTAAGTCACGGTAAAGATGGTGATGTCTGGCGGACCCGATTATTTTTACTCCTTGTGGCAGCGTTAACCGCAGTTGAATATTGTGTGCGTGTGTGTGTGTGAGAACGGAACAACGTACGATCATGCGGTTTTTTTTGTTTTATTTGTCAGTATGAAACTTAGATTTTGAGCAAAATCGGTCTAGCGGAAGGTGTTTTATTTTAGAAATGCTTTTAAAAATGGTGTGCTGGACAGCAAGCACGTTGTGATGTATATTGGAAATAATTTTCGCTGTGATAGGACGCAATACGAGGTGGGAAGTACAGGACTGGTTCCCCAGTCGAATTTTTTAGATTAGATTAGATTAGATTCTTTATTAGTAAATTATTTACTTTTTGCTTACACTAAGTATATAATATATGTATATTAGATATTTAAATTATTAAAAGGCAAATTGTTATTGTTATACAATTACAAAAGTTCAATTAGGTTAGGTTAGGTTAGGTAATAGGGTTGACGGGAAAGGAGGTCCGTTCTACTTCACACTTATGTCAATGTAGACCCATTGTGGTACCCTAGGGGTTTTAGTCCCCCTTACTAGGAACTATTAGCCTATGTTCTGTCGGGCCATTCCGAGGCGCGGATAAATCTGTGTATGTCGACCACAGACTTGTCAGACAGTTCTTCTAGATCCTGAAAGAAGTGTCTTCCTAGGGTTTTGAATCTTTTATGGCAGAGCGCTGGACAGTGGCAAAGAAAGTGTGGGGTGTCCTCATCTACTTCCTCGTCGCCACAACCCCATGCATAGGTCATCCGTGTTAGGACGTGAGCGCGTTTGTCTCTAGTAAGTAAAAAAGAACAAAGAAGTACCTACTTTATGTGATTTTTACTATGGATCGAATTTTCTAAATGTGTTAGTTTATAAGTATAAAAAAAGAGACGTTGGCTTCTTAATTGAGATTTAAAACAAAACTGTTGATTTTAACGTGCCTTTCTTATTCTAATAAATAATTTAATATGTTCCTAAACTGATTTTAATTAAATACTAATTCTTATTAATTAAACTTACTAATTAAAACTTAATTCACACAATGTTACAAACGCGAATGATTTTGTTCCGGGGTCTCACAGACGTATGTTAGGTGGTAGTGTGACCAAAACTGGTGCTAGGTGGTTAAGGGTTAAAAAGTGAAAGTGTATTTCGTCACTGCTCCAGGAAATTTTCCCTCTTTTGATACGTCATTTGTTAAAATTGGTTGGGGTGTGAGTCGCCAAAGGTACCTTTACTATAGAAATAGTATATGCACAGTGGAAAACCGATTAACCGGGATGGTCGTGATCGAGCTTATTACGAAAAATCGAAAATCCCGGTTTAACGAATATTTTTTCTGTGAAGCAAATAATAACCAAAACTCAACAAAAAAAAGTTTATTGTGACATGCATAATACAATACAACAAAAACTGAAGAAAATAAGTAAAATTTGCTACCAATATGATGAAACATGCACAGATTTATCCTTTGCAGCATGCAGCACGTGTGAAGACAAACAAAATTTAACTTGTCATTTACATCAATAATGGATACACAAACCAACCTTAGTGCGGAGAATCTTCATGATTGGACACGCATCACGACTGTTTTGTTTTTCTTCTTAACTTCATTTTTGCTTGCAATCATGATGCAGTCATGTATGATGATGCAGTATTTTCCGGTTAATCGAATTTGGACGTTTGTTTTGAACCTCCCTGTTGATTGGGCCTACCGGTTAATTGGACCTCGGGCATTCTTACGAAATCGAATAATCCAATTTTTTTTTTATTATTAGCGCGCGCTAAAGGGCTAAAGGAATAAAGGGTTAATTGGTACTGTATATGAATATGATTAGCCGTGTTTTTTTGATAATTATACTCACTTCAGTCAAAAAAACGATCTATACTCTCTTCATCCCCAGTAGCAGCCGCACCAACCAATTGGTTTGCGACTCGATTTCTTTTACTTCGTTCGACAGTTTGCAATAGAGCTCTCGATTACACGGATAAGCAAGAACACGGATATCCGTGTTTTTAATTTATCCGGATTTCGATCCGTGTAATTATAAATACACGTGTATTTTTTACTACACGGATAGTTAAATACACGGGTATCCGTGTACTTATTTAATTATCCGTGTATTTAATTATCCGTGTATTTAATTGTCCGGGTAATTAAAATAAATGTGTTTTAGTTAATTTATAAAAATAAATACACGAAGAACAAAATAAGTTATTAATAAATTGTTGTACATAACGTTTCATTCAATTAGTTGCCTATTTCGATACAAAAAACTAAAATATTAACGTTTTTAGGCAAAAGACAAATTTCTTCTCATGTAAACAATTTTTTTTTGTTTATGAAAAATTCCTTTTAATTTCGCACGGAAGCATGTAATAAAGACAATTAATTGCATTGGTATGTAGTTAAGGCTAATTGTTTTCTGCACAAGGATGGGATCAAGGCTAAAAAGGATGTTAACGCAACAAAACAATTAGTTTAAAAAAAAATATGCACATTTATTCAACACTTTGGTTTGAAAAAATGTCATTTACATTTCTCATAAAACAAAAAGTCATTAATGGCAAATGCACTAATTTCCAAAATGTGTAAGAAATCGCCACGATTTTCCAAACAAACTACACACACACACATACCCACACACACACAAACTACGCAAATGACAAAAATAAAAATCCGTGTATTTAGAATCCGTGTACCTACTTAGAATCCGTGTATTTGAAATCCGTGTACACGGATAATAAAGTAGAATTACACGTTTTTTAAGAACACGGATTTTTATTTGGCATATTCTAATTACACGGAGTCCGGGTATACGTGTTTTTCAAGTACACGTTCAAAATCGTAGGCTCTGTTTGCAAATGTCAAAACTGAGGAAAAGCAACAAATACGATCGGCTAAGAGCTAATTTATGGGATTTTTCGCGCTCTGGTGGTCAACTTATGTAGTTCTATCCTCACTTGCTGCTACTGGGAAATTTATCCCCACTTGGTGTGTTGTTATTGCTTTGTGTGTAAAATCTTACTGGGCTGGGTATACAGCTATCAAAAAAACCCGGCTATTATTAAACAAATCAAAACATTTTATCACAAGTTTATTAAATAAAAACTTGTCGCGAGATAATTTTAAAAGAATTCTATTTCTGTCGAATTAGGTAAATACAGTGTAGTACAGATTAATCGGGATGGTCGGGACAGTTAACAAATGTCGCGTCGTAGATTATAAAAAAATATAGAATATTTTCGATGAGACAAGGTCTCTTTATTGTTCCCAACTTAAATCTAAATACAATTTGGTCTTACACTTATATTTATAACTAAAATCTGCTGATTCATCAATACCCGCGCATGGGAAGTATTCCAGACGACATACTATACATACACCTGAATTGATAAACCAGCTTGCACAATTCGCTTTGGCGCGTGTGCTGATATTGCAATTTGCAACATGTGCTAACTCCTCCCTCCTTAATCTGCGAGCCGCAGGTCAAACGATAATAGGTGGAGGATAGGAGTCAATTACCTGTGGCAATATTGAAGGTAGTTGAATTCTAACCTTTTTTTGTTCATTTTCTTAACTCTAAATTTACTAGTGTTATAATGGAAAAAATTATTATTATTAATATGTATATAAATGTATTCGAGATAATTGACATGTTTGTTACAATGGAAAATTGTTTTAATTTTTTTATATTACTTAATTATATTACGTCTAATTTTATGTCCTTAATAGTTATATTGGGTTTGATTATGGGTGGCAAAATTTGGAAGGTTCTAATTTCCTCGTTGGTGTAGTTTCTCTAATTTATTGTAATGGTATCGTTATTACACAAGATATGTCCCCTGAAGCATTTTTGTTTCGTTACTATGTCTGAGAGTTCCATTAAAATTTGTGAGGAAAAGTGTATTTTCGTTAAAAAGCTCGACAATGGGCTTTTTGTAAAACCGGAAATCGCACCTTGCATTTCTCCCTCTTATTACTTGACTGATGCAATGGTCCGAAGAAAACGTCTGGAGCTGATTTTCGCTGCAGATAAGAGTATCCCGCATCCTTACACATTTGTCTTTAATGCCATAGATCTCGTCATGAGCTAAAAAGAGCTCATTTGCATCAAGGTGGGCCATACTATTGTTTTTGATTGTAGATTTTATGACAACATGATTGAATTCTTTTGTTCTAGTTTTGGGAAGCGATATGGCGTAAAGCAAGAGTGAACCTTTCTGTAGCATGATCGGCTCAGCATACTCAATAGCCTCTATCTCGTTGTGGTATGGAAGCGTCTCAATTCGCGAGAGCACATTTCGGATTGGTGTTTACGACTTCTTGTTTCGCCAATTGGGCCGCAGAGACGATTTCATTCAATTCTTCTTTGATTATTGCGAATTTGTTGAAAAGCATTTGCTCATATTTGTCAATGCTGCTATTGTCAATTCTTTTGATGATCTTGTTGTAATTATTCAATACTTGTTGAGTCACTGATGTTAGGCGCTCATTTATTTGGTATTGGTTGTTGTTGTTTTCTATCTCAACATTTTGCGCTTTCAGAAGATTGTCCCAATCTGTTGCGTCAGGTATACCGGCTGCTCCTATCATAAAATTTACCTCTGGTTCAGTTAGTTCTTCCTCTGGATCCTCTATATCGTAGCCGAGGTTTGGGGCGCACTCCTGTGTTTCTGTGTTAAATAGTTTCTGTCGTTTTAAATGGTGGTCGTCCGGATAATACTTGAAGGGATTTTGCTGATTGTAGGACTGATATGGGCCAGATTTTCCGGGTCGGTTTGGAGTTGGTCGGTTTATGTAGTTAACCTGCTTCGATTGGGCGGATTGGTCTAGGTGGCGGAAGGTGATTTCTTTGAACCCATGGTTGTTGGTACTGGTTTCTTTGATGTTGGTTGTGCTGAATATTATAGGCCATATTCCTTTGTGGAAGTGGCAGCGGCTTATGAGGAGGAGGCGGAAGTGGTCTTTTTCGCTCCTGTCTAGCTTGTGCCGGAATCTGATTTATCGGGGCAGTTATGCCGTAATTAGCTCTTGGATGTATCGCTACACCCTGTAATTCAAGTTCTGAATTTCGAGGCATGATGCATATGCTTCTGGTAGCGTTTTTGGCTTTTGAATGACTAAAATTTTCGATAATTCGCCGTTCAACCCTCTTATGAAAACGTCGAGTTTTCTATTCCGATAGTTTTCGATTAGCACCTTGACGGTTTCTTCACTATAATCCTCCGTTTTGATTTTGTTTATTATGAGCGAGAACTGGTGATTCACGCTAGCATAGTACTCATCTATGCTTGAGTTCCTTTGCGAAAGGCAACTAAGTTGGTGTTCGAGTGTCCGAACATCCTTTTTGTCGGCATAATGTAGTGACAGACACTCTTTAATAGCCGTCCAATCTTCACTAAATATGTTGTACGAAATGAGGGCTGCATCGGCTCCACCTCTTATTTTCTGGCGAATGCTTTGCAAGATGGCTCTGTACATTGGCTTCTCTTGTCTCATAGTCTTTCAATATAGTCTCGACGTTGTGAATCCAGGACACATATTGCACAGGATTTCCGTCGATCGTCTGCAGATCCTTCACACTATCAGGCAGTCTACTTATCTCCTCTAGATCCTGCTCGGTTTTGGGAACTCGTGTTGTGGTATTTGGTGTATCTGATCTAATTTGATCTTTCGTGATTTCCCTAGTTCTTTCAATTTGGGCATTTACTGCTCCAGTGAGCTGCGTAATGGCGTCTTGGATTGTTGCTTCCATTTTGCCAATTTATAATAGTAATTTATCTGTATATTTTTTTATTTGGTTTGATTTAGTATCTTAGTTAGATCACTGAATATTTGTGGTGTGTGACAATATTATGTGTACTTAAATTTATCTTGAAATTCAATACAGTTATTTAAATTTGAAAATAATTTTAAAATTTAACAAAATTTCTTAAATTCGATCACTACCTTAATTTATTGGGTGTGTAACAATTTTGTGAGTACTTGTTAGTCTTAGGAAACTAATTTGAGATTAAGTATGGGACTAACAAGATTATGACGATTATCATCTCTCTTGTTCGCTGGACACTTGATTGGTGAGACGGCTTCGGACGTGACGTATTTCTCCTTTTTGGCTTCTTCGTAGAGGACTTCTCTGTTGTAGCGCCCTACTGCGGTACTTTCACTATCACGAAAGCACTTTTATAGATTTTCGCGATTTTGAGAGTCGCGTTATTGCTCGAGATTTTTTCCTTTTAATTCGCGTTGTTGCTTTTCGATTTATACTGATCGGTTTGCTTCGCCTTGCTGCTTGGGCGCCAGTTACCAAATGTCGCGTCGTAGATTATAAAAAAATATAGAATATTTTCGATGAGACAAGGTCTCTTTATTGTTCCCAACTTAAATCTAAATACAATTTGGTCTTACACTTATATTTATAACTAAAATCTGCTGATTCATCAATACCCGCGCATGGGAAAGTATTTCAGACGAAATACTATACATACACCTGAATTGATAAACCAGCTTGCACAATTCGCTTTGGCGCGTGTGCTGATATTGCAATTTGCAACATGTGCTAACTGGACCGAGCTCATCACGGAAAATCGAAAATCCTGGATGAACGAATATTTTTTCGATGAAGCAAAAAAATAACCAAAACTCAACAAAAACTTATTATAAAACAATAAATCAAAAAGTAAAGAAAATAAGTAAAATTCATTAGGAAAAATCAAGATTTAACATGCTAAACAAATCATTTACATCAATAATGCACGCACAAAGAAACCTTAGTGCGGAGAATTTTCACGATTGGACATGTAACACGACTCTTTTGTTTTTCTTCTTTATTGAATTTCTACTTGCAACACGGATAATAGAGTCTTTTCCGAAGACTATTCTAATTTTTTTTAGATTAAGATAAGATAGATTTTTGTTAATGAACTTATTATTACAAAATCTGATTTACGAAAATCAGTGGGCATGGCATTGCCGTCTGCCTGATTGACAACAGTTGAATAAATTGCCTTAAAAAAAAATGTTCCCTATTTTTATTTATTTAGAAATCTTCATTTACTATTCTTTCTCGATAACTTAACGCGATTCTGCAGTAGCGAGATAGCTTTGGCACGTTCATTTCATTAAGGAGCATTAGGACTTGGTCCACCGACAGGACATCACTTCCGAAGATGTACCTCCTTATTTCTATCAAAACAGGGCACTTTCCGATAAAATGGATGACATCTTCCATCTTGACATCGTCGCCGTTTCGAGATTGTTTTCCTCAAAGCAAAGTTAATGCTTTGAATTCTTGTTTGTGGTCACCCATAAGTATTCAAGGCGTTCTTTTTTAAATTGTTTAAATTTTTAATGAACATTTTTTGTTGAATGCTGCCAAACACGTGAACTTTAAAATAAGATTGATTTGAGAGACAAAGTTGTTTCAATGATTCGGCGCGGCTTAAAACAAAAGGCTCAAGCTTGACGGGACCAAAATTTGGTACCAGGTCAAAAATTAATGTTTTTGTTTTTCTCTTATACGGACAACTAGTTTAGGCGGACGAGCGTTTGTACACCATTGCTGTCCGCTTAAGAGAAATTTAACTGAAGATACTTTGTTGCATTCTCCGGTTTTGATAACTTTAAACCTAGTTTTCGTAGCAGCATCTGTCCCTCCTTTTCCGTCTTAGAAGCCGGTGTCCATCTGAATGTGTTTGTCAGCTTAATTCGTCGAATCAAGGGTTTTGTGGTGGTGGCCGGAAGGAACTCAACAAATCAGAGGTGACGTAAGACCTTTGAGGGATGCTGCCGACCACAAACTCAATATTTAGCTCAAATGACAAATCCGCTTTAAGTAAGTGCTGCTTTTACTGTCGATACAGATGGCTCTAAGCCCAGTGAAGGCTCAGGTGCTGGAGTCTTTATAAAAAGCTACTATCCCCTAGGTATTAATGCATTTCTTCCAAGCGGAGATTTTTGGAATACTTATGGCTGCGAACTATATTGTGAAAAACCAGTGGAGGTAACGGAGTATTTACGTTTGTAGCGACAGTCAGGCTTCGCTTAAGGTCTTGCTCACTCCTCTTACTAGGGCCAAAATAGTTCGAGATTGCAGGTCTAGTTTGAATTCAGTTGGAAGACTGAATTTGCTTAGACTTGTCTGGGTCCCTGGACACAGCGGGATTACCAGTAATTAGGTCTCCGATGAGCTTGCCAGGCAAGGTTCAGAGGAGAATTTCTCTGGCCCTGAACCCACGTTAGGTTTGCACGTATCTTCGATTAGGGCTTCTATCGATGGTTGAGTTTCTAGCAAACACAACTGTAGATGGCATGATTATCGAGGATGCAGGCAGATTAAACAGGTCCTTCCCGACGTCTGTAAGTAATTCGCGACACTCTTGCTGTCTCTCAGCAGAAAAGACTGCAGAAAACTTATTGGCGTTATAACGGGACATTTCTCCTTTGCCAAACATCTCAATGTGTTAGGTTAAAGTGGCACCACTGTCTGTGACGCTTGTGGAAAAGGCGGCGACACTGCGGAACATTTCCTATGTGATTGTCTGCCTTTGCTCGTATCAGGTGGGAGATTTTTGGGGCTGATGTGATGAGTGCTGGTAACCTAAGCTCCTTATCACTGAAGCTCTTACTCGACTTTCTTAGAATGACAAAGAAAACACAGTAAAAGGGTTGTACCTGCTGGTAGTACAATGGAGCCGTTTTTGTGTCTGAGTGCTTCAGTGTGGTGTTCCAACACCCCGACAGCAAAAAAAAAAAAACTGTCGGTGCAATTGCTTTCGTAGTTTTTGATCCTCTGTGTGGCTGGCCCGTCTCATTGCTCTTCTTGGATAACGGTTATATTTGCCTTACAGATTTTGATAGTCAATATTCTGCACGCGGTCCGTTGAGGGACCTAATATTCCACGTGCAGATCCAATTGCCGAAGTTCTTGCACCGTTTGTACGGGTCGGCAACAGTAAAGCCGTGCATATCCAAAATTTCGGAATATTTTTTTATTTATTTTTTCTGTGAAAGAACGGCACAACTTCCAACCTGGAGGGTCAAAAATTGTCTGTTGCGCCAATTAATTATTTATTAATAGTTAATCATTGAATTGAGCGCATGGGTCATTAAAGGAAACAAAGTAGATATAGTCGCGGGCTCCTCACCCGTGAATAATATTTGCTAAGTAGCTTGGCGATGCTTGGCCATATTTTATTAGAGAAACTCATGATCATTTATTTAATTATTAAATTGTGCACAATATGTATATATAAACAATACAGTGACTTAACTTTTCATGACATAAATGCAAGAAAAATGTTTTTTTTATTCCACCTTTTTTATTTTTAAAGATAAATCAATGTGATTTTCAGAACACAATGCTTATAATACTGTTATTCAGCTTATGGAAACAAAACTTTAGATTATTTGTAAATTTGATCAAACTTTTAAGAAAAAAAACAATATGCCACTTGATCAATTAGTTGACTTAGTAGATTTTGTTGTTCAATATTTTGTATGCCTTCCTTGTGCTTTAAGAACCGCTTTAATTCTTGTTGGCATTGATTCCACAAGCGTTCTGCACTTGCCAGAACTTAGATTGTGCCAAGCAGTTTCGGTTCTGTTTCACAAATCTTTTAGATTTGAATTATCGCCTGGTATTTTTGAAATTGCACGTTTGACCTCAACCCAAAGATGCTCGATAGGGTTGAGGTCAGGGGATTGTGGTGGACAATCAAGCAATTGAAATTCCTTATCTTGTAGCCAGGCTTTAGTCACTCTTGCAGTATGTTTCGGATCGTTATCCTGCTAGAAGATAATGCCCGACACGTTCTTGCTCCAAACATCAAGACTTTTCCGGAGCCCTCGCTCTAGTATGTTGACGTATTGGGTAGCATAGCAATCACCCCACTACACTCACACATTCACCAACACATTTCATGGGCATGTACCCCCAAATCATAAGATTTCAGCACCAAACTTAATGGTTGGTTTTACATGCCGATCTTTGATTGGCTCACCGGACTTCTTCTAGGTTCGTTGGGGACCGTCGGATCCAAAACTGTCGTTTCGTTCGACCAAACAACTCTCAACAATTTTTTATTTTTTCTTTATTTTTTTTTTTTAATTTTTGTTTTTTCTTTATTTTTTTTTTTTAATTTTTATTTTTATATTTTTTTTCCGCAAGTTATAGCGTTAGTTTTTTGTGGCTTATTGTCAGAAGTGTTTTTTTTTTACTTAAACACCGTACAAACCATTTTCCTCAAAACTTTCCTTACGACCTGGTTTGAAATATTTATGCCGTCATTCGGGTGCAGCTCTTTATTTATTAAAACCGCATTATCATATGGAGTATTTGATTTTTCTTAAAATAAGACTTTGAACTAAGGAATTCGAAATTGGTATTTAACTGGACTTGTTCTCTTGAGCTTTTTTCTTAAATTTTTGAGATGAAACCTAACGCAACTCCAACCTTAAGAGAAATTTTAAGGCGAGTGACTTTGGAATCGATAAGCCTTTCCACTTTTTTTTATTTTTAAACGTCTTAGTTCCTTCATCTGACAAACAAAGAAAAACCACTTTAAAAATGTTAAAATAAAAGTAAACTATGTTTACTTTTCTGTAATTTTAACACGTAAAAGTAAAAAAAAAGAAGAATAACAGCACCTCTGTTCGCTTAATAAGCAATAAAAAACTTTTTGCTTATCCCGCAAACCCAGTATACCTAGTTTGATGAACATGCAAAAATGTAAAATAAGAATGTAAGCAAAATGCATGTATTTATACGAAAGTAATTCGAGAAATAAATTTGATTTCGAATTGTAAACCAAAACGAATCACTTCACCGTCAACAAGTGATAACCTGGGTGATAACCTCCAGGATGTTATCCCCCAGTTAGAAGAGCTTACAGTTACCCTCACGAAATTGGCGTTGGATAAGCGTTCCCCGGCAACGCTTTCGAGGCAATACGACAAGGCAAAGAGCCTTTGGGCTTCCATCGAGGCGAATTACACCTCTATGAGAAGTCTAAGCGAAACAATCGCTGCCGATTTCCTGCCAAAATATGAAGCAGCAGAAGCAATTTTTGCAAAAATTAGGGAGTTCATCAAGAAGAACTCCCCGTAGCCAGTGAAAAAAGACAAATAAGGGGCAGAAGACTCCTTGAAAACGGTTGATGTCATTTGTCCAGCCGTTCCAGGAGCTAGCCGGGCTTACAAAGAAACGCCGGCGGCAAGTATCCAGGAGCTGCATGAGCCGATCAACTCACCACCTTACAATCAACACGACAAGCCTTGCGGATCCAACCAGTTTTATCAAGAAAATCAACAAGGGACCCAATACCATTTTGTAACAACACAACCGTTAAACCAATTGCCACCTCACCCGACCTACCATTTCATACCAGGAATTGGATACTTCTTACAAAATTCCGGAGGAGGTATGTTAGGACAAGGCTAGAACAGGAATCCAAGAGAGACATCAGGTTTCCAACCAAGGTCAGAACAACAGAAAACTACGGAAGTACTACTACACGCGATAGCCCAACTCACACTCAACCGAGAGTCCACACCGCAGTTTGCAAGGCCACGTACAGATGAAAACAGCGTTAAAATCCCGGAGATCAGATTACCAGAGTACAGCGGTGAAATCACGAAATATCGTGAATTCAAGGAGCAGTTTGATTCTCTGGTGGGGAAAAGTCAAATGTCTTACGTCGATCGCTTCTCTCTGCTCAAATCCAAACTCACTGGAAGAGCATTAGAGACTATTTTTACACTAGACTTGACGGCAAAAAATTATCCTATCGCTTGGGCAACATTAGACCGGACTTTTGACAACCTGAGACATCACATAAAGGTAGAGCTGGAAGCTATGATAGCTCTTCCTCAGCGCCAAACCAACTCTGGAAGCGCAGACTCCATAATTTCGTACATGCACTACACCAAAGGTCGGGTCTCCCACCTAAAAAGATGTAAGATAGATGGGGACCAGATCATGGCCTATCTTATCATACGAGGATTAGATAGTACTACGCGTGGGAGAATGGAAGACTTCGTCAAATGTAAAACCAGACTTCCAACCTTAGAGGAGATAGAAGACTTCATGTTCCAGGAGTACCAGCACTATCTGGATCAAGATGACGGTCGTCCAATTGTTCAACGTTCGCCAAAGCTGACAAAGGCAGACTCCTGATTCCAGCATACCAACGTTCATGCCACACTTCAGTCTAAGGAAGAAGAAAATAAAACTATGAAGTGCTTCATCTGTGCTGAGCAGCATCCAGTTTTGGATTGTCCTAAGTTCTTGAGCTCCGAGAATCGAGAAACTCTGTTACGAGCTTACAAAATTTGCATCTACTGCTTGAAGCATCGTTTCAACTACCGCTCCCCGTGCAAATCAAAAGCATATCTGAAGTGTGGAACTTGTTAAGGCCGTCACATAACGGAGTTGCATTCTAAAATCAGCGCTAGCCCACCATCAATAAGTAGCGCTTACATGTGCAAAAATAAATCCGACGCCTCGTCTGGTATGTTTCTACCTACTGCAACTGCCTCACTTCTGGTCAAAGGTGAAACCATTCCTGTTCGCTGCTTACTCGAACAGAGCAGCCAAACCAGCTACATATCCGAAGACTTGGTACAGAAGCTGCGTCTGCCCAAAAAAAACGAACCCTTGTCAAAGTCATGGGAGTAGGAGGATAGATTGGGACAGTCCGTTCTATTGTCAACCTTAAAATTCAGCTAAATAATCCCCAGCATACCCAGCCACATCCCCTGGAAAGCCAAATCACTGGCAGATCCACATTTCAATAAACCTGCGCATATCCCCCTCTTGCTAGGGGGATCGGTATACACTGCAGTGTTACGGCCAGGTATGGAAAAGAACGACGGATTATTGCTTCAAAATACTTACCTGGGCGGATGGATCGTATCTAGAGACCCAGGAAGCGCCAGCGGGATAGGAAGACGAACTTCAGCCTACACCACGCCTTCAGAGTCCGAATCAAATTTAATCAATTCTGGGACTTACCAGTCAAAAAGGAAGACATCGATGAGAGCGACACGTACTGTGAAAAACGATTTATCGAAAACTACTCTCGAATCAAAGACGGGCGCTATATCATTCCCATCCCTTGGAATGTCGACGGTCCTGCTTTAGGAAACTCTTACCGGACTGCAGTGAAATTCTTCATTGGACAAGAAAAACGCTTTAAAGCCGGTGCACCTTCAAGCAACGGGGTCTCTTTAAAACAACTTATTCACCCAAACCCGAAATTACAGTCTCATATCTTTGACATCATCCACCAAAATCGACAGTACGAGTCCAACTACACTAGCGATATGAAGCTGATGTTTCGGCAGTTTCTGATTCCTAAGACAGACCGTGATAAATTTCGAATTATCTGGCGACCATCCAAAACGCGACCATTGGGAGAATTCTGGATAAACACTGTGACTTATGGTGTGGACAGCGCAAATTGGCAGGCCATTCGAGGACTGCTTCAGATTGCTGATGACAACGCCCCAGATGAGGACACAAAGGATATCATTAAGAATTCCATTTACATGGATGATATACTTCATGGAGCTGGTAGTATTAAAGAGTGTTAGGAACAAATCACCAGCATAACCACCACCCTGGAGGCTGGGAAGTTATCTCTAACCAAATGGTCATCAAATATCCCGCAAGTTCTTGATTATGTACAAGATAGCAAAAAAAACTAAGCAAAGATGCCTACGACACCACCATGAAGATATTAGGAATCAATTACAACCAAGTAGAGGATACATTCTTCTTCCAACTATCAAATCCTAACCAACTTACGTTCACCAAACGAGGTCTACTTTTCGCAGCCGCATCGCTTTACTATGGGTTGGATTCTTCCGACAATCATGCTTCTCCGAATAAAACTCCAAGAATTGTGGACTCTAAAGTACGCCTGAACGACCAGGTAGATGAAAAAATACAACAGAAGTTTAGCAAGATATTGGCTACTGTATCTCGACTCAACGACGTTAAAATCCCACGCTGGATCGGTGGAGACAAGAATACACCAATTCAACGAATTGCATTTTTGATGCCTCAGGAGATGGTTACGCAGCAGTTATCTACAGCAGTGTTCAAATTGGACCCTCCTATACTACTCGCTTACTCGCAGTCCGAGGTCGCGTTACACCACTAAAAAGTAGGACTACCCAAGACAGCAAGTTCTGCACGATTCCGAAAATGGAACTGGAAGGAGTTGTCCTTCTAGCCGACTTATACCACCAAGTCAAGAGCAAGCTCAACTATACAAACATCGCAATTATAGCAATTACGGACAGTGAGATTGTCCTTGCCTGGGATCGCAACAAAACTGGAGTAGATAATACATTTGTGACAAGAAAAGTATTACCTATTCCAGTCAAATCAGCAGAAAATCCAGCATCGCGTGGCCTCAGTCCGGAACAGCTGGTTAACTGTCAGCTCTGGTTTGCGGGACCAACCTGGTCGCGTCAAGAGCCACTACCAATCACGCCATTTAAAGATATAGAAATAATTACTACGCACACAACACGATCTATGGCGGAAGAAGACAACTTTATTGAAAGGTTCTCTTGCTTAAACCGCCTATTGCGAGTAACTGCTTACTGTCTTCGTTGGGGCGGAATGAAATCAGCCCGCCTAATTGGCCCCCTCTCGGCTGAAGAAATATCGAATGCCAAGGCCAGAACTATAAAGTTTCAGCAGCACCAGGACAGCACTTCTTCCATGCGCATGCATAACACCTCCCCCCATAAAATAAACAATACATTTTTTAATTATTGTTTTAAATACATTATGAACTTATTAAATAAAATACCCGTTTTTCAAAACATATTTTCTTTTAATCTTCTTCTATTTTTGGGCATTTAACTTTAAAATATTGAGAATTCGGTCTCTATATTACAGTTTTGAATCGATCATTATTATAATAATGTACAATTTTCTCTTTTTTAATTATAGGTTGTTTTGTTTTCCTATTGAAACAGTTTGGGACGATAGTAATTCCGTTTCCTGTAACAAATTTTGAAATAAAATAAATTATAATTACAATAAATAACATTCCGACAATTCCAAACATTACACCTTGAGCACGAGGCGGTATGTTTTTTTAGTTTTCTGGAAATATAACTCTCATGATTTCTTATTTCAATAGTTAAGTCCTGTAATTCTTTTAAATCTTTAAGTTTTATTTTTGGCATGTGAATGCCTTCGACATTTATATTATTTAATTTTACATTTGCGCAACAATCTTCTGGAGCAAAGCGATATATATCTTTATTATCAATAAATAATTCAAATTCATGAGTTACAATTTTAGTTTCAATTGTTTCGAAAGTACAGTTAATATCTAGATTTAGAAGTCCAATATCATTTATTAAACCTACGTTATTATTTTGCTCTTTTTCACATTTACATTTATATTTTGTTTCTTCACTTAATGCGAACAAGTATTTATTTTCTGTTATTTTATGAAAAATCTCTACATGATTTATTACTTGTTTTAAGTTACAATTGCTGTTTTTCCTATTCATAAAAATTACTAATTCACAATCATAGTTGACGATACTATTTTTAAATTCTTGTTGGTTACATATGAAATGGTTACTAATCTTCTTACAATCTTTTGCTAAATCATTACTTAGAAAATATTCATCTTTATTTTCTTTTATGACAAAATAGTGGAATTTTTATTCTATGACATACATTCACCCCAATTCTTCAACTCGGATACGACAGTCGGATGCGACCATAGTCTCATTTAGTTATTATGAAGTCGTATTTTACGAATACACTCGTATGTAAATTTTGACAGGAGTCGTATGCACCGCAACGCATACGAGTCTCGAATTTTTCGCTATTACGATGTATTCAATTGGTCGTTTATTGGTCGTATTTGTCTCGTATTTCACTCGCATACAAAGTTGACTACGACTCAGATTGAAAGTGGAGGAAAATGGAAGAAAAAAATATGTAAATACATGTATTTTTGCTAAAAATATAAACATTTTTATTTTTGTGTGCTTTAATCGTAGGGAAATAACGAATCGTAGTCAATTTGAAAGGCTGGTTTCTGCTAGAGAACAAAACATCGATGTCTATTGAAGATGACAGAATGAAATTTCTAAATGAGCAAATAAAAATACAGTCCCTACTTTTGAAAGAACAGCAAGAAATAAATATATATTTAAGAAAATCTATTTAATTCATTTGTGATTTATCTTATTCACCAAAAACTTAAGTCTGCTTCAAAAATCACCCCCGAACATGTTTATTTTTGCATTTTTGACATATGCATAACTGCGATTATATACGCTGGTTTTTTTAAGAAGTCGTATGCATCGCATACGGGTCGAAGAATAGGAAATTCATTTCGATACGACTCTAAATACGAATGAAAGTACGACTCGGCATCCAAGTTGAAGAATTGGGGTGATTATACCGTTAATTCTGTAAGGTGTGTTATCATTTCGTAAACATCTGACTTCACCTTTTCGACTAATGGAACAGATAAAACAACTACAAGTCTATTGTCTTGTACATAGTAGACTGGATTTATTTCCTGAATTATATTGTTATAAGATGCTAAACTTGGAGTAAATAGCATATCGTTTTCCCTATCACTATCTTCTAATAATTCAATAAACCTTTTTGGTTCTATTAGCCGTGTTTTATTATTCCCGGATCTGGATCCGGATCTTCACAGGATAATAAAATCATTTTGCGCCTTAACTATGGAGGGTTTCAGTCTTTGCTTAACAAAAATTGAAGTCAGCTGTCAATTGTCAGTTTTTTAACAGAGGAACAAAAGAGATGGTTGCTACACCTCTCTTTTGTTCTAACGAGAGCTTTTGTCGTTAATAAATCAGTGCTTCCCAAATTTAGGATAGCAAATGCCATCTACTAGTTCGAACTAAAACTAATTTTTAGATCAGGAAAATTGATCTTGATCAATAGCAGGATCCTGTGTTGTTGTAATGCATACAAATCAATGATCTATATGGATCATCGGCGATAATAAAATATGGCTATTATGATTGGATGTATAATTTTGTCCTGTAAAAATAAAATTCCTTCAATAATCTGGTCAATTATCAACTTACTTACTTACTTAAGGTGGCGCTACAGTCCGGGGTGGACCTGGGCCTCAACCAACAAGCGTCTCCAGCCAGCTCGATCTTTAGCTAGCTGCCTCCAGTTTCGCACGCTAAGTTGGTTGAGGTCCCCTTCAACTTGCGTGCGCCACCTGAGTCGCGGTCTTCCTCTACTGCGCTGTCCCTCGGGGGCGGATTCAAAGATTTTTCGGGCCGGAGCATTGGTGTCCATCCGCTCTACATGACCCAGCCACCTCAGTCGTCAATTATCAACTCTGTATGATTAATGAGAAAATAGATTCTTAGTTTAAATTCAATAAAGTTATCCCTAATAATATTCATTTTACGATCTTTATTCACTGCATCTGAGAGTTCCTCTATATTATTAATCATAGTGCCTGTTATATTACCTAAATCTAAATATGCATTTCTAATTATTTGATTTTGTCTATTTAAACTATCCAACATTTTTATTTCTTCTTGTTGGCTTTTATGTAAGTACTCGCTATTTTCCTGAGTGATTCTTATTACTTCCTCATAGTGTTCGGCGTCTTTGCTATCTAAAGTTCCAAACAACATTTTTAAACCTGAACCAACAATATTTAAAAGGCCTCTCTTAGATCTTCCCCTATCAAATCCTAGTAACTGGTAAATGTTTCTTATGTTTTTCCTTAAGCTTAAAATATCTAATTTACTCTTCTTAATAAATTCTATACATTCGGGTATTTCTATCATACAATCATCGTTCACATTAATAACACAGACCTACAAATTAAATATTTTTTTCCCTTTTTCGACTTTAGCACTGATTTTTTGGGTTTTGGGACCTCCTAATCACGAATCCGAAATCGTTTTTTTTCTATCACATCAGAGTTTTTCGCAATACACATTTATAAAAATCATAAAAATTGAGGTAATCAAATAAAATAAATCAATATAAAATAATATAAAAAAAAGTAAGTGGGTAGTTAGTATTTTTTATATATAGTTATAGATAGTTAATATCAATATGAACATTTTAAAATACTACAGAGACTTGTGGAACCTGTTCTTTTTTTTTTTTGCAAAGCTTTTGTTGAGCGATTTTCTCCTGTGAATGCGGTTTGGATCATCCCGCTTCAGCATCCAGCAGTAATCAGCCATCATACTAATATTTCACTTTCCTTGGTACCTTCGCTCTATTTCCTCCAAATCCTGATGAAATCTTTCTCCTTGTTCTTCACTAACTGCTCTTAAGTCTTCGGGAAAGTAGCTCAAATGCGAATGAAGGAAATTAACTTTGAGACTCATAAGGCAACCTTATCTTTGGAAATTTTGGAGCATGTTATTTAAAATATTTTCATATTCGGGACTTTTATGATTTCCTTAGAAGTTTCTAATAACTTCTTTTAATGATACCCGTGCTCCCAATTCTATTGGAGTAAGTTTTTTATCGAAATTTTCATTTTTCATTAGTTTTCGTATGTCGGGTCCAACAAAAATACATTCCTTCAATTTAGCTTCAGACAAAGATTGGAGTACTGTTTATAAATACTTAAAGCCATCGCCTTGTTTATGTAAAGCTTTCACAAATTGCTTCATAAGACCAAGTTGTATGTTTTTTCAGGTGGAACTAAAACGTACGACGCCTTCAAACTAAATTCCTATAGTAGAAATTATGAAATAATAAAAATTGAATTTCTTCAAAATTCTGACGTGATGGAAACTTTTAACTATTTTTCCCGTAATCAGCACATAAAAATATAGGAGAAACAATACTTGAACATCAAAAAGGTATTTCATTGTAGGTCTGTGTAATAAAACGTGATATTACATTAATTTGATCCTCAATTTGATTAAGATCTATATTATTGATTACAGATACCTTTCCCGTTTTCTGCCTTAGTTCTCCAATATTTTTAAAGTAGATCCCGTTGATCGCTATGTTTTCCTTTCTTAGATAAGCGACGCTGTTTATAAGCCTGTAAATAATGAAATTAATCATTTTTGAAATGCTTAATTTTCCCTTTATTATATTTCATAGACTTGTTATTTCGTTTAATTATAACTGAACTATCTAAAACCTTGATGATTTTATAAGAACCTACATATTTTTCACTTGACTTGTCCCTTTTATCATTTTCAACTAAAATTAAGTCATCTTTCCTAAATTCTTTTGCTTTAGAACCAATTTTTTTTGTCATATCTCTCCTTCGCTCTTGTTTTCATCTCTAATAAATTTCTCTTAGCTTCTGACTCCATTCTTATCAACTTCAATTGTAATTCTTGTGTATAATCAATTGTGGTTTTAAACTTTAAATTGCAAAACTCGCTCGGTATGTTGGCTTTTCTTCCAAATAACATCTCGTAGGGTGAAAATCCTGCACTATTATGTATAGTTGTATTATGACAGAATGCTGCGTATCTGAATAATTTAGAATATAATGGTTTTGTTCTATCTTTTATTACTAGTCGTAAGTATTCTCCTAGTCGTGCATGTGATCTTTCCGCTGATCCGTTTGGTTGCAGATATGCATTGCTAGTCTTTATGTGTTTAATCCTAAACATTTTACATAACTCTTTCAATAGCTCATTTACAAATTCCCCACCATTATCCGTAAGTATGTATTTTGGTATTCCAAAGTCCAAAATCCATTCGTCCGTGAAGCTCTAGCGATGGTTTCGCTTTTTTTATTTGCAATAGGAATATACTTAGGGCCGTTTTCTTCACTCAACGCTAAATGCTTAGCGTGACGCTAAATTTAACCTGGACGCTAACGCAAGCGTGAGCGCTACGAAATTTTAGAGGCAACGCTTAGAATTCGATTTCTTCAGCAGAAGTTTGCGATTTATCGGGATTTTATTTTTCCTTATGTCAATTTAGCGTAGCACCTGCTGTCAGCCGAATGTCACACGAAATGTGATGCATGAATTTAATTCAAATTGAATTCATGTGAAATAATTTTTGATGTCGACGTTTAATTTAAAACTAAACAAGACCGGCCAGCGAATTTCAGCGCTGCCGAAAAGGATTTGTTGGTTTCGCGCAGGAATTTTACAATATTGTAGAATGCTTTCGCTTTGATTTGTGGTGCCATTCGCCCAATTGATTCGATACTCTTCGAAATATGGCAAACAGAAGATATTCTGACTCCAGCAAAATCTTTTATCGCCAGCTGAATGGAACCGAGCCCATAAAATCGTAGCGCAATGAGCAATTGTGGTCGCCGTGGCTTAGTGGTTAGTGCGTTGGACTGCTAAGCGAAAGACACAGGCTCAATTCCTAAAACCACCAAACGTTTCTTCGCGGCACCACCTCTTCGAAGGCATGGCAAACCTGCAGGAGTATAATCTGGTCATCAAAAAGGTCGGAGTCGTCATCAAAACTGTAGGTCCCTTCCATTTGTGTGAAATATATAACACGCACAACATGAATGGTTGTGGAAAGCTAGGCCTTGGCTCTCTATGCGCTGTCGCGCCAAATATATATATATAATGAGCAATTGTACAATCGACTTTATCCATCGTGGCATAGAACAAATATAGAAGTTCACATTACACAGCACACATCATCTCAAAGCACAAATCACACCTCTCTTCTCCTTTAAATTCAAGCGACGACCGAAGCATTTGAAACACTTTTGCAACAGTGGCTTTCGTCAGACGGAATCGATACACGATACACGTCCTCCCGTTTGTTCATTTTTATTTGCGTCATCATTTTATATTGACGCCGCTCCATAACCAACACTACTCCGTAGTCAAAATCGCTCCATTCTCCGCAAATATGTTGCCTCTCGGCAATATATTCGGGCTCAGCCATTTTTATGTAGCTTCTAATGATGTGTATTTGCTGTCGTCAATTCTCATCGTTAACGCTAAAAAAATGGTGAAGAAAACAAATATACGCTAAAGACGTACATTTTCGTAAAAATCCCGGCGCTAATGCCTCTAGCGGCCCGAAATTTGTCAGTTAGCTAGCGTACACGCTAGGCCTAGTGAAACGCTTGGTAGCGTTCCGACTTCACGCTAAATCACCAAGCGTGAAGTCAAGAAATCAAATTCACGCTAAATTTTAAAAAATCCCATTTTAGCGTGACGCTAAAATTTAGCGTTGGGTGAAGAAAACGGCCCTTAATAAATTTACTTAAATCGTCTTGTATCGTAAGACAATAAAGCATTTTCGCGTTTTCTGTATAGGGTCCTGGCTACACATTTACGTATATAATCTATAACGTCCTTATTCAAATTTGCCCAATAAAATCTTTCTCTAATTCTAGAAATTGTTGCTTTCTGTCCTCCATGTCCACCTATCATACCATCATGATATTCTCTTATTATTTTCTGTTGCTCTTCAGCATCACTTATTAATTGAATTTCCGTATTACTGATTTCCTTTGTTTCAATGTTATCTCTATCTTCTAACTCTTCTTGGCATATTCTTTTATCATTTCCATGTATTAACCCTTTTTGACATCCTTTTCTTTCGATGTTTCTACCTATAGGTTTTGTTTTACTACTCGTTAGATTTTCACAAACTTCATCATAAATTCGTCTCAATGTATCATTGTCTTCTTCACAATCAGATGAATCACTTCCAAAAATATCTCTGATATTGTTTCTAACTTCTTTATTATAACATCCTTTCTCGATAGGATATATTGTGTTTCTACTAAGCTCGTCTGCCACTACATTGTCTACACCTTTTTTGTAAATAATTTTGTAGTCGTACTCCTCTAGTTTTAATCGCCAACGGACTAGGCGAGATCCTGGGTCTTTGACGTTAAACAACCAAGTTAATGGTATATGGTCGGTTTTTATAAAAAAGAGTTTTCCATATAGATATGGTCTAAACTGTTGTACTGCCCAAACAATTGCTAGGCATTCTTTTTCGGTTGTGCTATAATTTCTTTCTGCATTGTTCAAAGTTCTACTTATGAAGTGTATTGGCATATCTTTCCCATTTTGTTCCTGGGATAAGACAGCACTTATTCCAAAATTACTTGCATCTGTCGTTATAGTAAATGCTTTATTATAATCCGGGTACTGTAGCAAAGTAAGACTTTTCAACTCCTTTTTCAATTTCTCGAATGCTTGTTGTACTTCCGTCCAATTCCATGTCATGTCTTTTTTTAATAATCTATAGATCGGGGATGCTATAGTGCTGAAATTTTTAATAAACTTCCTATAATAGCCTATCATTCCCATGAATGACTTAATTCCCTTTTTGTTTGTTGGAGCTTGCAATTTACTAATAGTCTCCACTTTGTTTTGATTTGGTAGAACACCTTCGCTTGTAATGGTATGACCTAAATAATTTACCTTTTTCCTGAGAAACTCCGATTTATCCGATTTTAGGTTAGCGCTTCGTAATTTCTCGAAAACCTTTCTTAGTCGCATGTTATGCTCCTATAATGTTTCTCCGAATACCACCAAGTCATTCATATAAACCATACAACCTTCTTCGAGTACGTTATTCATTGTGCGCTGAAAACATGCCGGTGCGTTTTTAAAACCAAACGGCATTCGAGTGAACTCGAAGTGACCATAGGGCGTTGAGAATGCTGTTTTCTCTATACTATCCTCATCAAGAGGAATTTGGTGAAAACCTGATTTTAGATCCAGAGTTGTAAAGAACTTGACTTTTCCTAACTTGTCTAGTATTTCCTGGATATTTGGGATCGGAAAATTGTCAGGGATGGTGATTTCGTTTAACTTGCGAAAATCAATAACCATCTTCCACTCAGTTTTCCCGCTTGCATCAGGTTTCTTCGGAACAATCCAAAGTGGGCTAGACCAGGGTTATTTGCTATGGCGTATAATGCCTTCTTCTAAGAGTTTTTTTTATTTGTTTTCTAACCTCTTCCTCGTGAACTTTTGGATACCTATACGTTTTTGCATTAATTGGCGAACTATTCGTTGTTCTTATATTATGCTTCGTTACTGGCGTTTCTGATAGTGCCTCACCTTCCAAACTAAATATATCTGCAAAATCATTAATTAAGCTCTTAAGCTCCTTTTTTTCAATTTCATTTTCTAAATTACCTGTTCTCACGTTTTCCCAAATTTTTGTAGTCTGTCACTACTCGATCCTTTCTTTGCCAAACCTTCCTGATTGGTTACTACAGTGTCATCAATGTTATAAATTTCATTTCCGAATATAGCACATCTCGAGTGACAATTATCTTTACTGTTTCTATTTCCCTCGTATTTTCCCTCATCTTCATTAAATAACAGAGCCATTATAATTTGATCATTATACATAACTTTTCGTTTTAAGTTTATACAGAACTCCGCTTCTTTCAAAAAGCTAATTCCAAGAATACCATCGTAGTATCCTATGACGTCGTCGTACACTACATGAAATCTAGTATCAATCAGAAATACTTCATTATTTTCTTTGTCATCGTATTCTACTGTAATATCAGCACTTCCAATGCTAGTTCTATTTGCTTTCCCAATACCTTTAAAACTCGTTGTGTCTTGAAAGTTTACATCCGTTTCGTATACACATTTTGTTTTAATAAGGCTGATACATGCGCCTGTATCCACCAAAATCTTAAGATTTTTATTATAATATTTTAAAATCACATGAGGGCTTTCGCTATAATTGGAGACAATACCCTCATTTATTGTTCCTTTTGTCGAAAAACCGTTCTCCTATTTGTGTAAAGCTTTGAGTTATTTTGAGTACATTTTTGGAGTATAAAATTTTGAATTTAAGAACTTATTATAATTTGGTTGATTGTCTCCTGCACCTAAATTACTTCGATTGTCCATCCTTCGCTTTCTACTAATATGACCTAGTTTATTACAATTAAAACATTTAATTACGTTATGATTGATTTTAATAAAAAAAATTTGGAGTATAGTTATTGTTATTGTACCCATATGTTGCCCTTTTCCCCACTTATCTTGTTTCCTCCTGTATAGCTAACGACGAAGCTTCTGCTAATGTCGATGGTTTTTGGCTATTTACAAAAGTTCCTATTTCTTCCTTTAAACCATTAATGAAAGCGCTAAGGATGTCCTTTTCAATCATATATAACTGTCCGTCAAATAACCTATCATTTTCGTTATTTAAATATATGTCTTGGATACGTTGTCTCTGAAGAGTCTCGACTCTTTGTACATATTGCATTACCGTTTCATTCCTGTTTTGTTGCAATCGCGTCATTTCTAAATGCAATTGCATTGGTGAATATTTCTCCTTGAACATTAGTACTGTAGCAAAATGTACGTATTCGTTACTAAGTAACGAATATTCAATAAAGTACCATATAACGAAACGTTACTCCTCAATGAATATCGTTACTATTATGGTATCGTTACTTTTTTTTTTTTGCCTGCATGTATACCATCGACAACCGACATCGGTACGTTCACTCTTTTCTCTTCTCTTCTAGTATATTTTTCTCTATACTGTTTCAGTGCGCACAATGGTATTTGTGCCACATCAATTCTAAATAGCGCTCTTCGCATTCAAGAGAGACATACCAAAAACACACAGCACGGAAAGAGATGTTTTGTGTGGAATGTGATGGTTTGTATCTACTATCCGTACGGAATATGTTTGGTATTCGTTACTCTTGAAAATGCGAATATTTTGTGGACGATTGTTTTGGTTTAGTAGAGTAATTGCATTGTGTTTTTTAAAGAGGTATAATGAAAAATGTTCAACTAACAAAAACTATGGTTAGTTGTATGGTTAATTTTTGTACGAATTTTGTGATCTTTCATATGATCATATTGCATTATGATTGTTTGTTTCTACTTTGCCACTCGTTGAGTGTTAGAGTGCGAGATGCAAATCACAAAATATTCATATGTTTTTGTTATATTTTTGTGAGTGTAAATTGACTTATTAAGTTTGGTGTCCTTTTTACATTAAGCTTCCTTATTTGCACTTATCTTTTACTTTGAACTTCAAAAAAACGTAGATTTTTGAATGAAAAATCATTTCACATGTTCATACCAAGTACTTAATTAACAAAAAAAGTAGATATTCATGCCTACCTAAATACTTTATTCAGTTGCATACAACGTTCCTAATTTAGGTTCTAAAATCAGAAGAATCAATTTTAACATAAAAATAGCACTTTTGATGAAAGTAACGAATGTAACTAGTAACGATATTAAAGTAACGAGTATTCAGATAAAAAGTAACGAATAAATACGAGTACTCAATTTGTCGTTACTTTTACAGCCCTATTGAACATTCGATTTAATTCAATTTTTAAATCTGCGTTATCAACGTTTGATATAAAATTATGCACTTTGTTCGGATTGCTATCGAATGGTGTTATTAGTTTACATAGAAATTCCAAGCTTACTGATTCATTCGTTGTATTCTGGTTAACGTCTATGCCATGTTCTTCCCTGATTGGCCTAATTCGTTCTGTCATACCTATTCTAACACTATTCACACCTACATCTGTATCTAATCCTAGTCCTCCAGACAAACCCGTTCTATTTTTCTTAGGAATAGCTCCTTTTGAGTTACTAGGTGTCTGACCGTCGTTACATGCTATTATCTCCATGTTTCTAATTGCTTGTTCTAACTTATATAAGTTTTCTTTTTTCCTATCCATTTCTTCTTGTAATAATTGTAAGAACACATATCTACCATATGCAGTACCATGATAATAGACTATATATTGTTCTTCTGTTCCTGTTCTTGGGTCTATCCTAACATTTTCTATTATTTGTTTCAAAAGAAGGTCGGTGGTGTACCCACTTTTCTTACAAATACACGTATATTTAGTTTTTAAAGTTTCCTCCGAAAATTCGAAATGGTCGGTTGCATTACATGCTACCGACATATACCTACCATACCTATCGTAGAATACGTCGGGGGGAAAGATTCACTATAATTTGACCGTCGGTATCGTTGAATCCGCTGAAGTGAACTATTCCCTTGTCGGAAATGTGGATGAGTTTCACTGTACTGTGGAAACCGTTTAGGTGGAACTCACCCATACAAAATTGTTCACTTTCTATTCGCAGCTCAAGAGTTGCGGATTACGTTGCGGATTGTTTTTATTTTTGTTATTTCTGTATTTTTGTATTCAAAATGTAAGTAAATTAAGTGTACATATTCAAATTCTATAATTTGCACAACAAATAAGTAATTTAAAACATATTTCTTAGGAAAAAACGAAAAACCGGAACCAATTTAAAAAAAAATTTTATTCAAGTAAATACATTTGGTAATTCCATAATGGCTTTTGCTGCTCTTGCTCTTCATTTAAATCTGAATCATGCCAAAATAAAACAATACTATCAATTTTTTAATTTGTTTCGCTTATTTTTGAAAAAAATCAAACAGAAATAAATGCTGCTTCTGTCACTTATCACAAAAATTGCTGTCTATCCGCGACACTGCCTTTTCGACACACTAGTCGGTAAAGACGCGTCCCCGGCGGATTCTACAATACCAACGTAAAGTGAAAGTGAATCGAACAAGTGAAGTGAAACTCCGATCCGGCGGATTCCACGATAGGGGTGATAGTATTTTTTTTGTAAATTTTTTTTTTAGATTCTATCTAGCTTAAGGCGCTCGTAGCTACTGCTATAGGTTTAATTTAAAATAATTGCTAATTCATTTTCTCATAATGCTTAATAATAATAATATAGTAAGGGTATTCACTTAAACTCGTAAAACCCCCGTAAACCACGTAAACCGTAAAAATTTACCATCGCGTAAATGATCTGTCAAATTTTATATGAAAAATTATTTACTCGAGCCTCGTAAATTTCTGCGACGATTTGGGCTCGGAAATCACCCTCGTAAAATTACACTGCTGTCAAAAATTGTGCTGCTGTCAAATTACATTCACATTTGAATGAAATTATAACTGTTACCTTCGCCAAATATCTCCAATATTAATAAATCTTGTATCGTAGTATCTTTAAACAATCTTATGTTTTTTCTTTTCACTAATTTTCGGCATTTTCATATGTTTGGATGACAGTTGCAAAACAGCAGATTCAATTACGCAACTTGTTTCCGAGGAATGCTCATTTAAAGCACCTCGTAAATTTACAGAATTACGAGATGCGTAAATTTATCAGTTTAAGTGAAAACCGTTAGTAATTTAAAAATTCTTACAAGAATATCATTAACGCCTTCATGTTGATGACTGGTATGCTGGTATCTCTCTCTCTGCTTCTTTTTCACTTTTTCTTTTTTTCGAATCACTAAATATGAGTTGCTGAATCAGGCTTCTTCACGTTTTTCACCTTTTTACTTTTGTTTTTCTCTTTTTGATACTATGAATTATTAGATCAAATGCGTTTTTCAGTTTTTTCACTTTTTTCCCTTTTGATTTTTTCTTTCTTTTCACCTTATCGCTGCTTTGTGTGTTTCTCACTCGCGAAATCAACCGAATAGTTTGTTTTAATTGCCGAATAACTATGAGTTTCCTTATTGGAATAACTCTCGGCTTTTTGTATTTTTTTTTTTTTTAACTTGACGTTCACTCGCTTGACCGAATAACTATGAGTTTTTTATTTTTTTTAGAATAAACTCGGATTTCAAGCGTTTCACTTTTGTTTTGTTTTCGTTACGCGAATTAACCAAACTAATCGAATACTCCAGAGAATTTAGAACGTATTCTCGGCTCTCACGTATTTAAAAAATAAACATCTTTTCCGCTGCCACCAATTTTGTTATGCACTCGGAACATTTAAATGAAAAACTATGTTTTTTTCTTAATTCGTCTCCGAGTGGAGTCTTTTCTTTAAGGTTCCTCATAAGACTGATTTTTCAATAACAAATCGATGGAGCAGTGTCATGCAATGCGATGGACAAAATATGATGACTCGAACAAATCAATCGGCGCGTGGTAGACACTCATGCAGCTTGTGGTATTGATACTGGATGGTGTACACGCGCGTCCGGTTTAAATCCGAGGACAGCACTTCGTCCATGCGCATGCATAACACGGTAACTCTCTAACGGAACACCTAATTAAAGAAGAATTCTGGATCCCGGCCTTGAAGTCACTAGTTAAGAAATGTGTTCGGAGTTGTCCAACCTGCATCCGTTGGATGGCCCAGACCGTTCAACCAATCATGGGTGATCTACCTCTGGAGCGAATCACTCCCGCACCGGTATTAAGTAAGATCGGAGTCGGTCTATGTGGTCCGTTTCACATCAAAGCTAGTGCTATCAGGTTTGAGAAAATTATTAAAGTTCGGGTCTCAGTTTTTAAATGCCTAGTGACAAAAGCTATTCATTTGGAAATCTGCTCAGATCTGAGCACAGATATGTTTCTCTCCGCCTCCAGGCGCTTTGCGAATAGACGAGCCTGGCCTTTCCTTGTCCTCTCCGATATCGGCACGAATTTTATTGGAGCAAACAGGAAGATTAGCGAACAATGGAGCAAGATTTCCCAGAACAGCAAGGATCAGCTGGCCATTCAAGAAATCATTTGCAAATTCAACCCACCCTACAGCCCAACTTTGGTGGGCTGTGGGAAGCCGCCGTAAAATTCATGAAACAATTTATGAGAAAGATGTCCAATACCACAAATCTAACATATGAAGAGTTCAACACCCTCTTGTGTCGCATCGAAGGTCTCCTGAAAAGCAGACCCTTATATCCAGATTCGTCAGAAGTAGAGGATGCTCCCGTTCTTACACCATTCCACTTCATTACCCAACGCTGTTTTAAAAACTCTGTAATTGATGCAAGTCTTCCAACAAGGAGTCCAATCACAAAATGCTGGTTGCAAATACAACAAATTCAGCAGCAATTCAGGGAGCGTTTCCACCGAGAGAGTACCTTCAGTAGATGCAAAAAAGAAAGAAATGGAAATTCCCAGTCCGAACTCTCAACATCGGGGATTTAGTCTTGCTACAAGAATCTAGTACCACTCCCGCAGACTAGAGAATGGGACGAATAATTGAATGCTACCCGGACGACAAAGGAAATGTCAGGAGAGTAGATGTAAAGACAACAAAAAGGGAAGTCATTCATCGTGCTACAATAAGACTCGTTCCACTTTTCCCAGAAGACACCGCAGAAGAGCTTGCCTTACGGCGAAGCAATCGACCAATAAATAAAACTTTTTCACTGTTAACCCGCGTCCTTTTATGTTGGCTTACCCTCAGCACTCCGAAAGTCCCTCAATCCCACGCCTTACTTCAGGCATTCATATTCAACAATTAGGAGATGCTTCGATAAAATACTTCGGCTTGGACTTTTCAATCGAAACCGGGCTATGGACGGTCGAAAACAAGCCATCCTACCTATTATCATTAAAGGTATTGTCAAATATACCCCACGTATCAAGCAGTAGACAGTTACCAGCTAGAACATCAAATGGAGCAGATAAAACACAAAATCAACAAGGTCTCCTACCTCATGACAAACATCAGCGACCTGCAGTTTAAAGCTGTGGACGTTCAGATTAACGAACTCATGGAGCAACAATTGCAGTTGCGTATTCAAGAGGGAATAAATGACTACTCAGCAAGCATTCAGTTCCTTATAATCTCTGTCCAAGCCAATCACCAGAACATTATCACCATTCGCCCTATTGAAGCAATAAAAGAACATGTTAACAAATTGAACAAGGGCTTAAGCTTTTGCCGGTTGCCATTTGTCCCGGATACCTCCAAACTATTCAGCCTAAACAAATTAACAAAATCCATCCATCAAGAAAAGGTTGTCGTAACTTTCAGTATTCCCCTGGTCCAACTGAAAACCTTTTCAAAATATGCATTCATCAGTGTCCCGACTATCGACTCCCACGCTATACTACTAGACAATGGAGGTTTCGTGCAAGAAATTGTGCTCAGCAATAACAACAAAACCTTTAACCCCGATCAAGCTATAGATTTGGGTAATGGAATTTACGACAAAGTTGAAGAAAAGCAATTGACTGACTGCTGGAAAGGAGTACTTAAAAATACACCAACCGACTAACTTTTAGGACGCTGCAATTCAATCTTCGTTAATATGGAGTTCGATGAGATTCATCATCTGCAAAGAGATCTTGCAGTCATCTATAAGACCGGTGCCAATGAGCTTAAAATTATTTGCAACGATTCCCTGAAACCACTCTTAACAAGGGTAAACCTGGTTAGATTCCCAGGCTGCAGAATTTTCAACAAACAATTCAACATTATTTCTCTTAACACTAGCGCTGTGTTAATAGCATCATAAGGGTATTCATAACCCCTTTAGCGCTAGTAAATTATAAAAAAAAAAGAACTTGAGAAAATGAACATGAGCCTCAAGACACTTTCTATAATAGATAGTATGTTACCGCCCAAGATTGACATCAATGAACTGTACTGGTTCCTTGGGGCCCTATGCTTACTCCTGTGCATAATCCTAATTTTAACCGTCACTCTAAAGAAGATAAAGTACCAGGGAGTTGGGCACGTGCATACGTAAAACACCGTGAAGAAGAAGC
Source organism: Criorhina ranunculi (assembly GCA_951813785.1). NCBI lineage: Eukaryota > Metazoa > Arthropoda > Insecta > Diptera > Syrphidae > Criorhina > Criorhina ranunculi. Next base: position 56,959,678 of record OX638381.1, on the reverse strand, counting down.
CCCCGTACCCACTGAAGTAGTTTAAGATAAGTCAGATTTTGTTTCCTTCTCTCCTTTCTTTAATTTTAATGCTAAGCATCTTTTCCGGCGGGAAATGGTTCGCTTAATAAACAATAAAAAACTTTTTGCTTATCCCGCAAACCCAATATACATACCTAGTTTGGTGAACATGCAAAAATGTAAAATAAGAATGTAAGCAAAATGCATGTATAAATACGAAAGTAATTCGAAAAATAAATTTGATTTCGAATTGTAACCCAAAACGAATCACTTCGACTTTTATTTAATTGTTATCCCCCAGTAGTGCTAAGGTAACAATTCGAATAGAGTAAATTAGTATTTACCCAAACCGTCAACAACCTCCTTCGAGTTTTTCAAGACTTCGATCACACTCAATGCACAACTGAGACTGTGTCAACTAATTGATCACATGCATTCAAAAAGGGTTTTTTTTTTATTAAGATCGAGACCCTTACCGGCCATAGAACTAGCAGTTCCTCCGCGGCTTCGCACGCGTTAAATACATACTAAGGTTTATACCTAGTCGTTATAAATCGTCTATTCCTATTGAACTTTCAAAGGTAAAAGATAGCAAAAAGTGTCACCATTTCAATATAGAATTTTTGAAATCGGTTCAGTAGTTCCATAGATACTGAAAGATCCATGCAACCAAATCATCGTACACACCCGTCCCCCGTCGAATTACTGTGAACTGCAAATGCATTGTAAATGAACTACGTACTGTATCTATAGAAGCAAGAATACGACCAAAGAAAAATAAGTAAAAACTCTGTCTCTTGGGCCGTAATTATAATTTTGTAAAACAGTGAAACACGTGTTTCTTTATTTTTGTTGTAAAATTTACCTACCAAATTTGAATTCTTAATTCCAATTTAAATTTTATTTCCATACAAACTGGAACACCCTGTATCTCCCCTTTGGAGCAAAAATTCAAAAGAAGTGCCTCAATTGCTTTTCTCTACGCTACAAAAGGAAACTTCTGTCCAAATTTCAATTTTCTAGCGTAAGCCGTTTAGGCTCGGCGATGATGAGTCAGTTAGGACTTACTGCTTTATATATGTATACAGTGAAAGCTCTTTAATTCGGAATGGTTGGGGGAAGGTCAGTCCGAATAAACGAATTTTCCGAATTAATGAGAGATTTTTTTTATGCCCTAAAACGCTTTCCTATAGATGAAAAAATGCAAGAACTCAAAACGAAAAATTATTTTATTAACACAAAAGATTGCAAATAATACATTAATGCATTATATTTCATTGTTCAACTGACACTTTGACCTGAATTATAATTAATTTTTATTTATGCAGAAATATGTATCAACTTTGTGCTTAAGGACTACGATTTACATTTATCAGCAACTTCAACTGTATTGGTGTTTTCCCAAACAACATCTAAATGTGGACTACCGGGATTCCCCCAATACAATTTTTTTATGGCTTTTCCCGACTTCTAAATGTGAATTGCCGGGACTCCCCTATAGACATTTTGATGATTTGTTCCGACTTCTACATATTTTAGATCTATTTGCTACCTATACGTGTTCAATCATTGCGTTATTTAATTTTTGCGAATTTAATTTAATTTTTACGTATAAAAATTTAAAACCGACTCTCATTTATTCGGAAAAATCTTTTTTTCCGAATAAACGAGTTTTCCGAATTAAAGGGCTTTTACTGTATAGATTGCACTTGGCTGACTATATGCGAATGGTGTACATTGTTCAACAAGCAGATTCGCAGCCTGCTGGTTTAATGGGACACTTATATACAGATATGTACCGTAACGAAACTTCACTTGGTAATTTAACCTAATACAACAAGGCATAACGGATGTTCGATTTTCTTGCTTTAAGCAAAGCTACGATTCTCTTGGGTGGAGCATTATTATCCATTCGCTTTATGCGTCTGAACCAATGTAGTCGATGTGATTTGTGAACTACATTCACATCTCATAAGGCTTGCGGTTGCATTTCCTCCTCCATATGTCCTGCTAAATAGGGCGGAATATCCGACGAAGCACAAGTGTCTTTTGTCTTGATACCAGGCCTATGCTCTATCTGCTCCAGCATGAGATTGAAGAAATCGCAAAGGAGAAGAAGTGTTTCCAAATTTCATGTTATACCGCTTATTTCCCAGCCATCACCATCATCTACAAATTCTATAAATCATTGGTAACCTCGTCTAACACTACTTAAATAACACGATTTCGCCTTTATACGGCTAAAAAACAAAATAGTGGCTCGCTTGATCAAAATGAATTTAGTATCAGGGTTTTGTTTTTAAACACTTTTAAATTTTAAGAAATCACTTAATAACTGTGCTATAAAAATTCAAATATGTACTTGTTTATTCGCAGCATACGGTATATATCACTGCAATAGCCGTGTTTTTATTTTGTTTAAACTATACTCACTTCGGTCAAAAAACCGATTTATACTCACTTCCAGCCGCACCAACCAATTGGTTTACGGCTCGAATTTTTTTTTTTTTACAGTTTTTAAATGTCAAAACAGAGGAAAAGCAACAAATACAATCGGCTAACAGCCGAGATTTTTCGCTCTCTGGTGGTCAACTTATGTAGTTCTTTCCTCACTTGCTGCTACTGGGAAAGTTATCGCCACTTGGTGTGTAATTGCTTTGTGTGTAAAATTCTACTGGGCTGGGTATACAGCTCTCAAAAAAAAAAACACGGCTAATGAGAATACTGAATCCATTATTTGTAACATATTGCTAACTCTTGATTTTACATGTACCTATTACTACTTCTTCTTTTATCTAAATAATTTTATAACCTTTGTTGTTTGTTTGGAACCAACCCATTAAGTGTTGATTAATACGATGATTATAAATAACAAGGAGCATTCCAAAAACCAAACCTCAGTATTAATGGAGTGTATAGTTAAAAACGTTTAGATATTAACTTATTTGATTTACATATCACCAACTTCATGGTAATTGTTATATGCATACGGCTGCCTTCCCGAATATGCGATGGGAGTTCGTAGATAATAATATATAATGTACAAGAAAATTCGTATTTTATTAATGATTTTATGAGCATATATTTTAGGTATCCCAGCGATAATCGTCAGTCTAAAGGGAAGTCAGTTCAAGCTCAAGGCGTTTATAATAACACTCATTTTATGCACGCTGCAACCGCACTTGTTGGCAATTTAGTTCAAGTACACTTAAGATCTGGAAATGTATATGAAGGAGTTTTTCGTACGTTTTCTCCAAATTTTGATGTAAGTTATCACGTGCTTTGGTATTTACATAAGTACACTTAAAAATATATATTTTTTTTTAAGGTTGCCTTAGAACTTCCTGCGTGCATTAAGAGCAATATAAACATATTAGATGAAGAAAAGCCAGTCCCAAACTGTATGATTTTCACCCTAGACAACGTTGTTAGTATAGTGGCTAAAGAGTTTGATCCAAATTATGCCACTGGCGGTGCTTTTCAAACTGATACTGCTATTACGGAAAAATTTGGTATTTGCGGAATTTCATGTTCTTATTCTTAATTCCTAATATTTCAATTAATTCATAGTGTCTCAATTAGATGAGAAAGAGTTGGAACCATGGGATCCATCAGGGATAAACGGCGAAATTGAGTTTGAACTAGATAGCGACGCGAATGGATGGGACGCTAATGAAATGTTTATAAAAAATGAAAAAGCTTTTGGAGTTCAATCGACTTTTGACGACTCACTGTCTGATTATACTGTTCAGATTGAGAAAAGAGAAACTGAGGAATTTAAAGAGGCTGAAGCTAAAGCAGAGAAGCTTGCCCAAGAAATAGAAAAAAATCCGATTTGCAGAGAGCGCTTGAATTTAGAAAACGGGGACGAAGAAGCTTTATTTGCGGCTGTGGAGCGCCCACTAGAACAAAATAGAGAAGAGTGCAATACGAATAACAAAGCCAATGCATCGAATACTGCACAATTGCGTACTCAAAGTACAAATGTTGCATCCACAATTAATACAAGTCAGCATTCATTAATGGCACAGAGAACTACCAATAATGTACCAGAAAAATTCGTTCAAATTCCCAAACGGAAGGCAGTACAAACTAACACAAAACTAGTTCGCCCTTCTGTGACGGCTAATGTTTGTACGAACGTTTCGCAGACTAGTTCTAATAATACAAAACTAACAAACTACCAAACGGTACAGATACAAGGAACAGCATCTTTTGCAATTAATCAAGGCTATTCACCTTTAATGGCAGGGTAAGTAAACCTTTTTGTTTTTTTTTAGCATACAGTTTTTCCCATAGTAGAAGGCTCGTTTATACAGCTAATAATCCAATTGATAAGCCAAAATTGTGAATAAACTTTTTTATTTATTTTTTTTTTCCCATGAAATGCTTACATTTACTTACACGCTTAAATTAGTGATTTAATTACAAATGAAAGCTACATAATTAAGTAAAAAAGAGCAAGTAAGGCAACGCAACAAGAAAAATGGAATGAGATGAAAAAGAAAAGAAAAATAATGGATAAAATTAAGATCTTTTCAGATAAATTGTTAACTCTAGTTTAAGTCTGGTTGTGTTTTCAATTCTTCTTTTGTAACGCGGCAATGAATTCCGGAGTCGAACAGCATTAATAAAAAATGGACGTTCGGACGTAAGGGATGAATAGCGTGGATGGCTAGATCTGTTTGAGGAATCCATTCTTATTCGTTCATAGAGATTAGCAGGTTGGTGGGTCAAAAGTATGTCTGAAAACAGAGTAAGGGTGCGAAACTGAAAATAATTATCAAATGCATCATCGGGGATGCGACACTCGATCGTACCTTAATAATTCGAAGATATACACCCCTATTGTAGAATCCGTTGGGGGAGAGATTCTGTAACGTTCCTCACATACCCTCCCGAATTTGGCGCCTTGGGCATATCGTATTGGAAGCCGCCCATGCTACCGTCGATCCACACACACAGCAGTGGGTGTCCGTCGGTATCGTTGAATCCGGTGAAGTGAACCATTTCCTTGTCAGCAATGTCAATGAGTTTCACTGTATTGTGGAAACCGTTAAGGTGGATGTCACCCATACAAAAGTGTTCACTTCTTATTCCCAGCTCAAGTGTTGTGGATTATTTTAATTATTGTTATTTTTGTATTTTTGTATTCAAAATGTAAGTAAATTAAATTAACATATTTAAATTCTATAATTTGCAAATCAAATAAGTAATTTAAAATGATTTCTTAGGAAAAAAAAACCAAAAACTGGAATCAATTTCAGAAAAAATGTTGTATCCGAGTAAATACATTTGGTAATTCTATTATGTCTTTTGCTGCTCTTGCTCTTCATCTGAATCTTAATCATTCAAAAATAAAACAATGCTATCCATTTCTTTGTTTTGTTTCGCTAAAAAAAAAAATTAATTCTGCTTCTGTCACTTATCACAAAAATTGCCGTCTATCTGCGACACTGCCTTTTCGACGTACTTGTCGGTAAAGAGGCATCCCCGGCAGATTCTACAATACCGATGTAAATTGAAAGTGAATCGAATGAGTGAAAGGAATCTCCGATCCGGCGGATTCCACGTTTGGGGTGATACATCATTGTATTGTTAAATGCAACATTAAGTTTTCGTTTATTAAAAGACCTTTTTGTTTTTTGTTGTTTTTGGTTGCGCCAACGGATGTGGAATCTTCTAAAGATACTAGTAGCCCAGGCTGCTTGCATGCACGATTCGCAGACCTGAGTACTTGATTACAGGAATGCGCCTACGTACGGTGTTAATATTTCTTGCGCAAGACTTAACTTTCACTGCTTTGGCCCATTTTGGTGCCGCATATATTGTGTTGGACTGCACCACCCTTGACAGAATAAGTCATCTTTGTTGTCTCGGTCTGTTAATGTTCGTTATAATTCTGGGTAAAGCATCATTCGCCCGAGTAGCTTTCTCGCATATTCTTTCAAGATGTTCCTTATATGCGAGTCTAGTGTCGATCATCACACTTAGGTGATAACCTACCCTAATGGTTATTGCCTCTTTTTTTTGCAACTGTTTACTAGGACTGCTTCAGTTTTGTATTCTGCGAACTCTAACTCAAGTGCCGCCATCCGCTGCCTGGCTTTTTGGATGCATTCGTTGCCAATGTCCTCTATTTCTTCCAGGTGTTTCGCTGTCACCACGATTGCAATATAATCAGCAAAGCCTATGATTTTTGCATCTGTTAGGATTCCAAGCCTTAAAACCATGATAGGGATCTAAGACGTAATGTTCCATAGAACAAGTCCTAATACCGATTCTTGTGGAACTCCGCCAATTATGTGGTATGTACTACCTTATTTCATTATCGGTATTGAAGATTAGAAACCGTTTCTCGAAAAAGCTAAATATTATTTTAATTATGGACCATGGCTCCGCCATTGACGTAGGGGAGTGCACTATAAGCCCCCAATTTGCGGAGTTGAACGCATTTTTGACGTCCAATGTTATTATGGTACCATATTTCTTTGCACCACCTCTCCATCTCTTGCCCTGAGTAGCTTCTTCCAAGGTTGTACTTACCCTCCTATATCTACTGTAAAACGGGCTTTTCGCTCCTGTATTTTACCCATTGTGTGTAGCAGGCATATGGGAAGATATGAAGGGGGCTCGTTTAGTAGTTTTTTTCTTTTAGGCAGCAGCACTAGGCTTTGTTTTTTCCATTAGTCTGGGCAAACCTCATCTGTTAAACACTTGTTATACAGCTCCACAAAGGGTTCTGTGTTTGTTGTGATAGCTGTTTCGTATGCCATCCAGTCCAGGTGACTTATTATCGCCGAATCGTTTACATACATTCAGAAGCTCGCTTTGCTTGACAGGATCTCATGTATTTCCTGAGGTAGTTCTATATGCTCTGCTGGTGTTTGCGGTGGAAATTTTGGTCTTAGTCGGTTCCCCATGGCAATGTCGAACCTTAGACAAGCCACTTTTAATGCGCGTTATTGTCGATATCGCTTTGTCCTCGCACTCCGCCATTTTAAAGTGGTCCCTTTACACTTCAGTATTTGGTTTGCAAAAAAAAAAACCAAAAAAAAAACACGTCGACGGACCCTGTTTCTCCTGTTTTACAGTTATTTACGCAAAACTTATAGAACAAAGCAAAATAAATAAAATTAAATTATTTTCAATATGTACTTGGGATGCAACCGGACTTTTGCAAAAACTCGACGGATTGGAAATATTCATGCATGAAAAATATATTGACATTTGCTTGATTACTGAAACCCACTTAAAAAAAAGCTATCGCATGAAGGAAGGTAGGTAGGTAGAAGTGGTTGAATCTGGTGAACCCGCCAGAGACACAAGTAGCGCGGGTGCGCCGTTTTGATACCACAACTCATGTGACCTGAATGTTGGCGGGCGTAGCTAGGATTCTGGTTTTCAAATCCATCCTGTGGAGTTAAGAAAATTAATAATATTGCAGAATTTGATGTTAGAGATCTCAGATAGATCTTTGAAGAAGGGTTTTCCGAGTGTGCGCTGCCTAGCTCTGGCTAGTGCTGGGCAGTCACAGAGAAAGTGGAACAGCGTTTCCTTTTCCTGTGAGTTGTCGCAACTACGGCAAAGGGGGTTGAACGGGATGCCTAACTTGGCAGCGTGTGGACCAATTGGCTAGTGGCCCGTGCTTAATGCTGTGATTCTTGCTGTCTCGACGCGGTTCCCATTAATTAAGTCATTCGTTCTGTTTTTATTATTATGGGCCATGTCTGTCTGGATATGACACAGGTCGCTAGTCTTTTCCACCTAGAGTTGGCAATAGCGAGAAAGTGTTGGAAAAGTTTACCCTTGATAAGTCCCATAGGGGAGCAGACTGACTCCGCCAGGGAGACATCAAGGGTAGAACCACATCTGGCTAACGCGTCGGCTCTCTCATTCCCCTCTATGTTACTATGGCCGGGAACCCAGACGAGAGTGATGTTAAACCGAGCGTTTGCCTGCATTAAAGTTTCCTTACACTGTTCAACCAGTTTAGAGGGCGAAGTAAGTGAGTGGAGCGCTTTGATGGCAGCCTGGCTATCAATAAAGATTCCTATGTTGTTTGAGGTAGTACGGCTATGGCTAAGTATCTTGCAGGCTTCTCTAATCGCTAGTACCTCCGCCTGGAAGAGTCTGGGAGGCGATACGATTTCGACACGTTTAGTTCCGCTGAGAAGACACCTGCTCCAACGCCATACTCCATCTTGGAGCCGTCGGTGAAGATCGATACTTGTTAGTTTGATTGAGGTAGATTGTTGTTCCATTCCGACCTTTCGGGAAAGTGAACTTGAATCTTATCATTGAATTTGATTGTGGGAGTCGTGTAATCAGTTATGGTCGAGGCCAGATCCATAGGCAGCACGTCAAGAGCCTTACTATGGCCATAGGGTCTGGGGGACCAAAGCCCAGATTCTCTGAGTCTGATAGCACTGCACGAGACGATGTATTTGATGTGCAAGTCCAGGGGCATGATATGGAGGAGCACGTTAAGAGCTTCTGACGGGCTCGAACGAATCGCTCCTGTGGTTCCAATACTAGCTGTTCGTTGGACTCTACTAAGTTTTGTGATGTTGTAGGCTTAACTTAAGGCGGGCCACCACACAAGTGAGCCATAGGTGAGGACTGGACGAACTACGGCAGTGTACATCCAGAGGACCATCTTAGGTTTAAGTCCCCACCTTTTGCCAAAGGTCTTACTACAGGCGTAAAAAGCGACGCATGCCTTCTTTATTCTGTGTTGAGCTTGGAGTCAAATATGGCGCCAAGATACCTTGCACTGGGGGATAGAGTGAGTGTTTGGTTGTTAAGACGTGGAAGCTTGAAAGTCGGTACAGTAAAAGCTCTTTAATTCGGAAAACTCGTTTATTCGGAAAAAAAAAAATTCCAAATAAAAGAGATTTTTCCGAATAAATGAGAGCCGGTTTTTAAATTTTTTTATGTAAAAATTAAATTAAATTAACAAAAATTAAGTAACGCAATGATTGAACACGTACAGGTAGCAAATAGATCTCAAATATGAAGAAGTCGGAACAAATCATCAAATGAGTCCCGGCAATTCACATTTAGAAGTCGGGAAAAACCATAAAAAAACATTTTATTGGGGGAATCCTGGTAATCCACATTTAGATGTTGTTTGGGAAAACACCAGTAAAGTTTAAGTTGGCGATTAATGTAAATCGTAGTCCTTAAGCACAAAGTTGATACATATTTCTGCATAAATAAAAATTAATTATAATTCAGGTGAAAATGTCAGTTAAACAATGTTTTTAGTTACAAAAATGAGTTATAATAAATTTTATGTATTATTTGCAATCTTTTGTATTAATAAAATAATTTTTCGTTTTAAGTTCTCGCATTTTTTCATCAATAGGAACGCGTTTTAGTGCATAAAAAAAATCTCTCATTAATTCGGAAAATTCGTTTATTCGGACTGACCTTCCCCCCAACCATTCCGAATTAACGAGCTTTCACTGTATTTTGTACTTGGTGGTAAAAAGCATCAGTTCAGTTTTATTCGGATTAACGTCCAATCCACAGCTTGTGGTCCAAGCGCTTAGCTGAATCAGAGCCCACTCTGTGATTTCACTAATCACCGAGGGGAACATCCCTGATTCTAAAGTAACCACGTCGCATACGCGACTGCCTTGATTCCAATGTTATCGAACTCCGTCAAGTTATTGTTAATGACGAGGAGCCATAGAAAAGGTGAGATAACACCACCCTCTATCTACGGATTTGGTTATAAGACTTTCCCAATTGTGACTGAATAATCGTAGTTTTTGGCATGGATATAATCCAGTTCCTGACAGAAACCTCTGTGCCAAGCTTGGTAAGAGATTCTAGAATGGATTCAGTATGCACATTATTGAAGGCACCTTCTATATCTAGAAAGTTGGCTTACGTATACTGTTTGTAGTGAATAGATTTCTCAATCTTCTGCACCACCTCTTGCAGGGTCGTCTCCGTTGACTTCCCTTTCAGGTAAGCATGTTGGGACTTTGATAGAGGAGATCTTTTAAGTGAGCCCCGGATGTGCATATCCAGGATACGTTATAGGGTTTTGAGTATGAAGGAAGTAAGGCTGATGGGTCTGAAGTCTTTGGCTGAGTCATGCCCTCTCTTGCCGATTCTAGGGATGGAGACGACTCGAACACGTCTCCAGTTCTCGGGGATGTGATTGAGTCGAAGGGAGCCACGATATATAGCCGTTAACCACGGCATTATCTTCTCCAAGTTCCTTTGGAGCATGATCGGGAGGACCCCGTCAGGGTCTGGTGACTTATAAGAAGAGAAACTGTTGATGGCCCAGGAAACATTTTCCTCGGTTATGAGGGAGTTAATTTCGTTCCATGCTGCAGGTTGCGTATTCAATGCAGTCTGCACGCTAAAACTGATATCTTAACAGCCCGGGAAATGGGTATTCATTAAAAGTTCCAATGATTCTTCAGTGGAATCTGTCCATGTTCCATCAGATCGTTTGATGAAAGTCGGATTAGAATGTTCTTTGGACAGGATTTTGCTTAGTCTGGCTGAATCCTTAAGGGTTTCAATGGAGTGGCAGTACTCTACCCAAGCCAGTGACTTAGCCTTGCTAATAGCCTTTTTGTATAACTTAAGGCGGTCCTTGTAAGGCTTCCAAAATTTGTGTTTATAGCAGATATTGAAGATGTCTCTGGTCAACTTCCTTAAGTCGGAAAGATCTTCATTCCACCACGGAGGGAGAGTTTTCTTGCTGTATTTAACTGGACACGAGGTCTTGAAAGCTTTTGACATAGCATTTTCGAGGGTCCTCGCCTTTGCTTCCAGTGCTTCCACCGATTCGATTCTGGGATCGGGGATGCTTCTGAGTTTGGGGTTTAAGACCTGACTGAATTTCTTCCAGTAAATTCGCTTGGGGTTCCTGAAGAGCACAGGAGTTTCTACCGAGAGACTCACGTTGAAGAGTATCCATCTGTGGTCTGAGAAGGATTTCAGATCGGATACTCTCCAGTTGACCACCCTATATACGGAGTTATTTGATGTTAGGGTGTCCCTGGACACAGCGGGATTACCGGAAATGAGGTCTCCGATGGGCTTGCCAGGCAAGGCTCGGAGGAAAACTTCTCCGGCCCCGAACCCACGTTAGGTTTGCACGTATCTTCGGTTAGGGCTTCTATCGATGGTTGGGTTTCTAGCAAACACAACTGTAGATGGCATGACTCTCCAGGATGCAGGCAGACTAAACAGATCCTTCCCGACGTCTGTAAGAAATCCGCGGCATTCTTGTTGTCTCTCAGTAGAAAAGACTGCAGACAACTTATTGGCGTTATTACGGGACACTTCTCCTTTGCCAAACATCTCAATGTGTTCTGCTTAAGTGACACAACTGTCTGTGACGCTTGTGGAGAGGGCGCCGACACTGCGGAGCATTTCCTATGTGATTGTCCTGCCTTTGCTCGTATCAGGTGGCAGATTTTTGGGGCTGATGTGATGAATGCTGGTAACTTAAGCTCCTTATCACTGAAGCTCTTACTCGACTTTCTTTGAAAGACGAAGAAAACACAGTAAAAGGGTTGAACTGGTCCTGTTTTGCGTCTGAGTGCTCCAGCGTGGTGTTCAAATACCCCGACAGAGCAAAAAAAAAAGAAAAGAAAAGGGTAATGTCGAGAACCTCCTCGCATCCGCAAAAAGTTGCCGAGCTTGGGAACGCGAAGGTTGGAGTGTTGCCCACATTACACACATTAAGGTTAGAGGTTAAAAGGAAATCAAACAAAGACTCACCTCGTTTTTCTGGGGCGAGTAAGGAACGGATTGAAGAAAGCAGTCAAATATAATTGAATAAAAAGGAGCGATAGCACTGTCGTTGTTAATATTCTTGTCTAAGAGAAAGTCAAAATTAACTTTACCAATCAGATCGTTCAGTTCGTCAAAATCAGCTTTCCGAAAGTTGAATTTTCGCTTTGTCAAGGGGGTAAAATTTGTGTTTTAATTATCGTATGAAAAAGTAAGAAACAGGGGAGGGTGATAGTTAGAGTTAGGCTAAGTCGTGCATTTTTGTTCACAGGTGTAACTGTGAATGTCATTTTTCATTCACTGGGATTTTTACCTGCGAATACAAGCTGTTAATATTGTACAATGGGTGGATGAGCGAATTAACGATGAACCGCACATGTATGGGAATTTTTGAAACATTTTTTTTTATTCTTTTGGAAGAAAATAAATAAAGTATACTACACTTAATTTAGTATTTTGTTATATATATTTTCGTAAGTATGTACATATAGGAAAGAAAATGTTGTTTATACAAATTATTATATAACGTATATACGTATAACGTATATTCTATATATGAATAGAATGAAATTAACTTCAATTCAATAAGCTAAATTAAGTTGAAAAACATACATACACCACTTGTGTACACATCACAGTTCGCTACGTTAAGTGTGAAATCCGTTGTTGTGAATTCAAAACGTGATGTGAAAACAGAGCATCGCATTCACGCTTTAGCCATTCACAGTTTATTTGCAAGTTGTTCACAGACTGTGAATGTGAAATGTCATTCATAGTGAATAATTCACAGGTAGTGATTTTTTGCCCAACTCTAGTGATAGTTGTCAAGTTTGGAGAGCTTTCGGTAACTACACAGTTATCGGTGTCAGTGGAGAAAACAGGTCTAACTGTCTTCCAAGATAGTTTTTGATGCCACTTATCTGATGAAGACCAGAAGCCAGAAGTCGATCGGTTAATAGGATTTCTCTATCAGAGGTGGCATTAATGCAGACTAGGTGACTCGGCCCAGCGCAATCGGGGTAGATTAAAATCGCCAACGACAATAACATCGTCTTCGGGTGTAGTGGTTTCGATTACAAAGTCGAGCGCATCAACGAGAAGCTGGTATTCATTAATTGGTTGTGCGGGAGGGTTGTAACAGCATAGAATATAAATGGAGCGCTTAGGGAAAGTGTTTTTAACACACGTCAGTTGCAGGGTAAGAGTGTTGGGAATTGGAAAAGCGGATGAATCGACGCAGGTGTGAACCGCCAACAGTACGCCATGCCCGTTATCACTGTCATTAGTGGGGACGACGCGAGAGGGGTCATCATTAGCGACTAAGACATCTTTACGAAAGACGTTGAAATCAGCAGTAAACAGTTCGCAATCTTTAAAGTTGACCGTTAGATTAGTTTCCGTTAAGGCAAATACGTCAAAAGGTAGCTTTGGGGAATTTAAGAGTACCTGAGAGGTTTTATATAGTACGAAGGCCTCTTACGTTTTGGTAATAAAATGACAGGCATTCGGGTTGGCTTTATTAGATCGGGAGGAGTGAGGTACCGCGTTACTCCGTTCGCTGATGTTAGGAACGAAAATACTTATTAAAGTCGACACGGGGTTTTTTTGTTTGTTTTGGAGATGGGACATCCGTTTAGAAGTCATATAGGATGCGTAGGAGGATAGATTGTCCTGAAGAGGTGGTATATTGAAGCTCTGATGAAACTGAACAAATGTTTGCATAAGGCCGTTCTTTTCTGTTGGAAGACCTTCTTGAGAGATTAAAACCTTAATATTGGTATTAGTTTTACCGTCAATGCAGATGGAGTCAGCTTTATCATGTAGGTAGGCAAGATAAAGACGCACATTGTCGTAAATTTTACGGTCCCTCAAACGTGACATCACGTAGCGGCCGTCATCACCAGAATCTGCAAACTGTTTAGTAAGTTTGACAGTAAGAGGTAGCAGTGGATCTAAAAATGGAGATGCTGGTATGGTGGAATTAGCGGCGCAGGTATGTGAAGGTATGGTAGTGTTGTTAGGGGTAGTGTAAGGAGGGCCAGACAATACGGGGGGGGGTTGGGTTAAGAGTGTGTGAATGAATGAAAGTAGGGTAGCTGACAGGCGGGGGGCTTTTGGTGGCTGGGGTTTTGTAAGATGTTGAAGAGACACGGGAGACGTCGAACTACACGCGCTTGATGGCAGTTTTGTACTTGAAATCGGGGAAGATGCCCATTCTGCAGGACCAATTAGAGTCAGATTTAGGGTTATTAGCGGGGTCGAGTTGAGTTGGGGGGGAGGAGAGATATGGTTGATTTATTGGACTTGCGGTAAGAGTTGGGTCTGTTAGTAGATCTATCCGGCTTATTACTTATAAGGGAAGGAGGATGTGTATTAAACTAAGAGTTATTAATTATCTTATCAGTCCAAATGGTCATCGTCATTTTACCGATTTTGAGCGAACGTTTAGGAGAGTTGAAAAGCTAAGCATATTTCGAAGGAATCATTACCTTAAAACAGTCGGACTTATTGGGCCTTACTCCAGGGATCGGCAGGCATCTTACACCGGTGATGCAGAAATGTTTTTTGAAGAAATTGCAGATCCAGGATTCGTTGGCTGGTTTGGGAGCGCCTTTAAGGAAGAACGGGGTGCACACTATATTGTCTTGGGAGGTGTGGGTTTCAGCGAGCTCCTCGTTGTTGGCAGTTGAATGAAGTTTTTCGATTCTCCTATTCCATTCGGCAACAGATCAGAGCGTTCCGAATTTTTGAATTGCTGAAGCTACGGTTAGGATAACGGCAAGAGATACAGAGGCAGGAGATGTATGTGAACCATGTTCATCATGTGTGGCAGGTGGAGTGGATGGTATTGGTTCGGGATCAATGGAAAGAAAAAGCTCATCTTGCAGGGATTTGTTATAAGATGGTTGCTTGCCATCGGAGATTAAGTCTAGCCTGCTGGATGCGATTTGAAGTTCATTCCCGATTTGGACGACGGCCAGCCTAGAGTTGCGTAGGGATAACTTGATTTCCTCCATGGAGAGAGGGCCGGAGGTTTTTGCAAGCTCTGCGTTAAGTTGTGGTTTTGTGATAGCGTCAAGGGAAATTATTGAGGCCAATTCTGCGAGTTGCTTGTCAATCGTATTAAATATAGAACTATTTTGGTCTTCAACGCACTTGATGATCTCGTCAAATTTGGAGAGTTGCTGTAGCTTTTTTTTTAAGTGAAGCTGGAGTTGGTTAAGTAGGGAGTTTGTAGAGTAATTGTTACATTTTATCGCGAGCATGATGTGCGAGAGTGAGATTTCTTTGCACTCATCGCAAAAGAAAAAGTAATTGTTCGCGAATCCTTTTACATATGTTACCGATCTTTTGCTGATACCGGTACAAATGGGATGGCAGAATTTACCACATAACCCCTTGTAGACTATCAGTGCAGCATTGCTGCTGTCGGCACAATTTTGGTTACCGCATAATTTTTCCATACTTAGAACAGGTCAGTTACACAATGAAAAAGAAAGAAAACAAAAACCAGATTCGCGAGGTGGACAAAAACGACAGGGAAGAAATAGGGGCGGCGAATACGACAGAAAAAAAAAAGTGTTTCAGGAAAAACGCGTAAGAAAAAACGGTTATTATTAATTATTGTTCCGGGAGCGGAGTAGAAACACGTCTAAAGTGCACGGCTGACTGATTGGAACTGTATATCATCTTTGTATATTAACCCTTAAATGCCCAAGGAAACTGATTTTGATGAAAAAAATATATTGTATGTAAACGGAAACAAAAACAACATATCCGCTATTAAAAAAAAAATTAATTATTTTGTTGACGAAGTTATTAACAAAAAAGTGGTTGTATCTTTAAAGATAAACTGAGCATTAACTCCCCACAGCTATTCGGAAAAAAATTATAACGAATGCATAGGAATTGTTTTTAAGTTTATTAGATAAACGGGTAATTGTATCTTATAGTAGGTAGTGTTACCAACTATAAAGTGATTGAAGAAAAAAAATGGCTTTTTTTTTAAATTGCTTAAAATTAAAAAATTCTAATATTTCGTTATAAGTAATTTAATTTAAAAACTATGGATTTTTTTTTTTTTTTACAATGGATACATTTTGAGTCAATAAATCAAAAATAGTAAACCATAATATAATAAAAACAAAACTAACGAAGGAATAATTTTTTTATGGTTGTATCTTTAAAGATACACTGGGCCTTTAAGGGTTAAAGACTGCGTCAAATAAACCTAAGACCTAAAGATAGAGCAAAGATCCAATTGCAATTGTGCACGATTTCAGTTAAAAATAATCAGCGTACTCTTAAAATCTCATCTATCTACTGTTCACCGCATTCCACGCTTGAAAAAAGTGATTTTACTAACGTGTTTAAATCGCTGAAACCTAATTTCATTATTGGCGGCGATTTTAATGTGAAACATACCGTTCTGGGGTTCTAGATACATCTCGCAAAAAAGTAGAATGCTCTATGGGGCATGTATGGAGAACAGTTGCTTTGGTCTGTCGTACGATCATTCCCCAGTTATTATTAAGCTCAATGTCAAGAGCTTAAAACTAGTCTATAATCTAGAGCCAGCGAGATTAACTGGTATAACAACTAACTGGGAAGGCTTTAGAAACGTAACTGAAGAGAATCTTGCACTGAGCGTTCCAATTACGACAGATCCTATGAATTTGAAGTCAAAGTTGACTGATTCGTTGAGATCGTACAGAGATCAACCAAGAGAAAACGTTGGACAAATACGGTCTACGATATCCTCCAGAAATAAAAGATTTGAGCAAGACTATTAAAAGTTTTAAGAATCGCGCTAGGTTAGGTTAGGTTGTAGGGGTGGTTGCATTTATGTACAACCTCATTCGGATCTCAATGGATCCATTGTGTTCTCCTATGTGGTGTGGGATACCTAAAATAAATGGAATAGATTGTTAGATTATTTTCAGTTGGCCTCCCGGAACCATCCCCAGTTCCGAAGGAACTGTAGAATGGTTCTCGGTGGCTTGCTTGACAGTTGGCCCAAATCACTGAAGAAATGTTCTCCGAGGATTATCTTTCGGTTTTTGCTAAGGCTTATGCACTCGCATAGGAGGTGGAATGTGTCCTTTTCGGCGTCTGTGTCGCCACATCCTCTGCATAGTTCTGTTGTGTTCAAACGCATTCTCATTAGGTGGGCCGCTAGCAGGTTGTGACCTGTCATAATAACCATATGAAGTGATTGTTGACTTCTGTTGAGTCCAATGATTTCCTTTTTTTTTTTTATTTAGTTCTGTCCAGAGTGTTCTTGAGGTGCGGCATGTTGTGAGTGAGGTCCATCTCTCGTTCGCGAGTTTTATGGATTTCACGGTGATGGTGGACTTTTGAAGTTCTAATGGGACATAAGGGCATCCACGGCAACGAAAAGGCGAACGAGCTCGCAAGAACAGGGGCCGAATTACGGCATCAGTGATCGAGTAACTCGTCACGTAAAAATGAGCAATATTACGTATAAACGATCATTCCGACGTAATCATCCCCTATTTTACGTGACGAGTTACTCGATCACTGATGCCGTAATTCGACCCCTGTTCTTGCGAGCTCGTTCGCCTTTTCGTTTCCGTGGATGCCCTAATGTCCCGGGACCCAGATGAGTGTGACGTTATAATAAGCGCTGAGTGCTTTAAGCTCGTCGTTGCAGCGTTCTGATCTGATTGTTGTCGATGTGATGGCTTTGATAGCTGCTTGAATGTCTACGAAAATGCCGATGTGACTTCTTGAGAGTGACTGTTGCGATAGTTCATGCGAGGCCTCGGCGATTGCTAGGACTTCCGCCTGAAACACGTTGCTGTGATTCAGGAGCCTTAATGACCGTGCAATGCTTGGTTCTGCTCCATAAATCCCGGAGCCCACTCCCTCATCCATTTTTGACCCATCCGTAAAAATGGTTGGGGTTAATGACCTCTCCTTCTGTCCAGGTTTCTCTGGAGGGAATTTTGAATTCGAAGTTTAGGGTAAATTCCAGGATTGGTGTTAAAAAGTCAGTTTTGGTATCAGTGTTCACCCACTTGGTGATTGCTTGGTGACCTATCAGACCTTTTTTCCACAGACTGGATTGTTGTAGGTGGAGCGCACTTTTCGCGGCCACTTCCTTTGTGAAAAGGGCGACAGGTATTATCCTCAGCATGACCTCGAGTGTTGCGGTTGGTGTTGTTATAATTGCACTTATGGTTCTTATGCAAGTCAGTTGCTGGATCTTCGTCAGGATGTTTAAGTTTGTGGTTTTTACGGCGGCTGGCCACCAGACGAGGCATGCATACGTAAGTATGGGCCTTATAATGGCTGTGTACATCCAGTGTATAGTAGCGGGCTTGGGCCCCATCTTTTGCCGAAGATTCTGTTGCATGCGAAGAATGCAATTCAAGCTTTTTTTCTTCTTTCCATTAAATTTTCCCTTCAGTTCAGTTTACAGTCTAGTATGCATCCCAAGTATTTTGCTCCATCTATATATATAAAGCAGTAAGTCCTGACTGACTCATCATCGCCGAGCCTAAATGGCTAACGCTAGAAAATTGAAATTTAGACAGTAGTTTTGTTTTGTGGCGTAGGGAAAAACAATGGAGCCACTTTTTTGAATTTTTGCTCCAAAGGGGAGATACAGGGTGTTCAAGTTTGTATGAAAAAAAAATTTAAATTGGAATTAAGAATTCAAATTTGGTAGGTAAATTCTACAACTAAAATAAAGAAACACGTGTTTCGTCGTTTTTCAAAATTATATCCACCGACCAAGATACAGGGTGTTAAAGTTTGAAAATAAAAGGATAAGTCCTGACCGACTTACTCATGACTGCCAGGCCTAAACGGCTAATGCTAGAATCTTGAAATTGAGACAGTTGTTTCCTTTTGCGACGTAGGCAACCACTATGAAAGAATTTGTCGAATTTTTAATTCAGAAGGGGAGATACAGGGTGTTCAAGTTTGTATGGAAACAAAAATTTAAATTGGAATTAAGAATTGAAATTTGGTAGGTATGTTCTACAACTAAAATAAAGAAACACGTGTTTTACCGTTTTTCAAAATTATGTCTACAATCGAAGAAACAGGGTGTTAAAGTCTGCAAATAAAAGGATAAGTCCTGACTGACTGGCTGATGCTAGAAAGTTGAAATATGGACAGTGGTTTCTTTTTGTGACGTAGACATCTACTATGAAATTTTTTTCGGAATTCAGCTCCAAAGGGGAGATACAGGGAGTTCAAGTTTGTATGGAATTAAAAATTTAAATTGGAATTAAGAATTCAAATTTAGTAGGTAAATTCTACAATAAAAATAAAGAAATACGTGTTTCACCGTTTTTCAAAATTATGAATACGGGCCAAGATACAGAGTGTTAAAGTTTGCAGATTTATAGAGTTATTGTTATTGTTTTGCCGAGTTGCGCAAGGGTTGTTTTTTGTTTATTTTTCTTTGATCGGATTCTTGCTTCTATGAAAACACTACGTAGTTTATTTACTATGCATTCGTAGTTTATAGTAATTCGACGGGGAACGGGTGACATGAACGATGATTTGGTCAGATGGATCTTTAAGTATCTATGAGACTACTGAACTGATTTCAAAAATTCAATACTGAAATGGTGACACTCACCCCAATTCTTCAACTCGGATACGACAGTCGGATGCGACCATAGTCGCATTTAGTTATTACGAAGTCGTATTTAACGAATACACTCGTATGTAAATTTTGACAGGAGTCGTATGCACCGCAACGCATACGAGTCTCGAATTTTTCGCTTTTACGATGTATTCAATTGGTCGTTTATTGGTCGTATTTGTCTCGTATTTCACTCGCATACAAAGTTGGCTACGACTCAGATTGAAAGTGGAGGAAAATGGAAGAAAAAAATATGTTAATACATGTATTTTTGCTAAAAATATATACATTTTTATTTTTGTTTGCTTTAATCGTAGGAAAATAACGAATCGTAGTCAATTTGAAAGGCTGGTTTCTGCTAGAGAACAAAACATCGATGTCTATTGAAGATGAAAGAGTGAAATTTCTAATTGAGCAAACAAAAATACAGTCCCTACTTTTGAAAGAACAGCAAGAAATAAATATATATTTAAGAAAATCTATTTAATTCATTTGTGATTTATTTTATTCACCAAAAACTTCACTCTGCTTCAAAAATCACCCCCGAACTTAATGTTTATTTTTCCGTTTTATTGGTTTGACATTTGCATTACTGCGATGATATACGTTGGTTTTTTTAAGAAGTCGTATGCATCGCATACGAGTCGAAGAATAGGAATTTAATTTCGATACGACTCTTAATACGAAAGAAAATACGACTCGGCATTCGAGTTGAAGAATAGGGGTGACTTTTTGCTATCTTTTACCTTTGAAAGTTCAATAGGAACAGACGATTTCTAACGACTTAGTATAACCTTTAGTATGTATGGTGCGCGTTCGAAGCCGCGGGAGGACTGCTAGTAGGGTATAAGTTACAAAGCCATGAAAGCATAGGCAAATATTGACAGAATTTTTTTAAATTTTTGAGTGAAAAAAATTTGTCGAAAACGATCCCAATGTACAACTGTGTGCAGAATAATAGCAGTGCTACATGGTAAACTTTTTGTAATAAAATAAAAATGGTATTGATGGTACAGGGGGTGCCCCGAACAATCTCGCATCTAGCAGTCTTCTTCTTTCTGTAGAAGGGTCAACTTGAGGTTTAAAATCTTGTTTAATTTTGGTAGACGTCGGCAAAGGATCTTTTTGAGCTAAGCGGACGATCTTTTTCATCTCATGTTCTTGAATTTCTTATTTTCGCCTACGTTTTTCTGCTTTTTGATTACATTTTTTATCATTTACTATCATTTTAGCAGAGCAGGAAAGTGCTTATATGAATTTATAGATTTTACCCTCTTCAAGGCATTTTTTTTATCAACTACCATTTTTCCTGGCTACAGTGTTTTCCTTGACTCTTTTGACCACCAAAATTGTAGAAAGTGAATAATTTTGAATGCTTATAACTCAGTTCACTTACTAATTTCAATAAAGAATTAAAACGTATCTTGTACTTATAAAATTTTAGCAATTAGAAGAGATTTTGTAAAACACTGCTATTATTTTGCACAGACGAAAACTGTGGTTTTTCAAATTGTATAACGGTAATATAAAATTCAAGGAAGGGTTCAGCTGAAACATCATAAAGTATTTAGAGTATTAATGAACCGTCATGATCAGCTGCAAAACTTTGACATAAACGACTTAATACTATTGCTAAACTAAGTTTATATTTCCTCTATAGCAGCACTGCTATTAGTTTGCACACAGTTGTAGGTCTACGGTCGATATTATTTCTATATGCATACTCCGCAGTCATTGATTTCTTGCTTTCATTCACATATTCGGCCTTATCGCTGTCGATGCGAATGAAAGTTTAAATTATTTATTGAAATATTTTCGATGACCGTTGGTGTTCTATTGTAGGCTCGTGTTTACGTACGAGTATAACTCGGGTCTCAGGTCGCAATGGTTGTTGTTGTTGCTGAGAAGAAAGTGAAAACCGAGGAATAATAAAACATGGAAGAATGAACTATTTGCGCAATATTGAATGAAAAGCAAATGCAGATGCGTAACTTTGATGTTTCTGAACCGATGAAAAAGAACACATTTACTTAAAAAAATAATTGTACTTCAAAAATTCAAACTACTTGTAAATTTCGCATTCCAAATTCGAGATAACTTGTCAGTTTGATACTTCACGTTTTTAGTATTAATAAGGGCTGATTTGTTCACTCGGAGATATATTATCAACTTTTGCGAGTTTAATAACTTTTGTCGACTCTAGAAGTTATGAAACTGGGGAGTTTGAAAAATATAACTTGCCAATTTAAAAAATTGGGTTTGTTCACTATTGCGAATCTTGAGTTACAGATTTCGACATGAAAGTTATAGTTTCTCGAGTTATGGAAATATCCCAGGGATATTTAAGCAAAATGTCAGATATTTGACATTTGATAACTCGAGAAATTAATTAATTTCACTGTCATTTCAATTTTAGTAGCAAGGGCAACGTATTTTTATTTTAATTTTTTCGGTTTGCTGATTTGTGTCGTTTTTTGAAAGTGAAAATCTGTATGTATGTGTGGTAAAAAATTTAGAAAACCCATTTTTATCTACTTTCACAGATCCGATAAAATTGAAAATTGGCATGCATATCTGACGATTCATATTAGCACTTCTGCCATCAAAATTCAAAATGGCGGTTTCAAGATGGGGGACGAATTTGATATTTATAGTCCGATTGGAGTCAAAATCGATATTATTATTCATTTTTTATTCAAGGGGCTTTATTTGGGAGTAAATTGTGAAACAAATAATATTTTCGGTCGCGTGTGTGTATTTATCGAATGGGGTCGCTTCCATTTCAGCAAAACTATGGCTTCTCGAACAAAACGTCTCGTTGATCCAATGCAATAATCGTTTGCACAGTGTTGAGTTGGCATCTCATTCCATTCGGTAAGACCGGAAATGGGCGCTTTATTAGGCCGTATCCCGAGTCAGCGACAATAACGATGTGGCCAAATACACCCCTCACATTGGTCTTGTTACACACCAGGCCAACGACCCACAACATCCAATACTTTCAAGTGTGCATCGGCGACAGTTTGGACGTTCGCGAAAACCACTCCTTTCTGTTGGGATTATTTTCAGCATCCTTTTCCTCAGGAGACTGAATTCTAATATATATGAGTGCAGTCGATTACCCCATTCGTTCGAGGAAATTTGGAGATCCCCAAAAATTCGACCTAAACTCTCCGCTATCGCTGTAGCCACTTGTGATGCGTTGCTGTATAACCCACGCCATTTTGGCGATTGATTAAATTAGATTACATTCAATAATTGGCCGAAAGTATTATCAGTGATCAATTCCAAAACCATTACTGTTGTGTGCTTTTCCAATCGAAAGCAGCACACACAAAATCTACGTGTCCCACTTCTCCAAATCGATGCATAGCAACATTTTGCATTGATGGCAGCCCACATATTTCACCCAATATTCTTCAACGCTGAGTTCTATGCTTTTCGATAAATAATGATTGCGTGAATAATAATAAAATCACAAGTTATCACAAATATCCCAAGTTATATCGCATAACTCTTCAAAATAGTAGGAGTTATAGAAATCAGGAGTTGACTCAAGTTATAATAAAAAAAATCGAGTGAAAAAATCTAATTTGCTGTCATTGTGAAAAAAATCCCAGAGTTATATCACGAGTTACTTAACTTCGAGTGAACAAATCGGCCCTTAATGTATTGATCCGATTTCTTAAGTTTCATTAGTACTTTCTCAAATTCCTTTCATTATTGTTAAGTATATGTTTACAAGTTAATTTCAGAAAGTCGTTGGTTTTCCTCCAATGACAATTGTATAAAGACAATTTGGTTTAGTAATAATATACTTCATAGATATATGTACTAGTTGATGATGCCTGCGACTTTGTTTGCGCCATTTCTCGGCATCCTGTAGACCCAGGATATAACTTATCACTTTGCAAAGTTTTAAAATCCGTCCAGTAGTTTTTACGTAATACGTGCACCGACAGGCACACAAAAATTACTTATCTACAGTTTTATTCTATATAGGTGTATATACAATTGGAATTTAAGCTTAGATTTTTAAGAATTTATAAACGTTAGATTTGACTAGGTAAAACAAGCAAGTTACAAGCTTGAGATGCTGTACTATTACGTTTTTTTAATATACCATAACCTGCTTAAATATATAAAATATATAAATGTTTAAAAAAAAGTAGAACTGTAAAAAGTCAGGCCGCTATTTAAAAAAAAATATATATATATATTTATATAGGTTTATTCATTTATTCCTTTTTTATTTTTAGCTCCACATCATTTAGGCATCAAGGAAATGCGCCACAATCAAAGTTAAATGGTGACGTGGCTAATATTCCTGTTAAAAATACATCACAAAGGATTGTGAGATATATCGAATACAATCAACAACAGGTATGGGAATTTCGATCGCTTATGTTTAGATATATGAAAACACAATGTGATTGTATTTGAGATTTAACACGTTGAGTGCCACAAGAGAGCAATGTGGCTTCACACAAATTTGGGACACTTGTGCCGCGTAAGACCAGTGTGGTGTCACAGTAGGTTTATATAAATGAAGCTGTATAGTACTTTATTGGACTCATAAGATGTACCGAACTACGATCTATCGGAAATTACACATACATCCAGAAGAGCATGTGTATGACTGTGTCCTGCGGCGGTCATTCAGCATTTACTCCACAAGTGAAGGCCGCTTAAGACCAATATAAGCTATAATTGACAAGTTCCCGCAAAAAAAAAGGTTCGGCCTGTGGGACCCAGTTTCTCGGATTGCATGGTGGCACTCACCGTGAAACACATCTCGATGTATTATTATTTGAATACCATACCGATAATTAATTAAATTTCAATTTCTTATTTAACATGAAAGATACTTGTTGAAGAGATCCAAGGTCCAATTTTCCTGGCATGTGTGTTATAGCTTAGATTTTGGATTCCATACTTCTGGCTTTTTAAATGTACGGGTATATGCATATGCTCGTACAATTCCGCTCGTTCATCATTTATGTCTTCATTGTGGTTTAAACCGCGGATTCGATGTAGACCCGCTAACTGAACTCTAGCAAAGAAAAAATAAATAAATAAATAAAAAAAAACCCAACTACATGTCAATTAATAATAATACAGAATGTGCTTGTAACCCATGCAGTGTTCAATAACCCTAAATTTATTATTATCTCCTCATCAAACGAGAAAACTGTTTACGGTTTGGGTAAATACTAATTTACTCTATTCGAATTGTCACCTTACCACTGGTCGGGGATAGTTTCAAACCACATGGTTTGTTTTAACTTTCGATTTCTTGAGCTTTATTTTTTTCATTTATGTCGTTCTATTTTTACATATTTTTTTGTGAATTTTATGCGAATTCATGAATGTACAAAATACAGATTTATCTGTTTCGCCTCTTCGCGGTCGTCAATCATTTTTGTCCGCATTTTACATCCCATTCAAAGCCAAAATAGCAATTACGGCTATTATTCTTTTTGACATTTTGAAAATTAAATACACTTCAAATAAATAAAAAAGATGCATGGATATATGTCGTGTACTGGCAAGTTGCATGTCCATGCAGCTTTTTCCCTTTATGCATGCTACACATGCGAACTGTTTTACATGTCGTGCACTAGCGCCGATAAAATACAAATAACCATTTATACAACCAGTTCACATAGGACACCTTCGTCGGATGGAAACATGGTTTTTTTGGGACAAAATCCAGATGTGTACTATCCATTTGTTTCCATACAACCACCAGACGCATACAACAAACATGTACCCACACTAGGGTGTCCCTTATATGACAAAAAAATTTTTTTTTTTAAATTCGAAACGCATAGCCTCTACATTTTTTATAAATGCTAAAACATACTCAAATATGAAATTTCATCTTTCTAGCATGATCGCAACCCGTGCCGACCAAGCTACAAAGTTTATTAAAAATCGTGTTTTGTTCTGATATTTCGGTTTACTAAAAAACTTATATAAATGCAACAAATTCAGTAAATAAGAGTTAAAATAAAATAAGATAAACATTAATCTTTATTTAGAAACATCAAATAATATCAATCAACCAGGGTAACTTTTCTTTAGTGTAGTTTTTTTTACAGTCCGGGTACAAATTTCTATGTTCCTGGACACACACAGCGCAACAAGAATTGTTTTTGCTCTTCTTCAGCCGTAATAAGTCCGTTAAAATCTTGCATTAATTTGACAGCCCTTTCAGCAGTATCATTTACAACCTTCAAACGACTTATTCTTCTTTTAGCTTGCAGAAAAGCAGCATTATCATCCCAAGAAGATACATCTTCCTAAAGAAAACTGTCGTCGATCTGCATTCGAGATAGAAATTGTTTGCTCTTTTCCGATGCAAAATCATCAAGCGTTCTATCTGAACGAAAAAACAAATTAAATAACAGAAAAAAAAAAAAATATTAAGTCAGCTTACCAAACAACTTTTGGGTCAGTTCTTCCTTCGATGGGACATAGCGTTTGGGAAAATCTGAGCTTTTATCCCTGTTTAAGTTGGCAATCATTTTCATCTTAGTTTCAACTTCAACATCAAAAAGTGATAGAATGACTGTCACTTCACATAAATACAAAAAGTGATGGCTAAACTTGCTAAGCTTTAGAAATTGTTGCGTCAACTTTTTCGTACTCTTTTAACGCCTTCAAGAAGCACAAATCTTGGTTAGGTGCTTTAGTCGCCACTGTGCATTTGAGCCAAGGTTTAACATACAATGTGACGATAAATAAGCAAACATCTTGTAGGGCCTTTTTGTCCTTCGCAATCATTCTGAATTGTGACTGAAGCAAACATATTTTTAAAGAATAGATCGCTCTCGCCATCCATAGTGCCTGATGCATAGCTCCGGGGGGGCTGAGTTTTAATTTCTTCTCTGTATCTCCTCCCAAAAGCACTACGCATAGTTCAACCAATTCACGGTAATCGTCTCTTATAAAATCGTTGTCCAGTTCTGCCTTGTAAAACATTAACAAAGATGTAATGTTTGTCTCGGCAACATGTTCTTTTACGAAATCAAGAGATAGTTCAATGACACTGGAATCGATGTTTTTCCAATTGTCTCTGAACTTTTTGAAGATTGGAATATCTGGGTTACTAGTAATTTGCTTTATCTTAGTTTCGAAGACACTTTTTAGGACCAATTCATAAATATGATGACGACAAGCGAAAAGCAACAATTCTCTTTCTAAAGTCTGCTACAAATTAGCACAAGCTCCATTGAAACGACCAGTATTCGAAGCTGTTGTGTCGCAGCACATTATTTGTACTTAGTTATGAAGGTTCCAGTCAAAAACAGCGGTTGAGACAGCTTTAGCTTGATATTTTCCAGAAGAACTCTGTAGTTTCGGCACTGCAAGAAGCTGTTCCTATCATCAAATGAAGCAATAATTAGCAGACGTTCTTTTGAATTTCGTACATCCAATCCGGGTACAGTCGAACCCGCTTATTTGAAAAATTTCATCTGTCCCTGGGTACTTTTCACAAATTTTCATACAATCTACTCCGCTTAATTGAAACCCGCTTACATAAAAAACTCGGTTAACTGAAAAAAAAATTCTTTAAAAATGTATAACTCTTCATAAGCGCCCTACACACGATCAATGTCACTTTTCAATATTACTTGAATGAGTCATCGTTCAAGTAACATTGATCGTTTGTGTGCTCTTCAATGTTCTTGTCAAGTAACCTTGCTACATTGACGAAAACCAAAACTGATTTGGTTATGTGGTTTCAACAGGACGGCGCTACGTGCCACATTGGAAATTCTGCACGAGCGATTCGAGGGCATGGTCATCTCACGTGGAGGTGATGTGAATAGGTCACCGCGATTGTGCGATTTGACCCGTTAGACTTTTTTTGTGGGGTTTTCTGAAGTCGCAGGTCTATGCGAATAAGCCACAAATCACAGCGGCCCTCGAAGCCAACATAACTCATGCCATCGGTCAAATTCAGTCTGATTTATGCGCCAGAGTCATGGAAAATTTTACATTTCGGATGCGCGCCACCCAGAGAACCCACGGCGGACATTTGAACGATGTTATATTCCATACATAATGGCATCGATAGGCCTTTCAAACGAATAAATAATTTTGATGATATCTCACACATACTTTGTTTGATTTAAATTTAAAGATAGGAAGCGCTTAATGAAAGACTCTTTACAAATATATCGCGAAAATTAGTGTTTGTGGAAAGTAAAATCACCGGAATATTATTACACTCACTGCAGCACCGGCTGCAAGCAGATACAAATTATTGTCCATTCTCGTTGACATATACGAAACGACTAAATAGAATTTACGCAAAAAAATTGACAATGTTCATTGATACGTGTGGTGGCTATTTTTCGTCAATGTTACTTGACAAAAAAACACGTCAATAATACTTGTCAAGTAACATTGATCGTGTGTAGGGCGCTATAGAAAATGCTCCGCTTAAATAAAAAAATGACAATAAATCACAAAAAAAGGAGAAAAAGGGAGGATTTTATGAATTTTGTTATCTTATGTTTGTTTTTTTCTTTCTTTTATTTCGTAAATAAATGTATTAATTTTCTTTCGTTAGCTAGTTTCATTTGTTCGTGTTTCTTGACAAAATATTCCAGGTTTGCACAAATGAAATATTGTTCTGTTATCCAAAGTCCGTTTAAATAGAATTTTTCTTCAATTATTTGAGGTCCGCTTAAATGAAAAACCCGGTTAATTGAAATATAAACTAGGATTTTTCCTCATTTCATTTAAGCGGGTTCGACTGTAATAGTTTTCCATCCCAATGGATTGTGATTACGTCAGGTACATTGTTCTGAAAGTCAGTTTTTATTGCTTCTGCCCTGGATTTTCTCGTCTGAGTACGAATTCGTTGAATGGAGGATTTGTTAATAGGGAAATCATCGCTGCTCAGACCAAGCGCTTCTACGACCGCATGAAGAATGTAAATGGAGTCTCTTATGCTTAACAGGCATCGATCTAAAGCTGCGACAAGTTTAGGTGTTATGAAATTCTTTCTACCTCTTTTTGAACGTTTTTCAGGACAGGGAACGTTTGGCACACCTCCATCCGATGGTCCAAATTTTCGATGACGCTGAGGCATAATTAAGGTTCTATGCCGAATTATCTCATCCTTTAGCTCTTGAATTGTTGCAAATAACCCCAAAGAAAGAAGTCCAACGGTGTCAAATCGCATGATCGTGGCGGCCAATTAACATCGCCACGACGTGAGATAACACGGCCATTGAATTTCTCCCGCAAAAGAGCCATTGTTTCGTTAGCTGTGTGGCAAGTGGCACCGTCCTGTTGAAACCACATATCGTCCACATCCATATCTTCCAAAAAGTTCGTTATCATCTCACGATAGCGAACACCATTCACAGTAACTACCTGACCGGCCTCATTTTGGAAAAAATACGGCCCGATGATGCCGCCAGCCCATAAACCGCACCAAACAGTCACTCTTTGTGGGTGCATTGGTTTTTCGACAATCAGTGACGAATCCACTGAGGTGAAAATGTGCCGCATCACTGAAGATAATTTTCTTCGAAAATTGATCATCCACTGTTGCCATTTCTTGCCACCATTCTGACCATTGACGACGCTTGAAATGGTCAACAGGCTTTAGTTCTTGAGTCAATTGCACCTTGTAAGCGCGTAAATTCAAGTCTTTATGCATAATGTTCATCAACGACGAGCGTGAGAGGTGCAATTGTTGGGCACGACGACGAGTTGAGGTGGACGGCACTTCAGCCACACTATCGCGAACAGCAGCAATATTTTCTGCAGTACGAGCTGTACGAGCATGCACTGGTGTTTTCACATCTCCTACAGACCCGGTTTGCTCAAATTTTTGCACGATTTTTCCGATTGTACGCACATTTGGACGATTAAATTGACCGAAAAAATCACGAAGTGCACGATATGCATTTTGATTTGAACGCCCATTTTCATAATAAGCCAACTTTAACGCGTTGCTCGATTGTGTATGAGTTAGTCTGAAATTGAGAAATGTCAAATGAAATGCAGAAAAAAACTTGACGTTTAGGTGTGGTTCACATTCAACATCGGCCATCAACCACCCTTTACATGCAACGATTTACATGTCGTGTACTATGGGCTTAACACACAGCCGCAAAAATTTCTTCGGTGAGCACTGTACGAAGTCTCTACGGATGCGTATTATCAATTAAAATATGCGTGGTGCGAAAACGATCCATGGTTCTTCGAAATGGCAAGTCTAACTGAGCACAAATTAGCTGTCAGCTGTCAAATTGGTTGTCGCTAGAAAAAAGGTTGCCTTTAGTTATTATATTTTATCTTTATTTTCAAAAAATCGTGTGTTTTAGAGCTCTTCGATTTGGATAAAAACGAGTGATTATGTATAATTGGTTTGTTGTTGCTGCACTAAGTGTTCAAAGTTATTCACCGCTAACTGCTGGACAATGGAGCTTCCCCAAAACAAGTATAATAACACAAGGCTCAAGGCTGTCTTTTTCTAACATCTTATAAACAAATTATAATTAAGCGTTTTATTAAAGAGCAATCAAGTATGCGCTGGTTTGTTGCCGATTCTCTGCACAACGGAGTTTTTACATTTTTGAGCGGCTGTGTTGCGAAAAATAAATAACTCGTACTTTTCATCCATTTCCAACGGTATTTATTTTCCAACTGAAAATTTATTCCTGCGCCTGTTGCTTAGTTTTGGCTTTTCAAATGCAAATTGAACTTGTGACTCGAGTAATAGAGAGAAAATATTGCTTATTTGAACTCGTTGCCTTACTACTGCTGCGGTACTGCTGTTGTACTGCTTTTTTTTTAATGTGTTCGTACATACATATACAGTGAAGCTTATAGGATGGTCACTAACGGTCCCAAGGTATTTATACAGTTATTTGAAAAAACACAAGATTCGGCAATTCCGAGATAAAAAAAAGTTCCCCCGGAATTTTTTTGTTCCCGGGAACTAAATCCACCCATCGTGAATTTCCATCAGAATTTATTTCCCGCGGAATCTGAAAAAAGCTTTCGAATGGCTTGACAGTTGTCAATTGCAGATTTTTGAGTGAAATTTCAGCTCATATTTAGGAGATTTTTGAAAATTTAAAAATAATAAAATGCATATTCTCCTTCGTACCTACGTCAACTTATCTCCATGAAATGCTGCTTTTGCTTGGATTTCGCTAGCGAATTAACGGGGAAAGATTCAAAAGGAAATCACAGTAATTTTCCGTCGGAAATTTATTCACAATACCACGGATTTTTTTTTTCCTATTCAAAAATCATTCCCGATACCTATTTTTCGAAAATGGGAAACATTCCGGGGGAAATATTAGGTGTGTTTTTTGGTAATCTATATAGGTTAAAAAAAGTGTGAACAAAAAAAACGCCTATCGAGGGTAACGAATACCATCATAGCATCTTGGCTGCACTATGTGAAATGACACGAATTAGCTGTTTTTTCTTGCTGATTTTTAAAAAAAAATTGCGGATTGTAAACAAAATTGTGGATGAAAAAAACTCAAACGCATGTTTGTTGGCTAATTATTAATTTTAGATGATTTCTTTATTGCAAATTTTCTCTTAATGACTTCTTTTTTCTTTTTTCATGTTCCCTCCTTAGCATTTTTTTTTTCACAAATGTCTTTTATGTCACTTTTTACATTTTCGATAGCATTTTTCGATAACAATCGAAAAAAACAGTTTGGTAGCACAGTTTTTATCGCGGCTAAAGAAATAACGCTGGATAGTTATCCAGATTTCGGAATTCGATACAGGCTTAGTTGTTGTTGTAATTAACATGGAAAATATTTTGTAAGCCTATATAGATAACCAAAAAAACGCACCTATTATTCCCGATAGGGGTGATTGTTTCACAAAAATAAAAAGTAAGGAATAATCCATCCCATTATTTCAATTCCCGTGTCAACATGACTGTAGTTTGGAGGCACGTGTACGTTCAAGGTTTTTTTTTTTTAATTCAACTGAAATCATGTTCAAACAAAAGCAGCCCTTTACTGTGTGTTTCTCCTTGTAGAGTCCTCTAGAAGATCTTTATCATTTATGTATAACGTTTTCATTAATTGTGTTATAAATGTATATATTATTGTTATTTTATTTTTTTTTGTAGATGGCCATCTCCAAACCTATACTACCCACGCATAATCAGAACTGTTCAGCTGCATCGACAAATGCCCAAGAAAACAATAATTCTCCACCGTTGCATACAAATCATATGGCCCAACAGGCGACGAATTTGACAGTTGGAACGCAGCCACCTTTGCCACAAAGACAAATGCGAGGTCGGGAAGACCAAATTCAAGACTTGCGAAAATTCCAACAAGATTTTCATTTATCTGGAATAAATTCTCAGACTTCTCAACATCAAATGCCGTTAAACATGAATAAAAATGCAAACATTTCTACCCACCAGGCGCAACAATCTTTGTCACCACCTCAGCAAACTATTCAACATACTTCGCCTCATAACCCGACGTCTATCCATAGCCATACACAGCTAATGCAATCGTCGATCATACATCACCTCAAACAAACTGACAGTACCAATATTTCGCCAACTCAAAAGGCTGCAGCATTCTCTCATCTAACTCAGGCACAAGATAAGTCTATTTATCAAAATCATTCACAGTCTGTTGGAAAACAAACATCACCGGTAATATCTCCTGGAATCAGCATTAGTGATTCAGGAATACCTTCTTCGCAAAGTAAAAATAACATAAACAGCAATACCGGCAATACTATTAATACTCCATTTAATAACAATGTGAACAAAAGTAATACAGAACTGCTTTCTGCAGATAAGTCTACACCTAAGGCTACAATTACAAAGAAAACGCATGTTCTTAATCCATCTGCTAAACCGTTTACACCCAGGAGCCCTAGTACGCCGAATCCTTCTCGACCACATACACCACAAACACCTGTACAATCAATTAGTGGAATGTATTCTACGGGACCACATGTTGGAAACAGTCAAACTTCGTTTTATTTGATGCAACCTCAACAGCATGCACATCCCAATGCGGTTCAACAGCCAAGACTACGAAGAGGTACTTTTTTTCACATGCTATAAATATTTTTCCTTATATTTGTATTTCTTCACATAACAAGCACTACTAGATTTAAAATCATTGCTTCTGTTATAAATTACATTTTTTTTCGCGAGTCGTTCGATTGAAGTTCAGAAAAGACACTGCATGTAAAATAAGTTTTCAACATTCCCAAAAATAAATACATACTTAAATTGCAAATATTTCAAATTTCGTGTCGCTTACCAACGCTTAGAAAATTCGCCTGTCGGTACGTAGTAAGAGAAAAAAACCTAAAATTCCAACCACTAAGTGCAAAACAAAGTTCAATGATGACTTTTATTGGTCAAGGTACCAAGTCAATATTGGATATTTACTGCGCGACTATTCTTTAAATTTATTAAGTCACGGAACTTTAAATTCATTTGAAACAAAATAGGGGCGTAACGAAAAATGAAACATTTGGGTAATGTACAATTATATACCTTTTGTCGACTTGACATATTGTTCTGTTCAAGCAATTTTTTGTCTTTTGTTCGAATCTTGTGGCGACCTGTGATAAACAGTAATGACCGCTCAAAGCGAACTAGCTTAAACAGAATTTTCGGTTATAAAGAACTTATTCGATCAGCTCGAATCAAAGTTTCATAAAGCCTATAGTACACAACATGGAAATCGTTGCATGTACATGCGAAATTGACGTCATATTCGGTCCCAATGGTTGCATGGAATTAACATGTCGTGTACTACCCATATTTGTGATGGTAGCATGTGGTGTCGTATGTACATGTGAGCCACTTGCGACACCTTCGTCGCATGCAAATATGCGACTTTTTCCCAAGTCGTGTACCAGCAAACCGCATGTGACTTGTGACTACATATACATTTCGTCAGTTGTTGCATGCAGACGTCGAATGGAAAATACATGCGGCGACACGAATTCGAACTCTCCCATGTGTCCCATGGCAATTTTCGATGAAAATTCGCCAAACTATTCTGTATTTTCACGGAATAAAACGTTGATTTAATTTTGTTTAAGGAATTAGTAAACTCTGGCCTCCCTAGACCCCCCCTGTAACACTCAGGAGATAGACTTTCTGGTGGAGAACCCCACCTCTGCCTTCAATAGGGCGATGACTTCTTCTTGCCCTCTAATTCGACCCAGGGGTAAGAAAAAGCCGCATTGGTGGTCAGACTTTGGTCTGCTCAGAAATAACTGTAGGAAACTTTTCAACAGTGCTAAAAGCTCAAGAAGTGCGCTAGATTGGGACGTGTATAAAGATGCCCTAACACATATAAAAAAGAACATAAAAGCCAAACGTAAATCTTAGAGACCGTTTTGTGGACAAATTTAAGAATCTTCTGGGACTGAGAAAAATTCTCTCTACTTATCCAATAATGCCCAGCTATCTAAAGAAAACGGATGGGTCATGGTCAACCTCCAGGGAAGGTTTGCTCAATCAGCAATCGTGAATGCACTAGCGGATTTGAAAGTAGATAGCTTACTGGGCGCATTGATTAACTTCCTGCTCTTCAGAAGGATTATTAACTCAGAGGTGGGTGGGATATCTCCCAGACGATCTGTTAGTAGAAGTACCCCACAAGGCGGCGTTCTATCACCTGTTTCTGGAATTTTAGGATTTGGTGATACGAAGCAAGGTCAAATGATCAGCTTGTCTGTGCATGAGCGGAGCATTTCCCACTACACCCTCCGCAGCACTGGATATTCTGTTTAATCTGACACCCCTCGACATTTTTGGCAGAAAAATGGCTGCTAACTCGGCTGTTCACCTCAAATTAATTTCACAGTGGTTTACCAAAAATGTTGGCCACGATCCCATTTCGAACAAATTCACTGGTTTAAGTGTGTTAGCATCCAGCTGGCAATTCAACCCAACCTAACCTAACCTAACCTAACCTTGCATTTTTAATATTCAATTTCTTCAATCCAATTTTTTCCATTTTCCATGTTGTGTACTGGCAAGTGGCATGTACATGCAGCTTTTTCTCTTTTTACATGCTACACATGCGAACTGTTTTACATGTCGTGTACTAGTGCCGCATATGCGACAAAGTACATGCAATTATATTTGAAACTAGTTCACAAGCCACATCTTCGTCGCAAAATTCACATGTCGTGTACTACCTTTATTTATTTGCATGCAACGACTAGACGCATGGAACAAACGTGTACTCACGTGCGGCAGTTTTTCGTGACGTCAATGTCGTATGTAGTTGCAACGATTTACATGTCGTGTTCTATGGGCTTAAGAACTATGGATTATTTTTTCGCTTATAATGAACCCACTTAAAGCAAAGTTTCGCTGCACATAGGAGCATTTGCCTTGAAAAACCGCTCAAAAATATTTGTTTGTCCTAATGAAGTGATACTTACCTGAAATAACTTGAAAAGCGTTATAAAGTTTATTTTAGTCAACTTAAGGTATAAATAAAGTATTTTTGATATCTTAAGATCTTATTTTATTAATGTGAAAAATGAGTATGGAATGAAATATATGGCACTTTAAGTTATTCAGTGGACTCTGCTCAGGATTCTTCTTCTTCGTTTTCACTTTCATTGGATATAGTCGTTTCGTCAAAATTTTGTAAAGATGATGAGCCAGGAATCCCGGATATCAGCATTTCTAGAGCTTCTTTTGTTAATTGTTTAGTTTTTTTACGGAACAAGTTGGGTCATTTTGCGCGGTCGGTTTTTTTTCCGTTGCTTGTCTTAATGTGCAAAAACTAACGAAACTACAACAGTTACGAAATTAGAACGTGCCCAACGCCTAACGGAAACCTGTATGTCAGGATGCCTTCGCACAACTCCAACTGCCGCACTTAATGTTATCTTGGGCTTACCACCCCACCACTACGAAATTTCATTCGAATGGAAGCTAAATTAGGCATTCATCGACTTTTCCACTCAAACAACCTTGACCTGAAGTCCTATAGGGGAGGACACTTATCCTTGCTTGAAACATTGGAGCAAGGCGTGATCTTCAGCATGCCTCCAGACGACATGCTTCCCAAATACTGCTTCAACAAGAATTTCTCAATAGTTATCTCTTCAAGGGAGGACTGGGAGAACCATAAACCCCAAACATCACCTTCTGACCTCGTCTGGTATACGGACGGATCCAAAATGGAAACAGGAACTGGTTCCGGAATTTTTGGAGAGTCAACAGGTGCGAACTTCTCAGTCAGCCTTGGTGAATTCGCGTTCATATTCCAAGCCGAGGTCTTTGCCGTTAATCAATGTGTGAGACTTAATCAGTCCTCTCACACTATGGGGAAAATCATATTCATCTTCTCAGACAGTCAAGCTGCCCTAAAAGCGCTTGACTCGCCTGTCATTAAATCCAGACTAGTCCTAGAAACCCGCAAAGTGGTTTCGGACTTTACTAGGAACAATATGGTAATTTTTCACTGGATTCTTGCACATAGTGGATTTGCGGGTAACGAGAAAGCTGACTCACTGGCAAAAGTCAACAAAATTCTTTGGACCCGAACTCTTCTGTGTGGTAGGTAAATCACTCTTTGCGAGTCACGCGAAAGGTCTTTGCATGCAAGAATCTAGGGAAGTCGGGCTTAATACACCAGGACAAGCATGTTCAAAAATGCTATTCCCGGTTGTTGTGATGGCATCATCAGACAACTTTTCTCACATTCCACATTCTTTCACCTGTTCTACTATCATATATTGTATTTCATATTCTTTTCCCATCCAGATAGCACACAAACAAAAGTGTCATCTTGCTGGCTGTACATCGTGTAAATATGTATCATAATTTGCAATGTTAGCATAATTTAAGTATTTAAAGCATTAGAAATAAAGAAACGGTTTTCTTTCTCATTGAGCCTTCAAGAACAATAATCGTTTTCTTTCACGACTTCCCCCTACCAGAGGTAAGGGGTCTTTAATGAATTGAGGAATTGTGAATTGAACACTGGTACCGTCACAAAGAAAATCAAACTTCATATCGAACCTCGATAGGAGCAACCTTAGAGCATTAATTGGATTTCTCCGCGAGCACTGCCTCCTGAACAAGCATCTACATCACATGAATCTTACAACAGATTCAAGCTGTAGACTTTGCTTTGAGAGTAAGGAGACCTCTCTTCACATCCTAACGGAATGCCCAGCTCTCTTTCAAATCAGAAAAAGAATACTAGGCGGCGAGCTCGTCTCTACAGAACAGTTTGCTGCCATTCACCCAGAGAAGTTCATCAACTTCCTAATATCTTCTGGAGTGAAACAATTCATCTAGAAACAACAGGGAAGCACAATAGGATTCGCCAGAAATCGCAGTGCCAAAGGCTGATTAGCTCTCCCGAAATAATAATAATAATATTGTGCATTGGTTCAAACATCGGCGAAATCCGCTCGTGCCAAAGTCCGTTGATTGGGAATCCGACACTACAGCAGTTTCGCGTTGTTCGACCCATCGAGCTATTATTAAAGTAAAACAATATTGTTTGCAAGGTGACAAACACAATTGTTTTTGATAAAGGGCAATGGCTTTGATAAGTTCAATGGCGACGGCTGTACGCGTCAACTACCAAGGCATAACAAGAAAGTGTTCGACTATAACAAGCAAAAAAATGTTCCTTTAAAAAATTTTGAGTGTAACACAGTAGATTTTTACGTGCATCAGACACTCGCAGCGTGTCCTAAAATTTCTCATCTTTCTTCCTCATTTTTAACAAGACTGCCATGTTGTATAACGGTCGCTCATTTCTTGTCCAACTATCCTCTTTCTCTCTCTCTCTTCACTTACCCCTTTAGAGACTTTTTGTGGTGAAAGCCATGATATAAACTACTTATCATGTAATACCGTCCTTCAGTTTCGATATCTAAATAGTATTTACTACCTTCTGTCTCATTCTCGACAAGGCTAGGCAGTGCCATAGAAAATATTCGATGTTCTCTTCTTCCTCGCATTTCCCACAAATCGCTGCGTCAGTGAGCATTTAATGTAATTTCAGCGGCTCGCTCTATCGTCTGCGTTGCTTTTCTTGGAAGCTCTTCGGCTTCCTCGTCCGCAAACGAAACATTGTTGTGACTAATAATCCGGTTTAGTTTTTCTTTTAAATTCTCTGACCAGATGTGATCTGGGTGTTGCATTTGTGGTGCCTGTAAGTGCCGTTGAACTATCCGAACAGATTTTTTTTTGGTGTGGTTTTTGACTTTTCTTAATATGGCAGACTTCTGTTTGGAAGATTGTAATGAATATTATTATATAAATTGCAAGTTTTACCGATGGTTCATTGCAGCAGAATTACCTGCGATGGTTGAAGTTGGTTGAGGTCCCTTTTCACTTGCGTGCGCCACCAGAGTCGCGGTCTACCTCTAGTGCGCTATTTATCTATTTTTCCGTTAAATGTTTCAGCCCTAAACACGCTGTCGTGGTGTTAGCCCTAAGAACGCTATTTATTTATTTTATTTTGTTCTTTGGTTGAGCCCCTAAATGTTCGGTAACTAACCACCACAACCCAGGTCATTGCCTACTAGGACAACACGCCAGAATATTAAGGGCTCTCTTCAATAATTTTTGGGATGAGGAGGAGGAGGAAAGTACAACTCATCTCCTCTGCTATTGTCCAGCGCTCTCCCACAGCAGAAAAAGATTTCTTGGGCACTATCATTTCAATGATAACAGTGACCTTAGTCAAATACCCCTTCGCAAGATCCTCTCATATTTAAACAACTCTAAATGGTTCTACGGGTAGAATTCTCTCTTAGAGAGATTCTATAGGCATCACAATGGGCTTTTTTTTTATAATTCACTAGTGCTAAAGTGGTTATGAATACCCTTATGATGCTATTAACGCAGCGCTAGTGTTGGTGTAGTGATTTCTGAAACTCAGGTGGTATTAGGTTTCAGTCTTTTTGCTCCGAGGGTGGTTTTTCCAGAATGACGGGAGAATTATTGCCATTGCTTATAATTCGCAGTATTTCTTTCGAATATCCCGATGTCATTAGTACGATCAACACTTTCAAGCCATTGCCTACCCTACTGCCAGTGTTATGCCTATACAGTAGAGTTGACGTCAGTTTTTTTCGCAATTGACCGACTTTTTTTCTGTGACATCGAGATTCGAACCTGGAACCTTCAGCGCAACCATTGCAACCACTACACCATGACCACCCTTAGGCTAACAGCCTAAGTGGGTCCCACGGGACACTTATTCACCTAACCTAACCTAACCACTGGTGGGGGGATAGCTAGTTGCTTAAATGAGAAGTCGTTAATGTGAATGTTAAGAGGCCTGTGCCCAAAAAACGAACAAAAGCAGAAAATTGACGAAACGGCGTACTAACTTTTGAGGCTCCCACTGAACCGATTGAAATGGTTATTGAAGCATTTTAAAGAATGAAGTCTTCTCTACAAAGTGGTCGACCAGATTTTTGAAAATGTTTTCCGTTTACGATTTATTAAAAAAAAACAAATCCATGTTTCGAGATTTTTGGTAAAACTGCAAAACGGCGTACAAACTTTGAATAATGAAACGTTTTACGATTTCCATGATGTTAGATTCTATCGATAGGTAATGATTAGATCTCCAATGTGGTCGAGGCGAATTTTGAAATTCTATCTGGTTTTTGAAATATTGAGCTTTGAAAATCAAAGAAATTCTTGAAATTGAACTATGAATTTCGTATGTTAATTGATTTTTTTTATAAAATCTGTTATCGGGCGGTGAATTGTTATTCTGTTAATCGACTCAAACACAAAAATAAATGATTTTCATAGTTTTGGCTGCAAAATATTGCATTTTAGATGAACTCTTTTTATTATTAATTTAGAAACTTTAATGTTTTCTAGCAAATACATTCACTTTTAAGTTCGGTTTTTCAGCACAACGATAATAAGCGCCATAATAACATTCGAAAATTTTATTTTTAATTTCCAAAAATATTTGATTCGTGTTTGGTTGAATGTGCTACTAATACATGGAGAATTACATTCGTGTATGTACTCGAGCTTGTGAATAGTAGTGATTATTACCCATCAAACAGCATACGACTTATATAAGCCTTATTCCAATGCAAATTATACCTTAGTATGTAAGGGTTGGTCTTTATGTTTGCGGGTTTGCAAAAAGCCATGTTGTCGTAGGTATGATTTAAATTATTTTTAGGTGGATTTCGAAGAAATACTACCTATTGCAGAGGTCCTCATGACGCAACTTTCAAAAAATTTGAATGCAACTTTTCAAGACCTCTATAGTAAACACCAAAACCATGGTCCGTTCAAATGTTTATATATATATATATATATATATGCAATATAACGAAATCTTGTCACCACGATAGGGGCCGCAGTTCTTAACCGAATTGAACGAAACTTGGTACACATGTTGATATGGCGAATAGCACGGACGAGTTCGTAGATGGGCGAGATCGGTTGAGAGGAGGGCGTGTCACGCCCATTTATGCAATACAACGAAATCTTGTCCGCACGATAGGGGCCGCAATTCTTAATCGAATTGAATGAAACTTTGTACACATGTTGATATTGTGAATGGCACAGACGAGTTCGTAGATGGGTGAGATCGGTTGAGAGGGGGGCGTGTCACGCCCATTTATACAATACAACGAAATCTTGTCCGCACGACAGGAGCCGCAGTTCTTAACCGAATTGACTGATACTTTGCACACATGTTGACATAGTGAATAGCTCGGCTGATTTCGTAGATGGGCGCAATCGGTTGGGAGGGGGGCGTGTCACACCCCTTTACATTTTTCAAATTCCGCATTAATAATTGTTGCATTTTCATTTTTAATAGTATAGAAGTGGTAATAGTAAAATAATATTTTTGGAAAAAAATTCCCGGCATTTTGAATCCGCCATCTTGAAATTCTTTAAAATTGCTCCGATTTCGTTGAAATTGAAAATGTATACTCATTTATGGGTTCTTGTTATAATTTCGCCATTTTGGATTACTTTAATATTACTTCAAAGTTGCATACATAGGAAATCCACCTATCTCTTGCGGCTGGTGCCGGAAGGTCTTTTTTTTATTTAGAATATGCATTTTTTCATTGATATTATGTACATTTTTGGTTCAGTGTAAGCACGACATGGTGTGGTAAAAAGCAGTTATTTATGAGATCACGCCAAATATCTGTCGTATGTGACAACTCTTGATATTCATTCACGAAGTGGACATATTGCTCGATTTTTGGGTAGCCTTTAAAGATAAAAATCGACGTATTCTCATTCCAGCGATGGCCTTAAGTTGCACGTTTGGTTATGCTTGAATGGTAGACGAACCATAAACTGCTCAAATTTAAGACACTGAGTTTTTTTTCCATGAACTGTATCTCGCAAATACGTTCCTCGTTGGAGACTGTTACTAAGGGGGTGTCATGTGAGTCGATTTGCCAGAATCGATGCAGGATGTTTTCTAGCCTTGACAGTGACGGATTTGTGGTAGCAATATTGCAACGGTAGCCGATGGGTTGTTTGGTTGTTACGGCCCCCATAATAACCCAGCTAAAGACCGTGTTTTGTAACAAAGGCAAACTAGGCGATAGGTGACCTTGATTGGGGAAACTGCAGGAAAGTTGAGACCCAAGAGCAAATCAATCTGGTTCGGACAATCAAAATAAGGGTGGATTTGTCGGTACAGTGAAAGCTCGTTAATTCGGAATGGTTGGGGGGAAGGTCAGTCCGAATAAACGAATTTTCCGAATTAATGAGAGATTTTTTTGTATGCACTAAAACGCGTTCCTATTGATGAAAAAATTCAAGGACTTAAAACGAAAAATTATTTAACTAACACAAAAGATTGCAAATAATACATAAAATGTATTATAATTCATTTTTGTAACTAAAAACATTGTTTAACTGACATTTTCACCTGAATTATAATTAATTTTTATTTATGCAGAAATATGTATCAACTTTGTGCTTAAGGACTACGATTTACATTTATCGCCAACTTAAACTGTAAACTGTTTTCCCAAACGACATCAAAATGTGGATTACCGGGATCCCCCAATGCAATTTTTTTTAATGGTTTTTCCCGACTTCTAAATGTGAATTGCCGGGACTCCCCCAATAGACATTTTGATGATTTGGTCCGACTTCTACATGTTTTAGATCTATTTGCTACCTATACGTGGTCAATCATTGCGTTATTTAATTTTTGTTAATTTAATTTAATTTTTACATAAAAAAATTTAAAACCGACTCTCATTTATTCGGAAAATTTTTTTTTTCCGAATTAAAGGGCTTTTACTCTATTGGAAAAAACTGGTGTCTACGAAAAGACCGACATATGCTGGCTTATTTTCGGTAACTAATGCACCTCAACTTGGACACAATAACTACTGACGTTCGTATGTACGGATATCGTCATTTTAAACTTTGATTAAGTGCTAGTTTCTCTTATCCCTCTCCTATCGGTAAGAAAGCATTAGAGTGAGCAATCCCTTAAACGTGTGCGAATTTTTCCGATATTAAATTAAGTTCCGGAGTCTAAGAGGGCCTGCATGACACGAATTGACCACTGTTATTTAGTGCACGGACTATTGCAGTTGCTGACAGAACCCTTGACATTTGCAACGGCCTATAATTATATGCGATACAGCACTCCATAGTTTATAAGATGACTGAGCGGAAAGCTGGACATTTAAGTGAACTGACCTGGTGTACCTGCCCCTTTGCCTTTGATTGAACTATGATCTTGTCCACTTGATAAATGCAAAAGAGAATAGTGTCGTCTCCCGCAACTACGACACGCACTTGACGAGGTGCAAGTCCTATTTATGAGGCCCGTTCTAGGACAATTCGTACACAGGTAAAAATGGTTTGCAGCAGCGATCTTATCATTCGTAGAAAGCTTTAGAAACTGGGCGCATTTGTTGACGGTGTGAGAACCCTTCGTCCAGTACGCACAGTCACAGCCGCTAAGGTTAACGTGGTGGCATAGGAATTACCATGAGCTGGTTGTCGTTGAAGCTTGAGGAGAGAGTTTCTTAGTTGTGAAGAGTTGCCTTCGAGTATCCGAAACTATTTGTCTAAGATCTTCGGGACATCAATCGTTCCATTTTTTCTTCGTTTGGAAATCTAACTTCGAAGTTAAAATATGTATAAGTACCTAAGTCATCCCAGTGGGCAACAGGACGACCAAGTGTCATCAATGCTCTGGTATGAGCATTGATGGAATCGATTAGTTCTCTTATATTGGTTGAAGATGCCCTGGTTATGACTTTTATTTCGAACAGCTTTTTAATATGTTCCTGGATAATAATTGATTTCTTATTGTAACGGTCAATTAGCAACTTCAATGCTTCTTCGTAGTTGTGGGATGAAATTTCGAATCTATGTGCTTCAACGCGGTTTCACATAACGCCGATCGTAGATAATGGAAGCAAGTTACGTTATCTAGGGACTGATTTTTGTAAACTAGATTGGAAAAGGTTTCGAAAAACGTGGTCCACTGGGTATAACTTCCCGAGAAAGTGGGTAACGGAATTTCGCAAAGATTAACTGAGCCATCTATTTCATAAACTGACATGTCAACATTTTCTGTTTTTGGTTTGAGCTTACCTAGTGATGTTTTAAGTATGAAATACTGTTCTTGAAATGTGACCCTTTTTGAAGGTCTCGAAGAATTTTTGTAGAGATTTAAGAGCAATTCCAATTCTGGTCGGGAGGCACTATCAAGCCTTTTATTAACGAACTTCCCAAGACGCTCAATTTGACCCATCAGAACAGTCCGTATAACATTCGCTCTACCGAGCCTCGCTTCTTTACTACTTTATACATGCGGAACCCGTCGTTAATGATTTTCATTAAATTGTTTTAATTCTTGCACTATTATAACTTAATTATCTACAAGGTTAATCACTGTTGGAAACAATTAGATGGATTAAAAGAGCTAGTTTTTGCACTAATTTACTTAAATTGTCCATAAAGCTTATCACTGTTGGATGTAAATAGTTAGATTTAGAAGGCCTAGACTATTTTTTAACTGGTTATGAAGAACCGTAAGTATATGGATCGATTCTGTGAATCCATTTCGCGCTATTTATGAAGTACCCATATCAAACACTTCATACTTTCCAAACCAGCAATTGTCTGCGCATTCTATCAAAGTTCGTTAGTTAATTGTACGTAGAAACATGCATGTAGATACTGAGACGATTATGATTAATGGACTAGTCTTAGATTATGTTGTCCTAT
The DNA here is from genome assembly GCA_951813785.1 of Criorhina ranunculi. NCBI lineage: Eukaryota > Metazoa > Arthropoda > Insecta > Diptera > Syrphidae > Criorhina > Criorhina ranunculi. Next base: position 56,916,026 of record OX638381.1, on the reverse strand, counting down.
ACTCTAATCTCACCGACCATATGACTGTCTCGTCCCTCGAAGTTTCGACACCATCTCCTTCGAACTGATTCCATCCAAATAGAACTTCTATCATAATAAAAGACAAGTACTCCAGCATTTAGAAATCAGACAGCAACAATACATATTTTAATATTTGTAAAACTATTCAATTTTTGTGATACTAGATATTTTGATATTCACGTCGGGGTAACCATGAAATTAAAATGCTGCTCCAGAGAAATAAAAGTTCGTCCTTCAAGTCACGTTATAATATAATATAATATTTATTGAGTATCTCCTTTTTTCGAATGCCCAAAGTCTTCTGCCCTAAACCCAAAGACTCCAGCTTACAACATACCAGTTTCATATCGTATTATTATTATTATTATTAAGGCTCTGCGGCATAACGCATAGGGCACTGCGACCTGAAAGATCTATTGTGCTTGGAGCCAGTCAGAGAAGGTGATCCTCTACCTTCCTAATGAAGTTGAGGATGTCTCCAGTCGAGGCATTACGGTGTAAGGAATTCTTGGTGGAGAAAGCGTTTTCTAACTCTGCAGACAGCCACGCACTCACATAGTGGTTTTTTTTTGGTTTATATAAGCCGTGTTTTTTGAGAATTATACTCACTTCAGTACAAAAAAACGATTTATACTCAGTAGCAGCCGTACCAACCAATTGGTTTCCGGCTCGATTTCTTTTTCTTCATTTGACAGTTTGTAAATGTCAAAACTGAGGAAAAGCAACAAATACGATCGGCTAAGAGCTAATTTATGAAATTTTTTGCTCTCTGGTGGTCAACTTATGTAGTTCTATCCTCACTTGCTGCTACTGGGGAAGTTATCTCCACTTGGTGTGTTGTTATTGCTTTGTGTGTAAAATTCTATTGGGCTGGATATACAGCTCCCAAAAAAACACGGCTATATATATATATAATTCACTAGCGCTAAAGGGATTGTGAATACCCTTATAATGCTATTCATCCAGCGCTAGTATTGATGAAGTGATTTTGAAACTCAGGTGGTATTAAGTTTCAGTCTTTTTGCTCCGAGGGTGGTGCTCAGAATGACTGGGGAAAATTATTGGCACTATTCCCAATGCTTACAATTCACATTATTTCTTTCGAACAGCCCGATCTATTGGAACTTTTGTACTATGCACTTTTTTGACTTAATCTTCAACCATTTCAACTTCCAAATCTCTATGTAGATCTGCGTTTTTTATTTATCATTACTATGCTATGCAGTACTTTATTTTAGAAAGTTTGTATGGTTTGCAAATGCATGTCCAAAGTTGGAGTTCGTAGATCCAAATTGGTTTTATAACTTGTTTATAAAGCAGCAGTTTGTTGTAGTTGGACAAAGAGAAGAATCTCCCAATTAACCAATACAAATTATTCGAACGCATCTTCAATTCTTCTCTTCTTTTCTTTATGCGTTATACAGCGCAGTTTGGCATCTAGAGTCATACCTTGATATTTAGCTGTACTCGAATATTCTATTACATTGTTATTTATGTATACTGGGACGTATTGTACACATTTATAAGTAATTGATGTGGACTGATTTCAGGTCATTTAGTTTAATTTGCCATTTCTTAGTCTATTTTGATATACAATTAGAATCGCTTTTAACGACATCGGTTATAACGGCCGAATTCGTAGGTGCCTACTGAGATCAATTAAAATTATAATGATCGGTTATAATGACCAAATTCATCGGTCCTATCGTTCTCGCCGTTTCTAGAGATTTGTGACGAACTACAATTGCCGTGTTGTCGCAAAAGCAAAGAGAGTATTTTGCTTAAAAACCCAAAGTAGTTCGTTCGTGTAAAGTATAAGGAGAATCCCTGGGGGACTTCATATAGCACCTTATTTTTCTCATTTAAAATCCCCTTTTTATTGACGCAAATGTGTAGGTAATCCCTGAGCCAGTCCGCCATTACTCCTCGTCGTATTACTTCTAGTAGATTTGAGGGATTTAATGTGTCAAATGTTTTACATTATCCCATGAACATGGGTTAAGACATGGTGACTTTTATTTAGGCTCTGATTAACACAGTTAACGAATTCTCCTAGAAGTTTGTCTGTGCTTTTGTTTTTCTGGAATTCGGACTGACTTTTATGTATTAGCGAGTGCTTATCAGTAAAACTCTGTAATCGTTTTGAAATTACACCTTCCAGACACTTTTCAATCACCGGTAGTTTCAAAATCGGTCTATAATTGCTCAGTTGATTTTTTAACTCCTCCTTTCTAAATCGGCCCCGCTAAAGCAGTTTGCAGCGTTACCGGTATTTTCGCTTGCACCAGGCTGAGGTTTATTAATTTACATAGGATAGGAGCAAATATTTCGGTGCCTTTTAATATCAATCACTCGAATTTCATCAATTCCTGGGGATTTGTCTTCTCCAAGCGATCTTATGGGTATTTGTAGCATAAGCGAAGATCGAGTTTTCTAAGGTTCTATTAGTGTGTACTGTGTATCGATGTAATCGAGTCAACGTCTGTGTCGAGAAAAATTTTGCACATTCATCTGATAATGTCTTGATTTCAGTTGAAACATTTTTAGTCATCGTTTCGTCGATATCCAGCTATTTTTTTCCCAGTATTTGATTTATTAACCCCCTTGCTTTGCGGAGATCGGTCTTGAATTGCATAAACTAGTTTTAAAAAAAATTAGCTTTCTGTGCTGCTACTCTTTTATTTAGTTTGTTTCGGAAACTTTTGTACACAGTTTCATAATTTATGTTTAACCTATTATTTTTCCATCTTCTGTAGGAGTTCATCCCTTCGTTTACTCGGGGTCATCACGGGGTTATTTGTTCTTGTATTCTTTGTTGTTTTTATGTTAATTAGTAGATATTTTATAAATGTCTTCCAATTTATGAACTAGTTTTTGATAAAGGGTTTCAGCATCATCTTCATTCATGATTTCTGCCTAATCAGTATCACAAATCAATTGGTTCACTTTCGTGTTAGATATATGTACAGTAAAAGCCCTTTAATTCGGAATTCTTTAATTAGGAAAACTCGTTTATTCGAAAAAAATAAAATTTCCGAATAAAAGAGATTTTTCCGAATAAATGAGAGTCGGTTTTAAATTTTTTTATGTAAAAATTAAATTAAATTAGCAAAAATTTAATAACGCAATGATTGAACACGTATAGGTAGCAAATAGATCTAAAATATGTAGAAGTCGGAACAAATCATCAAAATGTCTATTGGGAGTGTCCCGGCAATTCGGGAAAAGCCATAAAAAAATTGTATTGGGGGAATCCCGGTTTACCACATTTAGATGTTGTTTGGGAAAATACCAGTACAGTTTAAGTTGGCGATAAATGTAAATCGTAGTCCTTAAGCACAAAGTTGATACATATTTCTGCATAAATAAAAATTAATTATAATTCAGGTGAATATGTCAGTTAAACAATGTTTTCAATTACAAAAATGAATTATAATAAATTTTATGTATTATTTGCAATCTTTTGTGCTAATAAAATAATTTTTCTGAGAGTCTCATACCCTTTCAATATGCCATACCAAGGCACCAGAATGAAATCCTGGACAGATCCATCACTCTTCATGAATTTATGCAGGTTCTACGCACCTTAAAGGATGGTAAAGCTGCAGGCTCGGACGGTATACCGTCTGAATTTTATAAGCATGGTACCAACGAGCTGCACCTTAGGCTTATCTCCTTGTTTAACACCATCCTAGAGTCAGGAGTAGCCCCGCAACGGTTTAAGGAAGCACTTATTTTCCCTATTCATAAAAAAGGTTCGACGGCAGATTCAGCAAACTATAGGGAAATTTCTTCTCTAAATGCAGCATATAAAATATTCGCAGCAATAATGCAAAGCCGACTTAATCAGTGGATAGGAGAAAACAAGCTGCTGAAAGAATTCCAAGCCGGGTTTAGACCCGCATATTCTACTATTGATCACTTGTTCCTTTTAAGTAGTATCGATGAATCCTTTCACCAGCAGGGTAAAAAACTTTACGCATTCTTTGTGGATTTCAAGGCAGCCTTTGACACGGTAGACCGCAACTCCTTGTTTTACAAACTCTACAATATGGGTATGTCATTGAAATATGGACGTGTTATCCAGAACCTTTATAGTGATACTAGAGCAGCTGTTTGGAACGGGGACGCATTATCGGAATGGTTTGAATCGTGTTTTGGAGTAAGACAGGGTTGTTCTTTAAGTCCAAGTCTTTTCGCGCTCTTCATTGAGGACATTATAGACTTCTTGCCTGGAGGAATAGTATATGTAGGAGTACAGATCAAGGCCCTTCTATTCGCAGATGACATAGTGCTATTGGCCTACTCTCCAGAAACCTTACAGCTTAAGATAAACCGCCTTAGTAATTATTGCAGGTTATGGAAATTAATTATCAATTTGGATAAATCCAAGGTGATGGTATTCAGAAAAGGGGGTGGCAGAACCAGTGCTAATGAGAAATGGTATTTTAGAGGTGATGCAATTGAAGTAGTGAAGAAATATAAATACCTGGGAGTACTTGTTACCAACAATTTTAGTATGAATGCTCATCTAGAGGAAAAACTGGTAAAATCAAAAACAGCTATCAATTTAGCATGGAGGAGATGCTTCAAAAAAAAATACATTGCCCATAGTGCTAAATACAAAGTTTTTGAGGCGGTGTCGGAGTCCATTCTGTTTTATGCAGCGCAAGTATGGGGGTGTAAAAAATATGAAACCGTCGAGAAACTGCTGAGATTTTACCTCAAAAGAATCTTTCGTCTCCCGCCCAACACGCCAAACTATATGTTAATGCTGCAAACAGGTCTAGCACCTCTTTTTACGAAGACGCTGAAAATCCAAGTGGACTATGTAGTAAAGGTACTGAGCATGCCGGATTACAGACTTCCTAAAATAGTAGCTCTACAAGCTATATAAAGTAGAACTGGATGGTACAAAGAGTGGTTGGCACTAGCTCGAAATTGTAATATCCATATTAACCACGATGATGTGAGGTGTTTGAAGAATCAGCTTTATAAGATAATTGAAGTTACCGACGAACAGACTAGGTCACGATACTTAGAAGAAGCTACGGGATCGCTACACAGAACTATAGAAAAACTATTTTAAAGATAAATACAGCATTGATGAAATAGCGATGATCTTGAGGCTGCGGGGCGAACTTCTACAACTTAATTATGTACCTCACAGGGAAGATCTTCGTCAATTATGCAGCTTGTGTAACTTAGCAGAAAGGGAAGATACACATCACTTCATTGGTAGGTGTCCACTATTAAGAGAAACGGGGAGGAATATCTTGGGAAGTGATGTCCTCTCAGAGAATCAAGTCATATCGCTCCTCAACGATGTTAATGTTCCCAGTTTATTTAAATATTGTAAAATCGCATTACAATATCGGGAGAGAATAATATCAGGCAACTTTTGATAAATATTAGTTCACTTTAATTTGCTACTAGATATTTTTCATTTATGTATATAAATATATTGCCAATCAGGCAGACGGCAATGCTATGCATACTTATTTATTTTGTTAACATTATTTTGTAATGAATTTTGAAGTGCACAAAATAAAAATCTAATCTAATCTAATCTAAAATAATTTTTCGTTTCAAGTTCTTGCATTTTTTCATCAATAGGAACGCGTTTTAGTGCATAAAAAACAATCTCTCATTAATTCGGAAAATTCGTTTATTCGGACTAACCTTCCCCCCAACCATTCCGAATTAACGTGCTTTTATTGTATATGTATGTAGAATTGGCTCTTTGTTCATCTGAAGTTGTTAGAACACCTGCAGAGTATAGATAGGGCTGGGTAATGATCTGTGATATCAATTTCGATCACAGCGGAATTAATTTGGTTATCTGCTCTAATTACTAGGATGTGATCCATTACAGATTTCGTTCTATTATCTAGGTCTACCCTTGTATATTCTGTAATGACATTCACCAGTCTTAATGATGCTGACATTTCTTAATAATCCTTCACAAAATTTGAGTTGGAGTCGCGTATATTGATATGTATAATGGATTTTATATTTATTCTCTTTTCTCAAAACAATTTTGGACCTTCGAGCCGGATTCTTTCTAATCTCAAAAAATCCAAGCAATCATGCAAGCTTTAATCGACTTTCAAGAAGACACAAAAAGATTAATGGAGCGCGCCTTCATAAATTTCAAGAAGAAGAAAGGTGCAACAGAGAGATCCAGAGGGCAAATTCAGGTTCGCATGGAGCTGCTGGAGAACCGGATGTCGGAGCGCCACAAAGAAATTATGTCATTAAGTTCCAATGCGAAAGATATTTCAGAACTTGCGTATTTAAAGGGTAACTTTTTACAGGGCGCTGAAAAAATATTCGTCGACGAGAAGGCAAAGTTCCTTGACACTATGCATTCCCTGCAAGGAAACCAGACGTCACCAGCAGCACCAAAGAGAGGGTCTAATCGCAAATTGCCCACTATCGAAGTGCCGAAGTTTTCGGGCAAGTACTCTGAGTGGTCGTCGTTTAAAGACCTCTTCATCTCTCTTATAATCAACGATGTGGATCTACGTGGACTATATAAACAGCATTCAACAACGATCTAAGTGGAAACAATCAGCAATCAATTTGGAGATTGGTCAACTGGTGCTGCTGAAAAATGAGTTACTGACACCATCGAAGTGGCCTCTAGGAAGAATTATTGAAGTTCACAAAGGATTAGACCAACTGACAAGAGTAATAACAATCAAGACAGAAAAGGGAACATTCAAGCGACCAATAGCCAAGGTATGTTTGTTGCCAATAGAAGACAACATCAGGAAACCCGAAGACGGCGGAGTTCAAAAGTTGAAACAACCCTCGGAGACATTTCCATCCAGTCGGCCCGGAAGGCATCTGAAAGATGGAAAACAGAAGTCAACCACTCCCTCTTCAAATTTCTCTATTGCCCTTGTGATTTTATCCCTGCTTGTATCTGTCGTGCCGGGATCTACAAATTATACAATCACCCACCCGGATATTGGATTGTTCGTAGAACAAATCGGAACTACCAAAATCCAACGAGGAGTACTACGAACGAGCATTCGATTCCCAATTGAAGACATTATGCGTGATCAAGCCAACATGAATAACACCAGAGACCAATTCACAACGTTATGCAACAAGGCAAAATCAGTGACGAAAGAGAGTCAATGCGATGAATTGCGTCATCATATAGAAGAGGAATGGAATAACGTATTCTCAGTTTTCAATAGACTTCAAGTGACACCTATTCGTAGACAAAAACGAGGATTGCTGGGAACTGTTCTGAACTCAATATTCGGAGTCAATGATGAAGTCTACCATGATATCGAAGACCTGGATAATAATCAGAAGGAATTAATCAAGAGCACAAAAACAAACACTAAGATTATGCTGTCTACAATCTGCAGTGTGAATGAGACAGAAGCCAGAATCAACAAGAAAATTAACAACTTTACGACGAAACTGAATGCTGGTCTAGAAGAGATTAACAAGATGGAATCTTGGTACACGTTGGTTGACGAGAACAAAATAAATCTGCATGTGACAAACGCTTATTTGATTGCACTTAGCTACATGCGAGAAATTGAAACAAAGTACAACAAGCTGCTGAATGCGTATCTTAAAAGAAGTCATTTGTTTGAATTCTTGCCACACAAGAGCGTGGAAGAAGTCATCAACAAGTGTGCAGAGAAACTTGGCCCAGAGATGGAAGTACTACCAGATCCAATGGACAAACTGGAGATGTCTTCAACTTCAACTGTAATTCTTGTCACGGGGTACTTTACAATCAGTGATGCCAATGAATATGAACTGGTTAAAACCAATACTGTTCCAGAGCAGATAGATGAACATACATTCCGAGAGGTACAGATAAAGCAGACGGTGCTGGGAGTCAACTATAATCTACAGAGATATTTTGAAATATCACTGGAAGATATAAACAAGGCACCAACACTTAACGGAAAAACATTCATCCTCCGGCCATCAATATTTCACAGTATTGGGCAAAGTGAGGATTGCATCGTCCAGCAACTGTACAAAAAACTGTCTTTTAAGCGATGTGCAACCAGAAAGCTTAGACTAACACACACCATGTGGAAGGAATTATGGACGCACAACACCTGGATGTTCATTACACCAGCGAAAACAACTGTGTTCATCATTTGTGGAACAAATCGGGAGGAAGTTATTTTGAACATAACGGGCATCATTCATGTGACACCGGACTGTGTCATTCAATCAAAATTCGTCCGATTGGAAGCAAAATTGTTCAAGGAAACGAGAATTGTGGTTCACTTCAGCAAATCAGTTGCTACAATAAACACATCAGTATCAACCCAGGCTCCAGTTTATTTTACAAATGAAACCGTAATTCCGTTGAATAAGGATCTAATGGAGGTATCAATATTCAACCATCGAGAGGCATCCGAGGCGCTCAACCGGATACACGAGCACAACTGGAAGACCATCAAACAACATCAGTTTTGGACAATTGGATTTTGCTCCGTTTTTACAGTCGCTGTGATCATCATCTGCGTATTGGCTGTGATACTTAAATACGGCAATCATCGAGTCCGAATTGACCACTCTGCCAACGTTGAGTTGAGAGATCACAAGAACATACCGGAGCACCGTTTTGAGATTACTTGGCAAACAACACCGGAGGAGACAAAATGTTGATGACATCAACAAAAAATATATAATTTCAGTAAAATGCATAATAAGCATATTTTCTTTAGAATAGTAAAGCAATGACTTATGGAAATTGCAACATAAGCAAATTTTTGTTTTGGTTTTTGCACCTGCTCATTTGTCGCACCTTTAATGCTTAGGTTAGCAGAATTTTTGTATAAAAGAGAATTAAATAAAGAATAATGTTCATTGTGTTGTAATCAATCGAAACAAGCCTTTTTGTTCTACCTAATGTGAGGCTGCATTAGGCGATTGAATTATAAAATCTAGAGTGAGATAGATTTTCAGGAGAAGTTGACGTCTTTCTACGATAACAAACGGGTGCTCATATACACGTGCCTAAACGATCTGTTTCAACTCCCTACGATGACGTCAGAATCTCACATCGCCTTGAAACAGTTGAGGGGTGGGACAACAGAGGCAGTAGAAACACTTGAAACATTGCAGAGACCAGTTGATGGAATAGAAGATTTCCTGGTATTCATCACTGGTCAGAAGTTTGATCCATCAACACGACGCGATTGGGAGTTATCACTCGACCACAGTTCGAACCCCATAACCTGGCAGCAATTGAATGCCTTCATGAATGCAAGGATTCAAGCATTGGAGCGTTCCGAAATGGGCTGCTTGCCATCAGATGCGATGCAAAAGCCGAAACTTCAGTTTAGCAAAAGACAGCCAAAGATCACGAGCCACGTCACAACAAACAACAAATTCGGTTGCTCATGTTGTCAAGGAGACCACTACATCGCAGTTTGTGATAAATATCGTTGTTTTCCTCTCGATAAACGTTTTGACATCGTTACAGATAAACAGCTGTGCCTCAATTGCCTGGGTCCTCATTTCAGGCGTGAATGTCGATCAAAAAGGAGATGTACTATCTGTCATGGTCATCATCATACGCTCTTGCACAAAGCTCAAGGAGATGTTAGTGCTTCTTCGACGTCGACACATCAACAGGGTAATGATTTTATGGCCCCAGCAGGTATAGATCAATGTGCAAAGGTCTCAGTGCACACTGTAAACACCGTTTCTCATCTACCCTGTCACATGCTACTCGCTACTGCTAACGTCGTTGCCTCATCGGATAATCAACGCTCTGCCTGCATCCGTGCTCTCATCGATCCTTGCTCCGAAGCCTCCTTCGTTGGAGAATCATTAGAGCAACGCCACAAGCTGTCCCGAAGATCAGCATTTGTTCCTGTATCAGGAGTGGGAGGTGCCTCCTGTCAAACTGTAAGAACTCAAGCTACTGTTTTCATCACGCCGCACTTTTCGAGTCAACTGAATTGGAAACTCAATGTGCTTGTTTTGTCGAAACTCACCGAGTATCTACCATCGCGTCAGTTAGTCACTACGGACCTATCTTTCATCAAGGGACTGAAACTCGCATATCCAACTCCTAACTCAATTCAGCCTATAGAGATGATACTGGGCGCAGATGTGTTCACTCGAATCATCCAAGAGGGTTTGTGTAAGTCCCAAGATGAAAAGCTAGTTGCTCAAGCTACTGGTGTGGGGTGGATATTAACCGGATCCTGCTCTTCAAAATTTGGACAGCTCGAAGCTCCGGATACATCACCCCTGGTCACCAGCCTGCAATGTATACTGAATCAGGACCTCTCGTCGCAGCTGGAGCGGTTTTGGCGGCAGGAAGAAGTAATTCCACCGGACTCTCTTTTACTTACCGCTGAAGAGGCTAAAGCTGAGGAGCACTTTGCTTCATCGCACAGACGAGATAAGGATGGACGGTATATTTTGAAGTTGCCATTCAAAGAAGATACTCAGCAGTTGGGAGACTCAAAACCGGCTGCTCTTGCCTTGCTCTATCGTATGGAAAATCGCTTTAAATCTCAATCGGAGTTCCAGAAGGCATACGTATCGTTTATGTCCGAGTACGAAGAGCTCGGCCACAAGAAGAAGGTGCAAGTTCAGGACACCGTTCTGTCCCATAAGTCGTTCTACCTACCTCATCATGGAGTGTTTAAGATCAGCGGAGAGAAGTCCAAACTACGTGTTGTCTTCAACGGATCGATAAAACTACAAGAAGATCATCCTATCAACGAGCTCCTTCACGTCGGACCGAAGCTATAATTATTTTGACATTATCCTTCGTTGGCGCATGCATCTTTACGTCTTTGCTGCCGACATTAAAAAAATGTTTAGACAACACATACGTCGATGACATATTTGCAGCAGCTGATACACCTTTCGAAGCTTGCGAACTTGAGACCGAATTGATCGAGCTGCTCAAGGCGGGCGGCTTTCCACTCAGTAAGTGGTCTGCAAACCATCCTCTTTTGTTATCTGGCTTAGAACAAGATCAGTTGGCACCCCCTCATCATCGGACATGGCAACAATTTGAACAAGTGCAGACTCTGGGTATATCGTGGCAGCCTACAGGTGTTGTATTCTGTTTTCGATTTACTCCATTTAGCAGCGAAGGAGCGATGACAAGGAGGAGATGCCTGTCACTGATTGCTCACCTTTATGATCCTATAGGATGGATTACCCCAGTTACAATCGGGTGCAAGCTGTTCATGCAGTCCCTGTGGCATAGTGGCCTGCAGTGGGATGACCAACTACCCTCCGAACTCTTGGACATATGGTCCCGTTTGTTGGAAAGGCTCAATAACTTACATACTTACTCTGTGCCACGCTGGACGCGTTTCTCAAAAGGCCTTCGACTTATGGAGTTGCATGGCTTCTCAGACGCCTCGGAGCGAGCGTATGCAGCTTGCGTATACCTTCGAACAGTGAATGAACATGGTACGGCTCAAGTTATGCTGTTGGCATCGAAATCCAAGGTGGCTCCATTGAAGATTGTATCGCTTCCTCGGTTGGACCCATTTGGAGCAGTGGTGGTAGTAAGACTCGTGAAGCGAATTCAAGAGAAACTCAACCTTCAGACTGCTGCTTGTCACCTTTGGACAGACTCAACGATAGCGCTGTCCTGGATTCGGAAACATCCTTCAACGTGGAAAACTTTCGTAGCCAATCGGGTTTGCAAAATCTATGTAAGTCTTCCTAACGCATGTTTGCATCACATTTCAGGAGACAGTAATCCGTTTGATCTCGCTACCCGAGGAATATCATCGCAAGTTTTGGGCGAATCATCCCTGTGGCTCCACGGACCATCATTGCTAAAAGGTTCACCTTCTACGTGGCCTAACTCTAGCAGTTTCCAAGATCCTGCTACTGCTTCGGAAATGCGTATATCGACCTGTCTAGTCTCTGCAACTCCTCAAAAGGAATGTGATCTCCTCAACCGTTATAGCTCGTTGCAGAAACTTTTAAGGGTTACGGCGCGCTGCCAACATTTCATTCATCGTCTACGTAATCAGCATCACGCTCACACGGATTCCTTTTGTACCGATGAGCTGAAGCCAAGCCAACTTACCGAAGCCTTACGGTTCTGGGTATCGCACGTTCAGAAACTCCACTTTCCTGATGATTTGCAAAGTTTGGACAATGAAAAATCGCTGCCGACCAGGAGCACACTTAGCCGTCTTAACCCCTTTCTAGACGAATATAGAATATTGCGAGTTGGACGTCACCATCTAATCAGCTCATGGGAGACCTACCCTCAAGACGAGTTCAAAGATGTCGACCATTTCTTCATTCGGGGATCGATTTTGCTGGCCCCATCCATCTTCGTCTTTCGAAAGGCCGTGGTACTAAATCATATAAGGGATATATCGCAGTGTTCGTTTGCCTGTCTACGCATGCAGTTCACTTGGAGGTTGCATCAGGCTACTCTACCGAAAACTTTCTCCAAGTATATCGACGCTTTGTAGCACGACGTGGCATATGTGCAAGCCTTTCAAGTGACTGCGGAACCAACTTTATAGGTGCCAACAAGGAGCTGCAAAACCTTTTCAAGCAAGCAAGTGCCGAGAGCAAGAAGATCGCCCAACTATTGGCCAATGACGGGACGAAGTGGCGCCACCATCCGCTCCACCATCGGCTCCTCACTTTGGAGATATTTGGGAGGCGGCAGTTAAATCCGTGAAGACGCACTTCAAGCGGGTTATCGGAGAGACTCTGCTCACATTTGAGGAGATTTACACACTTCTTACCCAGATCGAGGCTTGCCTCAATTCTAGGCCTCTACATCCACTCTCGGACGATCCATCGGACCTCTCATCTTTCACTCCGGCGCACTTCCTAATAGGAACCTCAACACTTACTATGCGGAGCCTTCGGTGGTGGATGCAAATCCCAATCGACTGTCCCGCTGGCGATTACTTAGACAGATGTATGAACATTTCTGGAGTAGATGGTCGTCGTTCAGTGAAAGTTGGAGATCTTTGCTTGGTCCGGTCCAATCTTTACCCGCCTTGTAAGTGGCCTTTAGCTCGGGTCATCGATGTGAAGCCGGGTGCAGACGGATCGATTCGCGTAGTGCATCTTCAAACAGCTGCATCTATTCTTGTCCGACTGATTGCAAAAATAAGCGTTCTGCCCTTGGAGGAAGAAGGTTCGCCCGGATCTGGCGAAGACGGGTGGAATGTTCCGAAATGAGAACACACCATAAGTTAAAACTAAAACCCAGGTTGGCAGCACTGCCTATATTTGACAAATTGAAATAAACGTCACTCTCGTTTGTGAATTGAACGGCAAAACGTGTTTTTTCTTTCTTGGTGTGGATTTTATATATATTCTCTTTTCTCAAAACACCTACACATATCTTCAGTTTTCTTTTATTGCTTTCTACTTCGTCAAACAGAGCAGGTGCCTGTTTTGTCTTACCAGCTGATTGTTAATATATAGAATAACGGATCGCTGAATTGGAGTTGACATTGATGTTGGAGTTCTGCATTACTGCACTTAGCCTTGCGCGCACTATCTTAACAAATTCAGTTTAGAGGAAAATGAAACCATGATTGTTGACTTTTCTGGGTTTTTAGTTTTAGTTCTATATATGTCGGTTAGATCAGTGACTTATTTTCTTTTATTATATCCAGTAGATCTTCTCGTGGAGTGGGGGAATCTTAATTGGGTTTAGTTCATCGTATTTTGAGTCCAGGTAATCACAGCTAGCGCGATTTCCTTCATTTGTGCTCTCATTAAGCAATTCTCCGCCAGGACAGCTGAATTGTTATCAGCTGGGTTTTTGGGTGCGTTATCTGGGCTGTTGGCTGCTCGTCCTTTCTTCGCCGCTTGGACTTCAAGTGCCTGTAGTTGAGACACTACCATACTGCTAACAGAAGTAGTACTTTGGTCGTCTTCCGGATTACGGCATACTTGACATCTCCACACTCCCATGGCTCTCCATGATTTCTCAGTAATCGTGGTACAAAGTGAAGTAAAGCTTGTGGTTGCACATTATGCGCATGGCGAAATCGCCATCACTTGGGAGATTCTTACCGCAATGGTCATACACATACATTGTAAGGGGGAGATGGATAAAATAAATAAATGAAATGAACAAAGGGAAATGCAAAAAAAAATGTAATCAAAAGGGGGTTTACTGCATTTAATGCTTTTAAAAGGATTGCTTCAGTAAAGTCACTGTCTTATTATTTGTTTTTTATTTACACTTTGGAGGATATAAACTTTGGTTAGGCAAAAGACCACTAAAATACAGATCGCTTCAAAACACATCCACTCACTACAAATTTTGGCTTTGTTACTCGACTTGTCACTTAAGGGGTCAGGTTCATAAAATCGAGTGAAAAAAGGGTGATTTCAAATCAATACCGCAAAGGTACAATTGCAGCACGGCTCCCCCGCACACATACATGTAGGTTTCTTATTTATTGATAAACACAACGCACTGACTCATTGATTAAAACTTCATTTATTACAAAATGTCTTTACACAGTTTAGTAAGGTTTTACACGTTTGGCTTAGTGGCCCTCACTCTGTAACTACAACTGGATCGTTCGGTGGTGGTTCCACGATTGATTCGTTCGTTCGGGTTTGAGTTAAGGCTTTCACACACCGCCGCGATGGCGATCGCGGTTGCGATAACTATCGCCGTAGCGATGAACAACTAATCACACCAGCGTGATAGCGATAGATAGCGATGGAAGTCTTCTTCACAGTTTTTTGTCAGTTTTAGTTCTCAAAAAGTTTAATCGATCTTTTAAAAATGAGTACCTCATGACGAAGAAGAAGAAATGTTATTGTTGCTTGCTTTTGCGGACGAAGAGGATAACTGTTAACTTACCACTTTCCCCCAACTGCAAACCAATTGCACTCCAGACCTTATCCTTTTTCCTAGCGTTTTTATAGTCCGAATTGGAAAAAATTTAATGTTCTTTTACACACGAAATTAATTTTTCCACATCCACCATTGCGCGATAGAACGATAAAATGTTACATGCAGCGATAGACACATTCAATCGCAACCTCTCGCGACAATCGCCGTTGTATATCGAACTCGGTGTGCATGAACAAGCTTGAATACACGTGTTGCGATAGATCGCTATCGTTATCGCAATCGCTGTCGCCATCGCGGCGGTGTGTGAAAGCCTTTATTCTTCGTCCTCTTTTGTCTTGTTTTCTCTTAGTATGTGTGTGTGTATTGGTTCGTTCGTCGCTCGATCGTTGTTGTTCGTGTGCTTGGGTATTTACTCTGTTGTTCTGTGTGCCGTTGGTTATGTTGCGTCCTGTTAGTTTTTTTTTTTTTTTTTTAAAGGCATTTTTATTATTTCAATTCATTACTCTTACTTGCTAGACAAAAAACGCTTAAAACTAGCTTAATTAACTTAACTATGTAATTCTAACTTACTGGCCCTACACGGGCACTCTAAGCTTAACTTAATTCTTATTCTATGTCTTTCGACGTAACCTAACTTAATTTACTTATACAATCTAAGGACTTAACTACTGAAAACTAAGAAAATTTATTTTCTAAAAAACTTAGAGACTGGACTTTTTTTATTTTTTCTTAAGACTAAATTAAATTAAAACTTAAAACTACCTTAACCTACGTACTTTTTTTGTTGGTTTTTTTGATTTTTATTGTTTTTTTTTTGGTTTTAGCGCTGTGTTTTTGTATTTTTTTTGTAATTTTTTAATGTTTTATAATTTTTTTGTAATTTTTTGATTTTTTATTATTTTTTTTTTTTGATTTTTGTGCTGTGTTTTGTTTTCTTAAAACTACCCTAAAATACCCTACCTAATCTTAAACTATGTAAGCCGGCCATGGCCAGCTTTGCCCATCTATGGGCTAACCCGGATCGAGAGGGTTCGACGAGGGAGTTCCCTCTCTTTCAGACAGCCACCAGAAAGTCTGGTGCTGCCGTCCAACATCCCTTTTATCGCGCTCCGATACCGACCTACTGAACCGGAGGCGCTTCTCAGTGCTCTCAACGATGTCTCGACCGTAGTTGAGTCGCCTATCCACAGTTGTCCGGGCAACATGGAAGATTAGCGGCACCACTAACCTATCCTGGATCAGACCTTCCCTGTCAAAATGCAGAAAAGCCTCTGGCGGGACGAAGCCGTTAAGGCGCACCCTCTCATGATACATTGGATTGGGGTAGTAAGCCCCAAAGATCAGGTTGTTGACCGAGTTCATTGCTCTTGCAAAATGCCCTCGAGTAAGCTTCACTAGGAAATTGTCCACTCTGATTAAGTCCGCCTTCTTGTATAGGACCTCGTTGGAATAGATTTTTCTGTATTCAGACTCTGGTGTTCTGTATAAGCGAAGGCAAGGCCTAAGACAAGCCCTCTCAAACACCCGAATCCTTTCCATCAAGCTTGCCCGCACGTTGAACCACACGGGACAACCATATGTTAGCATTGGCCGGATTAGGGCCGTATAGCAGATTACCTTCACCCTCGCATCGAGTTGGCTGTTGTAAAACAGTCTCTTTGTAAGGGCAAAAGCAACTCGGGCCCTGGTCAGAGCAGCATCTATATGTTTATTAAAATATAGATATTGATCTAGCCAGATCCCGAGGTATCTGACTACACTTCGACTCGCTAATGGTTGCCCGTGCTGTCCCACGATTGCGAACTTTCGCCAATTCTTCCTGGTGTCCCTAGAGGCCCCAGACAACGGCGTCCTAAACAGAATGGTTTCCGACTTCTGAAAGTTGATCTTCAACTTCCAGTCGTCGCAATATCGCTGAATCTCATCGAAGTCACGCTGCAAGAGAGTGACAATAACCTCGATCTTTGGACCTGATCTGTACGCAATCAAGTCGTCTGCATACGCAATAGCATGTTGAAGAGAGCCTACGAGATCACTCGTGTAAATATTGAACAGGATCGGCGAATTTACTGCACCCTGTTGCAGACCAGCAGAAGTCACATTGCCATTTTTCACAATGAACCGTCTACTGGTCAGCATATTACATAGCATGTACAGCAGTGGTTTGCTTATGCCCAACCTACTCAACTTGTAAAAGAGTCCCACTAACCATACGGTGTCGAAGGCCTTCTCCAGGTCAACCAGGCAGGCACCCGTGCATTGGTTCTTGCATTTGTTCCATTGGATATCCGGTACCAGTTTAGACGCGGCATGTATTGTATCATGCCCCGCCTTGAAACCGAATTGATTATCCGGAATTATTTTATTGTCCTCAACCCACTTAGCCAGGGCTCTATGGACCACTTTTTCGAATACTTTGCTGATGTTCGGCAGGAGACTTATTGACCGGAGATTCCCCGGGTTGGAGCTATCTTTATCCCTTTTGGGAATAGCATGAACCACCGCTGTTTTCCAATGCGCTGGATAATGTGCATTATTCAGCGCATTGTTAAACAGGGTGGTATAAATGTCTACCACTTCTAGGGGGAGATGTCGAAGCACAATGTTCGATATTCCATCGATTCCCTCTGATTTCTTCTTTCTAAGTGATTCGAAGATCGTTTGGAGTTCGACCTTCGATATGAACGGGGGATGAACCCTTTCATCGGCGATGGCATTATTTGCCATGTTATCGTCATTGAACACGGTGAAACCGGTGTTCTCAGATCGCCAGTTCTGTATATCACTTCGAAGGTAGTGGTTGTGCACAAGGACGCGATTCTCCAGGTCGTGGTTTGGGAGAATGCTAGCATTCACCTTATACACTTCCTGGAAAGTCGCTCCTATGACTTCCACTTTCTCCTGCGGATCTTCGATCACAAAGAAGTTGTCATCATCGACTGCATTCCCTGGATCTATGCCTGCTGTAATAAGTACTTGTTCGTTGTTCGTCGTTCGGGGGATCTTAAGACATGACAAGTCGTTAATGTTCTTCCTCCGAAATATTTTATTTATTTGCGGGAACATACTCGGGTTGTTGGATTTTACAGCCCGAATTCTGTTGTTCCAATGCAAGTTTACAGAAAGTCTGTAGTTTTCTTTAATTAACTGTTGGACGTTTTTGATCAACGACTTGAGTTGCCTTATCTCCGAGTTTTGTCTGTCAGTAAACCGTCTGTACAAGGTTTTTAGTCTCGACAGCAGTCTTCTTTTATGTTCGTGGAGTGCGTCAGTTGTTGCATTGCGGAATGTGTCAACGTTGTTTGTGAGTTGGTACCGAGGTATCGTACTGTCCATCGTTCGTTTGATTGTCAGGTCAAGGTCTTTTAGATACCTATCAATCTCTTCGTTTGACAGGTTCCTATTGGTCGGTGGGTAGAGCGAGTTCGAAGAGAGTGCTCTTGTCAATTCTCTGGAGAAGCGTGTCCAACGCGTCCTACTGTAATTGTAGGTGTATGTTGGGACATACTCCAATTCCGCAGTTTCATTAGGAATTCTAATGGCGGCACTAAATCCGCAGTGGTCACTGTCATACACAAATGTGTGTAGACAGTTTATCGTTTGTTGGTTCGTGTCGGTCAGTTGTAGCCGTGAGTCGTACAGCAAAAGATCCATATAGGAACCGCTTCTGGGAAAAGACGGACTATCTGTAGCTTTCAAATCGAGTCTATACTCGACACTGTGCAGACCCCACCAATTGAATAGTGAGTTCCCCCTAGCGTTTGGTATATTATTTCCCCAATTTCTATGCTTGGCGTTAAAATCTCCGGCCAAGAGGTAATAATTCTCCGCCGACTCCAGCCTAAGACATCGAAAAAGTGTCTCGAGCTCTGAAATAATTAAGTTAGATTGAGTAGCTTCAGGCGCATAGACCGAGACCATGTACATCTTCTTTCCACTACGGAGAGAGATGCGCACGATGCACGCTTCCAGCACCTGGAACCTTCGCACTTCACCGCTGTACACGACCCTATGTTTCAGGCCTTTCTGAATGAAGATCGCAACACCTCCTCCCCGTATGGAGTTGGGTCGGTTTCTTCTTACTATTTTAAAATCTGTGTGCTTCAGCTTATGTTTCTGAGTTAGCTTAGTTTCGCTAGCCAGAAGTACATCAGGGCATCGGTCTTGTAGCAACTTATAAAGTACAGCTTTTCGTTCGATCCTAATCAGTGAATTTACATTCACCGCAAGGATCTTTAAGGGGATCTCTTCAGCCGTATCCATTACGACTGGAGGTGCGCTAGGCCCGGCAGAAGCGCGTAGATCTGGTTCACCCGCGTCGCCTGCTCTTGTATTTGACGTTGTAGCTGGCCCATCTGCCCTTGAATAGAGAGCAAGATAGCCATCAAGTCACCCTCAGCCGCAGGTCCTTAGGCGCGGGGGCCTGTGTAGCAACCTTTGGCTGATGTTGTTGTTCCGTATTTCCCCTACCTGCCGCCATTTGGGCGTAGGTTGTATGGGGAGTAACGGCTTGAGACGGAATTAGAGCGGGAGCGGGTGCATATTTCACCACGGTTTTCTGCTGGCGAGCCAGGTTTATTTTTTTTAATGTATTAGTACTTAGGACAACCCCGATAGTTTGCGGTGTGTCCTGAGTTCCTGCATAATGCACACGAGAGTTGGCTCTTATCCGAAGCCCCTTCCTTACCTAGAGTACACTCTTCTGCTTTGTGGTTCTTACCACACTTCACGCATCGAGGCTGCATTTCGCAGTTCGACGCGGCGTGCCCGAACCTTTGGCAGCGACCACATTGTAAAATGTTGTCGCTCCTCTTCACTTTTTCCCATGTGACAACTTGGTAGTCTAGGACTCGGATTTTCCTCAGACCATCCAGTTTGCTATTGGGCGACATCTGAACCAGGAAGAACGGTAATTTCCGCTTCTCCCTTTTGGCCCTTGCTGTGGTAAAAGGCTTAACCCCTACGAAGTCGAGTTCATCGTTATTTTTTTCTTTGAGCATCTTAAGGAGCTCTTCAGGTTCCGTAGACAGTTCCATCCCCCTCAGCAGCATTGTCTGCAGCTTTTCCCCCTTCGGGGTGAAGGAGAAGAACTCCGTCGTCGAGTCCCTCAATAAATTTTTTATTTTTTTTATACTGATCCACAGTATTACAGTGGATAGCATGTCTATCATCGCTTAAACGTTTGACATAAAAATTATGACCTATGGCCGACTTACACAGTTCTATGGTGTCCTTCAGCTCCATCTTATAGGTGTTGATTGGTGGTACTTTAGTTTTTTGTGTCTTCTGCTGTTGTTGTTTTTGTTGTTGTTGTTGTTGCTGCTGCAGCTGTTCCTGCTGCTGTTGTTTCTGCTGCTGTTGTTGTTGCTGCTGTGGAAGTTTAGCTTGCGGTTGCAGCATTGGATGTTGTTTTTGTTGCAGCTTGGGCTGCTGTTGCTGCTTTGTCTTGAGCTGTTGTTGTGGCTGCTCCGGTGGCTGCAGCTGTTGTGGCAATTCTCGTTGGAGCACCATCTGCCGCTCCTTCTCCCTCCTTGCATTTTGCTTGGCTTTTATTGCCAACACCTTTTGCTGTAGCTCTCTGATATTGCTGCTCAGGAACTCAATTTCGTCGTCCTCGTCCTCGGACTCTGAGGCTGCAAGGGAGGCGAATATATTGCTCTCCACCATATACTGGCCTTTCCCACCGTCGGAGACGCATGGGAATTCGTCCTCTGTTGCTTTTACTGCTGCTACTGACGTTGTTTGCGCCTCCTCCCTCACTTCTACCGGCAGCTTTTCGGCAGAAGCTGATAGAGAGGGGCACTTTACCGTGTTGGAAGTTGTCCTAGGCTTCCTCCTCCTTTTTACAGAGCCCTCAGCCGCCCCTGTGACTAAGTGGCCTGATATATCAGACACATCAGCTGACGTCACTGATGCATCGGATGATTTTTTGGGTCCCGCTGCTGAGAGCGTAGACCTCTCACTTTTTTGCATCTCGTTTTATTTACACTTTGTTTTACTAACTGTTTAGTGTTTACAAAATTTAAAAAAGGAAAGAAAAAAAGTACTTGTTTTTCCAGGAATCGAACCTGGGTTCCGCGGTTCGCGGTCTATTGCCACTCGCACTAAGCCAAACTGCCACTTAGAACACTATTGTAAAAAAACGCCAGTAGAACACTTGCACTGATTTTATTGTAGTCGAAACGTCTGCACTCCTTGAAGGTCTGTGAACGACTCAGCGTCCTGTTAGTTTCTGTGGCGTGATGTACGTCGTATGTTGTCTGTAGGGTATCGTCTGTCTGTCTGGCCCCAATCCCACATACATAGTACTTTAAAACAATTTTATACTTATACTTAAGAAAATGGAATTCACTAAAATATCGCATGTTCCATAAACATGGATTTTCTACATTCTGTACATGCGTTTTTGGTACGATTTACGTGCCCGACAGATATTTGCATACGTGCATCTCGACCGATAGCTAGCGCGACACTGTGAACACACCACTATCCCTTCCCGAATCTCTTTAACTCCAGCTACACGAAACGACAATGCGTTTGTGTGATCAGTTAAAAAAAATACAGTTATGTAAATAACAGGGTGGGTATGTCATACCTAACCCCACTCTCGCCGGGTTAAAAAAAAGCCGAGGGCACCTGTAAATTGCTACTTAAAAGAAACGCGATCGACATATTTTCGAGCACTTCCAATACAGCTGGAAACTTGAAATTCGGTTTACAGGTTGCGTTATGATTGTTTCAAATTTTCACCCTAAAAACTCCCAAAGGGGATTCAAATTGGCTCTTATCATCTCACAAGAAAGAAGTTGTGCACATACATCTTTAAGCGAATGGAACATAAGTGAGATTTAGACCACTTAGGACGTTGGAGGATAGAATTCACTCCGAGCGGGATATGTAATTACATCTAATTTTTACGTTTTTAGTGCTGTGCTAATTCGAATGGTTCTCGTTTTCTTAATCTCCTAACTGTTGAGAGAAACACGACTAGACAGTTTGGCTTTTGAACAAAGAGTGCAAGTTCATTTTTTATAATTATAACATTAACTCGAGTACAGCGCTCACATCTGGTCTGGTGCGCCTAAAACCGTCTTGCGCATTCTAGATCGAATTCAAAAACGCGCGATAAAACTAATAGGTGACAGAAATATTGCGAAGTCAATAGACTCGCTTGAACACCGAAGAAATGTTTCCTGTCTCTCACTGTTTTATCGATTCTTTTATAAAAAATGCTCTAGCGAAATAGCCAGCTGCATTCCGCCCCTGCAAAATTTCACCCGCAATACTCGTCATGCTTCGAATGCACATCAATTTACCCTTAAGCCTACTTTCGGACGTACTGTCAAATATAGAGATTCATTCTTTAGCCGTACCACACGAATGTGGAATGATGTACATAGCTCTGTGTTTCCTCATCACTATAACCCTCAAGCATTTAAAACCAATGTGCATCGGTACCTCCTTTGTCTCTCCTCTAATTTTCCCTAATGCCCGTGCTCTCGGTTAAGGGTATTCATAACCCCTTTAGCGCGCGCTTATTATAAAAAAAAACTGTTAGTTTTCAATACAGTTGCCAAAGTAAAAGAAAGAAGAGAAGTTCAATGAATAACAGAGTTACTAGAAATGCTGATGAATATAATTTCACACTCCCACTTTCTTTTGCATAATTTGCTCAATAAATCAATTTCATTTACTAACAATTCCCATTTTTTATCTTAATAGCTCAAATCGAATTCTTGGTAGAGGTTTGGTAAAGATGTCGTTGAGACATACGAAAGTTGCTTCTCTAACAATGAGAATGCGTTTTCCAATGAATACACAAGGATCTGCTTGTGAAGGCACTAATTCAAAAGACCGCAGAAACTGTGTGAATTTTATGTTCCAGCATCTTGATGCTTGTTTGAGTCCATACAGGCTCTTCCTCAACAAGCAGACCCTTCCGCTTCCATTATCGAAATCTTTTGGTTGGTTCATATATATAGTATCGTTTAGATCACCATTAAGGAAAGCTGTCTTAATGTCTTTTTGCTTAATGATCATTCTCCTCTTCGCTGCTACTGCAAGTTTAGCTCTAATTGAACTAAAACGTGCCACTGGACTGAACATTTGATCGTAGTCAATTGCAGGCTCTTGCGTGAATCCCCTTGCTACCAATCTAGCTTTATGTCGCTTGGGTTAAACACTCATGGAATTCTTGATTTTAAAAACCCACCTGTTATCAATGATTTTTCCTCTTCGATGGTGGTGTTAACAGTTCACAGGTACCATTCTTGTGCAATGCCTCGATTTCCTCGTGCATCGCCGCTCTCCACCTTTCTGCATCATTCGATTCGAGAGCTTCACATGATTTAGGACCATATCCAGTTGCTTTAGAAGCTTCACTTTCCACCAATCTGCTCTTTGCGCACTCCTCAACCAACTTTTAATAGATTCGGCAAAGGTACATAGTACCGGTTTCATAAGCACTGTAATTTCATCCGCTGGGTTTCCAGCGACAGTAGTTCCACTTTGTTCAACATCAGATAAACAATCATCATCGCCATCGGAAATATTGAGTTCTGGGTCCTTCTTAAGACAGGGTTTCCTCCGTAGCACTAATTAAAAGCTCTTTGGATTTCTTATCAATCTTTGATCTGGAGCTAAAGCATTTCTAAATGACATCACGGCTTACCTCTATCTTATTGTGATAAGGAAAATATATTCGGTACCCTTTTGAATTTTTGGAGTAACCAACGAAAATTCCAGCACGAGACTCTGCATCCCACTTTTTGCGCTTTGGGGCGGGAATATGAACGAAACATGCAGTTCCGAACACCTGCATGCCAATAAGGTTGAAGTTCTGGGGCGGTTGCTTAAACCATAATTGTGCCGGACATTTTCCAGCTATATTGGTTGGTCCTGTGCGGTTTAAAATATACACCACCGTATTAACTGCTTCCGCCTACAACTTTAGCGGTAAACTTCGAGAATGGATCATTGTTCTACCTGCCTCCACGATGGTTTTAATTTTCCTCTCGGCTCTGCCATTTTGTTGGCACACAGCAATGATTTCAGTTCAGCGTTGACAAACTCTAACTCATTATCGGTGCGAATCGTTTGAAGAGGTGAACCTGTTTCTATTTTTATCTTATTTAGAAAACATCCAAACATTTTCAGAACCTCGTTTTTATGTTTCAGGAAGTAAACTGTTCTGTAACATGAGAAGTCGTCCTTGAAAGAAAGAAAATACCTGGATCCAGCAATTGAAACATTTTGCATAGGCCAACAAAGATCTGCATGCACAAGCTCACCAGCACATTTGGCCCTACTGTCACTCCTTTTGAAAGGCAAACGATGAGACTTTCCAAGGGCGCATGCGTCATAAAAAAAAGTTATTGATCCAAAAACTTTATACTCCACTCCTTAAGGAGATTTCTAAAGTGGCCGAAACGCTCATGCCAAACTCTAATTGATTCGACCTTCACGGTGAGATTAGTAACTTTTCCTTCTTCCACTTTAAAAAGTATCTTAAATAATGGACCTGAACGAACTCCCACTGCCACAGTACAACCCTTATCGAGCAGCTTGCATTTATTGCTATCAGACACTTGTTGGAGATTTCTATCAAGTGCTTTATTTGAAGAAAACAGATTAATGTGAATGTCTGGGACGAACAAAACATTGAAGAGAAGCTTAGGCACCCATCGCTTGCTATCATGAGCAACAATGTTGATGTTGCCATAACCGAAAGCACTAATCGTTTTTCCATTGTCAATGTGAACCTGCTGCGGAATGTTAAATTCTTCATATGTAACAAACCAATCGCGCCTAAAGGTCATGTGGTCACTGGCACCTGAGTCCAAAATCCACTCTTCATAATTGCTATCCTTACCAACCATGTCGCAGATGAACGCATCACGAACTCCATCTGGCGGCTCTCAACGGGCAATCTCGCTTCCAGTGACCAGGCTTTTCCACCAAACACACTTTCCTAATTTGCCTTTATTCTGATTTAAATTTGCATTTGATTTCTGAAACCGCGTGTTCCGTTTCGCTACTAACGCATTAGATGATTCTCCGTTATCTGCCACCGTTTTTTCTTTGTGACGCATTTGCGAAGCTAACCGGGACTCTTCCATCACCAAACGCGCCGTTAACTTTTCTTATGTTTTCTCACTTGTTCCCATCAAAATCTTAGTTATCAGCATATCTTGTTTATGGTTTATGGTTTTTTGATTCCATCTTGAAAATATGCGTGGCAACATCATCTAACGGGTCCTTAAGGAAACTATACAACTTTTGCTGCAGAAGGTGTATGTTTGTTAAAGCCTTTTGCTCATAGATGGACTCCAACTTTGTCCACATGTGATGTGACATAGTGCAGTTCACAATGTGCACAATTGGTTGAGAACCAGGGCTCATCACAATTACCCTTTGCGCCCTCCTGTCCGCCTTTTCCCAAGAAGCCTTTTTCCACGACTCTTTCGTTGATCCTTGCTTCACACTTTCTCCGTTTTCGATTTCAAAAAGCTCGCATACACTTAACATTACTCTTATCTGGAATTTCCACACACTCCACTGGGCCGGAGTGTTGAGTTTTTCAATCCGGAATCTGGAATCACCTTCCATTCTAAAAGAAAAAAAGAAAAAAAAATCAACTTGTCTTCTTTTATCCGCAAAATGAAAAGCGCACTATCTATTTTTTAATTATTACAACGATTTCTTATGAATTTTTTTAAAAACTTTACTTTTATACGCAAAAAAAAAAAAATCGATTTTGAATATTCTACAACTTCAGTGAACTTGGGTCTGGGCCCATAACCTATTGGGAGAAACACGACTAGACAGCTTGGCGTTTGAACAAAGAGTACAAGTTTATTATTATACAATTCATATTTTATAGTTACAACATTAACTGTTAGTTTTCAATACAGTTGCCAAAGTAAAAGAAAGAAGAGAAAAGTACAATGAATAACAGAGTTACATATGTTTGAATTTGAACAGTGACTAACTAGAAATGCTGATTTCACATTAACTATGTTTGTGTGGTCCAGAAGCTGGAGGGTTTCAGGGTTCGCGTGATGTCGGAGTCGCTCTCCATGTTTTTGGGCATGTCTTTTTGGCTTCATATTTTACTGGTTCCATACCCAAGTCTCTTTGGAGGTGCTCATTCCGAACGTACCAGGGTACATTAACAATGTTTCTCATTTCTTTGTTTTGGAATCTTTGGATGATGTCTATGTTGCTCTTACTTTGTACTTAACTCCAGAGTTGAATCCCGTGTGTCCATATAGGTTTGATTACCTATCTACAAAGTAGGAGTTTGTAAGAAATTGATGGGCGGGAATGTCTTCCCATTAGCCAGTAGATCTTTCTATATCTGATATCGAACTCCTCACTTTTTTTTTTCTTGACATGAGCCTTCCAACCAAGTTTTGCGTTCAATGTCATACCAAGATATTTAGCTGTGTTCGCGTTTAGGATTACTTAGTTATTCTTGTACAAATATTGATAAATACTCAATCTTTTTGTATGTAAAAGTTTTGGAATTTTTTTTAGGGGGATTTCAAAGAAATTACGCGTCTTATGAAAAATTCGGATGCCACCATTGGATGTCTAACCCAAACACCAAAACAAATCTCCGTTAAAAATATAACGGATTCTTGTCTCAGTTTTTAACAGAATTGAATGAAACTTTGTGCAACTGTTTATATCTCGACTGAGTTAGTAAATGGACGTAATCGGTTGAGAGGGGGGCGTGTCACGACCCTCTTTATTTCTCAAATTGAGTATTATTTGTATTTATTTAATCAAAGATGCTTGCCCATTAAGATTATTTATCTTGTAAGTAGGGCGAGCCTTAAAAATTAAGTACAATGTATGTTTCTTCTTAAAATTAAAAAAAGATGAAACAAAAATGAATGCAAGTAACAAACTATAGATAATACATGAAATTCATAAAGAGAATGAAAGTTTTTAGTCACTGGCCAGGTATTCGAGAAGTAGAGATTTAAATCGTACTGGGTTCCTGACTCTTCTGAGCTCAATTGGTAGGGAGTTCCACAGGCGAGTAGCATGAACGAAAAACTGCCGCTCTGATGTTAAACAAGTATATCTTGGTTGAATTAGGGCAGAAGTCCGACGAGATTGGAAGAATTCTATCCTGTTGTAGAGATACTCAGGTTGACGAGTCTGTATGATATTGTGCAAACAGGATAATGGACGATATTTTAATAGGTTCAGAAAAGAGCAGCTGAATATTCGTTTTGAGTAAGCAGAGATATGATCGTATCTTCGAAGGTTGTATATATATCGTGCAATGTTGTTGTAAGCAACGATCAGTTTTCTTTTACAGTTATAGTCAGCATTGCAATAGACAACATAATTGGTAACCTAACAGCAGCGCTCTAGACAGCATTATGCTGACCGCTATTGGTGTGAATTTTGTGTAGTCCAAAGTCCTCGGAGCTCGCTATAGACGGCGCACAGTGGCTCATTTCGGCAAATTTCGTTGCAAAATTCAATTTTCGGGTGGTTTTATAATGCAACATTTTTCAATTCACTGGATTAACAAACGTTCGGAACCCTAATAATCGAAAAAATTATTTCATTTGGATCAATAGTATTGCTTGTAGAGATAGTCAAAGTTGAGTAATTTTTTGAGATCACTCAAAATTGATTCTTTGCATTTTGTTTGTTTGGTTTGAGTGCAAAAACTAGGCATAGGATTTAAAAATATGACTTCTTTTTCATTTTGTGTGATATATTTGTTCATTTGTTAAATCAAAAATGAACTCAGTTTTTTTTTTAAAACTATTTTATATATTTTTTTTTGAAACATTTAAGGCACACTTTTTCGACTTTGGTAGAGTATAAAAAAAGGTCCGCAAAAGTCCACCCTATTATTATTAGTTTTATTATGGAATTTTGAATATTTTTTAAGTAAAATATTATGTTTATTCCTTGTGGTGCGAAAATCTTATTTCAGCAGAAGATTGTGAAACACCCTGTAAAGCATCAATCTCAAAATTCACTAATTACATAGCCTTGGGAATTACCTTTAAGAAGAAAGATATCTTTATTCGTTTAAGAGTTATGATTTTTGCAACCAAAAAAGTCAAAATGAGCCACTGTGCGGTGTCGAGTGTGGCGCTAATATGCTCATTCCAGGTAAGAGTGGAGTTGAATGCAAAGCCAAAATTCCTGGCGCTGGCAACGTAGGGTATTATATCAGGTCCCAGTGTAATTTGTGGGTATGATGATAGGTCTGGTGTTTTCTTGTACATGGCAAGCACCTTAGATTTTGCCGGATTTAAACATAGAAAATTTATTTTTGACCAGTCGAGTAAAGTTGACAAATCGTCATTGATTTTAGCTCCAGCCTCACCTAGATGGCAAATTGAGTATTGTAGTAATCATAAGTATATTTTTGCTTAAAATTTGTTTTGTTGCCTGTTTTTAATACACTCTTTTCAAATGAAACAATTGACAATTACAGGGCACTCTCGATTTTTGCAAACCTCGATATTTGCAACCCACGTACTAGATTAACTTTTTGCGATTTTTTGTAACAAATCCAAAGAGAGTTCTCGATTTTCGCAACTTTGTTTGGGCGGAAAGAAAAGAAGACTCTTGACGACATCATAAATCGTCTAGACTTAGCGCCGTCACTATGACGCGTATATATTTTTTGTTGTTGTTTTTAATGCCAAAATTAGAAAATAAAATAACCTTATGTGAATCAGACCTGTAAAATTTCAAGTACAAGTACAAATGTAATTCCTTTGCATTTATTTGTTTTTAAGTACAAGTCCCTTGGTAATTGTACTTACAGAATTTGATAGATCAGGACCAGGATTTGCACTTGTAATTCCTTTTAAGTACTTTTAATTCAATTTAAGCACTTTCAATTCAATATAAGTACTTAAAATTCCTTCTCAATTCCTTTTCTTTGAATTGAAAATACTTTACAGGAATTGAAGTACTTAAATTGAATTGAAAGTGCAAGTCCTGGTCCTGATCTATAAAATTCTGTAAGTACAATTACCAAGAGACTTGTACTTGTACTTAAAAACAAATAAATGCAAAGGAATTACATTTGTACTTGTACTTGAAATTTTACAGGTCTGATGTGAATTTGGTTGGCGATGGGAATTTCGAATTCTGAAGGTTAGAATTTGTATGTAACAGCCATTTTGTACAATTGCTCCGATTTCGTTAAAATTAAAAATATTTTTCATTTAAAAGTAATTACAGTAATCCCCGGTTAGTTGTGTTGCCTAAAATGAACGATTTTCGACACATTTAACCGAGGAACGCAATTACGAGAACCCCGCTTAATTGCTTTGCTGACGCAATAAGGAAAACCCCATTTTATTACCTTGAAAACGCAGTGAAGAGTTTTTTTAATAAACATATATACACATACAAACATATATACATATATGTATATATTTATTGTTATTCAGGTCAATCCGCGGCAGTCACAAAATTTTTATTATTTTGGCGCACTTTAAAAGCATAATATGTAATATCAATTTGAGAATTGTCTTAACAGCTCTTCTTGATTTTATTTAAGCTGTATGCACGAAACTTTGTTTTTCTTTTATTGTGTGTGTTCAATTAACCGGGAGATTTTGTATGAAGTTTTACGAGAAATTAAACTTTTTTCAACGCAATTAACCGGGTAACGCATTTAAGCGGTACGCATTTAAACGGGAAAAGTTATGTACATTTCTTATGGAATTTTTTATTTGCTTAGTTTTCCGATAAATTAAACGGGGAACGCAATTAAGCGAGCGCCAATTATCCGGGGATTACTGTATTATAAACTCGGTTTTTGGATTACCTTAATATTACTAAGATACATGAAATCCACCTTTCTCTTGCGGCTAGTGCCGGCCGGTATTTTTTTAAGTTGTCGCTGCAGAAAACGCACGAAACAACTTTTTCTTGCGGATTTTAACTTAAATTATTTCCTTATCCACTTCGTTTGTTTATCTGCACATTATCTAGCCGTCATGAGAAAACTCGTACTGACTTGTATGAAAGAAATGGAAATTTGCACATTTATAAAAATGTGCCACGGCTTCGCGTTAAATGAATAGTTAGGTTTATATTAGGCAGCTAGAAATTGTCAGTCCCTATGGAACTTTTAAAGATAAAAGGTAGCGAAAAGTGTCACCATTCCAATATTGAATTTTTGAAATCGGTTTAGTAGTTCCATAGATACTTAAAGATCCATCCGACCAAATCATCGTACACACCCGTTCCCCGTCGAATTACTACGAACTGCGAATGCATTGTAAATAAACTACGTAGTATATCCATTATCCATAGAAGTAAGAATACGACTAAAGAAAAATAAATAAAAACACTACTCTTGCGCTGCTCGGTAAAACAAACACAACACACCATCACGAACCGATGTGCCGATTACTACGGTTGTGCATACTATATCTGCAAACTCGTATCTTGGCCCGTAGTTTTAATTTTGAATAACGGTGAAACACGTGTTTCTTTATTTTTATTTTAGAATTTACCTACTAAATTCCAATTTAAAATGTTTTTCCATAAAAACTTAAACACCCTGTATCGGTAGAATGAAATCCAGCTTGTTCTTTCAGTTGACTTTAGTTGAGATTTTCTTTTATTCACAAAAATAAGCATTTCGCTAATATTGAATATATTTTAGACAATATGCTTATTGGTCTATAGCTGTTGATGTCCGCTTTATCACCTGTTTTATGAATTAGAACTATTAATGATTCTATCCACTGGTCAATTGATTTTTCCTTGTTTTTATTGTGAATTAAAATGAAAACAAATATGTACATACGTAATTTGTTTATTTAAAACAAATATTTATTTTTTCTGCAAGTTATACTTTTGATTTTGAACTTTTTGCTATGCAGATTGCTTTAATTGCTTTTAAGACGAGGGTATGATCTGATGCAAACATTCTCAAAATAAACCTTTTCATTTAAGTGAAAACACATTTTAAACATTCTGTCATTATTGATACGTCGGTAATTTCTACTAAAGCGTTATTTTTCATTTTTTTTTAATTAGGTCCGGTTGCAGCTTCACAAATGCATGTATCTGCTGCTGCTGCCACAGGTCAACCTTTATTAACGGCATCCCCATTGCAACAATTTATCCACTATCAACAACCGCCACATCCGACACATTTTCCGTCGCAGCCATATCAACCCATGGTAATACTATAAGAAAAAATACTTGTGTCTATGTATATTAAAAATTTGTATTTTTATTTTTTTAGATGAGAATGTTCCATGAACCTCCTCCACAGTCTATACAATTTTTAGCTCAAACTCCCCCATCTACCACCCCTTCACCAGGTCAACCACATCAACAATTCCATCCGCCACCTCAACCTTCTCCGGCAGGCGGCGGACCGCAAACAGCATTTGGGACCGCAGCTCAACCCTATCATGTAATGTGCCCTGTTCTTCACCCACAGCTGGTTCCCAACTATTATCATCAGGGAACACAACAAAATCCACACCAACAATATCAGATTTTAATGCCACAACATCCGGCGCAGTGAACTCTCCAATAAAATTCAACAGTTGCCTCTGTGGTTAAACAGTTAATACATATACAATAAAATGTGAATGAAAACAAAGCCTCAATGGTTTCGTTATTATATATGTATATACATACACATATAGATACGTACATATGCGAATGCATATGTACATATATATGTATGTATATATATACATGTATATAAATATAATCAATAAATAACGTATATATAAATATATACATATAAACTAAAGCAACTTAACCCAAATCGCTTGTTTTTTATTTGTTTTTTTTTTTTTTTATAGCAAATTTTTTTTCTACAAAAGTCCTGTGTACTAATTCTATAAAACGATAGCTGACTGTCTCTCAGACGATAATGAAAAAGATAGTGACTGTACACATAAATTGGTGGGAGGAGTTTGATTGACAGATGGTTGAACTGCACCAGTGTTGTCACTTTCCCACTAAAGTGGTAGATCTACCACTTTTTTGCTATATTTTCACAATCTACCACTTCTTCCACGACAAAAAATAAATCCAGCAATGACAATGAAACAAAAATTACTATATTTTTTTACAATAATTCCTATTTTCTCTCTACATTTTATTGATATTTTACTTAAATCCAGCCATTTACGAAATCATGCACTGCATTGTTTATGTTTTCTCATGTATATGCCCATTTATAGTGACACTTCATATGGTACACTAAGTATTTATTTTGCCTTTATTTTGTCTCATTACACTTGATTAAATTCTACCACGAAAAATCTGGATCTACCACTTTTTTTTGACTTGATCTACCACTTTTTGTAAACGAGAAGTGACAACACTGTGCACGGGTGGAAAACTAGGATGTGCCAACTATCACTACTTTATCTGCCTTTTTTTTTTCTTTACGGTGAAAATTAGGGAGTGGGAAAGAGATAAAACATATTTTCTTCTTCCTACTACTGCCTTATAAAGTTCATAGTGCCATCACAATGATATTTTGTTGGGAAATTTGTCATTTGATAGAGCGTTACAAATTGATTGTTAGGAAAATTTAAATATTGCACAAATAATTATATTTTGTTTCAAAATATAAGAGTTATGTAATTTTAGGTGTGCAAATACTAAGCAAATGAAAGTGTTTGTATTTGTTTTCATTTATTCTTGTATGTTAAATGGAAAAACATGGCGATTTAGTTATTCCATAATTTCTTTTCCATCTTTTCGCTTTCAATCGAAACGCTATGATTGTCAATCAATTAATAATGACTTGGTTAATATAATTGCATTGTTTTATTCTTCTTAACTGCAAAATTTAATTAATTTGCACGCAAACGAACAAAGAAAAAGACACCTAAATAGCTATCTTCCTAAAAATGACAGCAAGATGATAGTAAACTCTCGTCTATCGTTTTACATAAAGCTAATTTTTTAAAAAGATAACCCCTCCCAATATCGCTTGTCTTCTCTCTTTCTAGTGACAGTTTGCTGACGTTTGCCAAAATGTATGGAGTTACAGAAACTTAAACTATCAATGATTGGCCCTATTGCGAAGATCAATTATCAATTGATAGTTGATATTTCTCAATTAATTTGTTAAAGCGGTATTGCGAGAATCAATTATCAATGAAGTATTGACCCATTGTGAATGCGTAACAACTATCAATTTGAAGTTGCTACAATGGTATTAAGAATGTCAACTTTCAACAATTTTATTGACAACTGTCAATTTATCTATCAATCGCAATTTCGGGGTTGATGAAGGCGATACCTATATAGAAATGTAAGTATTTTTCAGTTTTAAAAGTTCGAAATAAGACCATTCTTGTTTTCATAAGGGCAAAAATAGTTAGCAATAAAATGCAACTCAATAGATTGGTTGAGTTGATGGAGGAGAACCCTGATGTTGCAAAAGGATTTTGTTCAAATTCCTCCGTATGGCAGCCAATGGCGCATGAACAGCCTCGTCCATATCATCGTCAAAAAACAAATCCACTGACGACATTATTAAATAAATTTTTTTTCAAATAACAAAATGTTTGAGAACTGTCAAACTTGAGTTCGCATTCACAATAGCTTTATTTTTTGTTAAGTGTTCACAATAGCTCATATTTTTTTCACCTTACACCTTAAAGACAGTAGTACCACCTAGCACCGGAAGAACTGTCGGAGCAGAACTGTCAATAATCTTTTTTTAGGTTTGCCTTTTTTTCTTCCTTTTTTGCAAATGTGCGCACGCGGATTGCCACATATCATACGTATATCATAATACAATATAATATAAAAATAAGGTAAAAAAACTTTTAAGTTAAACGGTTTTATTTTAATCAGGGGCTGTACCAAAAACTAGAAAATAATAAGAACATAAATCTGGGTCCCTGAAAGATACTGATTTCTTGTGAGAAATCATGCAAGTCAGATAGCATTGCAGTCTTCTCCAGTCGGATGCCAAGGGCCACTTTCTGTCGCTACGTCAGTGGATTAAGTTATAATCTGGAGCTTTTATCAGACTTAAAAAAAAACGTGGAACGCATTTAAACATGTATAAGTAGGTATCTATTAATAACGACTATTAATAACAGACTTGTTTCCATGCTCCACAAAAAGAAAATTTTCAATGCGTCCCACGTTTTTATTTAAGTCTGATAAAAGCTCCAGATTATAACTTAATCCACTGACGTAGCGACAGAAAGTGGCCCTTAGCATCCGACTGGAGAAGACTGCAATGCTATCTGACTTGCATGATTTCTCACAAGGGATCCAGGGATCCAGATTTATGTTCTTATTATTTTCTAGTTTTTGGTACAGCCCCTGATTAAAATAAAACCGTTTAACTTAAAAGTTTTTTTACCTTATTTTTATTTTCTAGTTTTTAGTTTCATTAATTAGACGTGGGTTGGTATCATTACGCAAACTTCTCACCCTTTCCAACTCCCCCATTGCGACTTTATTACATGGTTTCTTTCCTGTTAATTTTTCAAAGTCTAGCTTTTCAATACACAGCCCTTCAAAAGTCCTTACGCGACTCAATGCTACATACGCCTGGCCCTCCTCAAAGAGTCTGGAGCCTAAATACGCCACAGCATGGTCAATAGTACTACCCTGCATTTTATGGACTGTGGAGGCCGATGACACAATTATTGGCAACATCTTTCTCTCGGCCCTTCCGTGATTAAACTTTGCTGAAAATTGCATTTCTTTATAATGGATAAGGTGTATGCCGTCATGGCATGTCAGATTATAACAGAGACATGTGACAAATTTGTATTATTATTTCTACCCATACTTAAAATCCTGATTACTAACATAGATTCCGCTAGATTGTATTTAGAATAACATCTCGCAGATTATCATTTTCCCTTCGTACAACACTTTCATTTAATACCCATATCAAGGGGGTCGTGTAGCAAAAGGTTCAAGCGACATCTTAGTGCGTCCGCCATATAAGATTTAGAATAACGTAACGTAGCTTATCGTATTCTTCTTGTCAAACCCTTTCATAAAATGTCCATATCAAGGGGGTCGTGAAGTAAAAGGTTCGGCCGCCATCTTGGGGCCTCCGTCATATTAGATTTAGAATAACGTTACGTAGCTTATAGTATTCTACTAGTCAAACCCTTTAATTCGATACCCATATCAAGGGTGTCGTGAAGAAAAAGGTTCAAACTTCATCTTGGGGCGTCCGCCATCTTGAATTTTGCGTTGTCTTCCTGTTCTGAGCTATGATTTAAGTTTCAAGTCTCTAGCTCACCGGGAAGTGTGCCTAAAATCGATTGCAAGATTTAAACCAAGCGAAATGAGAAGCTAGATGGCGCCCGCCATCTTGGATTTAGAATTACATTGGACACCCTATATTGCATTGTCTCCCGATTCTGAGCTATGTTTTAAGTTTCAAGTCTCTAGCCCATCGGGAAGTGCACTTAAAATCGATTGCAAGATTTGAAGCGACGCAACAGGTCGATCTATAGAAAACCCTTTAAAAAGGCTCAGACGTCATTCTGGAGCGTCCGTCATACTGAATTTTACGTTGTATTTCTGTTCTGAGCTATGATTTAAGTTTCAAGTCTCCAGCTCACTGGGAAGTGTGCGTAAAATCGATTGCATGATTTGAACCAAGCGAAATGAGAAGCTAGATGGCGTCCGACCCTAAATTGGAGGATAACAAAAATTAGTTGGTTGCGCTAACTCGCGCAAAATAGTGATAGTGAGATTTGCCACAGTTGCTTCCTGTGAAGCGATAGTACCACTATCGTTTTCATTATCCCTTTCTTTTTTTCTTTGGACAGATCTGTACATATAAATTGGTGGGAGGAGCTTGACTAACAGATGGTTGAACTACACGAGTGGAAAATTAAGATGTGCCAACTATCACTACTTTATCTGCCATTTTTTTCTCATTACGTCGAGAATTAGGGAGTGGGAAAGAGATAAAACACATTTTCTTCCTACTACCGCAGATAATGAATCTATACAGATGTCTCACCACCATACAAAAAAATGACACAATTTTTTCTCTTAGCTAACAAGCCTTAAAGGCCCAACCATAATAGACTTAAGTCAACTTAAGTTTCAGTTAGTGATGACGCGAACACATAGAATTCATATGAACTGACTGAGTTTCGTTAAGTTTTCATCAATTTCATTCACTTAAGTGGGGAGCGATCGAGTTCGCTCGCCACTTAATTGAATTTGACAGAAGAGAGAAGAACAAGAAAATTATCAAAACAAAACAAAAAAGAAATCGCAATGTCGGACGAGATACATTTTTCATCGTTTTTAATCAAATTTAATAACAAATCTGCGGGAAAAAGTTTGACAGATGTTTAATTTGCATTAATTGCATTATGGGCAGTTTCTATTTTTGACACAAATTAAGGAAAATTTTCGTTCGGTTATGACACAAGGTTAAGGAGATTTAAGTCTATTATGGTTGGGCCTTAAGATGAGCTTACGCCAGCTTAATGAAATGTCCCATTACATGCAAATCGTATGGCATACCCATAATGGGATTATTCACGGTTTCGTCAAGTTTTCGTTGACTTTTGTGGGCTTACGAAACGTCTCAATGGAATGAGACATTCCGTACGGAAATTTGACAGATGGCAAAAAAACTTAAAAAATAACAAAAGAACAACGGCAGTGGAAATTACTTCTGAAAACGACTTTTTAACTGTTTTAATTCGCCTGGTAGAAAGAAAATATGTCTTTATGAAACGAAACCGAATGAAAACAATTTGACAGATCACGAAGCACAACTGAAATGGAATTTTGTAAGTTCAGCGCCACAGCGTTACTACAGCGGTACTACTGCTACTGCTACACCACAGCGGCCGTGCATTGTGTCCGGGCAGCAACTGACAAACAGCTTTTAGAAAACAAAAGCTTCTTAGAATATGAAAGCTGTTTGCCAGCTATCGCAAAAACAGCTTTCCTATTTCCTCGCATCCATCCCTTTCTGATGATCTCGTGCTGCGACTACCTACCAAAGGAATTGGTGCATATATGCGAATGTAAGCGTATGCAGGCGGGCTACGTAATGGGGTAGGTTCAGACGGCGGTGGCCGTGGTAAGGATCTGTAGTTTGTTCTTTTAAGATTTTTTGTATTTGGCTGTTGTCAGTTTACTGAAAATTACTTCAAGAGGAATGAATATATTATATCGCTAAGTGCGAAATCTTTCGACGTCGCTTTTTCAGTTTTTAATTTTTTCCATAAGATAGCGAGTTGTTTTTTGTCTCAATTGAGTGTATGTGAAAGAGGAATTTAATTTTTTCTTTACTTTCAACTCTTAGAAAGGAGGGATATGAGGGTAGGCTTGCTTGTTTTTTCAAATGGGGTATAATAAGGGATTTTTGTTGTTTTTTTGAGGTGCAACCATAGGTTTATTCTTCAGATCTGGTAGATATGCATGCAGTCGGTGCGGGTGGATGATGCGTAAAAGTACGTTTAGGTACGATGGCAAATTTGTATTTATTGGGGTTGGTGCTAATATTTGCTCTTCGTACTAGTGGGAGGCAGAGCACCGCCCATAGGTTACACGGTTAAGGTTGATATGCTCTTTCGGGTTGTGCGAAGTACACTATAATAACCGCTTCAATTAGTTAGTTAGTTTAGAGTAGTGCTCTGAGAAGAGGTACACTTACACCAAAAGTAGGTCCATTATGATATTTGTATGTGTTGGATATAAGAGATCGGATTACAGTTTTTTTTTTTTTTAAAGGAAATTTCTAAATCCCAGGAGCACTCAGACTCGTTTTCGGTCCATTGCACTCCTAGGCAGAAACCCCTTTTTGGTGCAGTGGCTGGAGAGAAACGTCGATTTTGTTCGTTTCTCTTCTTTATTTTCGGTGGCTGTTGCTGTTCCCCGACCGGGCTCGAAAATGCACAGGTCGGATCACAAGCGATCACGCTACCCACTACACCATCGCCTCGCCACCTCCAGTTACAGTTTAGTTATCGATATAAATCACAATACTGGGCCAATCTTTATGCGGCGGCAGCCTGATTTATAGTCGTAAATGCGGCTCGTAAGACGCTATAGTGATTAGGGAGACTGAAGGAGTAGTAAATATTAAGGTGTCTGCAAAGATACGGGCACCGCCTCCTTTGGCTGTTCTAGAGCCGTCCGTGAAGATCGAGACAGACTCATTAGAGGAATTCGCGCTGACTCCAGGCGTTTTATGCGGTATTGCGGGTTTGTTTTAAGCAAGTCATATATCATGTCGTTGGTCCAAGCAATATACCTATGAAACAACTTGAGATTGAGGTATATAACTGTCTTGATATATGCACAGAGTTGAAACTAAACGTAGGAGCTATTTTCTGTGATCAAGGACCTACATACAAATCGTTGTTTATATCGTAAACTCAATCTAAACGAAGAAAACTGTAACTTTATTTAAAAGATAAATCCATATATGGAATATATGACATTCCTCACCTTATTAAAAGTATTCGGAACAACTTGTTAAAATACAATTTGACCAGTTTTGTAAGTTCGAAGGTAATTGAATACCTGTATAACACAGAGACAAATAGTACTACCAAAATATGTCAGAAACTTACATCAGCACGCATAGACCCTACTGAGTTCCAAAAAATTAATGTGAAATTGGCTGCACAAGTCCTAAGCAGATCGGTAGCTTGTGGAATTGAAGCCTTAATCAATCTGAATAAATTTCCAGACCATATAGCCCAGTTTTCGAAATCAACAGCAGAATTTCTCAAAAAAATTAATCGGCGTTTTGATCTGCTAAATGGAAAACCAGCACTTATACGGAACGATTTAAAATTGGATTTTATACAAGAAATTAAACTGTGTATATGTACTTAACATTCAGCCGATTAACGCAAAAAACGCAACCGATTAACACAAAGGACCTTTCTGGTCTAAGTGAGGTTGCAATCTGCGGCCGCCACTCTTACCTAACGCAAAAAATAGATCATTCTGTTTCAAAGGTTTGTCCTTAAGAGGCTCTGCCCACAAAACGAACAAAAGCAGAAAATTGACGAAACGGCGTACAAACTTTTGAGGCTCCCACTGAACCGATTGAAATGGTTTTTGAAGCATTTTAAAGAATGAAGTCTTCTCTACAAAGTGGTCGACCAGATTTTTGAAAATGTTTTCCGTTTACGATTTATTAAAAAAAAAAAAACAAATCCATGTTTCGAGATTTTTGGTAAAACTGCAAAACGGCGTACAAACTTTGAATAATGAAACGTTTTACGATTTTCATGATATTAGATTCTATCGATAGGTAATGAATGGATCTCTAATGTGGTCGAGGCGAATTTTGAAATTCTATCTGGGTTTTTGAAATATTGAGCTTTGAAAATCAAAGAAATTCTTGAAATTGAACCATGAATTTCGTATGTTAATTGATTTTTTTTTATAAAATCTGCTATCGGGCGGTGAATTGTTATTCTGTTAATCGACTCAAACACAAAAATAAATGATTTTCATAGTTTTGGCTGCAAAATATTGCATTTTCCATGAACTCTTTTTATCATTAATTTCGAAATTTTAATGTTTTCTACCAAATACATTCACTTTTAAGTTCGGTTTTTCAGCACAACGATAATAAGCGCCATGATGACATTCAAAATTTGATTTTTAACTTCGAAAAATATTTGATTCGTGTTTGGTTGAATGTGCAACTAATACATGGAGAATTACATTCGTGTATGTACTCGAGCTTGTGAATAGTAGTGATTATTACCCAGCAAACAGCATACGACTTATATAAGCCTTATTCCAATGCAAATTATACCTTAGTATGTAAGGGTTGGTCTTTATGTTTGCGGGTTTGCAAAAAGCCATGTTGTCGTAGGTATGATTTAAATTATTTTCGATGTTGACAAATTTCAATATAACTTTTATAAAAGGATGTGTTGCTAATAGAACCGGTTAATTTTGTTTTTATATGAATACAGTGGAAATAGTATACTATACTTCTTTGAACCAGTTGCATGTAGCAGATTTCTTATTGTTATATCGAATGTGCAACTTGCATAATTTATTCTTAAGAAACTCCAGACGCAACAGTTTTTATCGGGTAATTTTGATTAGAGATAACCCCTCTTCCTCGGTGAAATTAGATGAGGCCATTTTTACTCAGAATTACATATGTATGTACCTTTCATCTAAAGAATGAATAGAAACTATGTCGGTAGGTTTTATTGTCATCTTGTACAGCCAACATAGCAAACTTCTATATGAAGCTGTTACGCAACCAACCCATTCTTGGGGACAACTTGAATCTTTTGGGGTTTTTTTATACAACTTATTAACCACTACTAGCAGTTTTAGTGTTCAGCATCTCTCTCAGTTGCGTAGAGATAGCACTAAGAGATAGTACATGATGTGTAGAACTGTAGACTATTAGAGTCAAAAATTGTCGTTGCATTCTGAGACCAGTGAATACATTCGGGATTGAAGCGAGCACAGAACATTAAAGCACAAGGCACAAACTCCCAAATATAACAGTATTCGCCTAAATGAAATCGAACCGATCAACAGCCTTAGAGAAAACTCTGTATTTTTTATGTTGGCCTGTAAAATGATGTTAAGAGGTTAAGATATTGTATTGTATTGATTTTTTATTGTAGCTGAATTTATTCATTGTTGTGAAACTACATTGCACAATTTACAGAGATGTGGTATATAGTTCTGAATGTTGGCCACTAAGTAAACGCCAAGAACAAAAGCTACATGTGGCTAAAATAAAGATGCTGCGATGAGGGAGGGATATCAAAATGTTGGACCAAGCACGCAATGCACATATTCGAGGCACATTTAAAATAAAGCCAATTGCGAAAAAAAATTAAGACTGCCGTTTGAGATGTTATGGTTACGTTTTAAGAAAACCCGAGGAGCATATAACACGAAAAATTATGGAGATAAGCACGGCACGTCGCAGAACCAGCCACTCTTGGACAACCCTAGTCAATAATGAGGAAACCGCAAGTAGACGACAGGACAATCCTGAATCGTAACATATTCAAAAATATGCATATTGTATATATTGAGTGTGTAAAATCGCATTCAAATGCAAGCTCTCGTAACAAAATACAACAAAAAATTCGTTATAATAAATGCTGTATAGTAAAAGAACAAATCAAACGTAAATTCATTGACTCCAAAAAAATAAGCAAAGAAATTCCAACACATCCATGTATTCGTGTTTATACGAAATTTACTTTTGCTTATTTGTATTTGTTGACAACCAAACTTCGATTTTCGAATTTATTTTTATCTGATTTCTGTATTCATTCTATATAAATAGAGTTAAGTGTTTATGAATAAACCAGAACCAAGTTAAGAGGCCTCTACCCAAAATGTCGAACTCAAATTCGAACTTAGCGAAAAAAAGAACCACACAAAAACTTTATTAGGCGTTTTTCTTTTTTAGTTCGGAGCAGAGCTCTGAACAGAGCTCGATCATATCGAGCGTGCTCTGAACTGAGCATGTTCAGAGCACTCTGATTTGTTTATGAAACGCACTTGAGCACATGGCCGTCATTTGATTTCTTTTCCTTTGTTTTCCCTCCTGTCAAATGCGAAAAATTGCTGTGCTCAGCTTTTTACTCTGAATGCTCAGTCAAATTATTCTGAGCTCATAGAGAGCGCTCTGAGCACGCTCTGAACGAAAAAAGAAACACGAATTCGGAGCTCTGAGGTGTCTAAGCTAAAAAAGAAACACGAATTTTTTTTTGACAACTCAGGCTCTGCTCTGAACTAAAAAAGAAAAACGCCTATTGGTACAAAAATCAGATAAAAATATATTCGAAAATCGAAGTTTGCTTGTCAACAAATACAAAATACAATCAAAAGTAAATTTTGTATAAATACGAATGAATGGATGTATTTGAATTTCTTCGCTTTTTTATTTTTTGGAGTTCGTGAATTTACGTTTGATTTTCTGTTTTACTATACAGAATTTATTAAAACGAAATTTTTGTTGTATTTTGTTACGAGAGCTTGCATTTGAATGCGGTTATACGCACTGAATATATACAAATATGCATATTTTTTAATGTGTTACAATCCTGGGTTGTCCTGTGGTCTATTTGCGCTCTCCTTATTATTGACTAGGGTTGTCCAAGAGCGCCTGAGTCTGCTGGGTTGCGACGTGCCGAGCTCATCTCCATAATTTTCCGTGTCATATGCTCCTCGGGTTTTCTTAAAAAGTGGCCTT
The DNA here is from genome assembly GCA_951813785.1 of Criorhina ranunculi. Classification (NCBI taxonomy): domain Eukaryota; kingdom Metazoa; phylum Arthropoda; class Insecta; order Diptera; family Syrphidae; genus Criorhina; species Criorhina ranunculi. The sequence goes on along the minus strand of OX638381.1, from coordinate 56,873,946 downwards.
TCTTTCAGTGTCTTTCTTTTTTCGCAGTTGGCTTTATTTTTAATGTGCCTCGAATATGTTCATTTTGTACTCGGTCCAGCATTGTGATACCTCTCGCACACTGCAGCATCCTTATTTCAGCCACATATAGCTTTTGTTCTTGGCGTTTGCTTAGTGGCCGACATTCCGAACCATACATCATGGCTGGTCTAACAGCTGTTTTGTATACCTTTCATTTAACTCGGACTGGCATTCTTCTGTCGCACAAGATGCCTGATAACATCTTCATTCGTCCGGTATTGATGCGATGGTTTATGTCCTCGTCGATGTTACCGTCTCTAGAAAGTATCGATCCTAGGTAGCTTCTTGAAGTTTGAGACTTCCTTTAGTGGGTATCCGTCGAGATAGACGATGTCCGCGGACGTTGAATGCTCTGAAAAATCACGCAGCATATACTCGGTCTTCTGCCTTCATATGTATATCTTAACCCCTTTACATCATTTTACAAGCCAACATAAAAAATACAGGGTTTTCTCTAAGACTGTTGATCTGTTGGATTTCATTCAGGCGAATACTGTTTTATATTTGGGAGTTTGTGCCTTATGCTTTAAGGTTCTGCGCTCGCTTCAATCCGTAATGTATTCACTGGCCTCAGAATCCAACGACAATTTTTAACCGTAATAATCTACACATTATGCACTATCTAGTACGAAATTGAGATCTACGCAACTGTGAAATGCTGAGCACGAAAACTGCTAGTGCTGGTTAATAAGGGGTACAAAAACCCAAAAGATTCAGGTTGTCCCCAAGAATGGGTTGGTTTGGTTAGGTAACAGCTTCATATAGAAGTTTGCTATGATGGCTGTACAAGATAACAATAAAACCTACCTACATAGCTTTTATTCATTCCTTAGATGAAAGGTATATTATTCCCCCAAATGTTCTTTCAAACCAATGAAATAAGAGGAATACCCGATAAAAACTGGAATATCAAGAATAAATTATGCAAGTTGCACATTTGATATAACGATCTGAAATCTGCTACATGTAACTGGTTCAAAGAAGTATACTATTTCCCTGTATTCATATAAAAAAAAAATAATTAACTGATTCTATTAGCAACATATCCTTTTATAAAAGTTATATTGAAATTTGTCAACATCGCGAATAATTTAAATCATACCTACGACAACATTGCTTTTTGCAAACCCGCAAACATAAAGACCAACCCTTACATGCTAAGGTATTACTTGCACTGGAATAAGCCTTATATAAGTCGTATGCTGTTTGCTGGGTAATAATCACTACTTACACAAGCTCGAGTACATACATGAATGTAATTCTCCATGTATTAGTAGCACATTAAACCAAACACGAATCAAATATTTTTCGAAATTAAAAATAAAATGTTCGAATGTCATCATGGCGCTTATTATCGTTGTGCTGGAAAACTGGACTAAAAAGTGAATGTATTTGCTAGAAAACATTAAAATTTCTAAATTAATGCAAAAAAGGGTTAACGGAAAATGCAATATATTGCAGCAAAAATTAAGAAAATACACTTCTTTTGTCTTTGAGCTAATTCACAAAATAATGATTAACCGCTCGATTACAAATTTTATTTAAAAAAAATTCAATTTACATAAGAAATTCATATTTCAATTTCAAGAATATCTTTGATTTTCAAAGCTCAATATTTCAAAAACCAGATAGAATTTCAAAATTCGCCTCGACCACATAGAGATCATTACCTATCGATAGAATCTAATATCATGAAATTCGTAACACGTTTCATGATACAAAAGTTGTTTGCCGTTTTGCAGTTTTATCAAAAATCTCGAAACATGGATTTGTTTTTTTTTTTTAATAAATCGTAAACGGAAAACATTTTCAAAAATGTAGAGAAGTCTTCATTCTTTAAAATGCTTCAACAACCATTTCAATCGGTTCAGTGGGAGCCTCAAAAGTTTGTACGCCATTTCGTCAATTTTCTGCTTTTGCTCGTATTTTGGGCAGAGGCCTCTTAACAGTTGAAAACATTTTAAGAATAAGAGGAACATTATTTATGGAGCATAATGATTTATATTACATTTATGTAACTTAATTCAATCAGGATCCATTAGAAAAGTTATTTGGTAAAATAAAAGCGCGGAATATAAATAAAAGTAATTCCAGTGTTTCCGAATTTGGCTCCTTGCTAGCTCAAAAATGTTCTAACTGCGAAGAAGACGATTTGGAATATCTAGAAGTGGATTGGAATGCTATTTATTATTTTTGATAGGAACGTACTACAAACTACAAATATGTACGGAACATAGAGAAAGTAATGACAAGTGAAAGGTGGGTGATTGTTACGATTCCACAGAGAAACGACCGAACCGATTCACGACAATAAAGGAAAATTAAAAAGGCATCCGTTCTGTTTCGTGCGTTCGACAATAGTGACTTTATTTTTTCATAATTCTTAATTCTAACTTATGCCTATCTGATGCGAAACGCGCACTCAGCAAAAAGTGTGTGAACTTAGCTCTAACTTATTATGTGTCTGAGGCGAGACGCGCAATCAGCAAAAAGTGTGTGAACTTAGCTCTAACTTATTATGTGTATGAGGCGAGATGCGCACTCAGCTAAAGGTGTGTGAACATAAATCTAACTTATTATGTGTATGAGGCGAGATGCGCACCCAGCAAAAGTGTGTGAGCTTAAATTTAACTTATTATATATCTGAGGCGAGACGCGCACTCAGCAAAAGTGTATGAGCTTTATGTCGTAGACAGTGGTGATGTTAAATGCGCCCAAATGAAGGGATCCGCTGCCTGTGCACAATTGACTACAATTAGAAAGCCGTTTATTAGATATTGACGATCGGAATGAAAATACCCAAAAACAAAAATTTGCACTGCACATGTACAGCAGAATATACACGCATGCACGCAGCCATTTTCAACCGTATGCGCAATCTTATGTACATACATGTATGCGAGGGTCAACAACGATCCTCAATACACCATTCAACAGGACAACGGGCTGACACCGGCAGTAGCGCACTCCACACACGCACTAGCGAGTTAAAGTAAAACAGGAAAAGAATAAAATGTTTCTCCTGTTTTTTGCTGCTGGCTGTGAGAATATTTTTCGTAAGAAATTAAAGCTTTTCAGAAAGCTTTTTTTTTAGTGGATTTCGTTTTCATATACCCCGTTTACATGAGGATCGAATTCAAGAGGATTGAATCTCAATCTTCCAAAAAGTGAATTCCACAAGAATTCAGTTTGACAGCAGCTACTTTTGTCGTAGACTAAGCTACACCAAAAAAGTCGTTGTTACGCCAAAAAATGTACCCTCATCCGCCATTGTTGTAGTATGACGTAGGCCAAGGATTTAAATGAGTGTTTCCATGCGTATTTTTCTTTCAAAATTGTCTTCATTTGCCTTCCAGTAAAGAAGTAGCAATAAAAAACGACCACGAAACTCCGTCTTCTGGCAATACTGGTGGAAGATAATTAGGGTAAAACTAACATTTTATTGCTACCTGACGTCACTGCGAGAAAAATCCCCTCCACCTTTTTTGAGCTGTCAAAAAATCTGGGTATACATGCAAAAACTGAATTCAATCGCACAAACTTGTGCGATCGAATCGAGTGAACTTTTTGAATTCGACCTCTGTATACATGATGGTTTTTGAGGATTCAATTCGGATTCAATCCTCATGTAAACGGGGTAATGGTTTTTGAGGATTCAATTCGGATTCAATCCTCATGTAAACGGGGTAATTGAAAAAATTCCGTCGTTCCGGTATGACCGTCCGGTATATCGGATTATGTGAACCCCTCTAATGATATCTTTCAGAGTGGTATCGTTTTATAGAATTAGTACCCAGGATTAAGCAGATTTCACAACATAACTGGAAAGAATATTAGAGATTATATCAGAATGTATATCGTATGTACGTACAAAAACAAAGCACGCACGAAATGAGAAATTAAATCGCTTTTGAAATTTGTTTATTGCCTAATGTTGTTTAAAAGCGTAATTTATCAGAGCAATAATTTTAACATCTTGTTTTTACTAAAGCCGGAAACAGAAGAAGGAGGTTTATTGAGTATAACAAGTATAACAGTTGTTGATGTATAACATAAGCAAGAATATAACAGAAGGAACATAAATGCTCTTTCACATTTTCAACACTTCCCCTGAACGAATATTCTGATTTATATTTGTCTTAAATAACAGATTGAGCAATTATATCAATAAGTTAATCCAAATTTCGATAAAAAATAATCTATCTTAACTTTCGTAAGTCCTTTAGTCAGTGCATCAGCTATGTTTTCATTCGTTGGTACTAGGTTAAGCTTGATTTCTTTCTTGATGACCATTTGGTGTAAAAAATTTGTTTTCACATCGATATGTTTTTGTGCGTCCGAGTACGAGTTGTGTGTAGCGACTAGTGATGTGCAATTTGATTACTTTTGAGTAACGAATGATTACTGATTACTTCAAATTCAGTATTCGGTATTTGGTATTCGATACCTAGTACTTTGTTTCGCAGTCATAATTCATTATCTGGAACTAGTGTATGACGTACCATTTCGTTATGTATAATAAGCATTAAACAAATAAACTTAAAAGAAATTTTATTTCTGGCACTTTGCAAGTGTAAAGTAATAAAAATAAAGTAAGTAATAAACAAATTCATAGTTCATAATAATAATTATAGAAGTAGTAGTAATATTTAGTAAATTAATAAAGTAAACAATAAACAAATTAATAATAGATAATAATTATTAAAGAAATAGTATTAATACTTAAGGCTATTTGCGTATGTATTTTGAATTAAGGTTTAAAAATAAAATTGTTTGGACATTTCGAGATTTAAGTCTGCTCCTTTTATCGGAAATTACTAATCCAGCCTTTGAAAATATCCTTTCGCTAGGAACTGAAGTAGCGACGATACCTAAGTATTTTTTAGCTAACTTTGCCAATTTTGGATAAATTATTTCCCGGGATTTCCACCATGCCAAAGCGTTCTCTTGTCTAGGAATAATCTGTTCCTCGGTATATTGCCGCATTTCTATTATTCCTGCACCCAGTGGGGTAGATTGGACGCAGCCCGCATCATTATCGAAATCTCCCCATAAAAGATGTAGCTCCTTTTCTTGGCCAGAGGATGCATCAGGTTGTGTGGTATCAGAAACATTGTCTTTTCTGCGACAGCTGGCAATTTCCTCGGAAATTTCCAGACGAAGAGTTTCTTGGACGCTCGCAATAGCGGTGGAATTATCGAATCCCTTCTTTTTAAATCTTGAGTCCAAGTATGTTGCCTTTGCTAAAATTTTGTTGAATTCCAAGCGTTCAAATCGACTTTTTATACCATCTAAAAGGGATTCCTTCAATCTAATCGCCATATCGGAATGTAAGGTTGTATTTTTATTTATTGCTCCCCGCAATGCAACAACCAACGGAATTACTTTGGAAATCGTAACGGCTTTCTCGGCGCTAAGTTCTGAAGTCATCAGCTCGAAAGGTTTTAAAATAATGCAGCATTCCCGCAAAGAACTCCATTCCTCTTGTTGAAGTGATTCAATTGGGTTGTGTAAAACCCCAAGAGCAGCTTCAATGGATTCTTCGACACTACAAAACCTTTCAAACATCAAATATGTCGAGTTCCATCTCGTCACGACATCATTAATTAGCTTCAGCGGACAGTTACTTCCTCCAATTTGAATTTGCAGCGATTTAAATTTCTCTGCTGCTGTGGTGCTACGATGAAAAAATTCAACTATTCGCTTCACCTTCTTTTGAACCGTTTCAACAACCCTTAAAGCACTTTGCACAATAAGATTTAGGGTGTGTGCAAAACAAGGTAAATGATGCCATCCTGTTAATCTAACCGCGGTCGTAATATTTGAAGCGTTGTCTGTTATAATGGCATTTATACTTTTGGAAACATCCCAACTTGAAACAATTTTAATTATTTCAAGTCGGATATTTTCTGCCGTATGACGCTCATGAAACGGAAAGCAATCCAATAAGAGGGAATTTATGGTCCACTCTTTGTCAATAAAATGGGCCGTGATAGCCATATAACTTTCTGTTGCAGATGACGACCATGTGTCGGCTGTCAGAGTTATTTCCTCTTTCCCTTTTAAAATACTTTTTACCAAATCTTTTGCCTCATTATACCGCTGTTCCAACAAATTTCTGCTGAACGTGGTTCGGTCAGGTATTTTGTACGCAGACTCAAGTTCTGCCATTAGTTCGTTGAACCCCTCATCTTGAACAATGGAAAAGGGTTGAAGATCTTTGACAATCATGTTAAATATGAGGTCAGTAATTTTTTTTTGGCGATTAATTGAGAGGGGCCTTGTGGTGTATGAACTTATCTTTGGTTGATTTCGCACGCCGGTAACCATACGCGATATCAGTCTGGCCCTCTCTTGCTCTGACGTGGAAGGACCCCTTTCATTTCCAACATTACTTGGTGAAGCTGCGACATCATTAATATGGGTTTCTGATATAATGTTTATTGGGACAGAGCCTGCTGTAGTGTTTGTGCCATAACTATTTGAAAAAGAGGATACAGCATCCTGAAGCCTTGATCGCGTAGCAGGTCTTTCTATTACTAAGGTAGGATGCTTAGTGTTGAGGTGTTTAATTAAATTTGATGTTGCACCACCTTTGTAGGACAAGACACTTTTACAAATATCACACTTAGCTTTCCCTTCCCCTTCCACAGCAAAATGTAACCAGATACTACTTCTTTTTCTTTTATACATATCAGCGATTTTGAAACCTAAAGAATTACGAATTTTGTATTTATGTTGATATACACCCTCATTAATAATATTACCTACACAATATGAATCTGATAAAATGTTTATTAATATCAGCATACGACTTCTACTGCGTTCCTCCTCCAACGTATGATCTATGACGAAGATGTGGATTTTTTGTCAAAATTAAATACTTACAATATATGTAGTTCAGACAAAGTATCAAAAATAAATAATTCTTGACCTGTACCAACAGCCTACATATTATATTTCTTCTCACAAAACAGTTTGGATTTTATATCTACATATAATGTATGTACATATATTATTTCTGACTAAAATCTACTCACCTTCGAATAAGTAAACTCAGTAATCAGTAATCAATATACTCTTTGAATCTTGATTCTTGAAAGTATTCAGGAATCAGTTGATATGATTATTGATTACTTGAATAATGATTCCTGACACAAAAACACAACGAGTCGCAGTATTCGATGTTGACGGTACGCGGTTTACAAGTATGTAGGGCAAAAATGTAACTGTAAGACGTTTGAAGAGAAGAGACAAAAGAGTGCAGGAGTAGAGAAAAAATGAGCAGAGTACACATGCATATGTAGAACATAATAGACGTGTGTGAACATTTACATTGGCGTGAGTGCATTTTATATTACTTCTTAGGGGTTGGCGTTTGTCAGCATGCAAATGAGTATGAGTATCGAATACTTATTTTGAGTAGTATTCGGTATCGATACTCATTTCAAGTATCGAATACTAAATACCGAATAAATACTTTTTGCACATCATTAGTAGCGACGTCGACTGCACTTTTGTTATCGCCATGTCCTTTGGTGACTTCGGAAATAGTTCTTCTTGTAGGTGGTTAAGCTAGATTGATTCTTTGGCTGCAGCAACCATTGTAGTGATGTGTCAACTCGAGTTCACAAACCGGTTCAAACCGAGTTACACCTAAACCGAGTTAAACCGAGTTACCAAACCGATGGAACGAAACAATACCTACATATTTGGAATTCGGTTTCGGTTCGGTTTCTCATGAGATGGTGGCATTTGAACTACTTGCTCTTGTTTTCTCTCATTGTTGTTTTTACTTTTTTTACATATTTGTGTTAGTTTGTTTTGTGTGTTCGCTGTTTTGTTGTGTGATACATTGAAACCAAGTCAATTGAGGGTACGTATAGTGCGTTTCAAATCAAAAGCGACAAACTCGCGCAGGTTTTCTCTTTTCCAATCATTTTCCAGTCGTCCTCTCTTGTGTACACACAAAACAGAGAAAAATCGCCGATCGTCAACGCCTACTGATGAGATCCTTGAATGGGATTGGCCGATGTGTTGTGAAATTTATTGAAAGAGTAAGGAGTCTATGTTGCCAAACGTAAAAACTGAGTGTAGAGAAAATGCGTGAAGTATGGATTATTTTTTTTTTCAGTGAACATGGTAATGACACGTTTTTTGAAACTGATTACTTCTCACTTATGGCGTTGAAAATAAAAAAGAATGTTTTGCTGATATGAGTTTGACTCGAAAATATGAATTTGAAACATTGAAAAAATTAAAGCAACATGTTTCGTTTTATGTTAATGTGTCCGTATATATTTATTTGTTGAACCCTTTTTAATTACACATACAATTATTGCAAGAAGTACTTAAATGTTGTCACAAAAAGGGGTGTGCACCAATAAAGTGGTTTGTTCATCGGAGTTAAATTTTTTCCAAGTTAAACAGGTAGATGTATGTACGTGTAAGTAAAAATCGATAGGATAAAATCTGAAAGGAAATCGAGAAAGTTCAGCCGATTTGTACATGTGATTTTCCAGTCAATAAAAGAGAGCACAATTTTCGATGCTCTCTCTGCGCAACTTTCCTTGTCGATTTTGATTTGAAACGGACTATATACACTATACATCGGCTAATGGTTAACCAATTTTTGTTTGAATGTATGTACCCGTTTATGAAGTCGAGTTGGAAAACAGTCTATTGTTTTTATTCAAACCGAGTTAAACCGAGTCGAGTCGAGTTACAAACTGATTTAATATTTATTTTGAATTCGTATTCGGCTCCGGTTTAGTTTCTTATGTGACAGTGGCATATGACGGATGTTCTAGTTTTTCATAGATAATTTTGATTTGGGTTTTTTTTTTCTAAATTTTTTTTTTGATAAGTTTATTTTGCGAAGCAAATAATGCCGGACTCAAGGAAAAAGTATCTAGTGTGGGAAGTTTTCAATAAACCGCAGGAAGGAAAATTAATTAATTCAATTATTGCTGAAGGGGTAAATACTGACACCATTCTCCAAAGTTCGAATGCTTTCTTCTTCTTCTGTATTGTGTCTCCGCAACCGTCTAATCCAAGAGAATATCCTAGTAAGAGACGCAGACAGATCAGTCCCATCAAAAACTTCCATTTGCTTGATTTGATAGTGCTTGCTAGTATTTTTCAAAACATAGGAATAAATAAAGTAAAATAGTTCAAATAATTTTGTTACAAACCGAGTTAGCCGACCCGGTTTGCAACTCGGTTTGCAACTCGGTTTGCTTAAACTCCCACTCGGGTTAACTCGGTTTGAGAAATTTTCGGTTTGGTACATCACTAAACCATTGCCACGTACTCCGATTCACTTGACGAAAAGGTGATGCGTTTTTGTAGTTTTGACGCCCAAGAGATAGCTGCATTCTGAAAAAAAAACATATCCTGTAGTAGTTTGTCGCGTGTCCAAATTACCTGCATAATCGGCATCACAAAAACCCTCTATTTATTTATGGTGCCTTTCAGGTAACGAAATACTCGTTTTATTGCAGTCCAGTGCGCTTTTCCTGGATTGGATCCAAATCGACTTAATAAATTGACTGCGAATGAGATATTCGGACGAGTGATTTGGGCAGCAAATGGTAGACTCCCGATTGCCTGCATGTACGGTGTCTTTGTCATTTCGTCGATTTCTTCTGGATCGGTTGGACTCATGTCCGCTGTGATTTTTTGGTTCGGGTCAATTGGCGTTGAAATTGGGTTGCAATTTTCCATTCCAAATCTTTTGAGGACTTCGGCGATGTACTGCGATTGGTCGATTGCAATGGTTCCTTCTTTTCGATTGAGTGTTATTCGAACACCTAACACGACTTGATTTTCTTAACTTTTGATATGCGATTTGAGACGGAGCAAAGTGTGATCAATTATAGGGACTTTAGGAGCTTAAATTATAGCAACTTACAGTTGGACGTCGCTAACACTCGCTGGGACGAAGTATATTACATGCCTTCTCCTAACGAACAGGTTTCTTTTCTTCAAAACACTCTGCAAACTCTTTTTAATCAGCATGTTCCATTAAGAAGCAAAGTCACCCACAGTAGTTCCCCGTCTTGGTTCAACCATTCAATACTCCGGTTGATCGATAAACGTAATATTGCATACATTCGTTGGAAGCGATACAAACTGAGTGCGCATTACGATATCTATCGTTCTCTCCGTAATCTAGTGGTGACTCGTATTAAATCGGCAAAACGACGATTTTATGAGAACTCACTAAACCCAGCTCATCAATCTGGGAAAAATCTATGGAATAATTTAAGGCGATTGGGGAATGGCAGGCAACGCGTTGGTGTGCCTAGCAATGTAGACTGTAATCTGCTTAATTCACAGTTTGTAGGTTTGCAAGATATACAAACCCACACCGCTCAAATCCCTGATTCTATAAGACCTGGTGATATATTAAATAGTGCTAACGTACAGTACTTCAATTTCATTCACTTGTCAGAGGCAGATGTAGTTCAAGCTCTATTATCCATTAAATCAAATGCAGTGGGACTGGATGAGGTAAACCCAAAATTTTTGAAACTTCTCTTACCATACATTCTTCCATACATCACTTACATATTTAATTCCATCTTAACCACGTGTCAGTATCCTAACCTATGGAAGATGGCTAAAATCATCCCAATCCCGAAGTCGCAGAGGAGTGATTGTACCGAATATAGACCTATTGCTATCCTGCCGTTTCTTTCAAAGGTCTTCGAAAAGGCTGTATCGAAACAAATGCAAGTGTATTTAAACATTCACAATCTTATAAGTCCTGCCCAATCTGGTTTTCGTGCAAAAAGAAGTTGCAAAACTGCCCTCTTACTTGTAGTAGATGACATTCGAAAAGCACTTGATTCTAACTGTCTTACCTTTTTAACTTTATTGGATTTTTCCAAGGCTTTCGACAGAGTGGACCATTCAATCCTCTCCGAAAAGCTACAACATAACTTTGGTTTTTCTTCTCAGGCAACTAAACTTTTGAATTCGTACCTGACTGAACGGCAGCAATGTGTGGTGGTTGGAAATAGGGTGTCTACCTTTTTAGATGTAGTTACAGGAGTGCCGCAGGGGTCAATTCTTGGACCTTTATTGTTCTCTATGTATGTAAACGAGCTTCCCCAATTAGTCAAGCATTGTACAGCCCACATGTATGCAGATGATGTCCAATTATACTTGAGTACCCCATTATCTTGTGTTACGAGTGCTGTAGATGACATAAACGCGGACCTACATAGAATTCAGCAATGGGCTCTAAGAAATAAATTAGCCCTTAATCCGGAAAAGTCAAAGACCTTATGTATAAATAAAAAAAGTATTGATACGTCACTATTTCCACCAATATATCTAGGCCAGTTTTCGATAGCATATGTCCATACGGCTAGGAATCTAGGTTTAGTGTTCAACGATACTCTTACCTGGACTGATCACATTGTAGCCACTATTGGAAAAGTCTACAGCGGTCTTCGTCTGCTATGGTCAACTCAGAACTTCATCCCAACGAACACCAAGCTTTTGCTGGTAAAGACACTGATTCTGCCAATCCTACTATATGGTTGTGAAATATTTTGTAATATAGACTACAGTACCAGAAGAAAGCTCAATGTTATATACAACAACTTAGCAAGATACGTTTTTAATATCAGATATTTTGACCACATATCCATTCACTCTAAAAAGCTCATGGGAGTTAGTTTTGATAACCTTCTAAGATATAGGGCTTTAATTCTACTACATCAGATTATACACACTCGTCAACCCGAATATCTGTACAGCAAACTTAATTTTGCCACCTCTCAAAGATCAGCTGTCTTAATTCGACCAAGATTCAGTTGTCTAACATCTGAACGTAGTTTTTTCGTCCACGTAACTCTCTTATGGAATACACTGCCTGTAACCCTTAGGAGAATCAGTGACACAAACAAATTTAAAACACAACTTCATAAATATTTGGCCAATGATGTTTAATGCGACCTTAACTCTATTATCTTCACTTTTACTTAACTTTTCCTTTCTTCAATTTTCGATACATTTGTTACTTTTAAAATTAAATTGTTTTTAGTCTATTCCTTAATTGTTTAAGCCTTCACAACTTATAAGATTGTAATCTTAATGTGTAAATATACTTTCATACAATAAAATACAAAATACAAAAAATAACACTGAACTCGCCTCACGTAAGTCTTTCATCTTGAAATTGCTGCAAAGTTCGTCCTTCAGCTGATTTTGCGATCCGATGTCGTTGCTGAATATCAACAGATCGTCCACGTAAATGTCTACAATGATTATTTTAGTACCCTTTGTCAGAAAATATAACACATTGGTCTACTTTACTTCTTTTTAGACCAAACTTCAAGAGTGCATTGTTTAGTCTTTGGTTCCAGATGCGGTTCGATTGCTTGAGTCCATAAAGCAGTTCTCCATTCAAGAAAGCGGTGACCGCTTTTGGTTCAATTTGGTTGCTAACGCAAGTAAAAATCTGATCGATGTATACCTGACTACCGGGGCAGGTAGAGATGATTACTCACTGGCCAAGAGCTTCAGACACATCAGTCTGACTTCCTTTATGCTGAAAAGCATGGAAAGACTGGTTGAGTTGCATGTGCGCAAAGTTGCTCTGCGATCGCACCCCCTCTCTGTTATGCAACATGCCTATCAACGCGGAAAACCTGTGAAACTGCGCTTCAAAATCTGGTTGGCAGAATTGAATGCGCTTTTGACATCGACATAGAGGGAGCTTTTGACAGCATGTGCAACTCTGCCAGAGAACACGGTGTGAATGAATCATTGGTGTTGTGGATTAAAGCAATGCTAATGAACAGAAACTTGATGATAGATGCAGATTGTGGTTGGCACGTGATGTCAGGGGTAAACAGGGGCTGCCCCCAAGACGCCGTTCTGTCTCCTTTACTGTGTTGCATGTTGGTCGACTCTCTGCTTAACAGTCTCAACAGTTCTCGTATTTACGCTCAGGCATATGCAGATGACGTTGCCGTACTGTCTGCACTAAGACGCAGATGGCCCTGGATATGATTGACGGATGGTGCACTCGGAATGGGCTTTCAGTTAACCCTCTTCATTAGGAAGAGGAAGCTGACTGGACTGACTCTACCAGTGCTCAAAGGCATCAGAATCCCACTCGCCACAGAAGCGAAATATCTAGGAGTAATCTTGGATAGGAAACTTCTTTGGTCGAAACACGTCGAGTCTAAAGCTGCTCGAGCATTATCAGCTTTCTGGAAGTGTAAGGGTGCTTTTGGCAAGACATGGGGTCTATCTCCGAAAAGAGTTCTATAGCTCTATAAAGCGGTTGTAAGACCTTTCTAGCATATGCATCGGTTGTATGGTGGAATAAGCTTTCACGCAAAAACGTGACTGCTATTTTCACTAAACTCCAAAGAACGATTTGTCTCGGCTGCAACGGGGCTTTCCCCAGCACGCCTGGCTCTGCTCTAGATGCAATGCTCAATTTACTACCCCTTGATGTTTACATTATGGGCGAAACGATCAGAGCCATCTTCCGTTTAAAAAGAAGTGGTTTTTGGTTTAACACGCACTGGAGTTTTGATGACCTTGCAGCGTGGTGTTCCAACACCCCGACAGAAAAAAAAAGACTCTCGGGGCAAATGTTTCCTTGTAGTCCTTGCCCTCAACAAACACCTGGTATTGGGACCACAGGAGCGATTCGATCGAGCCCGTCAGAAGCTCTTAACGTGCTCCTCCATATCCTGCCCCTGTACTTGCACATCAAATACATCGTTTCGTGTAGTGCTATCAGACTCAGAGAATCTGGGCTTTGGTCCCCAAAACCTTACGGCCATAGTAAGGCTCTTGACCTGCTGCCTAGGGATTTGGCGTCGACCATAACTGACTCCACGACTCCCACACTCAAATTCAATAACAGTATTCAGGTTCGCCTTCCAGACAGGTCGGAATGGAACAATAACCTACTCCTATCAAACTACCAAGTACCGATCTTCATCGACGGCCCCAAGATGGAGTGTGGCGTTGGAGCAGGTGTCTTCTCAGCGGAACTGAACGTATCCAAATCGTACCGACTTTTCGAGTGTCTTCCAGGCGGAGATACTAGCGATTAGAGAAGCCTGCAAGATACTTAGCCTCAGTCCTACTACCTCAAACAACATAGGAATCTTTATTGACAATCAGTCTGCCATCAAAGCGCTCCACTCAGTTTCTCCGTCCTCTAAATTAGTTGAACAGTGTACGGAAACTATGCAGGCAAACGCTCGGTTCAACATCACTCTCCTCTGGGTTCCCGCCCATAGAAACAAAGAGGGGAACGAGAGAGCCGACGCGTTAGCCAGATGTGATTTTACCTTTGATGTCTCCCTTGCGGAGTCATTCTGCTCTCATATGGGACTCATCAAGGGTAAAATTTTCCAACACTTTCTCTCCATTGCCAACTCTAGGTGGAAAAGTCTTGCAACTTGTGCCATATCTAGACAGATTTGGCCCACCTACGATAAAAACAGAACGAATGACCTAATCAATTGAAACCGCATCGAGACAGCTAGAATCTTGGTAATTAGCACGGGCCACTGGCCAATCGGTCCACACGCTGCCAAGTTAGGCATCCCGTTCAACCCCCACTGCCGTAGTTGCGACAATTCACAAGAAAAGGAAACGCTATTCCACTTTCTCTGTGACTGCCCGGCATTTGCCAGAGCCAGGCAGCACACTCTCGGAAAACCCTTTTTCAAGGAACTATCTGAGATTTCTAACAACATTATCAATTTTCTTAACTCCACAGGATGGATCTGAAAAACTACTCTCTTAGCTACGCCCATCAACACCCAGGCCACGGAGTTGTGGTATCAAAACGGCGTACCCGCGCTACTTGTGTTTCTGGCAGGCTTACCAGTTTCAGCTTCTTCTACCTACCTACCTACCTGCCCTCAACTTGCGAAGAACCCTTGTCGACCAGCCGTGCCTTGTGTTTGTCCACGTTTCCATTTACATCAAATTTTGTTTTAAAGACCCATTTGTTGTTAATAGGTCCTTTTCCTTCAGGAAGATCGACGAGCTTCCACGTTTTATTCGAAAGGAGTGATGTCATCTCAGTGTTAAAAGCTTTCTTCCATAAATTTGCTTTTGAGCTTGACATGGCTGCATCATATGTCAATGGAGTGCTAATTGCATGCTCAGAAACATTAAAGCTATATTTCGGATAATTGTAATTTGGTTTTGTTTGATTGGCTATTCGAATTGACTGACGTAATTCATTCAACATATCAGTGCTCTCAAGCGGTTGATACTCGGAGAGGTCGTGTAGTGTATCTTCATACACTTCTCCCGGTGACTCCATTTCCAACTCTTCATACGCAGGAGCATATTCATCGTTGTCGGTTTCAGCGGGTACTTCAGCTAAAGGGTTGATAGCTGGCCCCTCAGCTGTTTGATTGCTGTCAGGTGTACTTGAAACGGTGTCTTCAGATTTCGCAATGCTCAATTCATTCTCACTTTCTCCGCCGGGATTGGTATTGTGAGCTTTGCCATCGGTTTGAGTTTGACTACAGTACTCGTCAGGCGGTATTACTATGGACGACAGAGAAGAACTAGATTTATTTAAAGTAGATTCATTTACCTCATGATTATTTTCCAACATCCTTGCTGACGACGATTTTCCTTGTGCTAGGGTTGAAGAGTTTATACGCTTTTGATTGTGCGCTATATCCCATTAATATGCATTCAACAGACTTCACATCCAGTTTTTTTCGCTTTTGTTTCGGGATGTGAACAAATGCTTTACATCCAAACACTTTGAGATGGGACAGATCTGGTTTTTTGTTTGACCAACGTTCTTCAGATGATTTCTCATTGCCTCGACATGGGACTCTATTAAGTAAATAAGCTGCTGTTGATGCGGCTTTAGCCCAGAACTTCTTATTTAGACCAGAGTCGATCAGCATGCATCGCATTCGTTCAACGGTGCTTCTATTTATTCGTTCGGCAACTTCTCCTTTTTCTGGGGTAAGCGGCGCTGTTTTTTCATGTTGGATACCATTGTGCATTAAAAAATTCTCGAAGTCCCTACCACAATATTCTGTACCGTTGTCGGTACGAAAAACTTTGATTTTTCTTGAGACTTGATTTTCGACGATTGATTTAAACTTTTTTAACTCTTCAAACACTTATGATTTGGCTTTGATTGAAATAGCAAACAGTTTTCGACTAAAATCGTCAACAAATGTCAAAATGTAACGCGCTCCAGAGTAAGATGGAATTTCAAGCGGCCCACAAACATCGGAATGTATTAAATCTAAGGGTACGAACAGAGTGAAGCTGTGTGCTGTGCTGATGCTGTGCTGTGCTCCTTCAAGCTTTGAGCAAAGTTGTGGGTGTGCATAGTAACGCTTTGTTTTCATGCTATTTTTAAGAAGGAACAAATATTTTCAGTTGTCAAAATTTTTTATTTCAACGCACGTGTTCACTTTGAGCAAAAAACAAAAACAAAATACACTGAATCGCAAGCGAAACAGCATGAAAAACTGCGCAGCACACTTTCTATGCTGGGAGCTTGCTTTTACGCTTTCGCCCAGCAAACAACTTCGCTTCACTCTGACCGCTCTCATTTGTTTATATGTGCGCAGTTTTTCAGCATTCAAATAGCTTTCAGCACAGCACAGCACACAGCTTCACTCTGTTCGTACCCTAACACATTTTTGGCACGCTTTCCTACTTCCTTAAATGACGCTCGTGTTTGTTTACCTTTTACGCAAATTTCACATTTTGTATTCGACTTTTTAGTAAATTGTATTCCCGTCGATGAAGTTTTTACATTTGTTTAATTATTTCCACAAATGCCCTATGCCTAATGTTCGCCCTAATGCCCTAATCCTCAGTGCCAAAAATCACTATTTTCACTTGCCACCATAGTTTTTATGTTTTGAATACTGTCATTGGATTCAATTTGACAATTTCAGCGGTAAAGTCCATCAACGAGGGACGGTGTTGCAATCAGCTCGTGATTTTGGTTATAAATGTTGCAAAAGTCACTTTCGAAAACAATTTTATATCCTTTTGTGGCTATCTGACCGACTGAAAGAAGCTTTACACATAAATTGGGAGCATGTCACATCTTTTAACGTTACGTTTGTACTGGATCTACCGTTTCTTAGTGTCAATTTCATTTCACCGGCACAGTTAATTTTTAGCTTTGAATTATCTGCCACAGTAACTTCTTTGTCTAATACTTTTTTTTTATTCAC